>JARFIX010000097.1:0-683154 GCA_036346125.1 Lycocerus yunnanus
TAAGGTGCCATTTAAAAAACCAAAGTTGACCTTCAAATGACCTTGAAAAAGTTAATAAATTAAGAAAAAAATTATGCCATATTCTGTCCCCCTCGCTATCATACAACTTTCGTTCGAAACGTTTTTTCATCTGACTTTTTGTTTTTGAGATATTAATTACTGGAAGTTTTAAAATGAACACCCGGTATATGGTTTATTGTTAACCGTCTCTTCTCATTTAGGAGGAAAAACTCCTTAATTAAATTAAGTTTTCTTTTAGATTAACACCAGCATATCTGGTAATGATAGTATTTGAAGCTACATGGCTTCGTCATTTATCTACAGGCCCATTGTCGTATAAAGCTGTTGGAGTAGCAATTGCAGACAAAATTGGTGGGCTAACTTGTTATACATTAACAATTTCTACAATTTTGAGAATATGGTATGAACTACCCACGGACTAACCATTTTTCTAAATATCTAACTTTTTGTAGTTTTCTCTAGCACTAATTTACTATTTTTTAGTGTCTTCCACATTCTTGGTATTTAGCAAACGATTTTCAACTATATTTTGTTTCAACTTGTATTTTAATGTTGATGTTAAAATTTAAAAGATTTATAAAATTTATATTGGGTACGTGCTTAGCAATAAGTGTAATCGTTCCAGCTTTAATAACATATATTTTTGATTACGACATTTTGATTCGTGCATATCCAGAGTAAGGTGCCTACCATAACAATTTTTATAATAATTATTAATATTTTCTGTTAGGTCTTTTTACACATTGTTCTCGGATAAAATAGATTATCAGGTCATGTATGCATCACCATTTGTAAATTTTGGTGGTTACGTAATTGGAATGATATTTGGATACATATTTTATAGTCATCGAAATAAAAAAACAGTATTTACTGAGAAGGTTCTTTATAGTTCAATATAAGAACTAATTTTTAATATAATCTCATTTTTAGTGGCACATTGTTTTATGGTGGATTTTAGCTTTTGGATTACCAATCACTATTGCATCTCTAGGAATACCAATTTATCTCAGTGTTGAAAAGCCGCATATTATCGTATGTGCATTGTATGAAGGCATCGCAAAGGTTGCATTTGCACTGGGTATTGCTATATCAATATTTGGTGTATCTCAAAATATTGGCTGTAAGTTTATACCTATAAAAACGTAAAAATAAAAAATTCAAAACATTTTTAATTTATAGGGCTATTTAGAACTTGTTTGATTTGGGAACCAATCCAAATTTTAGGAAGACTTACTTATTGTACCTATCTAGTACATCCATCGATTATACGTATAATTGGAGCAACGGTTAGATTGCCCGTATATAGTTCTTTTGCCAATATTGTAAGTTCAATTTATAACATTTAATAATATTTTTGTAAAAATTCTAACGGATTTTTAAAGTTACCTTAGACTTATTCTCGTCATACTATTCAGACTCTTGAACAACGAGAACAAAGATCGCTCTGTTAACTTTTTATGTTTTTCTTAAATTTAATTTTATCAATAACACAGGCCAACAGCCATTTTGACGAATGGGTATTTGAAGCTAATTCCGTATGGATTTGATGCCCTGAATTCAAATATGGCTTTAGTTTTTGCCTATCAGGTCAAATTTCTGAGATATAACACTTTAATGACATGAAATTGCACTATTTTAAGTAAAATCCATGGATGAAATAAAAAAACTGAATAACTAAAAACTAACAATTTTTATTATTATATTAATTATTATTATCAAATATCACTGAACACTTCGGAAGGTTCTTTTCGGTGACATTCTTAAATGTATTTTTAAACACTCCCTTTTTAAACTCCAGCAGTAATCTGCCAACATGTGCTTATCCCATCTTCCTTGGTAGCGGTCCTCCATAGTTTTAATATTCTGGTGAAATCTTTCACCTTGTTCTTCACTCATGTTTCCTAAATTTTCAGGAAAACGGTCTAAGTGGCTGTGTAAATAGTGCACCTTAATACTCATGTTACACCCAAGAGATTTGAAACTGTTAAGGATCTCGTTTACCAGATGAACATAGTTGGAGCTTTGCGTTTGCCCAGAAAATTTCTGACAACTTCAACAAATCAAGTCCAAGCTTTTCGCTCAGTTTCATTCATCGAATTTACAAAGGCAGAATCCTTAATAAATTGTCTTATTTGTGGGCCGTCAAATATTCCTGCTTTAATTTTTCGGTACTCAACTTAGGCATTTTCGCCCCTATATATGCAAAGCATGAACCACTCCTATCAAGAGCCTTTACGAACTGTTTCATAAGGCCTAGCTTGATATGCAGTGGAGGAAAGATGATTTTTTCTCGTTCAACTAAGGGGTCGTTAACGACATTCTTTTCCCCAACGTCCATGTTTTCTCTGTTGGGCCACTCTTTTCTAACCCAGTGCTGTGTTTTGTCTCTGCTATCCCAGAGGCATAAGAAGCAAGGATATTTGGTGTATCCACTTTGCTGTCCAAGGAGAAAGTTTACCATTTTTAAGTCCACACAAATCACATATTTATGTTCATGATACTTTATCTTCTCCAAGACCAAAGCTATATTGTTATATTCTTCTTTCATTTTTGTTGAGTGAGCAATTGGTATTGAACCATATTTGTTTCCATTGTGTAGAAGGACACATTTCAAACTTCGCTTTGAGCTGTCAATAAATAGACGCCAATCATCTGGAAAATATTCCGGAAGACCCAATTTTTCCAGGAGTCCTTTAATATCGTGACAATATACAAGACTGTCTTCTTGAGAAAAGAAGGGTAGCAGATCCTTTTCCCTTGCACGGTAAAAGGTAATTTTGGTTCCTTGTTCCAGTAAATTTTTTTCGTTCAATCTGGAAGCAAGTAATTCAGAAGCTTCTTTTGACAGGTTGAGATCTCTAGTGAGATCATTTAACTCGGCCTGCTTGAAACGTTTTGGAATTGATGACATCCCTCACAAGAATCATTGTAACCTTCATCAGTATCAGAGGACAATACTCGCTCTCACAGAGTTGTGGTAGCTGGTGAAACGTTGGAAGTGGCACTTCCTCTGAGTGAGGGACCGGGCGGCTTGCAGAAAGTAAATTAGGATAAGTGCACTTGTTACGATTGTTTCGATTGATTCCAAAAGTATTTACTAGGCAGAAATAACAGTCATCAAAGTGGTTTTGGGGTTCTCTCCAAATCATCGGTATGCCAAATTTTAGACCACTTCTTTTCCGGTAGACCACTGTCTTAAATGTTCTGTACAACTTTTACAGACTTGATGCGGTGCCCAGATTTTATCCTGATCACCAAGCCTAACACCAAAGTATCCAAGATAAACTCTCTTTACAAAGTCAGTAATATTTCTTCTGTTTTTTAACACGTATTCTCCGCATATGTAGCAAAACACATCAGGATGATTAACACAACTTCTTCTATTTCGGCTCATTTTATTTTTATTCAACATGTGAAGTAATTTTTACTTATATATAATATTTATACGGCGGATTAATAGCATTATCGCCTTAACATGTAAAGTGTGAAACGGTTTTTTAATAATAAGCATAAATTTATCAGCGAAAAATTTTTTCCCAAAAACGACTTATCTAAAAAATTAGACCTGATAGAGAAAAACTGAAAACAGTTTTAGATTCAGCGACCCAAATATGCCTTAAATCAGTTTCAAAACCCTATTCACCACAAAAAATTTTTTTTTGTTGGCCTGTGTAATACTACCCATTTTCTTTAAAATCCACATACATTATTCTTTAAAGTTAATCATTGATTTTGCTCATCAACTAGGATCTTTCAAGAATTGCACGATTAGCACTCATCCAACCCCATGTTAATTAAAATTCTGTGCAGTCTTACGATTCTTCAAAATATTATTTCCGCGCAACAAAAATTTTCAAATTTTGAAAATTTTAAACCATAACAATATGTACTTACGTAAAAGTTTCTTAATTAAATAAATTTTGCTTATCAATTTTATACTTGTCTTTAAAATTTGTCCTTGTTTTAGTTCACGTTATAAAGTCTGTATATCCGTATATTTTAAAAATATACGGACGCTGTTTTATGTCATCCATCATAATATCACAAATTTTCTTTTAATCTAAGATGTCATATGGTTAAAAATTGAATAGTTATACTAGTTCTGATAGTCAGTTTTTGCAAAATACGGAAACATGTTGTGAAACAACCTAGTTTTAGTGACCGGTAGGTGGGTGCTCCTCCTCCTCCTCAATTTATGAAAAATGTTTTAAAATTTTAAAAAGCTTCTTTCAAATTTTTGGTAGAATTCTGTCTATTTTACTGCAAACTACCTGGCCTTACAAGTAAATTTCCAAGGTTGTGCGGCCTGAAGGCCGCACTTAAATTGTGGTATAACACATATGTATGAATACATTTTACATTACAAATTTAGATTTTTATAAAATATTAATTGGTAGATCAGGGTGGCATATCGACCGACACGACCGGGATTGGGGTAATTTAATCGATTTAAGAATCAGGCAAGATTAATACATATTATAAATGACACGAAAAAAAGTACTCTGAACAGTGGCGTAAATATGTTATTTTTCGAAGGAATTTTCATGGTTCTCAACTGTTCTTCGGTTTAGGGAGGAGTCTGGAATACGCACTCTAGATCCGCCGCACTTAGGCGATCTGCCGCACTCGATGGGGATTTTACGTCCGCACAAGTCGAGAAACTTTCCGAATATTGCTCGGAGCAAAAGTGTTGGAGGCAGTAACACCAATCTGCGTATAATTCCTCTCGGGTAGCTCGGACTGGGGATTTTATGTCCGCACGGGTCGAGAAACCTTCCGGATCCTATCGCGCATTTTATCTCACGCTCGGGGGATAACTATCGCGTACAATACACAGAGGGTTTGCCAAGGATTTCCCGACAGGCAAATACGACCGGGGATTTTTACGTCCGCACGGGTCAAGTAACCTTCCGAATCCTATCGCGCACTTTATCTCACGCCCGCGGGGATAAATATTGCGCTTTAGGAATCGACGTAAATCACGTGTTTGTGTAAAACCGCGCCTGCGGCGCGGTATTTAATTCTCTCGGGTAAGCTCAGACTGGGGATTTTGACGTCCGCACGGGTCGAAAACCTTTCGGATTTGATCGCGCATTCTATCTCACGCCCGTGGGGATAACTATCGACATATAGGTAGTTCGCCGAGCCGTGTGCGTCCTAGCCTTTAACGGGGTCTCGCCTTTCGACAAGACGAATCCCCAAGCGATCGGACGTCGACGACGGCGACGACGAAAAACCTCTTTTATAAAAGTAACCGCGCCTTCGGCGCGGTATTTTAATTCTCTCAGGTAAGCTCAGACCGGGGACTTTTACGTCCTCTCAGGCCTAAATCTATACCGGAGGATTTGTGTTCATGCACCACCACCACCTGCGCATTTTATCTCACGCCCGCGGGGGATAACTATCGCATGGGATTTCCGGACCCGTACGGTCACTGAATCCCGTCGGACCAGGAACGACCGGGGACTTTTACGTCCTCTCGGGTCGAATCTAGCCCGACGCTATAAATCCGCGCCGATCGCCATCCGACCGGGGACTAAGACGTCCTCTCGGCGTCGGAAAGCGACCGACAGCGAATTATTACGGACAATTTCAATTTTGCGGCCAAAGCTTCCGGGAGGGTTGACCTACGAGCGTCATCCAGTTAGCTATCTCTGGGCTTCCATCGAGACGCGGCGGAACTCTGCCGCGCCTTCGGAAGGATTTCTCGTCTGTCAGTTACCGCTCAAACCAACCTCCTCCGAAACCTCGGAATTTTCGTTCGCCCAGTTTCCGCGCTCGACGCCCTCGGACTTCGTCCTCGGGCGCCGAATGCGCGGGAAACTGTTCTCACTCAATTCCCTCGGAATTCGTCGTCGGGCGGTTTTCCCCAGTAACTGACCTCCGAACAAATCGGAGACAATGAAAAATACCTATTTTCCGACCGTTAACTCACCCATTTTCCAATCCTCGAATTTGGCTCCCACTTTTCGCGGAAACTGCTTGATTTTGCGGAAAACTGTTACCATTTATCGTATGTTGATCGGAGCAAAATCTCGGGGGTAGAAAACTTCGAAGATGAAAAATGTCGTAAATTAGTACGCGTATTTTAAGCCATTTTGCCCCTCCCCGAATATGATTTGACCAGGAATTTTCACGTCTTCTCAGGCCAAAATTAATACCTACATCACCTATCACGTATTTTATCACACGCCCATGGGGAATAAATATCGCAGTTTACGAAATGGCGAAAATCAATTCGTGTTTAATACCGCGCCTTCGGCACGGTATTTAAACCTCTTGGGTAAGCTCAGACCGGTGATTTTACGTCCCGTTACGTTACGAGCCGTGATCGAGATATCACCGGGATTCTATCGCGCATTTTATCTTATACCCGCGGAGATAACGATCGCGTTCGATTCCCGAACCTGTTATAGACATTTAATCCGGTCGAGTAAGGAACGACCGGGGATTTTTACGTCCTCTCGGGTCGATTCTAGCCTGACCGCTAGAAATTTGCCCTGCTCGCCCACCGACCGGGGACTTGGACGTCCTCTCGCCGTCGAAAGGCAATCGCGAATTTAGTAAATTTTACGGACATTTGTACAACTGCAATCTTGTGACCAGGCTTCCGGGAGGGTGGTCCGACGAGCTGGATGATGCTCCTGACCGACGAGCATCATCCAGCTCGCTATTTCTGGGCTTCCAACGAAACGCGACGGAACTCTATCGCGTCTCCGGAAGGTTTTCTTGTCGGTTAGTTACCGCTCAAACCGCTTCCTGCGAACCGAGTCTTCGGGAATTTCCGTTCGAACAGTTTTCGGACATCGTCCTTAGGCGCCGATTACGCGGGAAACTGTTCTCACTACAAATCTCTTGGAACTCTTTCGTCGGGGCGGTTTTCCCCAGAAGCAGCACCTTCACTCGATTCACTGTCATTTGGCCGAAAATTATTTGGCCGAATTCTATTGGCCGACAGTTTTGGCCGATAAATCATTTGGCCGACACATCATTTGGCCGACACATCATTTGGCCGACACATCATTTGGCCGACAGATTATTTGGCCGACCAGTTTTTGGCCGATAGTCATTTAGCCGAAAATTAAAAATATTCTTTAATAATAAATAAATTATATTATTTTATTTACTAAAACACAAAACTAAAAAACAAAACAAATATGAAATATTCAATTCAAATCAACGAATATTTCTAAGATCCGTTGGGTTTAAACTGGAGATTATGAGCAATGCCACGAAGGAAATCGTCGGGAGTTTTGTTGGGGAAATCCAGGGCAAGTCGTTTGAGCCTGTCCGCCAGTTTGACGTACGCTTTCTTAGGAGGATTGGGCTCGTGGCCTGCAATATACTGAGCAAGGCTGAATTCAATATTACCTTGCTCACGTTTGAGTCCATCGATGAATTTCCAAATTGTGGGGTGATTGGCTCCGAGAAGACGACTGAATTTATTATTCCACCCTTCAATGGAATTATTTGTTTTAGGAAGATCCCCGAGGCAGGCATCGTGACAGTTCCAGATCGAAATCCCGAAATTTACGGGTTTTCGCACTGGATTGTTCCTACTTCGAATCGCACCAATCCAAGTGTTTTCAAAGTAATCAAGTAATGGTTTCAATACTTCTTCATTTTCCAAAAAGAACTCAGTTTGCATCAAGTTTTCGAACATAAGCTCCACATTCTCTTCCGGAGCAAAGGCCAGAGCCGCTAATTTTCTTATATTTAGGAAAACAATGGCTCAGCCAAATTTTCGTAACGAATTCTAATTGGATGGTTAGCCTGTATTACACGCCAAATACATTGATTAAAGTGGAAAAAGCATCCATGGTGAGCGATACCAGGGAAAACACTTTGATACGCTTTCTTCTGCGCAATTTCGAAGTCGGTCATAACACTTACGGGTTTTAACTCGGGTTTCAAGTTTAGCATAGCTTCTAAAACTCGAATGTAAGTGTCCTCTCTTTTTTCGGAAGAAGAGCAAACACAGACGGAATGACCACTTTGTACTTAATGGAATGGATCGTGTACAGTTGAAAGAACAGTGATGGAGCCGACTTGAACGTCCCATCGGCGAACCAATGATCGCAATCAGCCAATAACTGTAAATTTTCTGCGGTACTAAATATAAGGATCCTATTCTCACTGGGTCCGCTATCATAAAGGAGGAAAGGTTCTCCTTTACCAGTTTTTCGGTAATCTCCTTCAATCGCTAAATCGGTCAGGCTGGTAGGAGATGTTGGAACAGCAGGTCCATTTGTATTGCGAGTTCTGCGAATGATCTGTTTCAACAATGTGGTGGAAGGAAGATGCGGGGCCACTGCTATATCAAGATTAAGAGTAGCATCTGCCAGAATCTGTTGAGGGTTTTCCTTGGAAGTTTTCGCCACTTGTTTGATATCGGCAAGCACAGTTTTGCTGCGACTTCACCACTCTCCACCGTATGACCAATATGGGTGCCACTAAGTCCAACAAGTTCATCGCCTTCAGTGATTGCTCTTGCTTTGCACTTTGAAGTGTTGTATTTGATGCATTTCCAATAAACTTTTGCACCACCTTGTTTATCGCGAGTAAACAGAAATCCATTATGCAAAAGCTGCTTAACTCACGACTACTTTCAACATATTCCAAAGGCATATTTGATGTAATTACGATTTAATTTTAATTTCAAATTTTCGAAAAAGTAATATTCTTCCTTCTGTTCTATTATGTATTGTTCTATTCTATTCTATATCTCCTATATTATTCTTCTATTATCTTATTTTCTGTATTATAATACTTGGTATATTACTTGGTATATAATATTTATATTGGTACCTATATAATAATATTTGGTATATTATTTTAAGTTGGTAGTTTAGAGCAAATAATATATAAGAACTTATGCTTTTTCCCTTTATAAATAGATGGCGTTACTAATTTTGTTTCCATTTGCAGATGGCGCTATTAATTTGGGGTAAATTAACAAATAAATTCACAATATTTAAAAAATAGTAACCGCAAATTAGTAACGCCATCTGCAAATGGGGGAGAAAATTAGTAATGACATCCATTTTGTAATATATTCTTATTACGGATTGAGGGGGAGTCTAAAAGTAGGATAAAATGTCTTCCGTAATATATGAACGGCCCCTAAGTACATGAGATATTGGTATAAATGATTGCCGCTAAATAACTGTCGGCCAAATGACTATCGGCCAAAAACTTGTCGGCCAAATAATCTGTCGGCCAAAAACTAGTCGGCCAAATAATCTGTCGGCCAAATGATGTGTCGGCCAAATGATGTGTCGGCCAAAAACTGTCGGCCAAATGATTGTCGGCCAAAAAAATTCGGCCAAATGACTGGATACCCCTTCACTCGATCGCTCGAATTCGCCATAAGTTTCGCCGCTCCGAGCAACTGACGTTCGGATCGCGTACTCGCTCCCGAAGCATAGTGACACTTGCTCGGTCCGATTTAAAACATTTACGAAAAATGTGTTGTGCATCAGAAAAATAAATAAATCGCGCATCGGTCGGTCGGTCGGTTACGAAATTTCAATAATTATTGTTATACAATTATAAATTGTTGTTAATACAAATAATATTGGCACGCGGTCGGTCGATATCGATCAATTAAATGATTTACGAAAAATTTATAAAAATTGTTTAAACAATTATATATTGTTGTTAATATTAATAATATGTTGTTAATATAATATTTAATAACTAGCACGCGGTCGGTGTCGGCGTCGAACGAATAAAACATGTGCAAAAATTATTTAAACAATTGTAAATTATTGTTTATATAAATAATATTAGCACGCGGTTGATCGATATCGATCAAATAAATAATTTACGAAAAATTTACAATAATTGTTTAAACAATTGTAAATTATTGTTTATATAAATAATATTAGCACAAATAATTAATATTGGCATTAGATGTACGTAGATAAGCGATAATAATTAAAAATAATAATTATATTCGATGACGTCGGATTAGAAAATATTTTATAGATCCAAAAGTCTTCGCAAACGAGATGAAACTTCGATGTATATAGGGAAGGAAGACTTCTCGAACGACACTCTAGAAGCAGGGCCGTCGGCGCGTAGCGCTTGGGTGAGCGAACGCCCGGGGTTCCACCCAGATCGACAGCGCGACCGCCCCGGTCGGCGCGCTCGTCGGTCGGTCGGTCGGCCCGATCCGACCGGTTATCGAGCCTCTACACAATTGATCGAAAATTTTCAAGTACAAAATAATTTCAAAGTACAAATTTTTTTCCAAGTGTCGAACAATTTTAAAGTACAAAATAATTTCGGAGCGGGCCGTCGGCGCGTAGCGCTTGGGTGAGCGAACGCCCGGGGTTCCACCCAGATCGACAGCGCGACCGCCCCGGTCGGCGCGCTCGTCGTCGGGCCCGCCTGCGCCTGCCGGGGATCGGGGCTATCGGAGTATTGCGCTCGGGTGAGCGAGCGTCCGATGTTCCACCCAGACCGTCGGCGCGCTAGACCCGGTCGGGTGCGGGCGGGTAAAGCAAGCGCGCCGAATCGGCTTCCGGCAGCTGGAAACACTTTCGGAAGCGAAATGGAACGTCTCGATGTATATTATGATAGGAATAATTAGTCTCTATGGGGGCTCCTTTACGCAATATTTTTTTTGAATTGCGCGTTTACAGTAGCCGTAAGTTGGTCATAAAATTTGTTTGTTTGATTATCATTGACGCCAAAGCTTGGTAGTCACTTACTTTGTTAGGAAAATAATAAAATAATGATATAATTAATATTATTCGGTTTTGAATGTTAATATGAATGTTAAATAACTATTAAACTGTATTTTAAACGATTTGGACAAATTAATACGACATTTAAGTAGTTTCTAATCTGATTTTGAATACAAGTTTTTAATTTATTTAGTTCTTCTGATTTTAATTTTACATGACTTCTGCTTATGAGAATGAAACCTGTGAAATATTTGAAAATTAATTTCTTTATTTGTGTTAATTCATCAGGATTTAATTTTTCCCTCGTTAAAAACACCCAACACTTAAAATTATATAAAAAAAAGTCCTGAAAAGTGACAAGCTTTGAAAAATTTATCAACAACAAAAATAATTAAGTTTAACATAAAACTGTGATTTATGACGCCCAAGTTTTACACAAAATTAATTATTTTAGAATTATTATAAAATTAACAATTACATTAAATTGGACGACATAGCTTCCGTCCGTGAATAAACTAAGACTAATAACTAATCATTGCAGTGTAAGTACGTCTATTTATTGATATCAACAAAAAACCACGATCAGCATTTAAAGGGTTGTTACCATTAAACATCCGTTTTAATAATATGAGTGCTAGATTGTAAAGCTCCAATAGTTCAATATAATCTACTTAAGGCACGTCTCACACTTCGCATATTATTAATTTCATATTAAAATATATATGTATATATTTCTTTCATCTTTCATCGCTATCTGTGCTTTTATCGATAATTTTAACCAACAAATCTTTTCTGCGCAAATAATAGTTGAATTAATTTCAGATGTTACAGTCTATAGGATATTACGTATTGTCAGTGATATTTGCAGTTATACTTTATCTTGCAGTGGAAATGCCTATTTCAGGTTTACAAAAAAGTTTTCAAGATAAAAGATCTGGACGTAACAGTGGTGTTAATGGTGTAAAAGTAGTTATAACGGATCCAGTAATTAATAATAAGGAAGATAAGTTAACTCCAGTGTAAAAAAAAGTATTAATATAATTTTAGAAAAAAATAGATCCTAAGGCTTTTTAATAATAATTTTCTTTGTACGGTGGAACTGTCTTAATTCATGTTATATACCGAATCATGTATGGTTTATAATTTAGTAATTGTTCTGACTATTAATTGTAATTAATAAAAAATGAAGCAATATACGTTGTTGTTTTGCTCGATTTATCATGCTTTTTACGATACCAAGGCTGATCAATCAAAAAAATTTTAACATTTTTTAAATGTTTACATTTACATGTTTTGATGTCTCATGCAGGAACTAGGTAGCAAAATTTTGAGTAGGCTTAAAAAATAATAAGAATTTTCAAACCAAATTTGGAATCTGGTATCTCTGCATTCAGACTTACAAGGGGAAACCAGCTTCCCTCACTGAATTGATTCATTTTTATTGTGCGTGTAGGTCTTGTATTGGACTTCAACAGATGCAAGTATAAGGGCACGCTGCTTTGCAATTTCGAGAAAATTTAATTTGAATAATTATATATTACTGATGAACTGCATAAAATTAACATAAATTTAGTAAGTTGTTAATGCGTAAGATAGCAAAAATTAAAACATATGCAAAGGATACTGGAATCGCATCCAGGTCCTGCCAATTTGTTTATATTTATTTGATTAGTAATCCCCGCCAGTATAATATGTCATCGTTCTCAAGAAAACCAAAGCGCTATAATAAACCCTACTCATAATCTGTAAACATTGGTGTTTTACCTTTTAGCCGTGAGGCACTGGAGGTGTTCCACACCCGCAGACCCCGGTTTCTACAACTTTGGCTTATTGGGATATTAGTTACTTGAGCGTGACTTGTTAAAGTTAGGATTAATTAGTTTTTCTGGAGATTTTTCTAGATCGGTTATGCTGATGTCTTCAATTTATTACTAATAAAAAATAAACTGCACAAACCGGGGGTCTGGAGGGTGTGGAACACCCTCCAGTGCCTCACAGCGGAAAGGTAAAACATTCAATGTTTACAGATTATGAGTAGGGTTTATTATAGCGCTTTAGTTTTCTTGAGTACGATGACATATTATACTTATTATACTGGGGTATAATCTTAATTTAATTAAAATTAATAATCTTCCCGATTCTTGTTCACTGCTTTATATTTTTTGTGCTAAAAGCTTTCTCCATTATCGCTTAATACTGATAACCATAAGTTTGCAAATTTATCTATCACAGTTTGAGTGTTCCTGGGGGGTGCTCCACACCCCAGACCCCCCGGTCACTACAACTTTGGTTTATAATTTGGGATAATTGGAATATTAGTTACTTGAGTGTGACTTGTTAAAGTTAGGATTAATTAGTTTTTCTAGAGATTTTTTCTAGATCGGTTATGCTGATGTCTTCAATTTATTACTAATAAAAATAAACTGCACAAACCGGGGGGTCTGGGGGTGTGGAACACCCTCCAGTGCCTCCTGCCGAAAGGTAAAACATTCAATGTTTACAGATTATGGGTAGGGTTTATTATAGCGTTTTGGTTTTCTTGAGTACGATGACATATTATAGTGGAAATTCATAATCTCCCCGATTCTTGTTTACTGCTTTATATTTTTTGTGCTAAAAGCTTTCGCCATTATCGCTTAATACTGATAACCATAAGTTTGCAAATTTATCTATTACAGTTTGAGTGTTCTGGGTGCTCCACACCCCAGACCCCGGTTTCTACAATTTTTTTATTTAGTTACAATTTAGAATATACACAAAATGCGTGCTTCAACATAGCAGTTATTAGCACTAAAGAACTAGAATATGTAACAATAACAAATTAAATAATAAAATTATAATGTTAGGAAATAGTATGTTTAAATTTTTCTTAATAAGCCAGATGATTTTAAGAATTGAAATAATTTTCTGACGTTAGTTTTGTTGTTTGTAAGAATTTCTTCTAATTTGTCAGGTAGTCCAGCGAAATGCCGTGCTGCCTGATATTTTTACAATCTTTTAAAATATGATTAATTGTTACGTAAGGGCTTCCACAGGAACATTCGGGGCGTTGTAATTTTTTAAACAAGTAGCTGTGGGTTAGCATGGTATGTCCCACGCGAAGTCGGTTCAGAATTACTTCTTCCCTCCTGGTGAGTTCTAGAGGAGTATCCCAAACATCGGTATTTGGTTTTATAATTTTTAGTTTATTGTAAGGAAGCGCTTGCCATTCTTCTTCCCATTTTTCCAAAATTTTTGTTTTACTAATAATTTTTGTTGTTGCATTGTTCGATCGTGGTGATATCCAAATTATATTTAGGAACAATTTTACAATTTTGGTTTATAATTTGGGCTAATTGGCTATAGCACCGTAACTATTGATTTTATGGTATTATTGAATTAATGATTTTTAAAGATCATTTACTTATTTACAAACTAGTTTATAGCCTCCTATCGTGTAGAACGAATGGATTTTGAGTTATAAATTGAATTAAGAGAAAAATGTTAAAAATTCCAAGTTTTATTTTTCTCGTTTTTTAAAAGCCTGTATCTTTTAAACGATATTACTTACAGAAAAATTAATGGCCCAATTCGGATAGTAAATTTAACGGGCTATAACTTTAGTCCAGTAAAAATTTTGAAAAGCAACTCGTTTCACAGAAAATCCCAAAATAATGTATAAGGTCGGTACAAAAATATAATAAGTTTGAGAGTTAAATTCAATTAGTGAAAAACTGCTGTTATAAATAATATACTGTTCTACACCTTTTAAAAAGTACGTTTGTGTGTTGAAAATGAGATAGCGATTTTAAAATTTATTAAAAATTTTTGAATTTTTATTTATCAATACCATAAAATTAATATGTACGATGCTATACCCGTTTGGCTTTAAAAAAATTTTTTAATTCTTCCGACAAAAATGGCATCATAATTTGTCCTTAATCTGGTGAGTTCTGGTTGCACTCAATTTTTAGCAAAATTAATAAAAGCAAAACTTATTTTGCAAATTGTTGTATCATTCCTAAAAGTAAGTGGGCTAATTTAATGTTGGTAATAACGTGAACAGTATAAAAATATAATTATTTCTTATTCAGTGTCCAAAAGTAAAGTGGCATATTCTTTAAAACGTCAAAAACTGTAAATAAAATTAATTTTTTCGAAATAAACTTGTTAGAGTAGTTGCTTCAACAGTAAGAATTATGGTAAAGACGAAAGAATATTCCGAAGATCTGAAAAATGCGATTTTGAAATCATTGAAAAATGGAGACTCTTTAAGGACAGCAGAACGCAAATTTGGTATACCAAATCAAACTATAGGTCGTTGGATCCGTAAAATAAACCAATATGGATCAGTGGCCAATCGACCAAGAACCGGGCGACCACGAAAACAACCGGACGGGAAGATAAAATGATCGTTCGTGATGCGGTAAAGAATCCTCGTTTAATGGCTACCGAAATTGTCCGTGATTTTAACGAGAATCGCGAAGATAATATTAGTGTTTCGACAGTGAAACGTCTACTGAAGTCAGCTGGACTATTTGGTAGGCGTCCTTCTAAGAAACCAATAATTTGAAGAAGAATCGGATAGCCCGATTAAAATTTGCCAAAGATCACTTAAACTGGGGAGTTCAAGAATGGTCTAAAATTCTTTAGAGCGATGAGAGCAAATATAATTTGTTTTCTTCTGATGGTATTAAGTATATTCGACGTCCAGTAAATAAAAGATATGATGTTAAGTATCAGGTTCCCACTGTAAAACACGGCGGTGGAAGTGTCATGGTGTGGGGCTGCTTTTCCCGTGATGGTGTTGGACCTATACACTTAATCGATGGTATTATGGATCGGTTTACGTATGCTGACATATTAAAAGATCACATGCTACCACATGGGAAGAGAATAATGCCACGCGGCTGGATGTTTCAGCAAGATAATGACCCGAAACATGCTTCAAAGCATGTTAAAGGTTACATGGCGAAGGCTAATATCCGCCTACTTGAGTGGCCTAGTCAGTCTTCTGACTTAAATCCTATAGAGCATTTGTGGGAAGAGCTCGAGCGACAAATTAGAAGTGGGACATACCAAAATAGGAGTCAGTTATGGGAAGCTTTAAGGAGAGAATGGCAAAAGATTCCATTGGAGCGTTTAGTAAAGCTTGTTGACTCTATGCCTTCTCGATGCAAAGCAGTTATAGCCGCAAAAGGTTATGCAACAAAGTATTAATTGTTTTTTAAACTTTATATTTTCAATAAAGTACTTTAAATTTTGTTTTAAGTGCTTTTAATAATACTTTATTATAAGAAATATTTCCTATTTTGTGATTTTAAATTTTTACTTGTTTATAAAATTTTCAAATAATTTTAATTATGTGTTATA
Organism: Lycocerus yunnanus; assembly: GCA_036346125.1. Taxonomy (NCBI): domain Eukaryota; kingdom Metazoa; phylum Arthropoda; class Insecta; order Coleoptera; family Cantharidae; genus Lycocerus; species Lycocerus yunnanus. The sequence continues at coordinate 16,068 of JARFIX010000097.1, forward strand.
ATTCAAGGTATTTAAAGAATAAATTTTGAAAATTTAAAAAGTTATCACAAAAAAACTAAGTTCAACCATAATTATGACCGCTATTGTATTATAATATATCAATGCGTTTACAAAAGTACATTACCCCTTTCTAATGTTCTTTTTAAACAATTACAATTTTTATTTGTATTTGTTATATACATACCTAAAACAGTGGCGGATCTAATTTTTTAGAGCTTTCCAATCCCGGAATAACCATTATAAACTAAATTATTGTGAAAATCAATATTTTTATTTTATTAATGTTTTTCTTCAAGCTAAATCCACTACTGTACACAAACAGCACATTAACAACATAGTCTGCTTGTGTTATTTATTTTACAGTAAACCAACTAAACGTTAAATTTGAAAATTAATTACATTAAACGTGTCCTTTCCCATTCCTTGAAACCCAAAAGGAATAATTAAATACACCTCAATAAATAAGTATCCCGTAACTTCGAATGGGAAATTTTTTTCGCATACCAGGAACCATAAAGCAAATTTACTAATTTACTAATGATACATGATTAATAAATTGAAAAGTTGCAATTTTGCGGAGTTGTCACTGCAAGATTCCAATTTTGATTGTCGTTAATTTTTCGAGAATTTGAATTCGATGAAAAAATAAACTATGTGCAATTTTAATTATTAATAGTCCTTCTCCAAAGTCAAAAGTTATAATTTTTTCACTTATTTTTAAAATTTTGTAAAAGTAGCAATGAATGGATTTATTTTTATGACTTAACTGGGTGTGCGTGAAGTTGCACCCCATTTTTTGAATTTTAAATTTTGATGGTTGTGCTGAGTTGTGCTAGTGTTGTGCCAACTTGTGCCGATCGAAGAAAAACAATTTAGTTATTCGTTTACGATTAAAATTAAAAAATCGATTTTACGTAAGCCCCCATTTTGAAAAAATGAAATTTTTTGGTGTGCTAAATTGTGCTAGTTGTTCTGAACATTGTGCTAAAATTTTAGTCTAATAGGATTAACCGTTTTCGTAAAAACACAAAAACGATTTTGAGTTAGCCCCATTTTGAAAAATGAAATTTTTTTGTTGTGCTAAATTGTGCTAGTTGTTCTGAACATTGTGCTAAAATTTTAGTCTAATAGGATTAACCGTTTTCGTAAAAACACAAAAACGATTTTGAGTTAGCCCCATTTCTGAAAAAAAATTTTTTGTTGTGCTAAATTGTGCTAGTTGTTCTAAACATTGTGCTAAAATTTTAGTCTAATAGGATTAACCGTTTTCGTAAAAGCACAAAAACAATTTTGAGTTAGCCCCATTTTTGAAAAATGAAATTTTTTGTTGTGCTAAATTGTGCTAGTTGTTCTAAACTGTGTGCTAAAATTTTGGTCTAATAGGATTAACCGTTTAATATCGCCGTAATTTGATCAATATCAATCAAAGTCACGGTCAATGATGTAAATCGGCCATTGATGTCAATAACCGGCCAATGATTTCAACACCCAATTATGCTGGCCATTAATGTCATTATCCGGCCATTGACGTCAATGCCGTTAACACTGGCCAATGATGTAAATATTTATATCTGATGTAATACTTACAATAGGTCAATAAAGTTAATGGACAAAAGGATTGGACAATGATGATATCAGAGAATCATTAACCGTAACTTATATACAGGGTGTACACAAAAAACGCATAAAAATAAAACTTGGAATTTGTTTACATTTTTTCTCTTAATTTAATGCATAACTCGAAATCCGTTGATTCTAGATGATACTTATGTAAAGAAAATCAATAAATTTTGCTTTTACTAAAATGTTGCAATTTTCTAAATAAAATTAATTCGTTATTCCTCAAATTTGCTTATTGCCTTCTCCGTATATTTATGTTTCGCTACATTAAACAAGTTTAATTTAAATAGTACTGATAGTGTCTACAGCCAATTTTATTATTTGTTATGTACCGCGCCATCTGTCGCATAGATTTGTTATGTATTCCTCTCTTAAATCGTGTTTCGTACCCTGCGCGCCAAGTAAAATTTTTTGGGGTTCCCCTTTTTATTTACAATTTTTTTTAAAGATTTACAATATTTTTCAAATTTGAAAAAATTTTCGAAACAAAAACTGTTTTTTCTTTTCAACATTTGGGGGCATGCCCCTTGGCTGCGAACCTGCTGCGCGCCAACCCTTGCAATAATTTTATATTTGATTTTACGGTTCTCAAATTTTTGTGGAAATTTTGCAATAAATCCAAAAAGCGTCCGATAAAGAGATTCTTATAAATTAATTTGGCAATCTGATAATTATAAGCTTGTGGGTTTGATTAATTATTACGGAAGTAACAGGAAGAATTCGGTGAGCCACTATACCACATTGTTGAAATACGGAAATGATTGGAACGAAGTAAACGATTTACTTAAAAACCAACAGTAATATCGCGAATGTTTAATTTATCCTGATATGTTATTGTACATAAAATGTAATAAATGATTTTTATTTTTATATTATCTTCTCATTTTCTTTCTAAATTTAAATTATTTGGTTCATCCAAAACAAATTCCAAGTTTTATTTTTGTGCGTTTTGGTGTAAACCCTGTATATAAGTTACGGTCAATGATTCTCTGATATCATCATTGTCCAATCCTTTTGGCCATTAACGTTATTGACCTATTGTAAGTATTACAATCAGATATAAATATTTACATCATTGGCCAGTGTTAACGGGCATTGACGTCAATGGCCGGATAATGACATTAATGGCCAGCATAATTGGGTGTTGAAGTCATTGGCCGGTTATTGACATCAATGGCCGATTTACATCATTGACCGTGACTTTGATTGATATTGATCAAATTACGGCGATATTAAACGGTCAAAATTTCATTTTTTCAAAAATGGGGGGCTAACTCAAAATCGTTTTTTGTGTTTTTACGAAAACGGTTGAAACCTATTAGACTAAAATTTTAGCACAATGTTCAGAACAACTAGCACAATTTAGCACAACAAAAAATTTCATTTTTTCAAAAATTGGGGGCTAACTCAAAATCGTTTTTTGTGTTTTTTACGAAAACGGTTAATCCTATTAGATTAAAATTTTAGCACAATGTTTAGAACAACTAGCACAATTTAGCACAACAAAAAAAATTTCATTTTTTCAAAAATGTGGGGCTAACTCAAAATCGTTTTTTGTGTTTTTTACGAAAACGGTTAATCCTATTAGACTAAAATTTTAGCACAATGTTCAGAACAACTAGCACAATTTAGCACAACAAAAAAAATTTCATTTTTCAAAATGGGGGCTAACTCAAAATCGTTTTTGTGTTTTTACGAAAACGGTTAATCCTATTAGACTAAAATTTTAGCACAATGTTCAGGACATCTAGTACTATTTAGCACAACAAAAATAATTTAATTTTTCTAAAAATGGGAGGCTAACTTAAATTCGTTTTTGTGTTTTAAAAAAAACGGTTAATCATATTAAACTAAAATTTTAGCACAATGTTCAGAACAACTAGCACAATTTAGCACAACAAAAAATTTCATTTTTTCAAAATGGGGGCTAACGTAAAATCGATTTTTAATTTTAAGCGTAAACGAATAACTAAATTGTTTTTCTTCGATCGGCACAAGTTGGCACAACACTAGCACAACTCAGCACAACCATCAAAATTTAAAATTCAAAAATGGGGGCTAACTTCACGCACGTCTTAACTGGTCCACTGTAAAATTGTAAATATTAAATATAAACAAAACCACGTCTCATTATTAAAATATTAGCCGACCTAGTATAAAATGACATGTTCCTGAGAATTTTCATCAGTACACATCCAACTGTAGTTATTTAACATCGTTGGAACATGAAGCTCGTAATCATGAACATAACTTTAGTGCTGTTGTTACTACAACTTGCTATATTCAATGGTTCCTGTAACGAGAGCATTTTATCTAAAGTAGGTTTTAATTACCGGGTGTTCATTTAAAACTTCCAGCAATTAATATCTCAAAAACCAAAAGTCAGATGAAAAATGTTTTATGATAGCGAGGGGACAGAATATGGCATAATTGTTTTCTTAATTTATTGACCTTTTCAAGGTCATTTGAAGGTCAACTTTGGTTTTTTAAATGGCACCTTAATTTTTTTTTAGCAGATTCATATTTTGCATAAAAAAATAAACAACTTTTGTAGGAAAATTATTATCAACTAACCATTGTTAATCAAAATTTAATATTTACATGTTTTAGAAGGCTATTTATTAGTATTAAACAGTGAAAAAATGTTTGTAAGCGAGTGTTTTCATAACAAGTTTTCAAAATGTTCACCATTTACAGCTAAACAATGATACACCCTTTGTTGAAACTCGTTTCTAACATTTTCAAAAGTTTCTTTCGTAATATTTTGCAAGCCACTGTGATTCGAAATTTTAACTCTTCAATATTAGCTGGTATTGTATCATAAATTACAGATTTTAAATGTCCCCATAAAAGAAATCAAGAGGAGTTAAGTCAGGGGACCTAGCTGGCCATTCTATCGGTCCTCGTCTGCCGATCCACTGCCCTGAAATTTATCATCTAACCAGTTTCGAACAGGAATAGTATAGTGAGGAGGTGCGCCATCTTGTTGAAAATGCAAAACAGTTTCATCGAGCTCCAGGTGTCCTTCTTCGTCACTTTGACTTTCTAACGCATCAACTATTAAAGGATAGATTGTATCTTCAAGCATTTCTAGATATTTTGACCTGTTAAATTTCCATCAATAAATAATGGTCCAATAATTGTATCACCAAGTATACCAGCCCACACGTTTACCTTCTGCGGCCACTGTGTATGTCCATCAGTAAACACATGAGGATTTTCATCACACCAATATCGACAGTTGTGTTTATTGACAAATCCATTTAAAAAAGATGGACTTATCAGAAAAACAAGTCGATTTCAATAAATGTGGATGTGTAGTTAATAATTGAAGCATTTCTTCACTAAACTCACTCGTCTGTCTGGATCATCCTCGGTCAAAGTTTGATGAATCTGCATTTTATATGGGTGAAATTTATGCAATTTTAGCGCCTTATGAACAGTGCCCACTGATAGACCACTAATAGCAGAAACTTCACGCACCGAACTATTAGGATTTGAAGCATAATGGCCTATAACTTCAATTTGAGCTAAGTCATCCAATATTCTAGTAGAATTCTTGCGTGTTTTATTTTGACGGATCCTGTTTCCCGAAATTTTGAAACAAGGTCTATAACATACCTATGAGAGACATTTCTACCAGGTTGTCTCGCGTTATAAGATTCTGCAGTTCTTGCAGCATTTTCATTTTGAGCTCCGTACAAGAAAATTAATTCGATTCTTTCTTCTACAGTATAAACCATTTTAATGATCTAATTGCGAACTTTTATCAGATCTAAAGCGAACGGGAAAAATAAAACTCACTGAAAATCACAAAACTAACAATAGTTGAAGAAACTAATGTCAATTTATTTGTTTTGACAGTGTTTTGTTTTCATTGTCCTAAAATTATTCAAGTTGAATAATAACAAAAGCAATAACAGCCTTCTAACTTTTAAAAATAAATTTCGATATAATCAGCTGCAGTTTATTAAAATGTTTTATTTTGTTTCAACGCATCTTACTCGAAAATCCTAATGTGGGATAAAAAATTTTCCAACAAAGTTGTTTATTTTTCATGCAAAATATGAATCTGCTAAAAAATTAAGGTGTCGTTTAAAAACCAAAGTTGACCTTCAAATGACCTTGAAAAGGTCAATAAATTAAGAAAACAATTATGCTATATTCTGTCCCCTCGCTATCATACAACTTTCGTTCGAAACATTTTTCATCTGACTTTTGGTTTTGAGATATTAATTGCTGGAAGTTTTAAAATGAACACCCGGTATAAAATTAAGCACATTGGAAATTAATGTGTAATTTGACTGATCTGACTTAGGTAACAGTATTCTAATGATGTTTATTTAAGTTTCATCAAGATCGATACAAGCTCAAAGAGGTTCGAGCGGAACTAGTAAGTTACAGCAAAAAGTATTTTCATTTTTTCGAAATTAAAACATACAAGTACAATCGCACCACGGCAGCTCTGAATGCTACATTTAACATGAAAGTTGCAGTGAAAGACAAACTGGAGGTAAGGATACTTACCAACTTTCCTTTTCAGATACTTCTTTAGCAGCGTTCGGTTTGGAGCTTTTTCAAAAGTTACAAACCAGCGAAATTTTGAAACGGGTAGAGTTACAAGAAACCAAAACCATGCGATTCGTTGAGCTTCAAACGGAATTCCACCATCATTGACATTTCGGCAAAATACCTACTGAGTAAACGTCACCTGGGCTAAAATATTCAAGTTGCTAAATAAAGTAATCAAAATTTTTATATTTTTAGACAGTGGTTCAGGCTTACAAGTTTTTGAGTAACGAATATCGATATTTTCCGATCCGTTTTCAAATCAATGTGAAGAAAGGTGTCGATTCAAACGCAATAGGCGCGGGGGCTATAAAAGACTGTGGTAACCTGACTACTTTTATTATTGAAAAGGTTCTTCATATGATTTCTTGCAAAAAAATTTCATTTAGCTAAAGTATTTTGTTTGTAGGATACTGTATATCACGCCTGCAATTTTGTTATCGATGCGACTCGCTTTCCTCCACTCATTCCCATTGGTAGATTTCGAGTTGAACTGAGAGTGATGTATATGAATGAAGAAACTGCGCTTATAAATATTTATGCGGAAGTATACGATCCGATTGATTACCCACAGACTTAAAAATTTTATAATAATTAAGTAACAGCACAGTGAGGAAAAAGCTGCACCTGTTGACAGTGTCAACCAAAATTATACTTCACTTTTTTGTATTAACCAACTCTACAAAATAGGCATAACTATTATTATACAGGGTGTCCCCGTGGAGAACCTTTGAGGTGGCGATAAAGGACACTTTTCTAAAACAAATTTTCAAATACAATTTTTGTCTAAATCCAAACCCTTGAGGTACCACCTTTAAAGTTATTTTTGAATTTCTGATTTCAAACGGTCATAGCTCTGATATTATTGATTTTTAGATTTAATAGATTAGAACTTTTTAAGATCACTCCTTATCTACAAATTAGGTTATAACCTCCTATTGTCTAGGATAAATAGATTTAAAGTTATGAATTAAATTAGAAGATGAGATGTTAAAAATTGAAAGTTTTATTTTCTTGTTTCTGTATCTTTTAAACAAAACTACAGTAAAGCCCTATCCGCGGTTCCGTTATTCGCGGTTTCAGTATTCGCGGAAGAAAAAATTGAGACCACTTTCTGTATTCGCGGCCGAAAATTTCATTATTCGCGGATTAATAATTTACGATTTTGAATATTATAATTTATATTCAAAACTCAAAATTAAATAATAATATTTAAACGAAAAATTTAGACTTCAAGGAGGTTCTTGTTTTGGACAATGCTCCGGGTCACCCTTGTGAGCTTGAAACTATGCATCCGAATATTAAGGTGATATTTTGCCTCCGAACACGACGACTTTACTTCAACCAATGAACCAGGGAATAATTCAAGCTTTGAAGTTCTTTTACATTAGGCGAACCTTTAAAATCATTCTGGATATCATGGAATGTGATTCTGACGTGAGTTTTATGGAATTCTGGAAAAATTTAACATAGCAATGTGCATTGTTAACATAAAGGAATCGTTACAAGAGCTCAAGCATTGATACACATTGCAATCATATTGGAAAAACTATAGGTTGATCTAACAGTCTGTGAAAGTGAGGATTTAAACAAATTAAAACATTAACTGACACAATTGTACAAATTGCTAATGGAATAGGACATGATGGTTTTGAACAGATAGATTCGAGTGACGTTCAAGAGCTGCTTCAATCACACGATGAAGATTTAAGTGAAGCCGACTTGCAGGAAATGTTAAAACCCTTCAAGCTTCAACATCTTACAATGATACGATGACAATCACCTTAAAAAACCAGACCGCAGGTTTCCAAATGGCAAATGAACTGTGAGATCACTTCATTAAAATTGACCCGTTTTTGGAAAGAAACCTTCCTTTAAAAGGAAAATTGAAGTTGCCACAGCTGAATACCATGCGGAATTAAAAGGCATTTTAAAGACGGCAAAGCAAGAAAAATTACTAAATATTTTAAACCAAATAATTCAAACAATAATAATTAATAATAATGATAGGTATGTGATTAAACTGATTTTATTTTTATCTATTTTATTTTATTTTCGTACCTTGGAACCCAACCCTTGCATTTCCATACAAATCACTATTCCATATTCACGGTTTCCTTATTCGCGGCATAATTTTGGAACGTATACCCCGCGAATAAGGAGCTTTTACTGTATTTGCAGAAAACTAATGGCCCAATTTGGATAGAAAATTTAACGAGCTATAATTTTAGTTTAATAACATTTTTTGAAAATCAACCCATTTTACAAAAATTCCAAAATAACGAATAAAGTCAAAAATTGCTTTAAAGAGGGGTACCTCCCAAGGGTTTGAACTAGGACAAAATTTTATTTAAAAATATATCTTAGAAAAGTGTCTTCTATCACAAGCTCAAAGGTTTACTATGTACACGGAGACACCCTGTATGACTATTATATTTTTTGTACCGACCTTATTCATTATTTTGGGATTTTCTGTGAAATGGATTGGTTTTCCAAAAATTTTAGTAGACTAAAGTTATAGCCCGTTAAATTTGCTATCCGAATTGGGCCGTTAGTTTTTGTAAATAGTTTCGTTTAAAAATACAGGGTTTGCAACAAAAACGAAAAATAAAACTTGAAATTTTTTTAGATTTCTTCTCTTAATTTAATTCATAACTCAAAATCGGTTTATCCTAGACAATGGAAGGTCATAAACTAATTTGTAGATAAGTAAATTTTCTTTAAAAATCACTAATCTATTGATACCATAAATCAATAGTTACGGTGATATGGCCGATTAAAGGCAGAAATTCAAAAAATTGCTTTAAAAGGGTACCCCAAGGGTTTGGACTTGGACAAAAATTTTATGTAAAAATTTGGCTTAGAAAAGTGATCTTTATCACCATTTCAAAAGTTCTCCAGGGTCAAGGGGACACCCTGTATGAGCCTATGTAGATAAATATTGTCAAGCAATAAATCACAAAATAACCGGCCCAGTTTGTACATCACGTAAACTTGAATTAAATTCACGATTCTGTAATAAAATTGTCTCCTTCATATGTTTTGAGAAATAAATAATATAAAAGTTTCAAACTTATTTTTTCTGTGTGTACACTTCAATTACAGAAAAGGTAGATGCATTTAATGCCTTAAAGATGGCGCTAGCATCTTGCGAGAGAAAAAATGCGGTGTACCTGATCAATGATACACCCACGACTACGGCATAACAATCCAACACTCTAACTACTAGCCTAAAACCGCACTTGTTTTTATGTCTTATGTTTATTTCATAAGTCCTCCTAGCTCACTTTTGAACAAAATTTTATTAATTATAATTTTAATTAACGTTTAATCCGCGGTTTTTGCGTTTAATTAAAATAATTTCTATTGCACTATGAGATTGATTTCAATAATTTCGTAGTTTTGGAGTTAAATTGAAAATAAATCAGTTTAATCCAAATTTTGATTAACGTTCAATCGTTTAATTAAAACAATTTCTAATGTATTACGAGATATTAATTTCAATAATTTTACGGTTTTGAGGTTGAATTAATTATAAATCTCGCGGTATCTTTAATCCAAAAATTTTTTTAGGTTCTATCATAACCCCACTTTTGATATCCATTTAATCCAAATTCTGATTTGCGTTTTAATCGGCGGTTTTCATTATATCATTACTCACGCGCGGAGTAATTAGCGATGATTGTTAATTAACCCCATTCATATCACTGAATACATGGCGTAATATTTAAACGCAGGATTCGACACATTCAGACAGGTGTAATATAAGTTTAAATGTAATAATTATATTTAATGTGAATAATTAATATATGAAGTGTGGAACGTGCCTTAAGTAGAATACATTAAACTGCAGGCAAAGTATTTACTGATGGGACAGGTACATACCCATAAAACGGATGTTTAGAGGTAATCAACTGTAATAACGCTGATTACGTTATTTTTGGTTGAAGTCGATAAACATGTGCTTGTTCGTATAATTGTTAACCCAACTGGCATTTTTCTAAAAAATTCACAAATCTTCGGGTAATCAATGGTGTTCCAAATATTTCAATAAAACAGATCATATTTCACAGGATTATGATGTTTTCAATTTTTGTTTTTAATTTTAGGTATAATTACAATTTTAAAAAAAGAGAGCTAGAACTCATAGAACTTACCCTTAAGAAAGAATAGTAGCATATACAAATACTCAGAAGTATATTTTATGAAACTGGAGCCCCCCTCCCCTTTGAAGCATTTGAAAAGTAGAACGAAATCCAAAATAATAGGTTTTAATAAGTAAATTTGTAGATAAAAAAATTTCTTCTTTACCTCCTTACCAACCAAAAAAATAATTTTACTTTTTAATAAATTTTTGAAACACCCTGTATATACAATTCCAATATTGCACCGGTTATGAAACAATGGGTTCTTTTCCGGTCTGTTACCTATTGCAAATGAGTGATGAGCACAAAGGACCTTCAGCTTAACGTGAATTTTGAACCACTGGAATAGAGATTTTTATCGCCCTCCATCCAAGATCGGGAGAGCTTTTAGCAATATTTTATGTTATCGGGTTTAAAGAAAGCCGATCTAGAAGAATTGCTTCTTTAGTTTTGCAGAATAATACACGGTGCGGCCGCTTGCTCCCCAGCAAAATTAGCGGCAAAATCAGTCATAGACTGAAAAACCAAGAAAAAATGTTAATCAGAATAGTTATTTTCGATACTATTCTTAACATATTTTCCATTCGAGGTTGATTTTGCTGAACAGAAAATCAACCGATAGTTTGCTGAACAAAATCTGAAATTCGGTAAATAACGAATATTTTAACAAAATTTACGCAATCTGGATAAAGCTGAAATGAAAATAACTCGCCAGTAGTTTTGAAAAGTGCAGATAAAGTCGTCTCGCGAAAGATAAGATTACGAAATATGATCAAATAACATGAGTAATCGTTCGTGCAGAAAACATGCCGCTTTCAATGTCATGTAACGTGTACGAAATGATAACATTTCACAACAGAATTGCAAAAAAGATATTTTAAGATAGTTTTAAGTTTCCAACCAATTTTCTAAAAGAATTTCCCTGAGTTGTTTTTAGGTTTTCGATGATTAAATTTAATAATTTTCGCTGGCTTTTCGATTCTTTTAGAGAAGATACTCAAACTGTGATAGATAAATGTGCAAACTTATGGTTATTAGTATTTTCAGCACCAAAAATATAAAGCAGTGACCAAGAATGGGGGGGGGGGGATTATGAATTTTCCCCAGTATAATATACCATCGTTTTCAAGAGAAAAGCAAAGCACTATAATAAACCCTATTCAGAATCTGTAAACATTGCATGTTTTACACTTTAGCAGTGAGGTACTGGAGGGTGTTCCACACCTCCCGGTTTGTGCAGTTTACTTTTTATTAGTAATAAATTGAAGACATCAGCATAACCGATCTAGAAAAAATCTCTAGATAAACTAATTAATCCTAACTTTAACAAGTCACATTCAAGTAACTAATATCCCAATTAGCCCAAATTATAAACCAAACTTTTAGAGACCGGGGTCTGGGGTGTGGAGCACCCCAGGAACACTCAAACTGTGATAGATAAATTTGCAAACTTATAGTTATCCGTATTAAGCGATAATGGAGAAAGCTTTTAGCACAAAAATATAAAGCAGTGAACAAGAATCGGGGGAGATTATGAATTCCCCAGTATAATATGTCATCGTTCTCAAGAAAACAAAGCCTATAATAAACCCTAGTCATAATCTGTAAACATTGAATGTTTTACCTTTAGCGAGTAACAGTGGAGGTGTTCCACACCCCAACCCCCGTTTGTGCAGTTTATTTTTTATTAGTAATTAATTGAAGACATCAGCATAACCGATCTAGAAAAATCTCTAGATAAACTAATTAATTCTAACTTTAACAAGTCACACTCAAGTAACTAATATCCCAATTAGCCTAAATTATAAACCAAACTTTTAGAGACCGGGGGGTCTGGGGGGTTTGGAGCACTCCCCAGGAATACTCAAACTGTGATAGATAAATTTGCAAACTTATGATTATTAGTATTAAGCGATAATGGTGAAAGTTTTTAGCACAACAAATATAAAGCAGTGACCAAGAATGGGGGGGGGGGATTATGAATTTCCCCCAGTATAATATACCATCATTTTCAAGAAAACCAAAGCGCTATAATAAACCCTAGTCATAATCTGTAAACATTGAATGTTTTACCTTTCAGCAGTGAGGCACTGGAGGGTGTTCCACACCCCCCAGACCCCCCGGTTTGTGCAGTTTATTTTTTATTAGTAATAAATTGAAGACATCAGAATAACCGATCTAGAAAAAATCTCTAGAAATACTAATTAATCCTAACTTTAACAAGTCACACTCAAGTGACTAATATCCCAACAAGCCAAAGTTGTAGAATTAATAATCAAAAAAAAAAAATTGGCAAGAGCTGGATGCTATCCCAGTACTCTTCGCATATGTTTTTAATTTTTGGCAATCTTATGCAATAATTCTATTACCAACTTACCAAATTTATGTTAATTTTTATACAGTTCATCAGTAATATACAATTATTCAAATTCAATTTTCTCAAAATTGGCAAAGAAGCGTGCCCTTATACTTGCACTTTTTGAAGTCCAATACAAGACTTATACGCACAATGAAAATGAATCAATTCAGTGATGGGAAGTTGCCGGTCTCCCCTTGTTGGTAAACAAAATCAAATATTTTGGCGGAGCTGGTATTTCAAGAAAAAATTAAATTGTGTAATTAACCTGTTAAAATATTGAACAAAATCGCAGAATTATTAAACAAAACGTTGATTTATTTAAAAAAAGTAGTAGCATTTTACATAAAACGATTGAAAAACACAGTATAATAGTTGAAAAATCTGTTGAATTGTTAACGAAACAGTTGAATTGTTGCTGAATCATGAAAAATTAAATTTTTGAATCAAAAATAATTGAGTTGTTGAACCGAAAACAATTAAATTATTCAACAAAAACAATAGAATTATCAAACTGAAAATAATTAAAAAGTTGAACAAAGCAGTTAAATTATTGAATCAATCACCAAAATTTATTAAACAAAACAGCTAAATTTATTGAATAAAACAGTTGCATTTTTTGACAAAGTAGTAGCTTTTTTGCATTAAACGGTTGAATTGTTAAATCCAAAATATTTGAGTTGTTGAATCAAAAACAATTGAATTATTCAATCGAAAACAATTGAATTATTCAATAAAAATAAATGAATTATTCAACAATAATAATTGAATTATTAAACTAAAATAATTATTGTTGTTGAACCAAAAACAATGGAATTATTCAACAGAAAACAATCAAATTATTAAACCAAACAGTTGAATTATAAAAAAAATCAGTTAAATTATTGAACAAAACAGTTGCACTGTGGAACCGAAAACAATTGCGGTATTGATCCAGAACCAATTAAATAAATTCGATCGGCGGCGATCTCCCAACTTCTTCCCAACCTGGGAAAGTCATCCAAACTAAAGCGGCATCGATATGTCCTGGTCAGGGTAGCGAAATTCATAATGCTATACCGAACTCCCATATGGGCAAAAAATCTACAGAGGCAAGCCAGCTACACCGCTGAGTTTCTGCATATACAAAGGAAGATGGCGCTCAGAATTTCAAGAGCGTAAGAACGACATCTACTGACGCTCTTCTCATCCTGGCATCGCTGCGTCGCTGCGTACATGGGAGGGAAGGTGGGACGAAAGCCCAAGGGGCCGGTGGACTCACCGGCTTATCCCGAATTTGGAAGTGTGGTACACCAGAGCTCATGGAAGAACCACGTACGAGATCACCCAGGTCCTCACCGGGCATGGTGTTTCTTGGAATACTTGTGGCGTTTCAAAAAGCAGAGACCAACAGCTGCCTCTACTGCGGCAGGGAAGATACGGTGTGTCACACTTTCTTTGAATGCACCCACTGAAGTGCACAACGCCGCCAAGACAAAGCCGCACTAGGCGAGCTTCTATCCCCAGACAGCCTTATAGAGATAATGCTCGCAAATCCCGACAACTTGACTGCGGCGGAGGCCATGGCAAAAAAGATCATCGCGGTCAAAGAGATCGCCCAGCGTCGGGCACAAACCGGCACGGAAGCCTAAAGGCATGGAGTGTCCGGAAGGAATGGGTGAATCGGCACTTTAACAGGAGTGGGGGTTCTAGCCAGTTAAAATCTGACACTACCACCCACAACAACTGGATGGTGTCTTTTGAAGATTTTCCTCACTCCGAATGCACACTCAAAAAAAAGACCACAGAGCAGAAATTCTGTGTGAATTTCTGGTCGAGATCGATTTGGACGTGTGTAACGATGGTGATAACTTTACGTTTCGAAGGGGGGGGGGGGGGCTCCGGATCTGTTATTGATGTAACCTTTGGGTTTTCGACTAGCAAAAGAGGGTCTCACGGTAGAAGGTAATGGATAAGGATACTCTCAGTGACCATTCTTACATCCGATTTGCCATGGATGCAGAAATATTTTCCTCTCGGGGTCCATCCAGGAGAAGCTGAGGAACTAAAAAGGCTGGCGTAACGGAAAGAAACATCAACTCCGCAGAAGAACTTGCGATAAAATTATTCATGGTCTGCGATGGCTGCATGCCCAGGAGACGCCCAAATCAGGAAAGAAGAGGAGCATATTGGTGGACGCCTGAGATTGCGGATCTCAGGCGTCTCAGGATCTCAGGATTGCGGAAGGACGTTTCAAAAAATAATAGTGAGACGGGGTGCAACCAAGTTGGGGAAGAGGAGGCTGTACCAAAAGCGTCAAAGACAAAGCTTGTAAAGGCTATCAAAGACAGCAAGAAACGTCACTGGGAGAGCCTAATCAAGAAGGTGGATGATGATACTTGGGGTTTAGGGTATAAAATCGTAAGAAAGAAACTCGGGCGGCCGAGGATCCCGGGCCTGGCGACGGAGAGGTTACATGTTATCGTTGACGCCCTTTTGTAAAGCAAAATATGAAAGATGAAGGTCTAATTAACAGATAAAAATAAAATTTATGGTTGGATGTGTGTTTATTGATGTGTGTCGGAAGTGTATTTTGAAAAAAATACACTTTTAGGATGAATCCGAGATTTGGCGTGGTTGCGTTTGTCAAAACCGACTTTCCGCAGCTTCTGCTCCGTCCGGTGCAAACCGTCAAAAACTTGCAGAAGCGGTGAAGACGATGTCGAGAGATCGTTACCACGCTTCCCAGTCACTACAAAGGGTGGGGTTTTAATGGGCGGGTGCAGTCTATCTCCCCACTACCACCCAAGTCATCGGGTGCTGTCTTGTGACGACTTTGGTCTGAGAAAGATTTCCCAGTCCCAGCGCTGTTAAAAAAATTAAAATATCCAAACCAAACATAGTTGTGCTTTATTTTTCTTGCGGGGTTATTTTGGTTGCAAATTTAAGATATCGAAAGGTTAATTTAAAGCATATAGCTATCTTCGTTTGTTTTATGCGTTTTGCTTATCTGTTTAAAGTGAACTAGCGACGCCACTGGGTATATCTTGTGTTAGTTACGCCACTGGTTTTTCAATTGGTTAATTGACAGGTAGAGGTTATGTTGGTATCGTTCATGTTTTTCTTATTAATTTTGTTCAACAACTAGTTTTCCGTCTACTCAAAGAAGTTGGGTTACAACCATGATACAATAATAAATAATGTATAATAAATCCGACTTCTATTTTGGTAATTTTTGCGCATGACGTCACGTGGCTAGCGATATTCTACGCAATAACTTATCTTAAACCAATGAGAGATGAAAATTCCATTTTGTACATATTATGTACAACGTGTTTATGTATTACCATATTATACCGTCAACAATTTTTTGAGTAATTTCTTTTTCTTGTATTTTATCTGCTGCTTTATTTATTGCCACAACAATTTTGCATTGTCTGACCAATAGGATATACCAGTGAAAAACTTCTGTCTACGAACCTGACTTTATTGATACGAGAAGTTACGCCACTGAGAACGGAGCAATTTTGACAGTTTAGATTAATTTTTTTTTAAACACATTGCTCAAGTCAAAAGGTGAACATGGTTGCTGTCATAATTTTATGTTATAAATAATTACTACTACCATAATTTTAATGTGTATAAATAAAAAGTGAGCTACCAAATTTAATGTGTCGTCCATTTTGTGAACGTCAAAGTAACATAACCCTCGAAATGTCACTTCTTAAAATATATTTATAAAAAACCTAACAACAATGGAAGAAGTTTCAAGACCAATTGGCGCGGTGGTTGAAGTGAAATGTGAAATATTCGATGACTTTGAGGAAGACCCAACTACCTTGCCAATTGAAAATATTGTCATTTGCCCCAATTTACAAATTAAAATGGAAGTAACAAGACATGGAAGATGTCGATTACACAGCGAAGTTAAAGAAGAACCAGAAGAAATCACACCGTTTCTATTTAACGAAGAAGCCAATCACTGTGACGATCTTAAAATTACTACAACAAATGACTTACAAATTACCTCCACCAATAACAAGTAAAAACTTACTCTTGTGATTTCTGTAATGCCATATTTGGATACAAGCGGCGCCTAACGATCCACTTACGGAGTCATACTGGAGAAAACCATTCGAATGTGGCTTTTGCAATTATAAAGGTACGTGCAAAGAAAATTTAAAAGTCACTTAACGAGCCATACGGGAGCGAAACAATTCGAATGCAAAATTTGTTTCTCTAAATTTGCACATAAAGCCAGCCTACGAAATCACCTCATGACACATACGAACGTAAAGCCTTTCAAATGCGATATTTGCGACTTCCGATGCTCGAGGAAGAGCAACTTGCAGAGCCACGTAATCACCCACATCGGAGATAAGCCATTCACGTGCGAAGTTTGCAACTTGAGTTTTTCAGATAAGCGATACCTAAAAACTCACGCTGCAATTCACACCAATGAAAAGCCTTTCAATTGTCCACTCTGCGATGCAAAATTTTCGCTCAAGCGTTATTTGCTTAACCACATGAGAATTCATAAAGGCGAAAAGCCATTTGAGTGCGAACTGTGTGGTTATAAATTTACGCACAAAGGAAGTCTCACGCGTCACTTGATAACCCACACCGGAGAAAAACCATTTCAGTGCGAAATTTGCGGCTCCAAGTTTCCACATCGAGACAGTTTGAGTCGTCATTTTAAAATTCACACCGACGAGAAGGATTGTATGTGTCGCGTCTGTTGTTTAAAGTTTTTGGACAAAGAATCGTTAAAGAAGCACTTAAAATTGCATACTAAAGAAGAATCGCTGAGTCAAAATAATTACGGTTTGTTCGGTATTTAAACATGTTGTGTGACTGCAAGTCTGGAGAAGAACTCAGTTGTTGCTTTATTTCAGGAGCTTTTTTTATTGAAGACGACATTGCACCTCAATCAGCAAACACACCAGGCCACTTTTGTGATCAAATTAATAAACTGTGAAAAATTCCGAGGTTAAAATTTTTCGACAGCCGTTTGAAAATTGAAACGATTCCATCAAATAATTAAATATTTTTAGGTAATATTTTAAAAATATAAAATAATTAAAAACAATCTTAATTATTAAAGACTGCGTGAGGTTAATCTAATAATAATAAATACAAAATGTATATTCAAAGAATCGTAAATCTGGGATATGTATCTAATAGATGAATTTTGTGTGTAAAATATTATTACGTAACTTACACATTTCTAAAATAATAGCTAATACATCTATGCCTGTGCTAATATGTGTTAGGTATTATAAAAAAATTTACAAAATACCTGATATTGTCAACACGAAGAAGAAAAAATATAACATTTTTTTTTAGAATGTTTTCTGTATCAAATTCAGTTGGTACGGTGATGAATTTTGCTCGTAATAGTCAGAAGCTCTCCGAGTGAGTGTACAACATATATTTTTTCTCAATCGGCGAAAAGGCTGTAGGATAGTTTGTTATAAAAATAAAATATTATCATACAATAATATTATATCTTTTAAGCCAGATTATCCCAAACTTTTAAACATTTCATTCCCGGTGCATTGAATTTTTTCAGATGTCCTCGGCACAGTTGGTGATGGTCGTGATATGTTTGTTCCAGTGAACTTTGCGGATGTCTTCCAAGAAATTTTTGATTGAGCATCCACACATAGAATTTGGTTTTCTTGTTCTGTTTTGTGAACATGATCGTAAAACAGTTGGTCGAGGTTACCTTAATGCGTCATATTTAAATTTTATTTTCATAGGGCTCATGGCTTCTTGAAGACGAGCTGCGATGTTGTTTGGGTAGATAAAATGTTCGGGTGATAAAATGGCTACCAGCTCGGAAGTATGCTACATCACTTACGGGTTAATTACAGGTAACTCCAGAAGCCTAGATTACGTAATGGAAAGGGGGCGTGTCAAGAAGGCGTGGTCTAAATAATGAAAGTAAAAGGGCGTGTGGATAGGCGTGCTCAGTAAATTACTGGCAAGGACATAGTTTAAGTTATGGGGAAGGAACGAATCGAGTAGGCATGGAATCAGGGCGGTTGACCGTAGAAAGATTTTCAGGAACTTGGATGCAGGACAGCTTTGAGGTATGCCCTTTTAGATTACGGGTAATTTTAGTTACTTTAATGCAGTAGGGCGTGGTTTAAATGGTAGGAATAAGGAGCCTGTAAAGGAATCATGGTCGGTAGTTACCCAAATTAATATAAATTTTTTTAATTTACATTTTGATTTATCAAAATAATCAAGTTGGGATTTGGTTGGTGAGATATGGGTCAGAGTTCGATATCCCGGACTTTTTGTCTGTGGAGATTTTAAACAATTTTTTTGCAATTCTCGATATTTTCTTTTACAAAACTCGATATTTCCAATAATAACGTTAAAAATCAAATTTAAAAGTCAGGAAAACGGGCGAACATTGCATTGTATTGGCGGTACGTGCGTTCCAATATCCACAAATCAACCGAAGGGCGGGGCCAACTTCCCATCTCCGCAAGCCCTCGCCGTCAAAGGGCAAGATGGGACTCTCTCACCACCGCTGCTCTCAAACGTTAATTTTTCGCGAAGGAAGACTGCGACGCCCCCCCCCTCCCTCTTTCAAGATTAGAAAACTCGCAACCCAACCCAAAGGTACCCACCTCGGCGCGACCCGCAGCAACGCGAAACTTTCTTTTATTTTCAGAGTGCGGAACTAGCCAATATGCCGCCCAGATGAAGGTGTGGGGCAAAGCCCCGGTACTCCACAGTGCCAAGAAGACAAGGAAAGGCGGGGTCAAACTAGAGCAACGTAAGGAGGGAGTCAGTCGCTCCCTGCTATCTGTCGTGTCAAATACTCATTTTTAATGAGTAGAGCGCTTTTGAATTTCTGCAGCCTTCGCTCCGCTACGACCGCTATAAGCCGTTTTGACAAACGCAAACCGCAGGACTCGGATTCACACTAAAAATTATTTTTGTCAAAATACTTTTTAAATCGTCTCGGTTCAGTACGCATACGTGATACCTGCATCAAAAAGTGATAAAATACATGATTTTAAGTAAAATTACACACAGAATTCAAAGTGGGCGGGACTTGAGGTTCGAATTTAGCCAATCATTTCATTTCTTTAGGAAATTTTGTATTTTAGAGTCCGGCCTACCGTACTCTGCCCTGAGCATGGACTTAGAAGTCCATGGCCCTGAGATATGATAAATTAAACCCGGTTCAGTTGACGTTTAAAATTTTGGTTACCCAACCGGGTTTTAGCGATTTATCACAAATTAATTTTAGAAAAAAAAATGTCAAAAGGTGAGGTGAATATATTTTCACAATGAAATCTAATTAAATATTTTTTAGTTTAATCATCAAGATTTGGGTTGATCTAAATATTTTAGTGTAAGCCACGCCCACATTAAACAACAGATTTCAGGGGGCGTGGTCAACAAAGAGGCATACAAACTCGAGGGGTTCACTGAAGTGGGATCGTTGAGCTTGGAAATTTTTGAGTGGGTGGGGACATTTATTACAAGTAGGCCGTCTTGTTTAAATGTTATTACTGGAGGGGCGGAAATTGGGTTATTGGGACGAGGCGTGGTTTAAATGGTAGAAGTAAGAAGGTGTGTCAACCAAGCATGGTCAGATATGCACTATTTGGTGAATAAAAAACAGTAACCGATTAGTGTTCCCCCCCCCCTCCCCTCCCCCCCCCCCGGTTTAGCTATCCCCCTGTACTGTGATATAATATACCTACATTTCACACCACAACTTTATTTTGTATCTTTTTTACATAAGCTCTTTGAAAGTTTTTAAAAACCCCGCGCTGTGTTGCGGCACTGCGTTCAAGCTGTAGCGAATGTTGGAATCAAGCAGCTTAAGTTGTAAAAAGATTCTGTGTAGAAGCGTAGGTCACGGTGTGTCGTATTTACAATATCAAAAAATTATAGAGTAATTCTCAAACATAAAAGATTAATAATATATTGCTATGGTTCAATTTATTTTGTTATTGTTTTGGGCGCCAGAACTCATATTTTAATTTTTTAACCTTAAAAATATACATTCAAAATTGACTCGCAACTCACAGTTTGGCAAATGGTGTTTTTACCCATCAACCTCAAAGAGCATTCAAGGGTACCGCCAGCAAATTTTACAGGGGGGGGGCCAAAATATTTGAATATGATAAGATATATTCATTTTTCTTTAAAAAAACTTTTAATTTCATTTTGGCCTGATTTAATCATGGACCGAATTCGAAAAGATGTCCATCAATGACAGAAAATTACCTATCGGTCATTTTTGGTACTTCTGTATCTTCATTGGCGGAACCCAAATGGGGGCACCGTATGGTATAAGTCAGTGAACAACTAATGCTATCACCCTTCTTTTCATGAATTTTGGGCCGTCCATGTTAAATATTAATCTCTACAGGGCACTAGATGATTTAGTCCCCGGTAATTTCACCCCTCGGTAATTAGATCCCCCTGATATATGGTGTACCCATCACGATTGGGTGCTTAATACGGTCCTGTACGCAGGTTAATTGAAGTGAACCGAAACCATGAAAAATTGCGTAGTTACGGAGTAATAAATTGAACATTGATTGAGAGGGAGGTGGAGAGCATGTGAGTAGTGGAGAAACTATATCAGGGTGAACTTTATACAAGTGAGTACGAGGCGGCTGAAAATTTTGAGGTTAGATTTGAATGTCAATTATTAGAGGTGATTTTTTTCAATAAACAAAATAGAGTGTAGTGCAATACGGATGCCTCTGAGGGGTTGAGCCGGGTAAATGTGTTAATTTAATTAAGAGGTTAATTTTAGATAAAAGAATTCATGTAACTTGGGTGTCCTACATTTTATTATTCAATATAAAATGACCGACCAGTGGGTGCTCGTCCTTGAAAAGAGAGAGTGATCCCCGAGCAATAAATGCTCGACCTTAAAAGTGGGCTTGGGCTTACGGCCAATGGGGGTTCGACTTTGGAAAGTGAGTGGGGCATAAGAGCTCGATCTTAGAAAGTGGGCATAGGAGCTCGATCTTGGAAAGTAGGCGTGGTTACTGACCAATGAGCGCTCGGCTTTAGAAAGTGGTAGGGGTATAGAAGCTTGACCTTGAAAATCGACCAATGGGAGCTCGTCCTTGGAAAGTGGGCGTGGTTATCCGCTAATGGGAGCTCGTCCTTGGAAAGTGGGCGTGGTTATCAACTAATGGGAGCTCGGCTGTGGAAAAGTGGTGAGCGGTGCTAAAGTGGTGGGGGGGGAGCTCTTTCAATTTTTCTCTACTCTCCGGCATTGCCTGTTAAGGTGTGTTCCCAACTTTTCCGTGGAATAGATGACTCCTTGATGAAAGCTACCGTTCTTCGTTTGAGTACCCGGAGCGTGTCCTTTATCCGCTTCCGGAGGGTTTTTAATCTTGGATCAAACGACACCGGATGTGACCGTTGTCATATTTTTGTTTAAGGCTGCTTGTGATAACGAATTGCCCTAAGTTCAATGATTTAGATTAATAAGACCGATTACAGATATTTTTGATGATGTATTGAATGAGTTTTTTGTGCGTTTTTTAGTTTTAGATCCATCGCCGGAGTTTGTTAACATTGAACCAGGAATATACCGAAGTTAAAAGGATTCCCAATAAAAAAGGATATTTTTGACGAGATGAATATGATTCTCTTGTGCGGAGCTGGGTGAGTTTTAAAACTTTAAGAGTTTAACTCTAAGTCAAGACAATGAAAACAAAAACACCAAAAAACACCGAAAAACAAAAACTTCGCATCGTTGCATCTGACGGCTCAAGTTCCATAATTTCGAGTTTTGTCGTGCTTAGGGATGTTTTTAATAAGTTTAATCTCTTCTGAGACCCCGTGGCTGAAAGATTTATTAATTTCTAGATTAGTTTTGGGTCGGAGATATTTTTAATGAGTTTTACTAGTTGACCTTTTGATCCGACGCTTCAAATTCCATAATTTCGAGTTTTGTCGCAATCAGATATGTTTTTCATATTGTTGCAAAGCCGAAAACTGTTTTTTGTTTATGGAGTTTTTGTTTTTGTGTTTTGGGTGTTTTGTTTTCGGTATTTTGTTTTCTACATTTTGACTTTACTATTTTTGTTTTTGCCGCTTTTATATTCCGTGTTTCTGTTTTCCGGTGTTTTTATTTTCAGTGTTTTTGTTTATCGGTGTTTTTGTTTTAACCATTTTGACTTCGTTGTTTTTGTTTTCGGTGTTTTTATTTTTGGTGCTTTTGCTTTTCGTGCCTTTGTTTTCAGAATTTTGAATTTAGTATTTTTGTTTTCAAGGTTTTTGTTTTCATTTTTTGTTTTCAGTATTTTAATTCTGCGGTTTTGTTATTGGCGTTTTTAATTTTGTTGTTTCTGTTTTGGTGTTTTGTTTTCGGCGTTTTGACTTCTAGGTTTTGTTTTCGAGCGTTTTGCTTTCGATGTTTTTGTTTTCAGCGTTTTTGCTTACGTATATTTGTTTTTCGACGTATTTGTTTTCCGGTATTTTGTTTTCGGCATTTTGACTTCTAGGTTTTGTTTACGGCGTTTTTGCTTTCGATGTTTTGTTTTTCCGCGTTTTATTTACGTGTATTTTGTTTTCGACGTATTTGTTTTTGGTGTTTTGTTTTCGGTATTTTGATCTGGATGATCTTGTTTTCGACGTTTTTATTTTTGGTGTTTGTGTTATCAATATTTTGATATCGTAGTTTTGTTTTGGGTGATTGTGTTTTCCGGTATTTTGTTTTCGGTATTTTGACTTCCAAGTTTTGTTTTAGGCGTTTTTCTTTCGATGTTTTTGTTCACGTGTATTTTGTTTTTGACGTATTTGTTTTCGCGTTTTGTTTTCGGTATTTTGATTTCGATGTTTTCTTTTCGACGTTTTTATTTTTGGTGTTTGTGTTTTGTTATCGACATTTAGATATCGTAGTTTTGTTTTGGGTGATTGTGTTTTCCGGTCTTTTGTTTTCGGCATTTTAACTTCTAGGCTTTGTTTTCGGCGTTCTTGCTTGATGTTTTGTTTTCAACGTTTTTGTTTACGTGTATTTTATTTTCGATGTATTTGTTTTCGGTGTTTTTGTTTTCAGTATTTTATTTTCGATGTTTTTCTTTTCGACGTTTTATTTTTGGTGTTTATGTTTTAGTTATCGACATTTTGATATCGTCGTTTTGTTTTGGGTGATTGTGTTTTCCGGTATTTTGTTTTCGGCATTTTGACTTCTAGGTTTTGTTTTCAGCGTTCTTGCTTTCAATGTTTTTGTTTTCAGTGTTATTGTTTACGTGTATTTTGTTTTCGACGTATTTGTTTTCGGTATTTTGTTTTCGGTATTTTGATTTCGATGTTTTGTTTTCGCCGTTTTTATTTTTGTTGTTTGTGTTTTGTAATCAACATTTTGATATCGTAGTTTTGTTTTGGGTGATTGTGTTTTCCGGTATTTTGTTTTCGGCATTTTGACTTTCAGGCTTTGTTTTCGGCGTTTTGCTTTCGATGTTTTTGTTTTCAGCGTATTTGTTTACGTGTATTTTGTTTTCAGGCGTATTTGTTTTCGGTGTTTTGTTTTCGGTATTTTGATTTCGATGTTTTGTTATCGACATTTTGATATCGTAGTTTTGTTTTGGATGATTGTGTTTTCCGTTATTTTTGTTTTCGGCATTTTGACTTCTAGGGTTTGTTTTCGGCGTTCTTGCTTTCGATGTTTTGTTTTCAGCGTTTTGTTTACGTGTATTTTGTTTTCGACGTATTTGGTTTTCGGTGTTTTGTTTTCAGTGTTTTGATTTTGATGTTTTATTTTTGGTGTTTGTGTTTTGTTATCGACATTTTGATATTGTAGTTTTGGTTTGGGTGATTGTGTTTACCGGTATTTTTGTTTTCGACATTTTGACTTCTAGGTTTTGTTTTCGGCATTTTAACTACAGGTTTTGTTTTCGGCGTTCTTGCTTTCGATGTTTTTGTTTTCAGCGTTTTGTTTACGTGCATTTTGTTTTCGACGTATTTATTTTCGGTGTTTTGTTTTAGTATTTTGATTTCGATGTTTTCTTTTCGACGTTTTTATTTTTGGTGTTTGTGTTTTGTTATCGACATTTTGATATCGTAGTTTTGTTTTGGGAGATTGTGTTTTCCGGTAATTTTGTTTTCGGCATTTTGACTTCAGGTTTTGTTTTCAGCGTTCTTGCTTTCGATGTTGTTGTTTTCAGCGTTTTGTTTACGTGTATTTTGTTTTCGACGTATTTGTTTTCGGTGTTTTGTTTTCAGTATTTTGATTTCGATGTTTTCTTTTCGACATTTTATTTTGGTGTTTGTGTTTTTGTTATCGACAATTTAATATCGTAGTTTTGTTTTGGGTGATTGTGTTTTCCGGTATTTTGTTTTGGCATTTTGACTTCTAGGTTTTGTTTTCAGCGTTTTGCTTTTCGAGGTTTTGTTTTCAGCATTTTGTTTACGTGTATTTTGTTTTCGACGTATTTGTTTTCAGTGTTTTGTTTTCGGTATTTTGCTTTCGATGTTTTTGTTTTCAGCGTTTTTGTTTACGTGTATTTTGTTTTCGACGTATTTGTTTTTCGGTGTTTTTGTTTTCGGTATTTTGATTTCGATGTTTTTGTTTTCGACGTTTTTATTTTTGGTGTTTATGTTTTTGTTATCGACATTTTGATATCGTAGTTTTGTTTTGGGTGATTGAATTTTCCGTTATTTTCGTTTTCGGCATTTTGACTTCTAGGTTTTGTTTTCGGCGTTTTGCTTTTTCGAGGTTTTGTTTTCAGCATTTTGTTTACGTGTATTTTGTTTTCGACGTATTTGTTTTCAGTGTTTTGTTTTCGGTATTTTGATTTCGATATTTTTGTTTTCGACGTTTTAATTTTGATGTTTATGTTTTGTTATCGACATTTTGATATCGTAGTTTTGTTTTGGGTGATTGTGTTTTCCGGTATTTTTGTTTTCGGCATTTTGACTTCTAGGTTTTGTTTTCGGCGTTTTTGCTTTCGATGTTTTGTTTTCTACGTTTTATTTTTGGTGTTTATGTTTTGTTATCGACATTTGATATCCTAGTTTTGCTTTGGGTGATTGTGTTTTCCGTTATTTTGTTTTCGGCATTTTGACTTCTAGGTTTTGTTTTCGGCGTTTTGCTTTTCGAGGTTTTGTTTTCAGCGTTTTGTTTACGTGTATTTTGTTTTTCGACGTATTTGTTTTTCGGTGTTTTTGTTTTCGGTATTTTGATTTCGATGTTTTTGTTTTCGACGTTTTTATTTTTGGTGTTTATGTTTTTGTTATCGACATTTTGATATCGTAGTTTTGTTTTGGGTGATTGTGTTTTCCGGTATTTTTGTTTTCGGCATTTTGACTTCTAGGTTTTGTTTTCGGCGTTTTTGCTTTCGATGTTTTTGTTTTCTACGTTTTATTTTTGGTGTTTATGTTTTGTTATCGACATTTTGATATCCTAGTTTTGCTTTGGGTGATTGTGTTTTCCGTTATTTTGTTTTCGGCATTTTGACTTCTAGGTTTTGTTTTCGGCGTTTTGCTTTTCGAGGTTTTGTTTTCAGCATTTTTGTTTACGTGTATTTTGTTTTCGACGAATTTGTTTTTGTTTTCGGTATTTTGATTTCGATATTTTGTTTTCGACGTTTTAATTTTGATGTTTATGTTTTGTTATCGACATTTTGATATCGTAGTTTTGTTTTGGGTGATTGTGTTTTCCGGTATTTTGTTTTCGGCATTTTGACTTCTAGGTTTTGTTTTCGGCGTTCTTGATTTCGATGTTTTGTTTTCTACGTTTTATTTTTGGTGTTTATGTTTTGTTATCGACATTTTGATATCCTAGTTTTGCTTTGGGTGATTGTGTTTTCCGTTATTTTCGTTTTCGGCATTTTGACTTCTAGGTTTTGTTTTCGGCGTTTTTGCTTTTCGAGGTTTTGTTTTCAGCATTTTGTTTACGTGTATTTTGTTTTCGGCGTATTTGTTTTTCGGTGTTTTTGTTTTCAGTATTTTGATATCGATGTTTTTGTTTTCGACGTTTTTATTTTTGGTGTTTATGTTTTTGTTATCGACTATTTGATATCGTAGTTTTGTTTTGGGTGATTGAATTTTCCGTTATTTTCGTTTTCGGCATTTTGACTTCTAGGTTTTGTTTTCGGCGTTCTTGCTTTCGATGTTTTTGTTTTCAGCGGTTTTGTTTATGTGTATTTAGTTTTTCGACGTATTTGTTTTTTCGGTGTTTCTGTTTTCGGTATTTTGATTTCGATGTTTTTGTTTTCGACGTTTTTATTTTTGGTGTTTGTGTTTTTGTTATCGACATTTTGATATCGTAGTTTTGTTTTGGGTGATTGTGTTTTCCGGTATTTTGTTTTCGGCATTTTGACTTCTAGGTTTTGTTTTCGGCGTTTTTGCTTTCGATGTTTTTGTTTTCAGCGATTTTGTTTATGTGTATTTTGTTTTTGACGTATTTGTTTTTCGGTGTTTTTGTTTTCGGTATTTTGATTTCGATGTTTTTTTTTCGACGTTTTTATTTTTGGTGTTTGTGTTTTTGTTATCGACATTTTGATATCGTAGTTTTGTTTTGGGTGATTGTGTTTTCCGGTATTTTTGTTTTCGGCATTTTGACTTCTAGGTTTTGTTTTCGGCGTTTTTGCTTTTGATGTTTTGTTTTCAGCGTTTTTGTTTACGTGTATTTTGTTTTTCGACGTATTTGTTTTTCGGTGTTTTTGTTTTCGGTATTTTGATTTCGATGTTTTTGTTTTCGACGTTTTTTTTTATTGGTGTTTGTGTTATCGACATTTGATGTCGTAGTTTTGTTTTGGGTGATTGTGTTTTCCGGTATTTTTGTTTTCGGCACTTTGACTTCCAGGTTTTGTTTTCGGTGTTCTTGCTTTCGATGTTTTGTTTTCAGCGTTTTTGTTTATGTGTATTTTGTTTTTCGGCGTATTTGTTTCTTGGTGTTTTTGTTTTCGGTATTTTGATTTCGATGTTTTTGTTTTCGACGTTTTTATTTTTGGTGTTTGTGTTTTGTTATCGACATTTTGATATCGTAGTTTTGTTTTGGGTGATTGTGTTTTCTGGTATTTTTGTTTTCGGCACTTTGACTTCCAAGTTAATTTTAGGCATTTTAGCTTTTGATGTTTTTGTTTTCAGCGTTTTTGTTTATGTGTATTTTGTTTTTCGGCGTATTTGTTTCTTGGTGTTTTTGGTTTCGGTATTTTGATTTCGATGTTTTGTTTTCGATGTTTTATTTTTTGGTGTTTGTGTTTTGTTATCGACATTTTGATATCGTAGTTTTGTGTGGGTGATTGTGTTTTCCGGTATTTTTGTTTTCGGCATTTTGACTTCTAGGTTTTGTTTTCGGCGTTTTTGCTTTCGATGATTTTGCTTTTGATGTTTTTGTTTTCAGCGTTTTTTTACGTGTATTTTGTTTTTCGACGTATTTGTTTTTCGGTGTTTTTGGTTTTAGTATTTTGATTTCGATGTTTTTCTTTTCGACGTTGTTTTTATTGGTGTTTGTGTTATCAATATTTTGATATCGTAGTTTTGTTTTGGGTGATTGTGTTTTCCGGTATTTTTGTTTTCGGTATTTTGACTTCAAGTTTTGTTTTAGGCGTTTTGCTTTTGATGTTTTTGTTTATGTGATTTTGTTTTCGGCGTATTTGTTTTCGGTGTTTTGATTTCGATGTTTTGTTTTGACGTTTTATTTTCGGTGTTTGTGTTTTGTTAACGACATTTTGATATCGTAATTTTGTTTTGGGTGATTGTGTTTTCCGGTAATTTGTTTTCGGCATTTTGACTTCCAGGTTTTGTTTTCGGTGTTCTTGCTTTCGATGTTTTTGTTTTCAGCGTTTTTGTTTATGTGTATTTTGTTTTTCGGCGTATTTGTTTCTTGGTGTTTTGATTTCGATGTTTTGTTTTGACGTTTTATTTTCGGTGTTTGTGTTTTTGTTAACGACATTTTGATATCGATGTTTTTGTTTTTGGTGATTTTGTTTTTCGTGATTTTTGATTTTGTTAGTTTTGTTTTCTGGTGTTTTATTTTCGGTATTTACCTTCGCTGGTTTTGTTTTCCGAAAATTTTGTTTTCCTTCGGCATTTTGGTCTTCTTCTGAAGATGTTGCCATTTAAGCTTTGTTTTGTTTTCTGTATTTCTCATTTTCGTTATCAGGATCATGAATCTCAACCTTTTCTTTCGCTAACCTATTACAAGTTTCTTTTCATTTTATCATAGAAATCCATTGTTTCGTTGGTTTCATTCCATATTGCCATTGTTCCTTCTTTTGAAATTCATAAAGTTTTCACTATCCTGATTGCTGATGATCATTTTAATTAGCTGCCATAGCACTTTTTCGATTGATCTTCCCACCGGGTCAAAGTTCCTTGAGTGGCTGCAAGCAACCATAGAAACCCTTTCAGAACTTTGGGAAGGGAAAAGAAAATGTTCTCTAGGTGGGTAATCTGGATAAATTGGCTAAGGCAAGAATCCACTAAGACTGTCGTGAAACGTTTGGCAGTTCAGAACCCGCTGTAGTTCCATACATTTGCATTTATATCCTGTGCTGAAAGCGCTACCTATGGTGTAGCTTAGTGTAAAGCTTTGGATATGTATACCCTAGGAACTAGAAGAGGTATGATTTACGCAGTTTTAAAAATAAAAACTACTTGGTTTTTATAATTGATGGTTATTATTTGGTTAGCTATGCTAAAGTCTTCCATAATTAGAAGCCGAAATTTTATCGCTGTAACTCAACCGAGGATCACACCAAGCTTCTATATCATGGAAAAACCATAGTAACTAAAGAACGTTAAAACAAATCGAATGTACTACTGATGAACTCGATATTTCCAATAAAAGCGCTAAAAATCAATTGAAAAATCATGAAAACGGGCGATTTATGCATTTGTTGACGGGACGTGCGTCCCGATATACACGAATCAACCGTAAGGCGCGGTCGACTAGAGCACTGGGAGGAGGAGTCGCTCCTGCTATCTGTCGGGTCAACATCCACAGCATTTCCGAGTTGGACCATTCTAGGGTAATATTTGTAATGAGTAAAGCGCTTGTCGGGCAGAGTCGGAAAACCCGAACTCTAAAGTACAGTTTTTTCTATAAAATGGCTTCACCAAACGAAAGAGCACTAAAATACAAGATTTTTAAGGTGAGATAGGTTTCGGTAGGTTTTTAATAAACCCACAATTTAAATTTGAAATTCTCATATTCCCATAAGAAATACATCATGTGTTAGTGCATTATTGCGCAATATTGCGTCATAATTGTCCGCGTTCTATCACCGGTGCGTGTGCTGTGGTGGGTCGACACGATCTAGCGAATATTTTTAATGAGTAAAGCTCGTTTTTGAAAACGGATTGTAGCGGCTGTAGAGGAGCGGATACTGCGGAAAGTCAGTTTTGATTAACGCAATCATGGTCAATTTCGAATTTTAAAACCATTTTTTCTTAAATTTGTGGGCCGACCGCAAATTTTATTTTATTAATGTGTAGAGAACGATGTCCTTTTTCATAATTCACTTCAAAAATCATGAAAATTCAAATTCGGGTTTTGTGACCGTCCCCCGCTTGTCAAAACGGCTTGTAGCGCTCGGAGCGTAGCGAAGGGAAGCTTCGGAAAGGCGGTTTTGGCAAACGCAATCACGTCAAATCTTGAATTCGCCCTAAAAATTATATTTGTAAAAAAAAATTTAACTGGGGCGGGGGGGGGGGTTCGAATTTAGCCTACCATGGAAATGTATTACAATTTTTGATTTTTTAATGCCTAAACGACAAAATTTTTCTTATTATGTTCTTTTTTATAATTTTATACCTTTTCTATAGGGAATTTGGATTTTCGACTTCGTCTTCTCGTACTCTGCCCAATTTTTTTAAATGGAAAATCTAAATTAAATCTCTTCACCTGAGCTTCTTCTTGTCACAATCATTTTGGGGTGGGGAACAATTTCAATCGAAATTACAATTTATTACTAATATTTTATTCACTTGATCTTTTTATTTTCAAGCGTTTAATAACAAAAAAGAATTAACATCGGATGTAGCTACCTACCTAATAAATAAATAAGTTAAATAATAAATAAAAAACGAATAAAATCTTTGGTAAATTTGGCATTCAAAACAAAATATTTCTAGTTATGCTGAGTTTTTCTCAACTGAGGAGAACAAAAAATTAATGCGTCTTTAAGTGTCTTTTCAAATTGCACTTTAACGAAAATTTATAGTCACAAATTTCACAGGCGAAAGGTTTTTCGCCAGTATGCGTTTTAAAGTGACGTTTCAAATCGTCCTTGCGCGAACACTTTCGACCACAAATTTCACATGCAAATGGTTTCTCGCCCGTGTGAGTTTTCACATGATTTTTTAAAACATTCCTGTGAACACTTCTGAAGTCGCACACTTTACACACAAAGGGTTTTTCGCCGGTATGACTTTTCAGATGAATTTTCAAACTTCTCTTCTGCCAGCACTTGTAGTCGCAAGTTTCACATGCCAGCGGCTTTTCGCCAGTGTGAGTTTTTAAATGCTGTTTTAAGTGTTCATTTTTTGTGTATTTAGAATTACAAATTTCACACGCGAACGGTTTTTCGCCAGTATGAGTCCTGAAATGGATTTTCAAATGGCCCTTTTGGGAACTTCGGTAATCACAAATATCACACCCAAATGGTTTCTCGCCAGTATGAATCTTCAAGTGTCGGTTCAAACTGCTTTTATGGGAACATTTATAGTCACAAAAATCGCAAAAAAATATTTTAGCGTCAATATGACCTTCTGTGTGTTTTTTAAGTTCTGATTTATCGAGAAACTGAACATTGCAAACACCACACACCAGAAGCTGGCTTGGTTCCACAAATTGATGTTGCAAAAATGCATTCTCTTCTTTAATATCAATGGAATGATGCAAACTTTCTAATTTTATTTCAATTTCTTCTGTTTTTTCTATTTTTATATTATAACTCGAAGTCCATGAATTTATGTCGCTCTCAATTTCTTCCAATTTGAGAAATTTTTTTGGAAGATCCACTTCATCCATATCCGCAGTATTTCGTTCACCCGAGGTGAATCGATTTTTTAAAACTGAGGTTAAAGTTTTGACGAGGGGGGATTGCTGGTGCGCTAAAAGACAACTTATTTAAGCAGAAGGTAACTGTCGGTTAGTTGTCAATTTCGTAACAGAGGGCACTACGCGGTGTATCAGTGTTGCCCAACTCAAAATTTTAGATTGAATCCCACGTAATCTCATGGATTTCTAGATTTTTTCCAATACGTTGACATGAGAATTCAACACTTAAGTAACTTTTTTTTATCTGTTGATGTTTTCTTCAGTTCTGTAGGTATTTCAGTCGACTTGTAGAACCAAACCCTTCTTTCGTGATCGAAGAGGTGGATGGGCACTTGTGACTACATGAAAAATAACCACAAGAATGGAAAATAATTAAGTTCTTTTATGCCGCTCAAAAATCATTTAAGCAGTAGCAGTAACAAAATGAACCATAGCAATATGACGATAGAAGCTAAGATGTCTCGATTGTGGTCAGTGGGAGATTCAGGAAACCACATCAAGTTCCTGCAAATAAACCTTAATAACTATAAAATCCCACAAAAGTTTCGGCGCAGACCTTATTTGGTGCGAATAGAGTTCGCCGCAAGCCCCATTTGACGCAGATCCAAATCTACATTTGTATAACGAATTATGAAAGATGAAGGTCTAATTAATAGGTAAAAAAATTAAAATTTATGGTGGGATCACAAGTTTAAAAAAAATTCACTTTTAGGGTGAATTTGAGATTCGGCATGGTTGCGTTTGTCAAAACCGACTTTTCGAAACCTCCGCTTCGCTCCGGCCGCTAGAAGCCGTTTTGACAAGCGCTTTACTCATTAAAAATATAATAAATACATTTTCGAGTTCGGGAATCTTAACTCTAGCCATTTTAATTAGTAATAAATTTAAAAATTTAGGTTTTTGTGTATTCTCTGTGTATTCTTCTCTGTATATAATCGGGTCTGCACCGAATTTACGCCAAATCACCGACGCCGATGTAATCTGCTGAACCGTTGCCATGGTGACGTAACACTTACGAAAAAAAATCATTGATTGTGGTAGAATCAACCGCTTTTAGCAAGCACCAAAAAGTGGTAATTGAACCTAGGACTTTCCGTATTTTCTTCAAATGAGTTCAATATCAGCTTTGTTTTTGGATGTTTTTGTTTTCGGTATTTTTGTTTTATGCATTTTGACTTTATTATTTTTGTTTTCGACGCTTTTATTTTCGGCATTTTTGTTTTCCGGTGTTTTTATTTTTCGATGTTTTTATTTCGATGTATTTGTTTTTCAATCTTTTGGGTTCGGTATTTTTATTTTCAGTGTTTTTGTTGTAGCCATTTTGACTTTGTTGTTTTTTGGTTTTGGTGTTTTTGTTATCGACATTTTAATATCGTAGTTTTGTTTTGGGTTATTCTGTTTTCCGGTATTTTTGTTGTCGACATTTTGACATCGATATTTTTGTTTTCGGTGATTTTGTTTTTCGGAATTTTTGGTTTTTGTTAGTTTTGTTTTTTGGTTTTTTATTTTCGGCATTTGACTTTGCTGTTCTTGTTTTCGAGGTTTGCCTTCGGCGTTTTTTTTCGGTGTTTTTGTTTTCCAAATTTTAATTTTTGTGTTTTTGTTTTCGGTGTTCTTGTTTTCGGTGTTTTTGTTTTACGGTGTATCCGTTTTCGGCGTTTTATTTTCGGTGTTTGAATTGTCGGTGTTTGAATTGTCGGTGTTTTTGTTATCGGATTTTGATGTCGATGTTTTTGTTTTTGAATTTTAACTTGGCGGTTTTGTTTACGGCATTTTGATTTAGATGTTTTGTTTTCGACGTTATCAATTTTGGCGTTTGTGTTTTACCGTTTTTGTTATTGGTAGTTTGATATCGATGTATTTGTTTTCGGTGACTTTGTTTTTCGACATTTTTATTGGTTTTGTTTTTTGTTGATATTTTAATCACTGTTGATATTTTAGGCATTTGACATCACTGTTTTTAGTTTTGAAATTTTGATTTGGCGTCTTTGTTTCCGACATTGTTGTTTTCTGGTATTTTTGTTTTCGGTGTTTTTCGTTTTTGTTTATGTGTTTTTATATTTTGGTATTTATATTTTTAAGTGTTTTTGTTAATGGCATTTTGATATCGATGCTTTTGTATTCGGTGATTTTGTTTTCGGGGTTTTAGTTTTTGGTGGTTTTGCTTTTAATGTTTTATTTTCGGAATTTGACTTCGCGTTTTTGTTTGTGGTGTTTTGACTTCGGAATTTTTTTCAGTGTTTTTGTTTTGGTAATTTTGAGTTTGGTGTTTTTGTTTCCGACGTTGTTGTTTTCAATGTTTTTGTTTTCGGTGTTTTTGTTTTCGGCATTTTAATTTCGATGTTTTTGTTTTCAACGTTTTTATTTTTGGACTTTTTGTTTTTGGTGTTTTTGTTATCGGTAAAATATCTATTTGATAAAGATGCTTTGTTTTCGGTAATTTTGTTTTTCGGATTTTTGTTTAAAGTAGTTTTGTTTTTTCAGTGTTTTTATTTTCGGCATTAGACTTCACTGTTTTTGTTTTCGGTGTTTTGACTTCAGTGTTTTTTCTCTGTGTTGCCGTTTTCAAAGTTTTGATTTTGATATTTTGTTTCGACATTGTTGTTTGCGATATTTTTGTTCTCTGGTATTTTTGTTATCGGCATTATGACTTCGCGGTTTAGTTTTCGGCGTTTTTGTTTTCGGCATTTTGATTTCGATCTTTTTCGGAATTTTTGTTTCTTGGTGGTTTTATTTTCGGTGTTTTTGTTATCGGCAGTTTGATATTGATGTTTTTGTATTCGGTGATTTTGTTTTTCGGGGTTTTTGCTTTTTGGTTGGTTTGTTTTTCTGGTGTTTTTATTTTTGGAATTTGACTTTGGGTTTTTGTTTGCGGTGTTTTAACTTCGGTGTTTTGGTTTTCGGAGTTTTTATTTTTCGGTAGTTTTAGTTTTCGCCGTTTCTGTTTTCAGCATTTGACTTCACTGTTTTTGTTTTCGGTGTTTTGCCTTCGGCGTTTTTTATCTGTGTTATTGTTTTCGAAATTTTGATTTTATTGTTTTGTTTCTGACGTTGTTGTTTGCGATATTTTTGGTTTCCGATATTTTTGTTATCGGCATTATAACTTTTCGGTTTAGTTTTCGGGGTTTTTGTTTTCGGCATTTTGATTTCGATTTTGTTTTTCGGGGTTTTATATTTTGGTGTTTTTATTTTCGGTGTTTCTGTTATCGGCAGATTGATGTTGTTGTATTCGGTGATTTTGTTTTTCGGGGTTTTTACTTTTTAGTGGTTTTGCTTTTTAATGTTTTTATTTTCGGAATTTGACTTTGCGTTTTTGTTTGCGGTGTTTCGACTTCGGTGTTTTTGTATTGGAAATTTTGATTTTGTTGTTTTTGCTTCCGACGTTGTTGTTTTCTATGTTTTTGTTTTCCGATATTTTTGTGTTCGGCATTTTGCCTTCCAGTTTTATTTTCGGGGTTTTTGGTTTTGATGTTTTTGTTATCGGCGATTTGATATCGATGCTTTATTTTTCGTAATTTTCAGTTTCTTGATTTTCTCTTTTGATGGTTTTGTTTTTTTGGTGGTTTAATTTTCGACATTTTACTTCGCTGTTTTTTTTCTGTGTTAACTTCAGCATTTTTTTTCGGTGTTTTTGTTATCGTAATTTTGATATCGATATTTTTGTTTTCGATGATTTTGTTTTTCGGGTTTTTTTTGTTTTTTGATGGTTTCATTTTTGACATTTGACTTGGCTGTTTCTTTTGGGTGTTTTAACTTCGGCGTTTTTTTTTTCTGTGTTCCTGTTTTCGGAATTTTTATTTTGGTGTTTTGTTTCAGACGTTGTTGGTGATATTTTGTTTTCAGTATTTTGTTTTCGGCATTTTGACATCACTGCTTTGTTTTCGGCGTTTTGTTTTCGTCATTTTAATGTTAATGTTCTTGTTTTCAATGTTTTATTTTCGCTGTTAGTGTTTGATGTTTTGTTATCGGCAAAGCATCTATTTGATATAGATGCTTTGTTTTCGGTAATTATGTTTTTCGAGTTTTTGGTTTTAATGGTTTTGTTTTTCTGGTGTTTTATTTTCGGCATTTGACTTCACTGTTTTTGTTTTCGATGTTTTGACTTCTACGTTTTTTTGATTTTGGTGTTTTGTTTCCGACGTTGTTGTTTGCGATATTTTTATTTTCGGCGTTTTGACTTTACTGTTTTGTTTTCGGTGTTTTGTTTTCATCATTTTAATTTTGATGTTCTTATTTTCAATGTTTTTATATTCGGTGTTTTGTTTGTGACGTAGTATGTTTTCGACGTTTTGGTGTTCGAGGTTTTTTTTTTTGAAATTTTGGTTTCGATGATTTGTTTTCGACGTTTTTAATTTCTTTGTTTGTATTTTTGGTGTTTTTGTTATCGGAATTTTAATATCGATGTTTTTTTTTCGGGGTTTTTCTTTTTGGTGGTTTTGCTTTAAATGCTTTTATTTTTGGAATTTGACTTCGCGTTTTTGTTTTCGGCATTTTGACTACACTGTTTTGTTTTCGGTGTTTGTGTTTTTGGTGTTTGTGTTTTTGGTGTTTTTGCTATCGATGTTTTTGTTTTCGGTGATTTTTTTTGGGGATTTTTTGGTTTTGGTGGTTTGGAATTTGGTGTTTTATTTTTGGCATTTGACTTTGCTGTTTTTGATTTCGGCATTTTTTTGGTGTTTTTGTTTTAGAAATTTTGATTTTGGTGTTTTTGTTTCGACGTAATTATTTTCGATGTTTTTGTGTTTCAATATTTTTGTTTTCGGCATTTTGACTTCACGGTTTTGCTTTTGGTGTTTTTGTTTTTGGTGTTTTTGGTTTTGGTGTTTGTGTATTTAGTGTGTTTGTTATCGGCATTTTGATATCACTGTTTTTGTTTTCGGTGATTTTGTTTTTCGGTTTTTTTCTAGGCGGTTTTGTTATTTGGTGTTTTATTTTCGACATTTGACTTCGCTGTTTTTGTTTTCGGTGTTTTTACTTCGGTGTTTTTTTCTCTGTTATTGTTTTCGGAATTTTGATTTAGGTGTTTTTGTTTCCGACGTAGTTGTTTTCGTGTTCGGGGATTTTGTTTTCGGTGATTTTGTTTTTCGGTGGTTTTATTTTTGAGATTTTACTTCGCTGTTTTTTTTAGGTGTTTTGACTTCGGCATTTTTTTTTCGGTGTTTTTGTTTTCGGAATTTTGATATCGATTTTTTTGTTTACGGTGATTTTGTTTTTCGGGGTTTTTGGTTTTTGGTGATTTTATTTTCGGCATTTGACTTCCCTGTGTTTGTTTTCGATGATTTGACTTTGGCATTTGTTTTTCAGTGTCTTTGTTTTTGGAATCTTGATTTTGGTGTTTTTGGTTTCGACGTTGTTGTTTTCGATAATTTTGTTTTTTGGTGTTTATGTTTTCGATATTTTGACTTTGGTGTTTTTGTTTTGGGGATTGTTTATAAAATTCATTTTGTAATACACCAACCAACATGGAGCGTTGAATACATACTATATAATAAAAAATGCAACAATACTAAAGATTCTAGGTCAAAACACTGAAAAACATCGAAATCAGAATGCCGAAAACAAAAACGCTGAAAAACAAAAATACCAAAAATCGAAAAAAACACCGGAAACAAAAACACCGAAAAACAAAACTACCGGAAAAACCAAAACACCGAAAAACAAAAACAGCGAAAAACAAAAACACTGAATACAAAAAATATTTTAAGATAATTTGATTCGTGTACCGAAAAGCACTCAGCAATGCTGTGGTGGGAGACACTGCCAAATAAAACAAAATATCTAATCCAGTTATCTAACAATATACAAACATTGTGTGCTGCAATTAACAACGTTTTTGAGTGAAAGAGTGCATTTCAAACCAAGAAAAAATTTTAGTTTGACTGAAATTGAAGAACCATTTACTGCCGATATGGATGAATTGGTAGATTTCGAAGAATTACAAAATGTAGAAAACAAATGCAATGTTTTGGAAATTCCTTGTACTTCGAAGGTGGAAATAAAAATAGAACAAACTGATGATTACTATGAAACGATGTCGGAAGACTTGCATCATTCGATCGATATTAAAGAAGAAGAGACGGTGGTTCTTAAAACTGAACCGAACGAGGAACATTTCGAAGCACAGTTATCTCAACAGTATTTTCAATGCGGTATATGTGACGTAAAATTTACAAACAAATCAGAATTGAGAAATCATGGAACAACGCACAATGGCGCAACATTGTTTGAAATTCGTAGTGGCGAGAAACCTTTTTACGTGTAAAATTTGTGGTTATAAAAGTTCGATGATGTACAATTTGACACGACATTTGAAGACGCATACTGGCGATAAACCTTTTGAGTGCAATCAGTGTGATTTTAAATGTAGACAAAAAGGATATTTAATGTTGCATTTAAAAAATCATAGTGGCGAGAAACCTTTTGTATGCGAAATTTGTGAGTACAGATGTTCTGGAAGTGGCACTTTGAGGGATCATTTAAGAACTCATACCGGGGAGAGACCTTATGGATGTGATAGCTGCGATTATAGATGTTCGGCGAAGAAGAATTTGGCACAACATATAAGAACTCATACAGGCGAGAAACCCTTTGCGTGTAAATTGTGTGACTATAGAAGTTCGCAAATGGTCAGTTTGAAACGGCATTTAAGAATACATACTGGGGGAGAAACCCTTCGCGTGTGCAATTTGTAATTATAAAGGTTCAGAAAAGGGTAGTTTGAAACGGCATTTAAAAACTCATACCGGCGAAAAACCATTTGCGTGTCAAATTTGTGATTATAAATGTTCAAGAAAAGGCTATTTGACGGTTCACTTAAGAGTTCATACTGGGGAGAAGCCTTTTGTGTGTGGAATTTGTAATTGTAAATACACATATAAATCGAACTTAGAATCTCATTTAAAAATTCATGCCGACTAGAAACTCTCGTAAGGTTCAAATCGGGTGAGGGGGTGGTTCCGCATATTAGGCGCCCCCTAAGACGGATCAATATATAAAAATCAGTTTTCAAATGCAGGAAGGGTAACTTGAAAAAACAACAAAAACAAAAATAAGAGAAAATGCTAGTAGATGGGCTATGAACATTCGAAGCCAATTTTTCGTCAAGAAATATATTGGACGTTTAAAACGGAATCATTTTTGTCACAGTGTTAGAAATATTAATATAAATTATGCTTAATTTTGTGTTATAAATTATTTGGTTGCTTAAGCACCTTGTTAACATGTTTCAAAAATTGGCGGCAAATAAAATTTGAAAATCGATTGTAAGGTAATGTAACTAGAAATATTGTTAATTTTAATTTAAAATAGTGACCACTTGACATAGCAGTTAATATTTCTTTTGGCGCCCAACGTGGGGCAAATTTAAGAGTTGGTTTGTGTATTTTGAAAAGTAAATTTGAGCATTTTAATAATTTTTCTAAATTAAACTGAACAAAAATAGGAGCGACTAACTGAGATTAAATTAGTTAAAAAAGGGAAAAATTAAATAAAATTATTCACTGAAAAACAAAAATTAAATTCCTACTTCCAAAAATCGAGTAAATTTCCAATAAAACAATAAACATTTGTTAAATTTGTGATATTTGTTGTTATCAATGTTAAAAATTGACAACAATAACCAATAATTAAAACAAAAATTTCAACAATTAGTTGAATTAACATAGTTTTCAATTGAAAATCTAAGATTGTTTGGTCTGATTTGTAGACAATTTTCAATGATTAACTTAAACTCCCTAAAATTTAATTTGTAAATAAATTTAAATGTAAAACAAAAATAATACATAGCAATATATTAAATTTAAAATCGAAATGTTTTTATACATTTTAACTTCGTGAAAGTGTGAACCATCATCTGTTACTTGTAGTTTGAACCACAAATTTGGAAGTATAGAGAAAGAAATAAAAATTGCAGCGCCAGTGTAGTGCGAATCATAACTAATTCCTAAGATATACTGCCACTTGGTGTTTCAAGGCGAATATTCATGTATTTTGATGTAATTCTTGTAATTTAATCAAACTAATTGCGTTTTAGTGTTTATATTGATATCATTCTTATACTTAGTATATAAAACATTGTATTCGGAAGTTAGTCTTAGGTTTTAGTTCCGCTAGCGGGCGTTGGTGGCGTGCTTCTTATGTTTTTTTCATGTATAAGACCTTCTCAGGTAATTTTTGAAATTATTTACAAGTAAAAGAAGTGCAAACGAATATGTCTTAATTTACCCCCCCCGCCACTTTTCTACATCTCATATATTTCAGTTCTGGTTTGCAAATTAATTTTCAAACAAATTATGAAAAGTAGTGAGGTAAGACCGGAGCTGGACTACTTTTGAACGAAGCTATTTTAAGTTTAAATTAGATTAATTGAAATTTTGATTAAGATTAATCTGCGGATTAATTTGAATTAAAATAATTCCGTAAATTCGCTACTCGAAGAAGATCAAAATATACAGGTAAAACGCTTTTGGAAGGGCAAACCAGATTGGTTTCAGATTTACGTTAATCCATTCATGATGACTGACAAATTCCAAAATTAAAAAACTTAAATAAATTCAAAATTTATTTCAAACTCAAACTTATTTCAATTTTAAAACCTCGTGGCAAACATTATTTTTATCACGCAGGGCTTCAGGGATACAATCCAAGTCATATTTGGGGGGGGGGGGGCATGATTCGAATTCATCAGTGGTGATCTACTGTTAACATTATCTATCATCATCTGTTTATTACACGTCAAATGCCGAAAACAAAAATGCCAAAAACCAAAAACTCTGAAAGTACCATTAGAACAAACTAGATGCCACTTGTAGAGTAAAATGGGGAACCTGAACTCGAAAAAATGTAAAATTTGCCGTCGGACCACAAATTTTAGAAAAGACGGTTTAAAAAATTATGTTCTGTGTAGCAATTTTGTCATTGTCTCTTCCAAAATTTAACCCCACTCATCGTAAATTCAAAATTAGTTTTCAACGTAAAAGTTTAAATATTTATACTTTAATATATTTTTTAGTGTATTTTATATTTATAATATGATTGCAAATGGTAGCGAAACTTATGGCTTCGTAACAAGTAAAAAAAATATCCCTGAGCGCGACAAAAATTAAAATTATGGAACTTGAGCCGCCGGATGCGAGGGTCAACTGGTAAAACTCATTCGCTGGATGCTAGGGTCGGCTGGTAAAACTTATTAGAAGTATCTTCGAGCGGAAACTAATCTAGAAAATAATAAATCTTTGAGCCGCGAGATCCTAGAAGAGGTTAAACTTATTAAAAACATCCCTGAGCACGACGATATTCCACATCATGGAATTTAAACCGCCGGATGCGAGAGTCAACTGGTAAAACTCATTGAAAATATCTCCGAGCTAAAATTAATCCAGAAAATAATAAATCTTTGAGCCACGGGGTCCTAGAAGAGGTTAAACTTATTAAAAATATCCCTGAGCGCGACGAAACTTAAAATTATAAAACTTGAGCCGCCGGATCCGAGGGTCAACTAGTATTACTCATTAAAACATTTCCGGGCCTAAACTAATCTAAAAATAACAAAACTAGAGTTAGGGGTCCTAGACGATGTGAAACTTATTAAAACAGCCCTAGCCGCGACAAAACTCGAATTATGGAACTTGAGTCGCCGGATGCGACTGGTAAAACTCATTAAAAACATCTGCGAGCCAAAACTAATCTAAAAATAATAAATCTTTGAGCCGTGGGGTCTTAGAAAAGGTGAAACTTATTAAAAATATCCTGATCGCGACAAGACTTAAAATTGTGAAACTTGAGTCGCCCGATCGCGGCTCAAAATTTTGAATCGCGGGGTCCTGGAAGAGGTTCAACTTATTAAAACATCCTTGAGCACAACAATATGCGATATTATGGAATTTGAGCCGCTGGATCCGAGGTCAACTAGTATAACTCATTAAAAACATTTCCAGGCCTAACCTAATCTAAAAATAACAAAACTTGAGTTACGGGATCTTAGACGATGTGAAACATATTAAAAACAGCACTAGGCGCGACAAAACTCGAAATTATGCAACTTGAGTCACGGGAGGCGCGGGTTGACTGGTAAAACTCATTAAAATATCTCCGACCCTAAACTAATCTAGAAAATAATAAATCTTTGAGCCTTGGGGTCCTAGAAGAGGTTAAACTTATTAAAAATATCCCTGAGCGCGGCAAAACTTAAAATTATGAAACTTGAGCCGCCGGATGCGAGGGTCAACTAGTATAACTCATTAAAAACATTTCCGGGCCTAAACTAATCTAAAAATAACAAAACTTGAGTTAGAGGGTCCTAGACGATGTAAAACTTATTAAAAACAGCCCTAGGCGCGACAAAACTCGAAATTATGGAACTTGAGTCGTCGGATGCGAGGGTCAACTGGTACAACTCATTGAAAATATCTGCGAGCCAAAACTAATCTAGAAAATAATAAATATTTAAGCCACGGGGTCCTAGAAGAGGTTAAACTTATTAAAACATCCCTGAGCACAACACTATTCAACATTATGGAATTTAAACCGCCGGATGCGAGGGTCAACTGGTAAAACTCATTAAAAATATCTCCGAGCCAAAAGTTGTCTAAAAAATACTAAAACTTTGAGTTACGGGGTCCTATAAAAGGTGAAACATATTAAAAATATTCCTGAGCGCGACAAAACTTAAAATCATGGAATTTGAGCAGCCGGATGCGAGAGTCAACTGGTAAAACTCATTAAAAAAATCTCCGAACCAAAATCATCTAAAATAATAAAAATTTGAGTTACGGGGTCCTAGAAGAGGTAAAACTTATTAGAAGCATCCCTGAGCACAACAATATTCGTCATTATGGAATTTGAGCCATCAGATCGAAGGTCAACTAGTAAAACTCGTTAAAAATATCTCCGAGCCAAAGTTAATCTAAAAATAACAAAACTTTGAGTTACGGGGTCCTAGAAGAAGTGAAACTTATTAAAAATATCCCTGAGCGCGACAAAACTTAAAATCATGGAATTTGAGCAGCCGGATACGAGGGTCAACCGGTAAAACTTATTAAAATTATCTGCGAGCCAAAACTAATCTCGGCAATAATAAATCTTTGACCCACGGGATCCTAAAAGAGGTTAAAATTATTAAAAACTTCCCTGAGCACAACACTATTCGACATTATGGAATTTGAGCCGCCGGATTCGAGGGTCGACTAGTAAAACTCATTAAAAATATCTCCAAGCCAAAAGTTGTCTAAAAATACTAAAACTTTGAGTTACGGGGTCCTAGAAATTGTGAAACTTATTAAAAATATTCCTGAGCGCGACAAAACTTAAAATTATGAAACTTGAGCCGCCGGATGCGAGGTCAACTAGTATAACTCATTAAAAACATTTCCGGGCCTAAACTAATCTAAAAATAACAAAACTTGAGTTAGAGGGTCCTAGACGATGTAAAAATTATTAAAACAGCCCTAACCGCGACAAAACTCGAAATTATGGCACTTGAGTCGTCGGATGCGAGGTCAACTGGTACAACTCATTGAAAATATCTGCGAGCCAAAACTAATCTAGAAAATAATAAATTTTAAGCCACGGGGTCCTAGAAGAGGTTAAACTTATTAAAAAAATCCCTGAGCACAACACTATTCAACATTATGGAATTTGAACCGCCGGATGCGAGGGTCAACTGGTAAAACTCATTAAAAATATCTCCGAGCCAAAAGTTGTCTAAAAAATATTAAAACTTTGAGTTACGGGGTCCTATAAAAAGGGGAAACATATTAAAAATATTCCTGAGCGCAACAAAACTTAAAATTATGGAACTTGAGCCGCCGGATGCGAGAGTCAACTGGTAAAACTCATTAAAATATCTCCGAACCAAAATCATCTAAAAATAATAAAAATTTGAGTTACGGGGTCCTAGAAGAGGTAAAACTTATTAGAAGCATCCCTGAGCACAACAATATTCGTCATTATGGAATTTGAGCCATCAGATCGAAGGTCAACTAGTAAAACTCGTTAAAAATATCTCCGAGCCAAAGTTAATCTAAAAATAACAAAACTTTGAGTTACGGGGTCCTATAAAAGGTGAAACATATTAAAAATATTCCTGAGCGCGACAAAACTTTAAATCATGGAATTTGAGCAGCCGGATGCGAGGGTCAGCCGGCAAAACTTTTTAAAATTATCTGCGAGCCAAAACTAATCTTGACAATAATAAATCTTTGAGCCACGGGATTCTAAAAGAGGTTAAAATTATTAAAAACTTCCCTGAGCACAACACTATTCGACATTATGGAATTTGAGCCGCCGGATTCGAGGGTCAACTAGTAAAACTCGTTAAAAATATCTCCGAGCCAAAAGTTGTCTAAAAAAATACTAAAACTTTGAGTTACGGGGTCCTAGAAAAGGTGA
Organism: Lycocerus yunnanus; assembly: GCA_036346125.1. Taxonomy (NCBI): domain Eukaryota; kingdom Metazoa; phylum Arthropoda; class Insecta; order Coleoptera; family Cantharidae; genus Lycocerus; species Lycocerus yunnanus. Next base: position 60,139 of record JARFIX010000097.1, read on the forward strand.
AACTTATTAAAAATATTCCTGGGCGCGACCAAACCTAAAATCATGAAACTTGAGCCGCCGGATGCGAGGGGCAACTAGTATAACTCATTAAAACATTTCCGGGTCTAAACTAATCTAAAAATAACAAAACTTGAGTTAGAGGGTCCTAGACGATGTAAAACTTATTAAAACAGCCTAACCGCGACAAAACTCGAAATTATGGCACTTGAGTCGTCGGATGCGAGGTCAACTGGTACAACTCATTGAAAATATCTGCGAGCCAAAACTAATCTAGAAAATAATAAATCTTTAAGCCATGGGGTCCTAGAAGAGATTAAACTTATTAAAACATCCCTGAGCACAACACTATTCAACATTATGGAATTTGAACCGCCGGATGCGAGGGTCAACTGGTAAAACTCATTAAAAATATCTCCGAGCCAAAAGTTGTCTAAAAAAATACTAAAACTTTGAGTTACGGGGTCCTAGAAAAGGTGAAACATATTAAAAAAATTCCTGAGCGCAACAAAACTTAAAATTATGGAACTTGAGCCGCCGGATGCGAGAGTCAACTGGTAAAACTCATTAAAAATATCTCCGAACCAAAATCATCTAAAAATAATAAAAATTTGAGTTACGGGGTCCTAGAAGAGGTAAAACTTATTAGAAGCATCCCTGAGCACAACAATATTCGTCATTATGGAATTTGAGCCATCAGATCGAAGGTCAACTAGTAAAACTCATAAAAAATATCTCCGAGCCAAAACTAATCTAAAAATAACAAAAGTTTGAGTTACGGGGTCATAGAAGAAGTGAAACTTATTAAAAATATCCCTGAGCGCGACAAAACTTAAAACCATGGAATTTGAGCAGCCGGATGCGAGTGTCAACTGGTAAAATTCCTTAAAAATATCTGCGAGCCAAAACTAATCTAGGCAATAATAAATCTTTGAGCCACGGGATCCTAAAAGCGGTTAAAATTATTAAAACTTCCTGAGCACAACACTATTCGACATTATGGAATTTGAGCCGCCGGATGCGAGGGTCAACTGGTAAAACTCATTAAAAATATCTCCGAGCCAAAAGTTGTCTAAAAAAATACTAAAACTTTGAGTTACGGGGTCCTAGAAAAGGTGAAACTTATTAAAATATTCCTGAGCGCGACAAAACTTAAAATTATGAAACTTGAGCCGCCGGATGCGAGGGTCAACTAGTATAACTCATTAAAAACATTTCCGGGCCTAAACTAATCTAAAAAATAACAAAACTTGAGTTAGAGGGTCCTAGACGATGTAAAACTTATTAAAACAGCCCTAACCGCGACAAAACTCGAAATTATGGAACTTGAGTCGTCGGATGCGAGGGTCAACTGGTACAACTCATTGAAAATATCTGCGAGCCAAAACTAATCTAGAAAATAATAAATTTTAAGCCACGGGGTCCTAGAAGAGGTTAAACTTATTAAAACATCCCTGAGCACAACACTATTCAACATTATGGAATTTGAACCGCCGGATGCGAGGGTCAACTGGTAAAACTCGTTAAAAATATCTCCGAGACAAAAGTTGGCAAAAATAATACTAAAACTGTGAGTTACGGGGTCCTATAAAGGTGAAACATATTAAAATATTCCTGAGCGCAACAAAACTTAAAATTATGGAACTTGAGCCGCCGGATGCGAGAGTCAACTGGTAAAACTCATTAAAAATATCTCCGAACCAAAATCATCTAAAAATAATAAAATTTGAGTTACGGGGTCCTAGAAGAGGTAAAACTTATTAGAAGCATCCCTGAGCACAACAATATTCGTCATTATGGAATTTGAGCCATCAGATCGAAGGTCAACTAGTAAAACTCGTTAAAAATATCTCCGAGCCAAAATTAATCTAAAAAATAACAAAAGTTTGAGTTACGGGGTCCTAGAAGAAGTGAAACTTATTAAAAATATCCCTGAGCGCGACAAAACTTAAAACCATGGAATTTGAGCCGCCGGATACGAGGGTCAACTGGTAAAACTCATTAAAAATATCTGCGAGCCAAAACTAATCTAGACAATAATAAATCTTTGAGCCACGGGATCCTAAAAGAGGTTAAACTTATTAAAAACTTCCCTGAGCACAACACTATTCCATATTATGAAATTTGAGCCGCCGGATGCAAGGTCAACTGGTAAAACTCATTAAAATATCTCCAAGCCAAAAGTTGTCTAAAAAATACTAAAACTTTGAGTTACGGGGTCCTAGAAATTGTGAAACTTATTAAAAATATTCCTGAGCGCGACAAAACTTAAAATTATGTAACTTGAGCCGCCAGATGCGAGGGTCAACTAGTATAACTCATTAAAACATTTCCGGGTCTAAACTAATCTAAAAAATAACAAAACTTGAGTTACGGGGTCCTAGACGATGTGAAACTTATTAAAAACAGCCCTAGGCGCGACAAAACTCGAAATTATGGAACTTGAGTCGTCGGATGCGAGGGTCAACTGGTAAAACTCATTGAAAATATCTGCGAGCCAAAACTAATCTAGAAAATAATAAATTTTTGAGCCGCGAGGTCCTAGAAGAGGTTAAACTTATTAAAAACATCCCTGAGCACAACACTATTCGACATTATGGAATTTGAGCCGCCGGATTCGAGGGTCAACTGGTAAAACTCGTTAAAAATATCTCCGAGCCAAAAGTTGTCTAAAAAAATACTAAAACTTTGAGTTACGGGGTCCTATAAAAGGTGAAACATATTAAAAATATTCCTGAGCGCGACAAAACTTTAAATCATGGAATTTGAGCCGCCGGATGCGAGAGTCAACTGGTAAAACTCATTAAAATATCTCCGAACCAAAATCATCTAAAAATAATAAAATTTGAGTTACGGGGTCCTAGAAGAGGTAAAACTTATTAGAAGCATCCCTGAGCACAACAATATTCGTCATTATGGAATTTGAGCCATCAGATCGAAGGTCAACTAGTAAAACTCGTTAAAAATATCTCCGAGCCAAAGTTAATCTAAAAATAACAAAACTTTGAGTTACGGGGTCCTAGAAGAAGTGAAACTTATTAAAATATCCTGAGCGCGACAAAACTTAAAATCATGGAACTTAAGCAGCCGGATGCGAGGGTTAACCGGTAAAACTCATTAAAAATATCTGCGAGCCAAAACTAATCTAGACAATAATAAATCTTTGAGCCACGGGATCCTAAAAGAGGTTAAAATTATTAAAAACTTCCCTGAGCACAACACTATTCCACATTATGAAATTTGAGCCGCCGGATGCGAGGGGCAACTGGTAAAACTCATTAAAATATCTCCGAGCCAAAAGTTGTCTAAAAAAATACTAAAACTTTGAGTTACGGGGTCCTAGAAAAGGTGAAACTTGTTAGAAATATTCCTGAGCGCGACAGAACTTAAAATCATGGAATTTGAGCAGCTGGATGCGAGGGTCAACTAGTATAACTCATTAAAAACATTTCCGGGCCTAAACTAATCTAAAAATAACAAAACTTGAGTTAGAGGGGCCTAGACGATGTAAAACTTATTAAAACAGCCCTAACCGCGACAAAACTCGAAATTATGGCACTTGAGTCGTCGGATGCGAGGTCAACTGGTACAACTCATTGAAAATATCTGCGAGCCAAAACTAATCTAGAAAATAATAAATTTTAAGCCACGGGGTCCTAGAAGAGGTTAAACTTATTAAAACATCCCTGAGCACAACACTATTCAACATTATGGAATTTGAACCGCCGGATGCGAGGGTCAACTGGTAAAACTCATTAAAATATCTCCGAGCCAAAAGTTGTCTAAAAAATATTAAAACTTTGAGTTACGGGGTCCTATAAAGGTGAAACATATTAAAAATATTCCTGAGCGCAACAAAACTTAAAATTATGGAACTTGAGCCGCCGGATGCGAGAGTCAACTGGTAAAACTCATTAAAATATCTCCGAACCAAAATCATCTAAAAATAATAAAAATTTGAGTTACGGGGTCCTAGAAGAGGTAAAACTTATTAGAAGCATCCCTGAGCACAACAATATTCGTCATTATGGAATTTGAGCCATCAGATCGAAGGTCAACTAGTAAAACTCGTTAAAATATCTCCGAGCCAAAGTTAATCTAAAAATAACAAAACTTTGAGTTACGGGGTCCTAGAAGAAGTGAAACTTATTAAAATATCCTGAGCGCGACAAAACTTAAAATCATGGAACTTAAGCAGCCGGATGCGAGGGTTAACCGGTAAAACTCATTAAAATTATCTGCGAGCCAAAACTAATCTAGGCAATAATAAATCTTTGAGCCACGGGATCCTAAAAGCGGTTAAAATTATTAAAACTTCCTGAGCACAACACTATTCGACATTATGGAATTTAAGCCGCCAGATCCGAGGGTAAACTAGTAAAACTCGTTAAAAATATCTCCGAGACAAAAGTTGGCAAAAATAATACTAAAACTTTGAGTTACGGGGTCCTAGAAGAGGTGAAACTTGTGAAAAATATTCCTGAGCGCGACAAAACTTAAAATTATAGAACTTGAGCCGCCGGATGCGAGAGTCAACTGGTAAAACTCGTTGAAAATATCTGCGGGTTAAAACTAATCTAGAAAATAATAAATTTTTGAGCCGCGGGATCCTAGAAGAGGTTAAACTTATTAAAAACATCCCTAAGCTCGACGATATTCCACATTATGGAATTTAAACCGCTAGATCCGAGGGTCAACTAGTAAAACTTGTTAAAAATATTTCCGAGGCAAAACTAATCTGAAAAATAACAAAACTTTGAGTTACGGGGTCCTAGACGATGTGAAACTTATTAAAAACAGCCTTAGGCGCGACAAAATTCGAAATTATGAAACTTGAGGCGTCGGATGCGAGGGTCAACTGGTAAAACTTGTTAACAATATCTGCAAAGCAAAACTTATCTAGAAAATAATAAATCTTTGAGTCGCGGGGTCCTGGAAGAGGTTAAAATTATTAAAACATCCCTGAGCACGATGATATTCGACATTATGGAATTTGAATCGCCAGAACCGAGGTCAACTAGTAAAACTCTTTAAAAATATTTCTGAGGAAAACTAATCTATAATATAACAAAACTTTGAGTTACGGGGCCCTAGAAGAAGTGAAACTTATTAAAATATCCCTGAGCGCGACAAAACTTAAAATTATGGAACTTGAGCAGCCGGATGCGAGGGTCAACTGGTAAAATTCATAAAAATATCTGCGAGTCAAAACTAATCTTAACAATAATAAATCTTTGAGCCACGGGATCCTAAAGAGGTTAAAATTATTAAGAACTTCTCTGAGCACAACACTATTCGACATTATGGAATTTGAGCCGCCGGATGCAAGGGCCAACTGGTAAAACTCATTAAAAATATCTCCGAGCCAAAAGTTGTCTAAAAATATTAAAACTTTGAGTTACGGGGTCCTATAAAGGTGAAACATATTAAAATTTTTCTGAGCGCAACAAAACTTAAAATTATGGAACTTGAGTCGCCAGATACGAGGGTCAACCGGTAAAAATCATTAAAATTATCTGCGAGCCAAAACTAATCTAGGCAATAATAAATCTTTGAGCTACGGGATCCTAAAAGAGGTTAAAATTATTAAAACTTCCCCGAGCACAACACTATTCGACATTATGGAATTTGAGCCGCCGGATACGAGGGTCAACTGGTAAAACTCATTAAAATATCTCTGAGGCAAAACTAATCTAAAAATAACAAAAAACCCTTTGTTACGGGGTTCTAGAAGAGGTGAAACTTATTAAAAGCATCCCTGAGCGCAACACTATTCGACATTATGGAATTTGAGCCGCCGGATTCGAGGGTCGACTAGTAAAACTCGTTAAAAATATCTCCGAGCCAAAGTTAATCTAAAAAACAAAACTTTGAGTTACGGGGTCCTAGAAAAGTGAAACTTATTAAAAATATCCCCGAGCGCGACAAAACTTAAAATCGCGGAATTTGAGCAACCGGATGCGAGAGTCAACTGGTAAAACTCATTAAAATTACCTGCGAGCCAAAATAATCTAGACAATAATAAATCTTTGAGCTGCAGGATCCTAGAAGAGGTTAAACTTATTAAAAACATCCCTGAGCACGACACTATCGACATTATGGAATTTGAGCTGCCGGATGCGAGAGTCAACTGGTAAAACTCATTAAAAATATCTCCGAGCTAAAACTAATCTAAAACTAACAAAAATTTGAGTTACGGGGTCCTAGAAGAGGCGAAACTTATTAAAAGCATCCCTGAGCACAACAATATTCGTCATTATGAAATTTGAGCCGATGGATCCGAGAGTCAACCGTAAATCTCGTTAAAATATCTCCGAGCCAAAAGTTGTCTAAAAAATACTAAAACTTTGAGTTATGGGGTCCTAGGAAAGGTAAAACTTATTAAAAATATTACTGAGCGCGACAAAACTTAAAATTATGGAACTTGAGCCGCCGGATGCAATTGTGCACTGGTAAAACTCATTGCAAATATCTGCGAGCCAAAACTAATCCAGAAAATAATAAATTTTTGATCCGGGAGGTCCTAGAAGAGGTTAAACTTATTAAAAAAATCCCTGAGCATGACGATATTCGACATTATGGAATTTAAACTGCCGGATGAGAAGGTCAACTAGTAAAACTTGTTAAAAATATTTCTGAGGAAAACTAATCTAAAATATAACAAAACTTTGAGTTACGGGGTCCTAGAAGAAGTGAAACTTATTAAAATATCCCTGAGCGCGACAAAACTTTAAATCATGGAATTTGAGCCGCCGGATGCGAGGGTCAACTAGTAAAACTCGTTAAAATTATCTGCGAGCCAAAACTAATCTAGACAATAATAAATCTTTGAGCCACGGGATCCTAAAAGAGGTTAAAATTATTAAAAACTTCCCTGAGCACAACACTATTCGACATTATGGAATTTGAGCCGCCGGATGCGAGGGTCAACTGGTAAAACTCATTAAAAATATCTCCGAGCCAAAACTAATCTAAAAATAACAAAAACCTTAGTTACGGGGTTCTAGAAGAGGTGAAACTTATTAAAAACATCTCTGAGCACAACAATACTTGACATTATGGAATTTGTGCCGCCGGATCCGAGGGTCAACTAGTAAAACTTGTTAAAAATATCTCCGAGCCAAAATTAATTTAAAAAATAACAAAAGTTTGAGTTACGGGGTCCTAGAAAAGTGAAACTTATTAAAATATCCCTGAGCGCGACAAAACTTAAAATCGTGGAATTTGAGCCGCCGGATGCGAGGGTCAACTGGTAAAACTCATTAAAAATATCTGCGAGCCAAAACTAATCTCGAAAATAGTTAATCTTTGAGCCGCAGGATCCTAGAAGAGGTTAAACTTATTAAAAACATCCCTGAGCACAACACTATCGACATTATGGAATTTGAGCAGTCGGATGCAAGGGTCAACTGGTAAAACTCGTTAAAAATATTTCCGAAGCAAAACTAATCTAAAACTAACAAAATTTGAGTTACGGGGTCCTAGAAGAGGCGAAACTTATTAAAAGCATCCCTGAGCACAACAATATTCGTCATTATGAAATTTGAGCCGATGGATTCGAGAGTCAACTCGTAAATCTCGTTAAAAATATCTCCGAGCCAAAAGTTGTCTAAAAATACTAAAACTTTGGGTTACGGGGTCCTAGAAAAGGTGAAACTTATTAAAAATATTACTGAGCGCGACAAAACTTAAAATTATGGAACTTGAGCCGCCGGATGCGAGGGTCAACTGGTAAAACTCATTGAAAATATCTGCGAGCCAAAACTAATCTAGAAAATAATAAATTTTTGAGCCGCGAGGTCCTAGAAGAGGTTAAACTTATTAAAAACATCCCTGAGCACGACGATATTCGACATTATGGATTTTAAACCGCCGGATGCGAGGGTCAACTAGTAAAACTTGTTAAAAATATTTCTGAGGCAAAACTAATCTAAAAAATAACAAAACTTTGAGTTACGGGGTCCTAGACGATGTGAAACTTATTAAAAACAGCCCTAGGCGCGACAAAACTCAAAATTATGGAACTTGAGTCGTCGGATGCGAGGGTCAACTGGTAAAACTCATTGAAAATATCTGCGAGCTAAAACTAATCTAGAAAATAATAAATCTTTGAGCCGCGGGGTCCTAGAAGAGGTTAAACTTATTAAAAACATCCCTGAGCACGACAATATTCGACATTATGGAATTTGAGTCGCCGGATCCGAGGGTCAACTAGTAAAACTCGTTAAAAATATCTCCGAGCCAAAACTAGGCTAAAACATAACAAATTCTTGAGTTAGGGGTCCTAGAAGATGTGAAACTTATTAAAAATATCCCTGAGCGCGACAAAACTTAAAATTATGGAACTTGAGTCGCCGGATGCGAGGGTCAACTGGTAAAACTCGTTAACAATATCTGCAAGCCAAAACTTATCTAGAAAATAATAAATCTTTGAGTCGCGGGGTCCTGGAAGAGGTTAATCTTATTAAAAACATCCCTGGCACGACAATATTCGACATTATGGAATTTGAGCCGCCGGATCCGAGGGTCAACTTGTATAACTCATTAAAATATCTCCGAGCAAAACTAATCTAAAAATAACAAAACTTAGAGTTACGGGGTCCTAGAAGATGTAAAATGTATTAAAAATATCCCTGAGCGCGACAAAACTTAAAATTATGGAACTTGAGTCGCCGGATGCGAGGGTCAACTGGTAAAACTCGGTAAAAATATCAACATGTCAAAACTTATCTAGAAAATAATAAATCTTTGAGTCGCGGTGTCCTGGAAGAGGTTAAACTTATTAAAAACATCCCTGGCACGACAATATTCGACATTATGGAATTTGAGCCGCCGGATCCGAGGGTCAACTTGTAAAACTCATTAAAAATATCTCCGAGCCAAAACTAATCTAAAATAACAAAACTTTGAGTTACGGGGCCCTGGAAAAGGTGAAACTTATTAAAAACATCCCTGAGCACGACAATATTCGACATTATGGAATTTGAGCCGCCGGATCCGAGGGTCAACTTGTATAACTCATTAAAAATATTTCCGAGCCAAAACTAATATAAAAATAACAAAACTTTGAGTTACGGGGTCCTAGAAGATGTGAAACTTATTAAAAATATCCCTGAGCGCGACAAAACTTAAAATTATGGAACTTGAGCCGCCGGATGCGAGGGTCAACTGGTAGTTCGAAAGGCAATAAGTGTTAAGATCCAGACAGGATGCACGGACGGACATCAAATTCTACCTTATCCTGACAACAACGTTGTTATACTTCTTCTTTTCTGTGCATGGTTGGTTGTTGGCCGCCGATATATTGCTGTATCCTGAGTTTGTTCATACCGTTTACTTTTTTCAAAGCATGTATAAACTTTTAAATTGAAGGGTGGTAAATATTTTTTAAGTAATACCCGGGCTCGAATTGGTCAAAGAATCAAATCTCCCGAAGTAAGCTAAAAAATCACCAAATTTAACCTACACCCATTCATTGGCGCCACCGCGTAATTTTATAACATAAATTTTTCGTGGTACATACATATATAAACAAACACATTATTTTTAAAAATTTATTGTTTTTAAAAATTGATGTTTTTGTTCTAGGCGTTTTAACTTTGGCGCTATTGTTTTCGAAGTTTTTGTTTTCGGCGTTTTGACTTTGACGTTTTTTTTTTTGATGTTTTTGTTTTCGACGTTATTGTTTTCAGCGTTTTTGATTTCGACATTTTAACTTCGATGTTTTGTTTTCGGCGTTTTTGTTTTAGGTGTTTTTGTTTTCGGCGCTTTGTTATTATTATTTGTAAAAATAATGGTAAATAGTAAAATAAAATCATGAAATGTCTGAATGGGAATGGTTTACTTTAAAGTAACTTTTAGGTTTAGAAAATGTCAATTTAAAACCTGTCAATTACTGCTTAAAAAAATATTAAAGCAATTTTCAAAGCCATCAACCTCTTTGGTAGTATTTAAAAATCAGCATGAACTCTTTTGTATTCTGTATTTCATTTGTACATAATAAATTCTTTTAAAAAATTATTATTATTTCAAACGACGCGCTAAATTTTAGTTGTGTCATACACCACGAGAAGCTGTATTGTGATTTTCTAGCCTAATGTCAAATAATTTATTTTACCTGAGGATTTCTTTCTGTTTTACAGAAACGTACCGATCTTATGGATAATTTAGAAATGTTTGTGTAAATTCATCTAATTAAATTACTATTTCCTGTGATGGTGAAGAATAACCTACTTTTGCAAAAATTGACATAGCATTTGCTGTAGATATGAATCGAGAAGTGGTAAACTCCAAAAAATTACAAAATTTAAATAATAATTTAGATGTTTTACAGAGTCCATGTAATATCAAATTAGAAATTAAAACAGAACAATTGGAAGACTTTGAAACGACACCGGGAGAGTTGCACCATTCCGTTGACATAAAGGAAGAGTTGTCGATTTTTAAAACCGAAACGGATGAAGACCCTGAAGCACAATTATGTCAACAAGTTCAATGTGAAAACTGTGACTTAAAATTTACTAATACATCGGAACTTGACAACCATCACGCAAAAATTCATAGTGACACGAAATATAAATCGGCAAGAAGAAATTTGGTTCGTTATAATGATACTGATACCGGCGCTAAAATTTTTGTATGCGAAATTTGTGATTATAAAACTTTAGTAAAATTCACGTTTAAACGTCATGTAAGGACTCATACTGGCGATAAACCTTTTGCGTGTAACAGTTGTGATTACAAAAGTTACCGAAAAGAATCTTTGAGAAAGCATTTAAGAATGCACACTTTCGAAAAAGTTTTTGTATGTAAAACTTGCGATTATCGCACTTCAGTAAAGGAAATTTTAAAAATTCATCTGGGTACTCATACTAACGAGAAACCTTTTACGTGTGAAATTTGTGAAAATAAATACACACAAAAAATATACTTACAAGTTCATTTAAAAACTCATGCTAACTTATAGAGTTGCTTACGAGGTTTGCTTTTTCAAGGTGGTACCACTCTGTGCATAAACGATTGCCGCAAAGTAAATTTGATGGAGCGTGGATCGAATTGCTGTAAGATAAAATACAAAGTGTTGTAAAATGTACATTAATTGTTATAATACTTATGAAATATTTTTATAGTAATTATTACGTAAGTGTCAGATGACAGCGTTGATATTGCTGAATAAAATTAAACTCATCATATAATTTTATTAATCCGCTGTTTTTTGTAACTTCGGTCTAGTAAATTTATTAATTTGACAAATAGGCTTCTGGAATTGCCTTTAAAAAAATGGCAATTTGGCAATATTCAAAAACTTCACGAGCTCCAACCTTGGGGTAGGTGTTTGCCTATCCCGCACCGCTTCGATAGCGTAATTAATTTTTTATTGATATTACTGAGAAATTATAAATATACAAAAGTTATTCTAAATTAAATTACTACTAATGCAAATTTTATGCAAAAACATTTTTTCTCTCAATTTGATAAAATTAGCAATATTTAAAAATCAATTTCTTACTAATAATAATAATTATAAAAAGTTGTAAATTTAAGGTAGCATTCTAATTATACTCTAAAATGTAAATATAAATTTGCAACTCGTTCAGATGTGCGGAAAATATTCCAAAAGAGTAAAACTTAATTTTTTGTATAAAAAGTTACAACCTTCTTTGAAGTCTGACCCGTTACTTCGGTAGTCAAAATCAAATCAGTTTTATTAACCGAAAGGTGTATTTCTAGCTGTGTTTCAGCAGTCTCCGAGAGGTTTTTGTGTACGAGCCGTCCTCTCGATGCAGGTTGCCTGGCTGCCGGTGGATCTTTTAAAATGATTTTTAATCTTGCTGCAGCAATAGCTAATTCAGTGCCCACGGGGAAAAGGAAGAAAAATGGGGTCCCGAAACAACAAATTAAAAATATAACAAAAATAATAATTAACTAATAACAAAATTAAATTTGTGATCGGTCAACAAATTTCTGAAAAAATTCACTTTTTGTGTGAATCCGACTCTTGACTTAGCTACGTTGTAATTAAGACTGATTGAATTTTGGTTAAAATTGGTTCACGGAAACAATTTTTTTAATCGATTAATTTAATATTGGTTTTTATTAAATAATTCAAAAACTAATAAGAATTTCAAAACTGAATTTTCTCTTTATTGAGATTTTAGAGCTAAAATTGGTTGACGAAAAGATCTTTTCTTTTTATTATTAAAATTATTTTTTTAATATTTAATAAAATTGTCATTAGAGGCTCAATAGTGAAATCTATTCTAATACCGCAAATTTTAAAATATATTCTAATGTCAATTTAGGTCCTTACTGCCAAATTTACAAAAAAAGTATTTTTTATAAAATTTTCACTTCAAGATTAAATTTTAAAATTTAATAAAACTAAAACGTCTCTGCACAAAGCAAATGGAATTAATTGATATTAAAAGAATGAATTTTGAGAGAAAAAACAATTTATTTGAAAATTTGAACAAATTTATAAATTTAAATTCATTTATAATCAGCTGTTTAAATCAATATTCAACTCGAAGTCGTTGAACTTTTATTTTTTTAAATGGCGTTTTCTTTACATAAAAGTGATAGATGTCGTCAAAGGTATTAATTTAACATTTAATTTCGATTCAAATTTTTAAGTTGTAAATTTGTACTTTAGCAACAAAAGGTGATATTTACCTAACCTTTTTTTTTTTTTTTTTTTTTTTTGTGGGCGTTGGGGTGGGAAATCCTCATGGACACCACCCAGATGGTATGGGTGGTAGTGTCGGACTCTTACCGACTAAAACCCCACTCCGTTTTACTTCATACGCCATACTGACCCTGGGATGTTTGCACAATTCTTCGCGGAATCAGCTGGCTCTTGAATATTTGTTATTCGTGTTGTTGTGCTTCGTCTTGTTGTAGAGTTCTTTTGTCGCTTATTTTTTGTTGCATTATCTGCGTTATTGCCCGGACCATTCTTTCCCACATCTCCTCGCTCGAGAGCATGGTATCAATTAGGTTGGCCGGCTGTACGTCTTTGAGGTTTTCTCTTCTTATCTCGTCCCATTTTTTACAGCTGAAGAGTGTGTGTTCAGCTGTGTCGATTTCCTCACAGTAGTTGCACGCTTCGGATGGTGCTTTGCCTATCTTGAACAGGTATCTATTGAAGCAACCATGGCCAGTTAGAACCTGGGTCAAGTGGTAGCTCAATTCCCCGTGAGGTCTTTGCGTCCATTTCTCTATTGTGGGAATTAGTGTTTTGGTCCAGATGCCAGTGGTGGAGTTTGCCCACCTCGCCTGCCACGCGAGGTACGTCGTCTCTCTGTTTGCAGTTTTTCCTGCTGGTGTCTTGTCGTGGTAGTTTGCGGTCCTTTCCGCCACCATTAGATCTATTGGTGGGACACTCGCTAGGACCAGGATTGCGCTCTCCGAGACCGTGCGGTACGCGCAACACACCCGTAGCGCCGCCTTTCTCTGTACTCTGGCAAGTTTGTTTCGGTGTCTATCGACGTCCATTGCTCCTCCCAAACCGGGGCCGCGTATAGAAGAATGGAGTTTACCACTGTTGCTAGTAGTCTTCTTTTAGATGTTCTTGGGCCCGCTATGTTGGGCATCAGCCTTGATAGTGCCGTGCAGCTTCTCTCCGCTGCTGCTGCTGTCCTTGTCGTGTGCTGTGAAAAGCTCAGGTGTCGGTCAAAAGTGACTCCCAGAGTTTTCACCTCTTCTTGCGGATTTATTACGTGTGTGCCCATTTGGAAGTTTATGTCGTCTAATATTCGTCTTCCGGTCAGCATGATCGACTCTGTCTTATGGGGACCAGTTTCAGGCCCCTGCTGGTGACCCACTCCTTGATCCGGGCGATGGCCAGGTTCGCTTTTGTCATTAGCTCTTCGGAGGTCCTCGCCGAGGCTATCATTGACAGGTCGTCCGCGAAGCCAACGAGTTTTATGCCTTCCGGCATTTCGAGATCTAGTACCCGTTGTACATAACGTTCCAGAGCGTTGGTCCCAGGACGGAGCCTTGTGGAACTCCGGATGTTACTGGAATTTCCCCCTTGTATGACTCCTCGTCCACAATGATGGATCTGGCAGTAAAGTAACTTTTAATTAGGTTTGTTAGGCCTGGTGTTATTGTCGTCTCTCTAGTTCTTCTATTATGTGGCACCATCCCGCGGAGTTGAAAGCGTTCTCCACGTCGAATGTGATGAGGGCCACAAGCTCTCTTGTGCGCCATGTTCCTGATCGGGCCCATTTCGCTTGCGTCATCGTTGTCAGGAGAGCGTCAATTGTTGACCGTTCCTTTCTGAATCCGAACTGGTTTTCACTCAGGTCACCCGTTCTTTGGATTTCGGCTTGTAGTCGTTTTAGTATAAGTTTTCGTACAGTTTCCCCAAGTTGTCTATGAGGCATATTGGTCTGTACGAGTTCGGTCGGTCGAGGGCTTGTCTCCTTTCTGAGCAGCACCAGTCTTGCTCTTTTCCAGGCTCGGGAAAGTTGCCGTTTTCGGCGTGATGGTTCATTACGTCGAGGACCATCTGGGCGTGCTCCTCGATCATGATTTTATTATTTCCACTGGAATACCGTCCGGACCTGGAGCCTTTCCTGACGGCATCTCTCTGGCCGACGCTTGGAGTTCTTCCTCGGTGAACGGTGGAATTGCGCCTTCTCTTGCCTCCAGTTCATTTCTTCGTGTTCTGGAAATAGGGTCTGGATTATTTGGGTAATCCTCTGCCTGGTCATTCCGGGGATCGGTGTCTTTCCCAACCGCTTTGTGACTATGCGGTAGCCAAGGCCCACACGTCTTGGTTTACCTCTTGAATGATGTTTTCCCAGCATTTTTTCTGGCTTTTTTCAATTGCCCTGTACATGGATTTTCTTGCGTTTTTATAGTTTTTGAATGCTTCTGTCGCCATTTCTGGTCTGCGCCTAGTTAAATGCCTTTGGTATCTGCGCCTCCACATGACGCACGCTCTTCTAAGCTCTGCAATGTCTTGGTTCCACCAGTAGACCGCTCTTTTTGTGCTGCTTCTGATTGGCATTGAGGCGTGGCATGCGCTAGCAAGAGCCCCCGCCAGGTGCTCGGCCGACTCGATGCGGTTTCTATTTATTTGGATCACCATTTCTTCTTTGGCTTTTTCGATGTCGAGCCTTTTTGTGTTCCAGTTTTTCCTTTTTGTGTCCGGTTTGCGTGCGGGGGTTTGGATTGCGAATTCGATGTAGGAGTGGTCGCTCCCCGTTTCTTCTTCCAGGACCATCCAGTCGTGCACTTTTGGTTGTAAGTTTGGTGTTACCAACGTGACATCTAATATTGATGAGTATGGTCCCCGTCTAAAGGTCGGGTGTCGCCCACATTTGCGACTACCAGATCTCCTGCTGCGGCGGCCTCTGCCAGTATGTCGCCTCTTCGGTCGCTGAATTCGCTGCCCCATTCGGGAGACTTGGCGTTAAAGTCTCCCGCCACAATCGCAGGGCTTGCGTTTGCTCTCACGCTGGTCATGAGCTCATCTATTGCTGCCTCGTACTCTTGGATGGTGGAGTTTGGGAGAAGTAGCAGCTGTAATAGGCTATGCCTTCGCTCTCTGCCCACACGAAGCAGCTTCCGCTTCCGAATTCGCCGCTTGTTTGCGCCTCTGCCAGCCAGATCGCCGCCCTCTTGTCCGAGTTTGAGTACCACTTATTGTCGGCCTCCAGGGCCGCGAGGTTGGGCTCGCTTGCCAGGACCACGTTCGTCTTCCTCCTTATCGTTGTTTCTTGCAGCAGTTTGTGCGCGACGCGTGCTGTGTGCATATTTATTTGCAGTACCTTTATTTTTCCTGTTTGCTGGGCAGCCGTAGCTTGTGGTTCGGTGACCCTCTTGTTGGCATGTGAGGCAAAAGGGCGTATGGTCGGTGCAGCTGTTTGCAAAGTGGCCAATCTTGCCACACTTTAGACACCTCTCGGTTCTATCTTCCGCCTCGCAGCTGGATGTCTTGTGATCCGTTGCCCAGCACCTGGTGCATCTGCTTATTGGTGGCTCTTCTTGTATTCGGCATGAATTTACTATGCCGATTCTTACGTGGGTTAGTTCGTCGAGTATGTGGGTTGTTTCCCCTCTCGCCTCAACTCGAGCTATCTGCGTACCTTGATAGTATGGCCTCAAGCTTGTTAGTATTAGGGTTTCGGAGGGGGCCAGCTTCATGAGGTCCTCTTTGACTTCCTCGATGGTTGCCAGCTCTTCGATGTCTTTAATCACGTAGATTTTTTTATGCCCTATTTTAGGTTGGACATTTTCTTTTCAATCTTTCCTTGGAGAGCCTGTTGCAGCTTCCCAATTTCTGATTTTTTCTAGCTCGACGATGATGTCGCCACTTCTAGTTTTCGGATGCAGCTTATTAGAGGGGGATCGCTTGCTTCTTTCACTGCAGTCCGGAGTGTGTTCAGCGTCTTGTCATGTTCTTCCTTGGTTGATTTAATTATCAGTGCGTCACTTCTAATTGGTCGCTTCGGCGGTTTATGACTTGCCTTGCTTTGGGGCTTTGGGTTCGGGCGCTGCCTTTGATAAGTTACGGTTTTGTAGGCTCCTTGGTGTTTTTCTGAGCCATCGTCCATAAGCCTTTTCATGATGGCCTTTTGGGCCCTTTCTTGTTGCTCGAGGCTTGTCAGGAGCTCCGCGCTTGATGGTATTAGGTTCTTGTTGGTCGTTTGTTTGGTCTTGACAGTACCTTCCGCCACTACTTGAGCAATTGTCCGCGTTTTCTTTTTCTTCTTGTTTTTGTCTTTTCCGCCGTTTGTGCGTCGTCCCGCCTGCGTTCATCGCGAGCTTCGTCTATTATTGTGGCGACCTCTTTGGTTAATGCCGCCTGCTGCTTTCCTTGTTGTTCGATGAGATCTTTGAGGGTTGCGGTTGCTGCCATCACTTCGGTAAGATCTGCGGTTGGTGGCCGCTCTTCCTGAGGGGCGCTGACGTTTTTTGTATCTTCAATTGTTTTTTTGAGATCTTCCAGTAGTTGCGTCTGGGCCTGTAGCTCGTGTGATGGGAAGATAGTCTTCCAGTATTCGAACTCTTGTTTTATTTCGCCAACCTGTTCTTTGACTACTGACTTCAGTTCCCTGGCGGCATCCTTGCTCTTGGTCGCTTCCGATCTGGCTCTCGTAAGTTCCTCGGCAAGGATCTTGTTTTGTTGCTGAAGTTTTCGATCTTGTCCTCTTGGGATTCCAGCCTGGTTATGAGTTTTTCCGTGAGTGCTTGTTGGTTCGTTAAGCTTTGGTGTATCTCACTGATATCTGTCGTGTTTTCGCTTGACTGCTGGCGCCTTAGCATGTTTAATACTTGGCCAAATTCGTCGCTTCTGGTTTCTGAAGTTTCAAGTTTATGCCTGTAGGTGTCTTGGACCTGCTTTAGTTGATCGATGACGAGATCCTTAAAGCTCTTTGGTATTGACTTGCATTGTGTGGTTTTGCCTAACCTAACCTAACCTAACCTAACCTAACCTAACCTTTTTTTTTTTTTTTTTTTTTTTTGCGTGCGTTGGGAGGGGGTAAAAAACCTTTCATAGGTACCACCCCCAGGTCTACCGGGGTGGTTATGCCGGATTCTTACCGACTAAAAACTTCCCCCTCCTCTCTAGAGAACTTTAGGAGTGTGGTATTTGTCTTTCGACAGTTCTTCGCCACTCCTATTGATTTGACGCATTTGGTGTTAGTTGTACTAGTTTCTTTTTCCATGTCCAGTTGTATGTGTATTTTATCCTTGTGTTTCTCGCTCGTCTGCTTTTTTTTGGCGCATGATCTTTTGTATATATGTTGTTATATCGTCCCATTTTTGTTGATCTTCGAGCATTGTATCTATTATGTTGCCCGGTGTCAGTGTTTTGGCCAGTTTGTTGTACAGAAGTATCCGATCGTTTCCCCACTGTTCGCAGGTGAACATAGTGTGGCTCGCTGTGTCGTCGTGTTCGCAGTAGCTGCATTTGGCTGACTCTCTCAGCCCCATTCTACATAAATAATGGTTGAAACACCCGTGACCTGTCAAAACCTGGGTCAGATGGAACTCGATCTCTCCATGTTTTCTGTCAGTCCATGTTTGGAGGTTAGCAATCAGGGTGTACGTCCATCTACCTTTGTTGTCGTTGTCCCACCTGGTCTGCCATTGCTGCATCAAATCGTTTGCTACCATCTTTCTGTCTTGCTTTTCGTGTGTTCGATATCGTGCTTGAGCCTGAAGGTCGATAGGCATGGTTCCAGCTATCACAAGGACCGCGTTTTCTGATACCGTTCGATACGCGCTGGCTGTTCTGATTGCAGCTCTCCTCTGGACCTTTGCTATGATGTTTCGGTAGGCTTCGACGCGCATAGCTTTCCACCAAATCGGCGCTCCGTATAGGAGGACGGAGTGAACTACCGAGCTGTACAATTTCCTTCTACTGCTCTTAGGGCCATTCAGGTTCGGCATCAGTTTTTGGAGCGCCGCGAGTATGTTACCTGCCCTAGTTGCAACCTTCTGCAGGTGAGCCTTATAGTTTGGGTGTTTGTCTAAGGTCAAGCCCAAACTCACCAATGTTTCTTGCGGGATTATATTCTCCCCTCCAACCATGAAGTTTGTTGTTGGAGGTTTTCTTTCCGATTGCCAGCAGTGCTTCGGTCTTCTCCGGCACCATTTGTAATCCGTGTTCAGTCATCCATGTTTGCAGCATGTTCAGCGTGGTATTTACAATTTCATCGAGATCGTGTGCTTGTCTTGCTGACGCTATGATGGTGATGTCGTCAGCAAAACCCACGAGAGTGGCACCGGGTGGTGTGTGCATCCTAAGGACCTCATCGTATGAAATATTCCATAGTGTCGGGCCCAGTACCGACCCTGTGCCACCACTTGTGATGTTGAGTGTCTCGGTTAATGCCGCTTCATGAATTTCGAGTTTCCTATCAGATAGGTAATCTGTCAACAAATTCAGAAGATACGCTTTTATCTTCCTATTTTTTAGCGCCGCCAGTATGTTGCTCCATTTAACGGAGTTAAAGGCGTTTTTCACGTCAACCGTTACTACTGCGACCAGTTTGCGAGTTCGCCAGGTACCTTCTCTCGCTTGTTTGATTGCTTCTGTGGTGTATTTAAGTGCATCCGTTGTAGAGTAGCCTCTTCGGAAGCCATATTGGTTTGGCGCAAGTCCATCTGTTATGTCTACTTCATCTTGAAGCCTCTTAACTATCAGCCTTTCAAAGAGCTTGCCTATCTCGTCAAGAAGACAAATTGGCCGATATGAGCTTGGCAGTTCAATGGCTTGTCTCCTTTCCTCAATAAAACCAGTTTCGCTCTCTTCCATTGTGCCGGGTATTTACCGTTCCTAAGGCAGTTGTTATACACATTGAGTAGGTCTTCCGGACAGTTTTCGGCTATACTTTTAATTATTACTGATGGAACCCCATCTGGGCCTGGTGCTTTGTTGTTGGGAGTTTTTTGTGTAGCCGCTTTAAGTTCTTTCAGGGTGAAAAGTTCTATGTCGTTTTGCGGAACTATTTGTCTATCTGTCTCTATGATGGGGTGTTGGGGGAATAGGGTGTCCACAATATTGCGTATTCTATGTGGGGTAAGACCGGGGATATTTGGTCTTCCGAGCCTTTTTGTTACTATCTTGTAACCCATTCCCCACACGTCTTTATCCACCTCTCCGATGACACTGTCCCAGTGTGCCTTCTTGCTCAGTTTGATCGCTTTCGCGAGTTCTTTTTTAGAGTTCTTAGCTGCCGTTTCTTCTTCTCTTGCTTGGTCGTAGCCTCGCCTAGATCGCTTACGCTGAAATCTTCTTTTTGCCATGAGGCATTCTCTGCGTAGTCTCGCGATGTCGTCATTCCACCAGTAAGCTGCCCGTCCTTTCATAGGGCCTCGCCTACGCGGCATACATTGGTCGCAGATCTTAGCGATGGCGTCGTTTAGGTCTTTCGGTGTAGTTATATTCTGTCCGCTGATGTGGTTTTTTATCGCTTGGAGCATCCTGTGTTTATCTATTTTCCTTGCTGCCCACCCTTGTGGGGGTATTGGTGTGTCAAGGGGTCTGTTTTTATCGACAGTAAAAACTATGCAAGCGTGGTCGCTTAGGGTTTCTTCCTCCGAAACCCTCCAGTTTGTAATCCTACGATATGCAGATGTTTTTGCTACCGTTATGTCAATAATCGAGGACGAGTTACCCCGATGGAATGTGGGTTCGTTGCCAGTATTACATACCTGCATATCTAGTTCTGCCAGTAGTTCACAGACCATTTCGCCTCTTGTATCATTTCTATGTTCCCCATTCCGGTGCCTTTGCGTTGAAATCTCCGGCTATGATGGTTGGGAGGGTTTGCAAATTGACATTTTGCCTTAGTTCGGCAAGGTCGGCTTCGAACTGCTGTAGGGATTCGTTTGGGGAGTAGTAGCAGCTGTAGTAGATTATGTCCTCAATTTGTGCCCAGCAGTACCCCCTACCGCTGCCCCAACTGGTGATCATGGTTTGTCGTGGGGCGAAGATAGCTGCCGTTCCCCGTGTGTCCGCCAACCATCCTTGTTCGTTGGTTTTGTGTGGTTCGCTTACTAGCGCCATCTTGTAACCTATGCTTCCGATGTTATGAAGTAGTAGGTCTTGGGCTGCTCTTGCCCTGTGGAGGTTTAGTTGGATTACTTTATGACCCATTATGCGATTTTTCGGGTCCTCCACACGATCTTGTTTCTAAGCAATTCTTCCAAACGTGTCCTTGTTTATTGCAGTTCCAGCAGATTGTCGTTAGTTCTGCTTGGCTTTTTTTTTGGTTTCTGGGCAGTCTCTGCTGGTAGTTCTATGTCCCTTTTTTTGACACTTTAGACAAAATGGTGTCGGTTCTTTGCAGTCTTTTGCAAAGTGTCCCTCTTTGGTGCATTTGAGGCAGTTTCGGGACCTATCTTCCTTTTGGCAGTTTTCTGCCTTATGGCCTGTGTCCCAGCATCGTTGACATCTTGTTTCTAGCCGTTCTTCTCTGATATTACATTTGTTTATAATGCCGATTCTAATGCTGGGCATGTTTTGTAGCGTGTCTCCAGCTGCTCCAATTGCCATTACTCGTGCTATCTGCGTACCTCTATAGTAGGGCCGCAGGTCCAATACCTTAATCTCGCCCACCGCTACGGTTTTTTGGATGTCTGTTAATACTTCTTCCTTTGTCACTTCGCCCTCTATGTTTCGTATGGCAAAGAATCTCTTAGACCCCGTCGCTAGTTGAACCGTCTTCGGGTCAAGTTTGTCTGCCAGTTTCTTGCGCATGTCTTTACTTTGTTGCCCTTCTGTGAGGTTTATAAGTATGTGCCCCTTTGCTGTCTTTCTTAGGCTTTCTACATAGGCAAAATCGGCGTTTGTTTTAATAGTTTCCTTTACTATTTGTAAGTGTTCTTTATATTTTTCTTTGTTTGTTTGGATAACTATTGATTCTGGTCTATGTTTTCTTGTCGCATTCTTTTTTTTTTGTACCACTTTCCACGTTTCTTCTGATGGTTTGGATAGCAATATGTTTCTTGTTTTGTTCTTAATGGTTTCGGTGTCCTTTTCTTCGACGGTGTTTTCTTCCATAGCAGTTTGAGATACATTTTCGTGATTAAGATGGATTATATTTTTCATCGCTACCACATGTCGGGCCGTTTTTTGTGCATAAGTTTTTTTGTGCGCCAGTCGGGGTCTTCTCATGGAGCCTGGGAGTGGTTTGGGCCTCTCGATTTTGTAGTTGTGGTGCGACTTTCCTGGGCGAAGTCAGTTTGCCCTCGATCTCAGCAATTGACTTTTGAATTTCTTTTATTTTGCTCGTGATGGTCTCAAACTCCTTGGTGCCTGATTCTGAGAAGGAGGTCTCAAAAACTCTCGTTCCCATAGTCTCGACGCTTGCTTGTAGCACCTGTACCGCTTCTTTAACCGTGTTAATATGTAACGTAATCTTTGAGGTGGATTCCATCTCAATCGCTGTCTGGTTTTGGAGGTGTAGAGTTGATTTCACCACGTCTTTTCTGGTTTTTTGCGATTCCTTTAGAATCGCATTAATGGTAGTTTCTTGTGTCGTAATTTTTTCGTTCATTACTTCCATTTGGTTCTGAATACTCTGCAGCGTGATCGTGTCCAATTGGGTGGCTTTCTGTAGGTTGTATAGGGTGTCCAACCTGTTGAGCCCTTCGTCCATTACTCTATGGAAATTTTCGATATCGTCTTTCGTAAAGCCCCCTCTCTTACCTTGCAAGTTGGTCGCTTTATACTCTTTGATCCGTTTTATTATCAAACCATGTTCCATGTCGCTGCTAAAGTCGAAAACTTCTGGTGTCTTCGGGGTTCCCCGTGGTGTGTTATTTTAGCCAGGTTTACCAGGTTTAAAGTAGGCAGAGGTACGCTTTTCGACCCCGCCCTCGCTCTTGTTGTAACGTTTGGCTTTTCTTTTTCCTTTCCTTTTTGGTTTTCCATTTTCTCGCCGTTTTTGTTCTCTTTGTCGCAGTTGCTTGCTGACGGTCGCGTGGAGCCTGCTTCATCACTCCTTATCGCGACCGATACTGGGGTTCCGGGCCCCTGCATCGTAGCTTCTTTTTCTGTCATTGTGTCTGTCATATTTTTTCTTGTTTCGTTGTCGCTAGCGACGCCCGCTTTTCCCCCGGGCGCCATGCAGCCATCGGCGCGACTTCCGTCACCTTGGCTTAGGGGTCTTGTTGTAGTGTCTTTTCTGGTATCCATATTTATGCTTGTGACCATTTTTCCCGCACTTCCGCTTGGGGGCGGCGTTGGAGGCGGCGCCTCTCCATGGGGGGTGGTGGCCAGCATCGGTACAAGTTATTTGCCACCAATCTTAGGTTTATATCTCCACCCGTTCTAGAGTTATTCCAAGTTGAAAATTTGAGGGGGGGGGCCAAAACGCTTTTCACGAAACTTGGTGGGAAGTGGGGGTACAAAATTTAGGGGGCGCGCTTCGCCCCCTGTCGCCGAGTAGTTTGATACCACCCTGATTGCTCTACGATGTATGGTTTCGGAGCTATTCCCGAAAATCACCTCGTTGGCAGGAGGGGTTGGGGTTTCGCCGCACAAACCTTCCGCCCGCAGCTTCTTGTGACGCTACTTGTGACGCGTGATCGTCCGAACCGAATGGCACCTCTCCGGGGGTGCTCCGCGCAGTGGTTATCAAGATAAGCTTGTTTCAATAACTGTATGTCTCACTGTGTATTAATCTAGTTGGAAACACCCCGTATATGTTCAATTACTATGTTTACAATGTAAATATTCGAATTATTGAAGTCCGTGTATAAAAAGTTTATCGTTTTGATAAATTTCAAAATTTTGAAACTTTAAACGCTTCCTGTGCCGTTATCTTTGGTCCGATCGACACGGGAGGCACCTCGCCTAGCTCAACTTTTTGTGCTTTTTCCAATGATGTTAATTTCGCCCTCATCCGTGGACCCCCAAAGAACACCCCAAAAACCTTGGAACTTGTTTGTCCGTTTTCCCGGTTATTTGACGACCGATTTTAACAAAATTTTCTTATGTGTACGTAACTTTTTGTGCTCTATCTACTTATGTAACACATTCACTTATCGCGTAACGCGGGGTTAAACAATTTAAAGAACTCACCCCTTTGTTGACTTGTTGAAAAAATCTTCAATATCCCCCGACAAGTGTCACCTCGTCGGACTAGGGTCAACTTTTTCCTCAACACTTTGTCACTTTTGTCCTCTTGTACTTCTTTTTTCTTGCACTTCCACAACTTGCTTCCGCACTTGCACACGCACTTGCACTGCACACTGCAAACTTATAACCTTTTTTTTTTTTTTTTTTTTTTTTTTTTGCGTTCGTTGGGGTGGAAACCTTATAGGCCCCAATGTGTGGGGGAGTGTCAGATTCTTACTGACTAAAACCTCACTCCTTTGGACAGACCCGGATTCGTCATAGGCATTTCTTCAGGCCCGTCCTATCCTGCTTGTTATTAATTCCGCCTGCTCTCGACGAGGTAAACTCGCGATTTAACCTTTGTATTTCGCGCTCGTGCTCTCTTTGTCACCCATGATCTGTTGGACCATTTGCTGGATGGCGTTCCAATTTTGTTCGCTGCTCAGCATCAACTGGATCAGGTTTCACCTGTTAGTGCAAGTCCAGTGACCCGAGCAGCTCCCTCCCTGGCGTCTCGCCAAGTGTGGCAGTCGAACAGGGTGTGGCCCGGCGTGTCCACCCCCTCGCAGAAAAAGCACGTGTCGTTGGATTTCTTTCCAAATTTCGCCAAGTAACTGGCGAAACATCCGTGCCCGCTCAAGATTTGAGCGAGGTGGTAACACACCTCCCCGTGCCCCCTGTTCAGCCATGGATTTATGTCGCGGATCAGGTCGCGCGTCCACTGGCCCTTGCCGGGGCGCCCCCAGGCACTTTGCCATCTGGTGAGGAGAGTCTTTCGGGCCTCCTTCCGACCGGCGCCTTCCGATGTTTCTTGCCTCTCAAGTACCAGGAGTTCTATCGGCGGCACCCCGGCGATCACCAGCGCCGCTTCCTCCGACACTGTTCTATAAATCCTCGCGACCCGTATGGCCAGCAACCGTTGTAATCTTGCCAGAGGCCTCCTGTAGCTCTCCACCTCCATGGCGGGGAACCATACAGGGGAACCGTACAGCATGATAGAGTTTGCCACGGCTACCAGGAGCCTCCTCTTGGCCATGGACGGGCCACGGATGTTTGGCATGAGCCTGGACAGCGCTGCCACCGCTGCCCCCGCCTTCGCCGCCGCTCTCCTTGCATGCTCTCCGAACTTGAGGGACTTGTCCAGCCACACCCCTAAGTATTTAATGGGGGTCGTAAGCACTATCTGTATGCCATCCAGCCGGAATGTCACCGCGATCTTCCTTCTCCCGGACAGGATGGCCGCCTCCGTTTTATGTGGGACCAGGATACAGGACGAGAGCCTCGTTGACTGTATCCTCGAGATCTCTCGGGCTAGCGCGAGAAACCACGACCAAAAGGTCGTCCGCCAATCCCAACACCACCACCCCCTCTTCCTGTGGCAGGATAAGTACCTTGTCGTACATCACGTTCCACAGGGTCTGGCCGAGGACCGAACCCTGTGGGACGCCGCTGGAAATCTCGCAGGTTTCTTTCCATCCCGTCTCAGACACCAGGAGCTTTCGGTCTGTGAAGTAGCTACCGATGATTTTCAGGAGGTATGGTGATATATTCCTCTCCTTTAGCTCGTCAAGTATGGAGGACCAGCGCGCGGAGTTAAACGCGTTTCTGACGTCCAACGCGACTACCGCACAAAACTTCTGATTACGCCAGCTGGTCCCCCTACTTTTGTTAGCGAGGTCCATCACTCTTCGCAACGCATCCATGGTGGACCTTCCGGCCCGGAAGCCATATTGTTCCGGGGAGAGGTCCCCCTCCTCTTTCTATTTCCTGTTTCAACCGTTCCAGCAGGAGTCGCTCCAGCAGTTTCCCCGCATGGTCCAGCAGGCAGATCGGCCTGTAGGAGGACGGCTCGCCCGGAGGTTTCTCGCCCTTCCTAACTAGGACCAGGGTGGCTCGCTTCCAGATGGTTGGGAAGCGGCCCTCCCTGAGGCAGTTGTTATAAACCCTCAGGAAGACCTCCGGATTCAGGCCGACCGCGATCCTCAGGGCCTCGGCAGGAATTTGATCCGGCCCCGGGGCTTTGTTGGATTTGACCCTCGCGACTGCTTGGAGGAGCTCCTGGGTTTCAAATTCGGGGATCTCCCCCGTCTGAATGTCTTCTTGTGGTCTTGTCTGGTGGACTGGGAATAGCTCCCGCACTATTCCCTTGATGTTGTCGGGTGATAGTCCGGAGGCTGACTTGCCTCCGCGGAGCCTTTTTGTGACTATCTTGTAGCCCAGCCCCCAGACGTCTTTGTCGACCTCCTCGACCAGGGAGTTCCAACACCTCCTCTTGCTGGAGGCTATCTCCCTTCCCAGCTCCCTCTTTTTCTCTGCGTACTGTTTATAAATTTCCAGCGCAGCTTCAGGTTTTAGTTCTTTTCGCTGGGACCTTCTTCGGAGAGAGACAGCCTCCCGACGGAGGCCACCGATTTCCTCGGTCCACCAATATGCGGCCTTCTTTCTCGATTGCGCGTGGGTTAGCTCGCCACACGCCTGTCTCATGTACTGCATTAACGTGGTTGGATCATTTCCAGTCCACTCCCGTAGGTGGTGCTGGATCTCCGCAGTAAATCTGACCTTGTTCACTCTCTTAAGCCGCCGCTCGGGGCCGGCTTCCTCCCCTCGGTGATCTAGGGAGAAGCGGATGTAGCGGTGGTCGCTGAGCGTTTCCAAGTCTAGAACTCGCCACTCCCTGACTTTAGCGACCACGTCCTCCGTAGCCAAGGTTATGTCTAAGATAGAATTTGACTCCCGAGTAGGGTCGTGCGTCGAGGGGCGGGAAAAGGTTGGAGTGTTTCCCGTATTGCAGACAATTAAACCTCGATCTTCGACAAGCTCGAGCAGCAATTCCCCCCGCGCATCGTATCGGTCTTCCCCCCACTCGGGGGCCTTGGCATTGAAATCGCCGGCCACCAAGAGCGACGGGCTCCTCCTACTACAGTCCTCGAGCAGCCTCTCCAGGCTTTCCCTGTACTCGCGTATCGTGGCGCTGGGCGACAGATAGACGCTATATATAGCCACGTCCTCCAGCTTCACCCACGCGAAATTGTCCCCCCCGTTGCCGAGCACAACGACGTCGGCATCGACCCAGATGGCCGCCTTCCCCGACGCCCCAGCAAACCATCCGGGTTCTATTCTGTTCGGCTCGCTAATCAGAGCGATGCCGACGCCTTCCTGGGCCAGAGTGGCTTTTAGGAGGTCTTGTGCTCTTTTCGCCGTGTTGAGGTTCGCCTGTAGGACTTCCAACCCTCGAGGCGAGCGCACCGACCGTGCACTGGCTCCGGAAGTGCCCCCCTCCTCTGGCACCCCCAGCATAAAATGTCTGGGCGCGGGACTGCCCCCACCCTGGTTCTCTGCGGGTGGAGCGGGCACCTGTTGCTAGTGGACCTATGTCCCGGCTCCTTACAGTTAATGCAAAAGAGCTGATCTTTCCAGCAATTCCTTGTCCAGTGACTCCCCCCTCCGCACTTAAGGCACATGTTAGTGCGGTCTTCTCCCTCGCACTCCACCTCCTTGTGACCTAGAGACCAGCATCGGCCGCATCTTTCTTCCTCCTTAACAAGTTTTATGCGGCAGGAGTTAATAACGCCCAGCCTCAATGTTGAGAGTCGGCTGAGTTTTCCCGCGGCATCCCCGCTGGCCTCTATCCTAGCTATCTGGGTCCCACTGTAGTAGGGGCGCAGATCTCGAACCTTGACCAGTCCAAACTTATTGAGCTCCGTCTGGATCTCGGCGATGTTTATATCTTCTTCAATGTCGCCAATCTCGAAGTTCGCAACATTTCCGCGCAGGGTTTGTATGTTCCCCCTGTCAAGGGTGGTGGCCAAAGCCTCCTCCATTCTCGGGGCATCCCTTGCCTCCTCAAGTTCAATGAGGATATGACCCTCCCTTGTTCTGCGCATTCCCCTAACCAGGGGGGCGTCCTTGTTGAGTTTCAGCGCCTCTTTTACCGCGCTTAGATCTTTTTTATACTCCTCCTCTTTGGTCTTGACAAGGAGGGCTTTTGGGCGCTTGTTTCCTTGGCTCCAAACCTGGGGTTTTACTTGTCTGGGCTCTCCCGGTGGGGGCGGCTTCTGGGCCACTACCTCAGCCATTGATTTCTTTCTTGTTTTCTTCCTTCTAACTTCCTGGAAGTCGCTCCTGTCCTCGTCCGCGGATGGCTGTATCTGGATCTGGATCGGCGGGACCTGGGCCCCCGTAGCCTCCCCCCACCGGCATCTCCAGGTTCAGTGCCGAGGTGAGCTTCACAGCCGCTCCCGTCCTCTCTCCCGTCCCCGCCTCGTTCACAACGGTCGGTTTGTAAGGGACATTGGTCGCCGCCTTCGCATAGGTTTTCTTTTTCCTTTTACCTATTTTCCTGCGTTCCGGGTAATCGGAACTCGCTGGCGGCGAGAGATTTGTAGCCGTCGTCGTTTGTTTAGCGCTCTCCTGGGTCCCCGGCACCTCCGGCGCGCCAGACGGTATTACGGTTGGCGCCACTTGATGGTTGGTGGGCGCTTCCGAGGAGGGTTGGATACTAGATGTAAGTTGTTCCATTTTAATGGTCAAGGTGCCCACATATTGCATAAGAATATGCAGTGAGCTCTTGGCCTCCTCCATTTCGGTTCGCAACTCGTTCAGCCACAGGGTTCCGGTGTGACCCAGCGCATCTTGGATTGATCGGATCCCTTTGGAAACATTAGCAAACTCTTCTGCTGTACCACTTCCTGTACTCTGAGCAGCCGCTGTCTCCAGCGGAATTTCCCGCAGTCTCAACTGAAGCTCCGTAACGGCGGTAGCCAGCCGCTCCATTTTGTCCGAGTGGTCCTTCAATCTTTCGTGCTCCTCTGGGATGAAGGAAGTCTCCATTCCTTTTTTCTGGAAAGATTCCAGGGCTTCCTCCATTTGTGCCGTTTTTGCCGTCAGCTCCGTGATCTTTTCCACCACCTCGCGGAATTCTTCCGTCAGCCATGAGACACCTTGTGGGATGCCTGCAAGGCTTTTTCGGATTCAATTGTCCTTCCCCTATCTTTCTCGGCAGTTTTCCGAGCCAACTCGACTACTTCTCGCAGTTGTTTGAGTTCGCTCATAATATCTTTGGTAGAGGCCAGCCTTTTTTCTGCCTCTCTGGCTTTCCGTGCCTCTTCCTTTATCTTGTTGGCGTCGGTCTGGATGGTTTCCGAATTTTTTGCCAATTCCTCGACTGCAACCTGGATTTTTGCATTTGGACCTGCAATTGGTTTATTTTTACCTCCATCTTTGCTTCTCTCTCTCTTTGTGCCTTTTCTGCGTGCCGTAGGTTCATCACTTTAAAGAGCTTTGCAATGAGGCTCTCTCTTATGGATGTCATATTTGCCACCGAAAAGCCGCCGACCTTGGTCTGCAGCTTCTCTTGGCAGAACTGCATTGCCTCCCTGATCAAGGCGGTTGGCTCATCGTCCGTGTCGTCGACCCATCTGAACGCAGCGAGCGACAACTGTGGAGAACTCCCCCCCGACTTTCCAGTGTTGATTTTCAACTGGTGCTTTTTCCTGGTTCCTTTCGAGATAACCGGTTTTAAGCCTTTTCTCTCAACGTCCTCGTCAGGTTTTCCAGTAGCCGTTGGTTGCTCCCCAGCCTGGTCATCCACCGGGGTAGCAGAGCAGTCGCCGGATGACGGTCGCGTGGTGCCTGCTCCGGCACAACCATGCACGACCGGTACTGGGGTGTCCCTCCCTGCACCGTAAACTCGTCTTTATTATTCTCGCTCATTCCATTCTTGTTGGGGGTTTGGGTCAGGGACCCCCGGCCCCGGTTGTCGCTAGGGACGCCCGCTTTCCCCCGGGCGCCACGCAGCCTTCGGCACGACTTCGTTCACCTTGGCTTAGGGGGGAGACTGATGGTTGTCTCCTAAAGAGTACCTCTCACGTTAGCCTTGCGGATTTCTCTCCTCCACCGGGGTTTAATACCCGATCTCGGAAAGTCCTCCGCAAGTTACCAGGGACCACCACGAGGAGGTGTGAGTAGGATTTTGGTCCCCGCAAACTTATAACCTAACCTAACCTAACCTAACCTAACCTAACCTTAGTTCGATCTACACTTATTTTGCTTTTAATTTTATTGCACAGGTGTATACATGTTTTTTTTAGTTCAAACTGAAAGCAATGATATAGCTCGATCTAACTAAGGTCGATCCAACGGATTAGGTCGCTTTATCTAAGTGTACACATGTAAAGACTAGCCAGGTCGAGCTGACTTAGTTCGAACTAACGACCGCATGTATCCGCGGTAATTGTTTGCAGCCGGAAAGAATTGATTAGAATTTGATGATATCAAGAGCATAAAGTTATAAAATTTAAGTGAGTTAAAATTAGTGCTACATAAAATTGCATAAAAAAACATGCTATCCCCCCCCATTCGGAATTTTGGATGAAAAATGGTCTTAATCGTTTGTGCATCTTTTTTTCATTTGTACTTCTTTTATTTTTACGTAATTGAAAAATGGTTTGGGGGGGGGCTGGACACGTGCTAAATTTGAACTTTGAATTTCGGATTTTTTCAATTACACGAAAATAAAATAAACGATGCACAAACAATTAAAACCATTTTAGATCTAAAATCGATTATCTGTATTAAAAATCTAAGAATTCGTTATTTAATTTAATTCAAGTACTGGGAATCTCGTTAATATTGCTGCGCGTCAATTTAGCTCTTGCATTTCTTAAAAATCTCGAAACGAGAAGAGGTACAAATGAAAATAATGTTTGCTCAAACAAGTACAATCCTGAATCCAAAATAAGATACACAACCATGCACAAATGATTAAGACTTGTCGATCCAAAATTCCGAATGAGGGGGGGTCTAGCATGTCTCCAGCTCCCACCAACTAAATTTTCAAATAATTTTAAAACTAAAGAGGTACAAACGAAAATAAAGAATGCACAATCAAGCACAAACGATTTAGATCGTCTTTAATAAAAAATTCAAAATAGGGGGGGGGCTGACGAATCCGAAATAAGATACACAACCATGCACAAATGATGCACAAACGATTAAGACCATTGTCGATCCAAAATTCCGAATGGGGGGGGCTAGCATGTCTCCAGCTCCCACCAACTAAATTTTCAAATAATTCTAAAACTTAAGAGGTCCTTACGAAAGTAAAGAAGACACAATCATGCTCAAACCATTTAGATCTTTTGTAAGAAAAATTCAAAATAGGGGGCTGACGACATGCACCTAACTTGAGAGGTAAGTGTTTATCTCGCGCTTTTGGTTTGCGATCGCTCCGGCCACGTCTACCCACAAGTTCTCGTGAAATTTAAAAGATCAGGTAGTGGCAGTGCTACTTCAAGATAACATCAACACTACAAGGAGCCGGTTTGTTACCCGGCTTGTTTTATAAAAATTCAAATAAAGTCATTTGTACAGAAATTGTTAAAATAAATGGATGAAATCAAGAATTATACATTATTGAACGATATTATAACAAAATGCAGAAGAATCTTCGTCAGCCCTTTCCGCCCATTGCTAGATATTAGCCTCTTTGTAAGAGAAAGGTTGAAAGCATTAAGACCCACGGCTGTTTAGTCCGGGTTGGGGAATGTGCCTGTAACCCTTTTCTATTGTTGATGTTGGCAGTCATTCCTTGAAAAATTAAAACAAGTGCGATGTGCGCGAAAAACGGCTTCGAGGTAATAAAAGTACACTTTTTCCTATAAAATCGCTTTACCAAACGAAAGAGCACAAAAATGCGAATCATTTAAGGTGAGGATGAATGTAGTTGGACTTCTATCAAGGCCACAATTTAAATTTTAAAATTACGATTTTCCTATAAGAAATTCATGGCAAATATGGCAAGATATTACGTCATTATCTGAGAGCTACCAGTCGCTCCCTTATATCTGTCGGGTCATCATCCGCACTTTTCCGAGTTTGGACGTTCTAGGGGGGGGGGGGGTATTTTAATGAGTAAAGCTTTTGTAAAAACGGCTTGTAATGATCGGATCGTAGCGGAGCGAAGGCTGTGATAAGTTGGTTTTGACAAACGCAACCACCGCAAGACTCATCGGATTCACCCTGAAAATATATGCTACTTTATATTTTAATTCGGAGCGGAGTTTACAATTCTTTTTGCCTTTTAATATATTAAAAATATTAAAAAAAACTTATTAACAATTAGTTTTAGCGCTGGAAACTTATTTTAATTGTCGATGGGCGGGTTACATTTCAAAAGAGCTAACAAGAAAATTGCATTGTAAATAAATTTTTAAAGCCGTTTTTTTTGCAAAATTAGACCTTGTTTTCACAATCCACTTTAAAAATGATAAAAATCGGAGTTCAGGTTTTTTACCCGTCCCCGAAAAACAAATTTAAATAAAATTTATAAACAATAAAAATCGGTTAAATTTAAAAACTGATATCTAATTACAAAGAGATACATTTCGTCGCTCCCCATTGCGAATTATTTGGTAAAATTGATCTCAAACGTTTGAGCTTCAATGAACTTCTACTTCCATCGTTTGAACCACAACCGTCGCAAAGTTATTTGCAAAAACTTTGAGGGGGGGGGGCGATCGAATTTTTTAGTGAAATTGGTGTCAAACGTTTGAGCTTTGTTTGAGCTTCAATGAGCTTCTACTTCCATCGTTTGAACCACAACCGTGGCGGAGTTATTTACAAAAACTTTGGGGTGGGGACGAATTTTTCGCGAATTTTTAGTGAAATTGGTGTCAAACGTTTGAGCTTCAATGAGCTTCCATTTTTATCGTTTGAACCACAACCGTGGCGGAGTTATTCACGAAAACTTTTGGGGGGGGGGTCTAGGGAAATGGTTTTTCCATTTTCTGTTCTGGTTCGAATTTTTTTATGAATTTGGTGTCAATTGATAGAGTTTCGTTTGAGCTCCAATGAGCTTCTATTATCACACCGCTAATTTAATTCGAGCGGTCAACCGCTAGAGGAAATCGTGTGCAATTAACTTCACACTTCACGTACCTCACCATAATTCTCCATACTTCACCTAATTCATCGATATTTCATTGTATTTCACGTACTTCATTGGTATTTCAAAGACTTACCGAGATTCAAAATTTGAGCGCTAGAGGGTGTTCCACACCACCACACCCCCCGTATCGAGTAGTTTATTTTTATCAGAAGTAAACTGAAGATTTCCCGTTGCAGAAGCACCGGAAGGTGTTCCTCACCCTCAAACCCCACGGATGAAGTAGTTTATTTTTATTATATTCCAGAGATCTGCCTTCCAGGGGCACGGAATATATAATTACGCAGTTTATAATTAATTGTCAGATTACGAATTAAACAAATTTACTTAGCTATAGCAAAGAGTATGTAGATATAGAGGGCCAGCCATGTATTAAAAATTGAAACGTAGAGACACCCCTGTGCACCAGGGGGCAGAGCAAAGCCACCTATTGCCCAGGAACATGTACTACTCTCAATACCTAAAATACAGATAACTGTAACGACATCGAAAAAAGATGGACTATTTTATGGCATGAGTTTAAAACCTTAAAATTTAAATTTTCAACGTCTACACAAATTTTTCTTATTCAAAATATGTTTGAACAATAAAAAGGATTTATGTTTTTATTTTGAGTTTACCTGCCTATTTAGGATAATACCTGCGTACCTTCAAGTCATAAGTAGCCCGTTTCTTATGCTATCTCACTCACACTTATTCATGATAATAATGTAAATTTTGCCCACTTGAGGTCGGTATCAATCGACTACAATTTTATGGCAATGTACGAAAAATTTTGGTGACACTTAGTTCCATAAGAGCTGTCCCTCTATATCTACTATATACTCTTTGGCCATAGCTAATTTTAATAAACTTGAGATATGCTTAAATGTTTAATTCACTTTTAATAAAAATAAATTATTTAAACCGGGGGTCTGGGGTGTGAAACACCCTCCAGTGCCTCTCAACGGAGATCGTCAGTTTACTTTTGATAAAAATAAACTACGCGGTCTGAGGGTTCTGCATGATCTGCAATGTTCTTTATTCTAAAATTTGTGCACTGGAGGGTGTTCCACACCCCCAGACCCCCGGATTGAGTAGTTTATTTTTATCAGAAGTAAACTGAAGATTTCCGTTGTAGAAGCACAGGAAGGTGTTTCTCACCCTCAAACCCCACGGATGAAGTAGTTTATTTTTATTATATTCTAGAGATCTGCCTTCCAGGAGCACAGAATATATAATTGCGCAGTTTATAATTAATTGTCAGATTACGAATTAAATACATTTACTTGGCCATAGCTAATTTTAATAAACTTGAGATATGCTTAAATAGTTAATTAACTTTTAATAAAAATAAATTATTTAAACCGGGGGTCTGAGGGTGTGGAACACCTTCCAGTGCCTCTCCCAAAGGGAGATCGTCAGTTTACTTTTGATAAAAAATAAACTACACGGTCTGAGGGTTCTGCATGATCTGCAATGTTCTTTATTCCAAAATTTGTGCACTGGAGGGGGTTCCACACCCCCAGACCCCCGGATTGAGTAGTTTATTTTATCAGAAGTAAACTGAAGATTTCCGTTGTAGAAGCACAGGAAGGTGTTTCTCACCCTCAAACCCCACGGATGAAGTAGTTTATTTTTATTATATTCTAGAGATTTGCCTTCCAGGGGCACAGAATATATAATTGCGCAGTTTATAATTAATTGTCAGATTACGAATTAAATACATTTACTTGGCCATAGCTAATTTTAATAAACTTGAGATATGCTTAAATATTTAATTCACTTTTAATAAAAATAAATTATTTAAACCGGGGGGTCTGGGGTGTGGAACACCCTCCAGTGCCTCTGCAACGGGAGATCTTCAGTTTACTTTTGATAAAAATAAACTACACGGTTTGAGGGGTTCTGCAATGTTCTTCATTCCAAAATTTGTGCACTGGAGGGTGTTCCACACCCCGGATTGATTAGTTTATTTTTATCAGAAGTAAACTGAAGATTTCCCGTTGCAGAAGCACCGGAAGGTGTTCCTCACCCCTCAAACCCCACGGATGAAGTAGTTTATTTTTTATTATATTGCAGAGATCTGCCTTCCAGGGGTACGGAATATATAATTGCGCAGTTTATAATTAATTGTCAGATTACGAATTAAACACATTTACTTGGCCATAGCTAATTTTAATAAACTTGAGATATGCTTAAATATTTAATTCACTTTTAATAAAAATAAATTATTTAAACCGGGGGTCTGGGGGGTGTGGAACACCCTCCAGTGCCTCTCCAACGGGAGATCGTCAGTTTACTTTTGATAAAAAATAAACTACACGGTCTGAGGGGTTCTGCATGTTCTGCAATGTTCTTCATTCCAAAATTTGTGCACTGGAGGGTGTTCCACACCCCAGACCCCCGGATTGAGTAGTTTATTTTATCAGAAGTAAACTGAAGATTTCCGTTGCAGAAGCACCGGAAGGTGTTCTCACCCTCAAACCCCACGGATGAAGTACTAGTTTATTTTTATTATATTCCAGAGATCTGCCTTCCAGGGGCACGGAATATATAATTGCGCAGTTTATAATTAATTGTCAGATTACGAATTAAATACATTTGGCCATAGCTAATTTTAATAAACTTGAGATATGCTTAAATATTTAATTCACTTTTAATAAAAATAAATTATTTAAACCGGGGTCTGGGGTGTGGAACACCCTCCAGTGCCTCTCCAACGGGAGATCGTCAGTTTACTTTTGATAAAAAAATAAACTACACGGTCTGAGGGTTCTGCATGTTCTGCAATGTTCTTCATTCCAAAATTTGTGCACTGGAGGGTGTTCCACACCCCCAGACCCCGGATTGAGTAGTTTATTTTTATCAGAAGTAAACTGAAGATTTCCCGTTGCAGAAGCACCGGAAGGTGTTCCTCACCCCTCAAACCCCACGGATGAAGTAGTTTATTTTTTATTATATTGCAGAGATCTGCCTTCCAGGGGGTACGGAATATATAATTGCGCAGTTTATAATTAATTGTCAGATTACGAATTAAATACATTTGGCCATAGCTAATTTTAATAAACTTGAGATATGCTTAAATATTTAATTCACTTTTAATAAAAATAAATTATTTAAACCGGGGGTCTGGGGGGTGTGGAACACCCTCCAGTGCCTCTCACGGGAGATCGTCAGTTTACTTTGATAAAAAATAAACTACACGGTCTGAGGGTTATGCATGTTCTGAAATTTTCTTCATTCCAAAATTTGTGCACTGGAGGGTGTTCCACACCCCAGACCCCCGGATTGAGTAGTTTATTTTTATCAGAAGTAAACTGAAGATTTTCCGTTGCAGAAGCACCGGAAGGTGTTCCACACCCTCAAACCCCACGGATGAAGTACTAGTTTATTTTTATTATATTCCAGAGATCTGCCTTCCAGGGGCACGGAATATATAATTGCGCAGTTTATAATTAATTGTCAGATTACGAATTAAATACATTTGGCCATAGCTAATTTTAATAAACTTGAGATATGCTTAAATATTTAATTCACTTTTAATAAAATAAGTTATTTAAACCGGGGGTCTGGGGTGTGGAACACCCTCCAGTGCCTCTTTAACGGGAGATCGTCAGTTTACTTTTGATAATAAAATAAACTACACGGTCTGAGGGTTCTGCATGTTCTGCAATGTTCTTCATTCCAAAATTTGTGCACTGGAGGTGTTCCACCCCAGACCCCAGATTGAGTAGTTTATTTTTATCAGAAGTAAACTGAAGATTTCCCGTTGCAGAAGCACCGGAAGGTGTTCCTCACCCCTCAAACCCCACGGATGAAGTAGTTTATTTTTTATTATATTCCAGAGATCTGCCTTCCAGGGGGCACGGAATATGTAATTGCGCAGTTTATAATTAATTGTCAGATTACGAATTAAATACATTTGGCCATAGCTAATTTTAATAAACTTGAGATATGCTTAAATATTTAATTCACTTTTAATAAAAATAAATTATTTAAACCGGGGGGTCTGGGGGGTGTTCCCCCCTCCAGTGCCTCTGCAACGGGAGATCTTCAGTTTGCTTTTGATAAAAAATAAACTACTTAATCCGGGTGGTCTGGGGGGGGGGACACTCTCCAGTGTCCAAGTATGGAGAGATCTACAGTTTACTTCTGATAAAAAATAAACTAATTAATC
Organism: Lycocerus yunnanus; assembly: GCA_036346125.1. Lineage (NCBI taxonomy): Eukaryota > Metazoa > Arthropoda > Insecta > Coleoptera > Cantharidae > Lycocerus > Lycocerus yunnanus. Next base: position 96,826 of record JARFIX010000097.1, read on the forward strand.
TGGGGGATTTGGGGGATGTGAAACACCCTTCAGTATCCAAATACTACAATGCAGGCAAACATATTAAAGGTTTGAAAATTTAATAGAAACTCTCCTCTACCGTTTTAGTTTTCTAAAAATTATTATGACATATTCTTGGAGGGGGGGGGGTAACAAAAAACAGTAAAGCAAATATAAATTATGTACAATCATGCACAAACGATTATTAAGATTATTTTTAAAATCGAGAGGGTGGAGCTAGCAGGTCTCCGACCCCCCCCTAACTAGTTTTCTAAATAATACAAAAACAAAAAAGATCCAACCGAAAACAGAGAATGCACAATAGACTTTTTTGAATTAAAAATTTGCAACGGAAGGGGGCTGATGATGCGCACCTTATCCTTATAAAAAAATGTTAAGAAAATCTACTGATGTAAGATAATTTGCTATCAAATAATTATTATTAAATACACGTGCCTTATGATACACATTGACCATAGCGCATGCGCATAAGCTAGTTTCAACTTCATGTAATTCACCAAAAATGTACTAACTTCAGGATACTTCACTTGTACTTCCTTATTTTACTTATTTTACCAGTACTTCACAAGTACTTTATGTATTTCACAAGTACTTCATATACTTCACATGAGATGTCATGTACTTCATGAGATGTGTACAAAAAACTTCACCAGCGGGTAACCCCTCGATTTAATTTTTTACGAAATTACAGATATTTAAATTTGCGGTAACTTCGAGCAAGTGACGCGCGCTATCATTCAACTTTTATTCCATTTTATCAATTTTAACTTAAGTTTTTAAATAATTTTCAAGTATTTAAAAAAGTGCTTTTATTAATTGCCCATTAGTAGTGATAACTGACTGACTGTCTCCACTACTTTGGGACCGTTGAGACCAATTTTGCCAAAAAATTCGCGATGGGGGGGGGGGGAGACAAAAGGACGAAATGTCCTTTTACAAAGACATTTTTTTAGATTTATAAGGTAGATCGAATTTGCATGATAGTTAATAAGTTTATGTGCATGGGTATTTTGAAATATAAAATTTCATTTAATATACAGGGTAAATTTAAAATTGCTGCCCATTGTGTTACCAAAATGTTGAATAAATCTAAATTTCATACTGCCATTTAAGTTGGAAGTTTTTCAAGAACAAAAGAATAGCTGAAAGAACGTTCACAAGCACGTAAAATAAACTTGGTAAAATAGTTTACGAAGGGTAAGTTGTTATTTCAAGAAAGTTAAAAAATTTTATTTCAAATAATCTGCATTTTTCAAAAATATCATAGCAATACATACAGCTTTTAATGAATGGAGGATAGCTTTTAAAGAATGGAGGGTAGGGAATTTCTTTACTTGGAAGACTTCAACCAGATGAGATTTCATTTTTATCTAATAAAAAACTAAAACACTTCTTCAGCTTAGGTGGCAATAAAATTGCTATCATCACGAACAATGTCAAAATTCTTTGTATTATTATAATTTGCTTTATTCTTATTATTTGCTTATATTTTTATGTCACCTTGAAATTTTAACGAAAAATAATGCTAACAAAATTTTTTAGTTTATCGAAATAGTTCAATAAATGTGATAAACTACAATAAATTGAGATAATGGAATTGAACTGTTTAAACAAATACTAATTTTTTTAAAAGTAAAATTATATGAAAATTGATTTTAATTAAAAAGTTGCGAAGCAAATGGCGTTGAAAAGTTCTTCTTAAATGTTATCTTTATACTTACAACAAAAAAAAATAATTTTTTTTAAATAATAATTATTAGCAATAAAGTTTTAATTTTATAAATAAATTGCTTCCTGTAATGTTAAATTTTCAAATTTTGCAAATTTTGAAGGATTCTTAATAACAGACGTAAGTAGTTCTTAATTTTGGAGAAATTCAATATTGGAAAATTAATTTGCGTAAGTTCCGTGGTACCACATAAATATGATAATATTAATTTAATATATCAAAACAAGATTTTGCTTTAATATATAACGGCGACCCAGTGATAACAAATTCAGTGTGTGTTTGGTACATCTCCAGTATACGACAGAAGTAAGTTCTTGTTTTTATTTTTTATTATGGCAAAATTATATAATAATTAATTTATTATTTTATTTGTGTTCTATATTATTATAATAAATATTTTGTTCATTAAATTTCATGCATTTGTACGAACACAATGAAATACATTGATTTACTTAATTAACATGGAAATTAAATTTCGAATTTTGGTTTTCATTATTTTGCTTTATTATAATTTTTGTTTTCGTTATCGTGGAGTTATTCCAAAATTTACGGTAACCAGTGATTAGTAAAATTTGCGTAATATTCTGTAAATAAATAATAACACATCGAATTACGTAATATCAGACTGGACATTGGTCTTCAGTATTATATTTTAACTTTTAATTTAAAAATGATAACATTTATTTATTGTAAAATATATAGGTACACTTATTATTTCTTTACATAAATTTATTTAAATTATAAAACTGTCTGGAAGAGGGGCCAGAGGAGATTTATTTAGAATTCGGGAATTAAAATTCCTGCCCCCCCAGTTGAAAAATTGGCGTTTTCTTTCATTGGAAATTTTATTTTTTATTTACACTTTTAATGGGTGCGATTTTTGCACCGAAATATAGTATTTTTAATTTCGATTATGGGAGACTCCCCTGACCATCTTCGATTTGTTTATTATTTTTTATTCTATTTTTATCTGACAAATGAATTTTAATTTTCAATATTTGTTTTCCAATCAGATTACAAAATTTTTAAAAAGTTATATAATATTATTATTGCAAATATGTAAAGGCGCACTATTACGTCATTTTTGATAACCAAGTTATTGTTGTTTTAGTTCGGCACAATGAAGAATTGTTACTTAATCGTGGTGATTTTCTACGTTTTTTGCGTAGCGAATCATGTTTTTTCGGCACCTGCCGATTCCACCCTCTCGTTAGTTGTAAGTTCAACGGAAGGACCAAGTGGAAAGGAAGGAAAAGAGGTATACCCATCAAATGAACTGGGCTGGAAAAACTTTTATTTCACCTTTTGCATTTTAGGAAACCGTGGTAGATCTGAAGGTTCCCCAAATTTATGAAATGCACATTAGATCAAACGTAAGTAATCGATTTGCCAACACAACAATCGTAAGCAAAGTCAGAAACATTGCTGCTGAATCGCAAGAAGCTACATTTTCGATCATTCTGCCCAAGGATGCCTTTATTTCTGGTTTTATAATGGAAGTGAATGGGAAAAACTACACTGCTTACGTGAAAGAAAAGGAAGAAGCCAAAACGCAGTACGATAATGTAAGTCATCTTATTGTTTGTAATGACAAAATAACTGAGCGGTTGTTTAGGCCGTCGCAAGCGGATTGGGTGCAGCTCACGTAGCAGTAAGTGCTCGCGATTCCAACAAATTTACAGTTTCCGTTAACATCGAACCCGAAACCAAAGCTGCTTTTTATCTGTCCTACGAAGAACTTTTGAAACGAAAGGATGGTCGATACGAAAACATAATCAACATTCATCCAGGTCAGCCCGTTAAAGACTTTAGTGTCGAAGTAAGAATTAAATTTATTCCCTCAGTTTGATTTTACATAAGTAATATAACTTTGTCTAGGTGCTTATCTGCGAAAGCCGAAAAATCACCGATCTGAAAGCCCTCCATTACGCTCAGGTAACGAAATTGGAAACGACAACGAAGAACTTGATCCCCGAGCAGATATTGAAATTTTGAGCGACTCCTCCGCTCTGGTTAAGTTTTCCCCTAACGAAGAGAGACAAAAACAGCTGGCGCATTTGTTGAAAACTGAAGAAAATGATGGTCTCGCTGGTCAGTTTGTCGTTCAGTATGACGTGGAACGTGATCCCAGAGGAGGAGAAGTTTTGGTGCGGGATGGTTATTTTGTGCACTTTTTTGCACCAACAGAATTGCAACCACTGCCCAAACACGTGGTTTTCATCTTAGATGTAAGCGGTAGCATGTACGGAACAAAAATTACGCAACTAAAAGAAGCAATGCAAAAAATATTGGATCAGTTGCACGAAAACGATTTGATCAGCTTAGTGGAATTCAACACCAACGTGAAAGTGTGGAACTTGGATAAACCGGCAGAAAGTTCCGTGTACTTTACAAGAAGCTATTATGGACAATCCAACCATGAAGAAATTACAATGGTAAGAAAAATGCATACCATAATGAACAACATCGACATTTTGTTTTATTTAGGATGATAAATCACCAAACGCCTATCCAGCGACAGCGCTTTATATCAAAAGAGCTAAGGATGGAGTTAATGAATTTAGAGCCACTGGTGGAACTAATATTATAGGATCCCTGCAAGTAGGTTTGCGGTTAGTGGAATCATCAAGGCAAAATAAAATTGACGAGATCGATCGTCAACCGCTCATCATATTTTTGACCGATGGTGAAGCCAACGTCGGTGATTCGTCAACCGAAAGTATTATTAAAAAGGTAATTTTCAAAATATTATTATTGTGCTAAGAGTAACTTAAAAATAATTTTAGATCACCAGTGAAAATTCTGGTTCAAGAAAAACCCCAATTTTTTCGCTTTCGTTTGGATATGGTGCAGACAAAAAGTTTTTGGAAAAATTATCTTTGCGTAATATGGGCTTTTCTAAACACATTTACGAAGCTTCCGATGCAGCATTGCAGTTGGAAGATTTTTATAACCAAATATCTTCGCCATTGTTATCCGATGTTACATTTAAGTACGAATCGTCCGAAGTTACAGATGTCACAAAGACTCATTTCCCAGTTTTTTACGATGGATCCGAAGTAGTGGTCTCGGGATGTTTTGGTAACATGACATTATTTAGTTTATTGCTTTACCTTTTAAGTTTCATTTTCAGGAGGAATACTTAGACGACCAACAATAGAAGGCGTCAGTTCGACAGGATTGTTGAATCTCACACCAAGGGTTGAAAATTCGGCCAGTGATATTGAACGTCTTTGGGCATACTTGACCGTAAAACAATTATTGGAGAAGAAGGAAATCACCGATGATAACGTGGAGGAAATTAAGAAAAAGGCTTTGGATTTGTCCCTCAAGTATTCGTTCGTAACACCTCTAAGCTCTTTAGTGGTTATCAAACCTAATGAAACTAATGCTGTGGATGCTGAAGAAGCTGGCGCCAGACCTAGTCCTCCTAGGCTTCAAAGTGGATACTATCCAAGCAGTAAATGTTTAGTATTAATATTTAAGCGTTTTTTTAATTTTTTTATTATTTCAGATCGTATGGGATCATCATCATCATGGAATTATGCCGCAGGTCAACCACAGGGACCTTCTGGTCAAAGTATGTAACCCAAAAATGAATTTTTAACTTAAATCTGTGATTTATATCATATTCGCTAACCTTATGGAAGTTTTTGAAACGTCTGGTGTAACTAAAAAACTTCTTGTAGATATGCTAATATACCGAAGGTTAGTGAATCTGATACGTCATTCGTATAATCTGGATCTCAGGTTTCTTCTAACATTAATTTTTTGTGTTATTTTAGGCGGTGGTATGCCATTATCTGTCGTTGGTTATCCACCAATAGGAATGCATGGTCCTCCCGGTAAGTGGTTTTTATTATTTACGCTTTATATCAAATTTTACAAGAAACCTTTTTTTTTCAGGTATCGCCTATAATGCAGATGCACACTATATAGCACCCACACTTCTTTCCGGCTCTATTCCAACAAGTACATTCCATAGCACGAACTTAAATTTGGCTAAATCTTCAAATAATGTAAACAATTTAGATGCCACCCTTCCTTGGATAATGAATATTTTGCTCGACAATGGATTTTTACATTTACCGATAGGTACTTATTGGACTTCATACAGGACTGCCGGTGTGGAGCTTTAAAAGTACCCGCAACCGGTCAGTCTACAACATAACCACACTTTTATTCGTTTTTTTTTCTTTTAGGAAACTACAAGTTGGGACCATATCATACAATAACTGTTAATCCAACGTGTTCAAACGCTCCATCAGGTGGGTCTGGCAAATGTACCCTCCTCAAGGATTGCACCAAAGTCCATTCCTTGCTTACCAGTGTCGATGTTTATGTTCAGCACTTTTGCCCATTGGAAAACGAGTAAGTTTCAAGTTATGATTATTATTAAGTTTCTTAACTCTAATCGTTTTAGATATGCAGGAGTCTGCTGTCCAACTACTACTGCGATATAAAAATTCTAAAACTACATTTTCTGTTTATTATATTTTTTTTAATAAATTTTTCTAAAACACCTTTGCGTTTTAAAAACTTTTCTTTTAACTTATGTAGCCCAGATGCCAATCTAGGTAACATAACCTAAAAAAGCTCTATGATTACACATAGAGGCCGGAGTGGTAGACGAATCAAATAGAAAGAGCGAGGAAGGTCCGGTTTTAAAAAACTGCCAGATAATACTCAATGACTCTACCAATAAATGAAAGAAGCAAGATCCAGATCTGAAAATAAAGACGATTTGGTCGAGAATCCGTGAAAATTCCACAAAACTCAAATTAACTCCTTTAACTTCTTTTCTCGCAGAAAATGAAATTTTGCTTATAATAACGCATTAACAAACTCTTAACCATCTTCTCCTGTTGACGATCCATCCCTAAATGAATCGAACCAACTGTACGTCAAAATATTCGTCGGAAAACCCCGTGGCAGGGGGAGTCACGACAGACGGACAAAATAGGAAAATAAAATAATCCTGACGGGCAGCTTCTGGGAAAACCACCCGACGAAGAGTTCCGAAAGAATTGTCATTTGGCGCCCGAGGACGAAGTCCGAGGGCGTCGAGCGCGGAAACTGTTCGAACGAAAATTCACGAGGACTCCGAGGAGGTTGGTTTGAACGGTAACTGACAGACAAAAATCCTTCCGAAGGCGCGGCAGAGTTCCGGCGCGTCTCGATGGAAGCCCAGAGATAGCTAGCTGGATGACGCTCGTAGGTCAACCCTCCCGGAAGCTTGGCCGCAAAATTGAAATTGTCCGTAATAATTCGCTGTCGGTCGCTTTCCGGCGCCGAGAGGACGTCTTAGTCCCCGGTCGGATGGCGAGCGGCGCGAATTTATAGCGTCGGGTAGATTCGACCCGAGAGGATGTAAAGTCCCCGGTCGTTCCTGGTCGACGGGATTGAGATACGGGTCCGGAAATCCCATGCGATAGTTATCCCCCGCGGGCGTGAAATAAAATGCGCAGGTGGTGGTGGTGCATGAACACAAATCCTCTGGTATAGATTTAGACCTGAGAGGACGTAAAGTCCCCGGTCTGAGCTTACCCGAGCCGAAGGCGCGGTTACTTTATAAAGAGGTTTTCGTCGTCGACGTCCGATCGCTTTGGGATTCGTCTTGTCGAAAGGCGAGACTCCGTTAAATGCTAGGACGCACACGGCTAGGCGAACTACCTATATGTTGATGATCGCGATAGTTATCCCCCACGGGCGTGAGATAGAATGCGCGATCAAATCCGAAAGGTTTCTCGACCCGTGCGGACGTCAAAATCCTCAGTCTGAGCTTACCCGAGAATTAAATACCGCGCCGCAGGCGCGGTTTTACACAGACACGTGATTTACGCCGATTCCTAAAGCGCAATATTTATCCCCCGCGGGCGTGAGATAAAGTGCGCGATAGGATTCGGAAGGTTACTCGACCCGTGCGGACGTAAAAATTCCCGGTCGTAATTACCTGTCAGGAAATCCTTGGCAAACCCCTCTGTGTATTGTACGCGATAGTTATCCCCGGGCGTGAGATAAAATGCGCAATAGGATCCGGAAGGTTTCTCGACCCGTGCGGACGTAAAATTCCCAGTCCGAGCTTACCCGAGAGGATTAAGATTAAATTAAGCCAGAGGCGCGGTATTACACGCAGATTAGTGTTACTACCTCCAACACTTTTGCTCCGAGCAATATTTGGAAAGTTTCTCGACTTGTGCAGACGTAAAAATCCTCGGTCGAATCTTCTCCGAATGCTACTTCCCGAATGTTGCTCGGGCAAAAGTGTTGAGGTAGTAACACCAATCTGCGTATAATACGCGCCTCTGGCGCGGTATTTGATCCTCTCGGGTAGCTCCGACCGATTTTACGTCCGCACGGGTCGAAACCTTCGGATTTCATCGCGCATTTTATCTCACGCCCGTGGGGCATAACTATCGCAATCATGAACATATAGGTAGTTCGCCGAGCCGTGTGCGTCCTAGCATTTAACGGGGTCTCGCCTTTCGACAAGACGAATCCCCAAGCGATCGGACGTCGACGACGGCGACGACGAAAAACCTGTTTTATAAAAATAACCGCGCCTTCGGCGCGGTATTTCAATCCTCTCGAGTAAGCTCAGACCGGGACTTTACGTCCTCTCAGGTCTAAATCTCATCCGGAGGATTTATGCATGCACCACCACCTATCTCGCGCATTTTATCTCACGCCCGCAGGGGATAACTATCGCATGGGATTCACTGAATCCCGTCGGACCAAGAACGACCGGGAACTAAGACGTCCTCTCGGCGTCGGAAAGCGACCAGAGCTTCCGGGAGGGTTGACCTACGAGCGTCATCCAGTTTGCTATCTCTGGGCTTCCATCGAGACGCGGCGGAACTCTGCCGCGCCTACGGAAGGATTTCTCGTCTGTCGTTACCGCTCAAACCAACCTCCTCCGAAACCTCGGGGAAATTTGTCGTCGATCGGTTTTCCCCAGAAAACGCCCGCTCGGCGCCAAAAAGCGCTCCAACGGACCGAAAATTTTCCGGCGGGCTACTTTTGCAACTTTCTGAAGCGAGAATGAACACGAATGAACAATATTTACTTATATGTATATAAAAGGAGTGCTTCGCACTCCTCGGAGGTGCACAAAAGCTAATATAGAATTTGCTAAAAAGCGACGAAAAAGAGCCCTGGCAAGGTGGAAGCAGAGCCTACGAAAAAAAGCGAAAGAATACGCTCGTTAAACAAAAACGCGAGCCACGCAAGAAAGGGTGCGCTCAAAAAAAGCGTGCATGCAAGGTAAAACGCGTGCATGCGAGGAAAATAGCGCGCATGCTTGGATAAAAGCGTAAATGCGAGAAAAATAGCCTGCAGGCGATGAAAAAACCGCACGGTGGAGAAAAAATTTCCGAAGCGAGAACGGACGAGCGAATGTATTTAAGGGTAGAGGCTCATCGCATTGCACGGCTAGGATAGGAAAGATGCAAAAACGACGAATGGCTGTGCTCACTCAAGAATGAAGCTACCGCTGAGCAACCATCCGGATGTCCGACGCAAATACGGAAGACGGAAAAGCCCTCGAAAACGACGAAAATAGCTTCGGGAGCGAGAACGAACGTCTAAGTATATTCGACGGCGCTCGAAACGAGAGCAGGGGCAGAGCTTTCCCGACCGGGGATGAGCAGGAGTCAAATAAACGAGCGCATAAAAAATGCATTTTGGCATCGAGGACCAAAAGAAGACAAAAGAAGAGGACTCGAACGACGCCTCGGACTTTTGGTAAACGTGCCGATAGGGGCGGACGAGCGGGTCGGAGACGAGATCGGCACCGCGGTCACGTCGAACGCGATAATTCGCGCGAAATGTAGACCGATAAAATGCGTAATAGCAAATTCCGGCGACGTGGGCGATTGGGAACCAAGTCCTCCGCACAAAAAAAGGGATTCGTTAGAAGAGGGTAATTCCGCCGAGAGGCGCATGTCTCGGATCCTGCGGAGGGCAGTTCCCGGGCGAAACTCGACTTTTCTGGGAAAGCCGGCTTTTTTGAGGGTACGGCCTCCCACGACCGTAGCGTTTTAACGAAAACTGCGCGAAGAAAGGAATCGTTGGAAAACGCAGCGGCCGATCTGACGAAAAGGTAAAAAAGCACAACTAAACGGCGAATCCGCACGCCGTTGCAAGTAAAGTAGAGTCTTAACAAAAAGTTTTCAAATGCCTTAAACAGCAGCTCCGAGCAACATGCGCGAGCTACGTGTAATAATATAGTACTAACATGGAAATTCAAAAGTTCAATATCACAGGTCTGAGAGACAGGCGAGAAAAAGCCCGGAAACGGTACCTCCGTTGAGGTACTAAAAAAGCGCGACGGAGCTTTCGGAAGCGAAAACGGACGCGCGAGTATATACAGGGTGTCCCCGTGACCCTAGAGAACCTTTGAGGTGGTGATAAAAACACTTTTCTAAGATAAACTTTTAAATAAAATTTTTGTCCAAGTCGAAACCATGGGGGGTACCTCTCTTTAATCCAATTTTTGAATTTCTGCCTTCAAACGGCCATATCAGCTTAACTATTAATTTTATGGTATTAATAGATTAGTAATTTTTTATAGAAAATTTACTTATCTATAAATTAGTTTATAACCTCCTAATGTCTAGGATGAACGGATTTCGAGTTATGAATTAAATTAAGAGAAGAAATGTCGAAAAAATTCCAAATTTTATTTTTTTGTTTTTGTTGCAAACCCTGTATCTTTAAACTAAACTTTTTATAAAAAAACTAACGGCTCAATTCGGGTAGCAAATTTAACGAACTATAACTTTAGTCTACTAAAAATTTTTGGAAAACCAATCCATTTCACAGAAAATCCCAAAATAATGAATAAGGTCGGTACAAAAAATAAAATAGTCATACAGGGTGTCTCTATGTACATGGTAAACCTTTGAGGTTGTGATAGAAGACACTTTTCTAAGATATATTTTTAAATAAAATTTTTGTCCTAGTTCAAACCCTTGGGAGGTACCTCTTTTTAAACCAATTTTTGACTTTGCTCATTATTTTGGGTTTTTTGTAAAATGAGTTAATTTTTTTTTCGACCAACTGTTTTTGAAAAATTGTCGTATCATGATGGAGAGCCGAGTTATTGCAAAAAAACAAAATTTACCATTTTTTCAAGATGGCGAAGAAAGCTCACAGGAAATTTTAGTCGACAATTTCAAGTTAAGTTTTTCTAGGCACCCCCCCGCACACACACAATATCCAGAAATCAGCTTTCTCGGTTCATTTGCGCTTTCAAATGTATATAATGACTGGACCGTATAAACGCGACTTTGTGATGTTAGGAAGAGGGTAAGGTAAACTGGGCAAAAAAACTACCTGAAAGCGGTAAACTGGGCTAAAATTTTTTTTTATAATAGCCTCACCAAGCGAAAGATCATAAAAATACAAGGCTTTTAAAGTGAGGATAAATTTGGTAGGCCTTCTGGTAAGCCCAAAATTCGAAATTAAAAATCAGGATACTCCCATAAGAATGTAGGCAAACAAATTATTTTTTATTTAATTTATAATTCTAGTCGACTATGTTTGCCTTTACAAGGCAAAACAGGTAGGCGGAGTCAACTAGTGCAGCGCGAGGAGGGAGTCAGTCTCTCCCCCGCTATCTGTCGGGTCAACATCCACACTTTTCCTAGTAGGACCGGTCTAGAGGGATATTTCTAGTTAGTAAAGCGGTGTCAAAACGGCTTGGAGCGGGCGAAGCGAAGAGGACCAAAGTTTTGACTAACGCAAACACGGCCAATCTCGATTTCACCCTAAAAATTATTTTCGAAAAATTACTTCTTAAATCGTCGCGGTTCAATGTTTTATTCAAATAATATTACACATACGTGACAGCTGTGCCAAAAAATGTTAAAATACATGATTTTAAGTAAAATTACAAAAGGAATTTAAAATGGGCGGGACTTGAGGTTTGAATTTAGCCCATCATAGAAACCTCTTACAATTTTTTCCTTTCCTTCCCTTCATTTACTTGAAATTTGCCTTTGGCCAGGATAAAATAAACTGGGCCAAAATACAACTGATCAACAATGGTAAACTGGGCTAAATACAAATTTGAATTTGGCCCAGATTACCATTAACCCAGTTTACCCTTTGCCCCAGTTTATCACTTACATAATTTTCGTTGAAAGTACCTTAGGCCCAGTTTATCATTTTCTAAATTTGGTCCAGTTTACCGTCACTCTTAGAAAGAGAGCCACTAAAATTGGGTTTATTTTACTTCCTCTTTTGTTCACCACCAGACCCTGCATCCTCAGCAGTGCTAGGTAGGGCCAATAGTCGTCACTTGATCTCGCAATCCAGTTAGCTCTCCTAACAACGACAGATGTTGCAAACAAAGAAATTCTCATCCTGTACACCCTGTAAAATACAGTGTATTAAACTACAGCATGTCGATATTTACCTGAGGGTTGAACCAATTAAACCGGCAATTCGCACTCCACCAATTCCAGGTTCTGCTGCAGCCGCTGGATAGCCATCCGGCCTGAAGCCCTAACAAGGCCAGGCATTGCGCAGCCGACGAAGGTGATTTTTACCCTGTTTGAAGTATCATCGCAGGGGACCGCCGGCTTTACGTGCGCTCCGAAGCACGCAGACGGTCATAGATAGAAAACGAATCGGAAAGAAAACTTTCATAGGTAGACTCCTTCCGCGTTCAAACCAGGTGCCTTTTTTAAATTTTGAATAACTAAAACACAAGATATCGATCGGGAGTTTCGGGGAAAAAGAGGTATAAAGTCTAAAAATAATGAGTAATTTTTTAAGTTATTTAGAAAATCATCTGCTATTTTTCAAAAATTATTTTTTTTAATTTCTAGGTATATCAATTTTAAAAAAAGATGTACAACTCTGTAGCTTATCCGTAAATATAATCCTATATTACTGACCCATGATACAACCCAATGAATGCTTTAAAATCATAGAAAGCTTTACTTGGATTTTTGGAAAAATTTTGTTAATTTTCAACCGTTTGAAGAAGATTGTGCGGCCTAAAGGCCGCACTTAAAAACTCTTGATTAATTGTGTCTACAACACACATACACATTTTTAGGTTACAAATGCAGATGCAATGTCGTCTCAAACCCAAGGCTGCGGGAGGATTTCGGCATGGAATCCATCGAAAAGTGGCGATTAAACGCTTCGAAGCCGCGGGTAACTCGGAATACCCGATGATCAAAGAGCTGGGTAACTACCAGCTCGATGATTTTCTCCGGTACAAGAGACCCAAAGCAAGCCTGCAGCCTAAACCCATTGAAGACAAAAATACTAACGATCTACTATGTGTTTCAGGTGGTAACGGCTCCACGGATGACGACAGCGAAGAGAACGAAATCGTAATTCATGAACGGGACACGCGAACAATGCCGAAACGTGACGACTCGAAATGGTCGGCCACTGACGTCGCTGGATGGGATCACGTAAGTTTTGCACCGCCTTTAGGCCCTCCTCCTTAAGCCCTGCTCAAACTTGCCCGATCGCGGTCATACTTCGTCAAATCTGTTTAAATACAGAATCTCAAGTACTAGGTGCTCGCCGAGGGGTTAACCGCTGGTGAAGTTTTTGTACACATCTCATGAAGTACATGACATCTCATGTGAAGTACATGAAGTACTTCAAGTGGAACATCCTCCAGTGCTTCTGCTACGGAAGATCTTCAATTTACTTCTGATAAAAAATAAACTACTCGATCCGGGGGGTCTAGGGGGCGTGGAACACCCTCCAGTGCCTCTGCAACGGGAGATCTTCAGTTTACTTCTGATAAAAATAAACTATTCAATCCGGGGGTCTGGGGGGTGTGGAACACCTTCCAGTGCACAAATTTTGGAATGAAGAACAATGCAGAACATGCAGAACCCCCAGACCAAGTAGTTTACTTTTATCAGAAGTAAACTGAAGATCTCCCGTTGCAGAGGCACTGGAGGGTGTTCCACACCCCAGACTCCCGGTTTAAATAATTTATTTTTATTAAAAGTGAATATTTAAGCATATCTCAAGTTTATTAAAATTAGCAATGGTCAAGTAAATGTGTTTAATTCGTAATTTGACAATTAATTATAAATTGAGTAATTATAAATTCCTGAATTATATGAAGTACGAAGTATGCAGAATTATCATGAATTGCGTGAAGTATGAAGTTAATTGTACACGATTTCCTCTAGCGGTTGACCCCTCGGTGCTCGCCAATTATTTATTATTCTAAATATCATGGTAAAACGTAGCGGGCGTTCCAGACCGAACGGTGACTCGCCGCGCAGATCCCGGCCCAACCAAGAACCCCTTCAGACCAAATGCCAGCTCTAATCAGCAAATGGGCCAGAGGGGGGGGGGAGAAGTAGAGAACAAGCGCGAAATGATAAGTCCGCCAGAGTTAATTTTGCTTAGCTAAATCCGGAAAACAGACCTGGCGAACCAAAACCGGTACGATCCCTTATAGAAAACGCCTAGAAAGTGATCTAATGGAGACAGGGAGTACAGGGCTAAGCCCTGGTATCCCAAGTCAGGAGATGATTCGTCTGTCTAACTGTATTTTTATAGGAAATTAAACTAAAATCAAATAAATCTGCGCGAAAAGATAGATTGGGCTGTAGATTAAAGCAAATACTAAATATTATAGTTAATATTGCAATTAAAGTTAAGGGGTAAGGTAAACTGGCCCAAAAACTACCAGAAAGTGGTAAATTGGGCCAACGGCAGATTACATAGGACTTTTAAAATAGTAAACTAGGCCAACAGGAAATTTGAATAAAAGTTTGAAAATGGTAAACTGAGCCAAAAAGGTCTACGGAGATTTTACAAAAAATTTTTACAGTTAGTTATGAAAACGCTCGAAAAATTACATTCTGTTAGCGGGACGTGCTTCCTGATATACACAAATAAACCGGTAGGCGGGGCCAACTAGTGCAGCGCGAGGAGGAGCAGTCGCTCCTTTTGGAGAGACTTGAGGTTAGCATTTAGCCTATTATAGAAATGTATTACAATTTTTCCTTTACTTCCCTTCCTTTACTCGAAATTTGCCTTTGGCATAGTTTACCACCTTTATAATTATTGTTGAAAATACCTTTGACCCAGTTTACCATTTTACTTCCTCTTTTGTTGACCACCATACCTTGCATTCTCAATGTCCGTGAAGTTAACCCCCCTTTTTTAAGTAAAGAAAATTAATTGTATTATGCTGTTTTCAATTTGTTTTGTTAAAAATTACAGTTTTAAAGTTTATAATAACCGCGGAAATCATGAAACAAAATTTCAGGCCAGCCCCCCATTTTTAAAGATTTTAGATAAATAAGATTTAAACTAGAAAACAAAACGTGTGCACTGTAAGAAAAGCCATAGGCTCAGAGCTACCGCAGAGACGATATTAATCATCTTTTTTTGCCTTTTTTAATTTTACACCAATAATCTTACGTTCCGACCTTAAACCATATAAAATCCAATGGCGTAACTACCAGTGTTCCGCAGCACTAGACGGCTTTACCGAAAATCAATATTCCTGCAATTTTTAGGTTCTATTGATTGTGCTATTTTACAAATGGGATTAAATAAGGGCCTGGGTACATAAATTATTACTTTAATATCTAATTTATTGTTTTAGGTTTGTGATGAAAGCCAATATACCTTGGCGCCCTATGCGGTGAGCTGCCACTGGTAAAATATTGACCCAGTTACAAACAGAAGTGTGGTGCTGCCGTTGGCGGAATCGTAATGCAACACTTTTAACATTGCAAATAAAATTCTTGAGGTCAATGACTTTATTTCTAACTTTTCTGTGTTTCTAACGTAGAAAAAATTTTAGTTTTACAGATATTGGTAGTACTTCGTAAGTTTTGCAAATTTCACCTAATCTATAATTATAAGAGAAGAATTGATGGAATCATTCGGAAGGTGAAGAATAATTGTTAATCATGAAACCGAACCAAATGGAGAACACGAATTGTACCCCAGAAATGTTATAATAATTTGCGATTACAGATGTCCATCAAAAGGAACATTGTGACGTTATTTTATCTGTGTTTTTCATGGCAAAATTTGCGATTTTAAATTTTCGGTGCAAGAAAATTTACAACGGCATTTCAAAAGTTATACCGGTGAGAACCCCATTTTTTTATATCTACACCTTTAAATGCTGGCAAAAAGCCTTTAATTTAATTTAAAAACTTATACTGGCGAGAAAACTTTTAGGAATGAAATTTGTGTTTATAAACGTTCAGCAATTGGCATCTCAAAGTAGTTCATTTAAGAACACGTCTCTTTAGTCGTTAACTTGATTTCGAGTGTTGTGACACATCTCTGTAAGGGGACTTACTATGGTGGGTAGTCAATGCCTTTCGAGGGAAGACGGTCAGAATAAGGTTTTACTCCACCCGGCTCGAACCAGCTACCCTGGTTTGTAATCGACACACTCAAGTGCCAAACCATGACCGTTTTCCTTACTCTGATACTACTGGTACTCTAAACCCTTTAAGAATAATTTTTGTGACTTTAAAATTTCACTCAAGCACAACTTAGGATGGCATTGATTTTGAATGCTCGTTCTAGAGAAAACCATTTCCACAGCAACCGATGTATTTTTGTTCACGGCCAGAAATGAAAAAAGCATTAATGTCATTTTTGTAATTGTTATTTTATGGGTTTACTATTATTTAACATTTTATCCTTCTTGTTCGTGAACGGATACATGGCCTCAAACAGACACATTGGCCTGGTTATATATTTTAATCAGTTTGAAATCAAAATTTTTTGTCTTTCTATTTCTTGGTAGGGGGTGCTCCAAAACAGTAATCTCTTTCAAATGTTCTGAAGTAATATTTTTTAGAACTACGGGATGTTATCAGAATCCTGTTGATTTTCTTCTAGCAGACCTTCATGACTACAATAAATGATGGAATAGAGCAAAAATCTTTCTTTCTTAACCTCTGCCTTTTCGTTGAAAGGTTCAGGGTCGCCAAAGATATGAGTACTCCCTATTTTCACTTTTTTTGATAATTTCGCCATAAATTTCATTTATAAAAATTTAAAAAAATTTATTTTTCAAAATTAAATTTTGTTGGTATTCGTTTGTTTGTTATTGTTTTGTTTTATATTCTGATTTAAATAATTAATTCATGGAGAAAAAAAACAGGTCTAATTATTGTGAAATAAATTTCAGAAAGCTTGAAATGGTTTAATTGGTTCTTATTTAGCAATAGGCTAAGTTTTCACCTTCAAGTGGAATGAGCTGTAACCGCTACATTTTCTCCTCTGAACAGTTAACTTTTTGGAAATAAGGGGACTTACAGTAGATATTATTTTACATAAAATTTTCTATAAAATTAAATATTTTTTACTTTAGGAGACCATAGCAGCAGCGGCTCGTAATGAAGTTTGCTGGAGAGGCATCAACATAGTCAAAGAGGGGGAGGCACATGTGACACTTGTACATATGTACGATATCAATCTGTGGACTATGGGAAACCACCTCATGAATTATATTCCCTGGTAGTTTCGTTTTGGCTTCGGCTAAGTCGAATCACCAACGTTTGGGGGAACTGAATATGACACATGAAAGAAAAAGTACGTATGTAGAATGGGGATATTCCAAAAGAATAGTTAAAGTAAAGTAGATTTTTCAACAATATAAAATAAAACGCTGAGACTGTGGATATAACTTCCCCCCCCCCCCCCCGTGTTATCACTCTCTAGAACACTACAGCGGCATGATAAAGTTTCGGCATACTTTTTAAGCATTTAATGGTATGCCTCACGAAATTGGGCCACTGGAGGGTATCCCAGACTCTCCGGTTTATACCGTTTATTTGTTCTTATTTTAACTTATATTAATATAATTTTTGTTTTCAGATTGATCTAGATTTTAATGTGGTCTATCCAAAAAGCTCTAGCATTTTGAGTGATAGCTGTGGTAAAGCTTTCAGTAAAATCAAAGATTTTCTTGAAGAGACTATCAAAGATAAAAAAAACTGTAGCGCTGGTTAAGAAACTCGACAAAAACGATTTTAACAATGGTAAGAAAACTTTAAAACTTGTAAGTTATTTTTTTAACTCTTCTATTCTAGATTATTCAGTATACAATCAAAGGGTTCCAAGAATTTTTGATTTATATTGATGGCTTTAAATTAGAATTTACCAGATTATTACGAGCCGTCGACATACTATACATACTGTGTATTAAAATGTTCTTTCTTTTTAATATTAAATATTCTCTCGCTTGCGAGCAGTTCTGTAATTTGTAGCCGCATTATTTTATTTTAAAGAAAATGCCAAGAAGAAGAAGAATTCCACCAAATTGTCAATAATCTGTGAAAGACTAAAATAAAATAAAAAAATTTTGTAATAATATTTTTATATATTTTGTAATAATATTGTAGTAAATCAAAAGTTTTATTAACATTTGTTGTGTTATTGTGTACTCTTTTATACGAGTACTTCTCAGAAATATTCTCGTATATACTTATGCAATCGTCAATGTGATAATCGAGTACGTCAAATCAATAATTTTATTCATCATATTGGTGAACACGTTCATCATAAATATGAATGCAATCATCTATATGATGATCGAGTACGTCAAATCAATGAATTTATTCTTCATATTGATGAACACGTTCATCATAATTATGAATGGAATCATTAATATGATGATCTACTACTTCAAACCAATGAATTTATTCATTATATTGATGAATATGTTCATCATAATATGAATGCAATCATCAATATGATGATCTAGTACGTCAAATCAATGATTTTATTCATCATATTGATAAACGCCTTTATCATGTTGATGAACACGTCCATCATAATTATAAATGCAATCAATAATATGATGATCGATACGTCAAATCAATGATTTTATTCAAAATATTGATGAACACCTTCATCATATAAAAAATTTAAAAATAAGAAAAAATTATTATTACATAATATTTAAAAATAAGAAAAAATTTAGTTCATCATATTGATGAACACTATTCATCAAATGAAATTCATCATAATGATAAACAAATCATCAATATGATGTACAAAATCATCGATTAAATTTGATGGATGAAGAATGATTCATCAATGCTATGAATTTGAACTCATCAATTTATTTTCATCATAGTGATGAAACAATCATGTATAAATTCATTGATCAAGTTTTATGAATGATGAATGGTTCATCAATATACTGAATTTAATTTCATCAATTTTTTTTTATCGTGGTGATGAAACAATCATCAATACAAATGAGGAATTCATCATCTATCAAACTTGATCGATGTTTTTGTACGTTTTAGTGATGATTGCTTCATCACTACGTTATAAAAAAGAATTGATGAAATCAAATTCATTATATTGATGAACCATTCATCATTCATAAAACTTGATTGATGATTTTATACGTCATATTGATGATTGTTTCATCACCATGATGTAAATAAATTGATGAAATCAAATTCATAGTATTGATGAATCATTCATCAAATTTAATCGATGATTTTGTACATCATATTGATGATTTGTTCATCATTATGATGAATTTCATTTGATAAATAGTGTTTATCAATATGATGTACCCTTTTTCAGTGTATTAACAAAGTAATTAACCTCTTGTAATATTTTGGCGCGCAGTTTATAAATTGTCGAAGATGGAACATCTTTAAGAAAACCCTTGAAGAAAGAAAACGTTTTTCTTTACTGTCATTAACAAATTTAAAAATTGTTTGTTTTACACGCTATAGTTAATATTTGAATTATGCTATGAAATCCACATGTCTTGGTTAGATTTGAAATCCAAATCTAGAGTTTTCCTGTTTACACCTTTCACCAAATCCAACAATTGGTCCATCTTTTCTTGTTTGGCTTTATGCAATCTGCCAATTTTGGGCAAATGTGGTGGTTGCATTCTGGATTATGGGGAGGGTCAGATAAACTCTCACCCACTTAGGCAATTAAATCGGGCTCATTTTGCTACCTCGAACTATCAGCCCCCAGTTCCGTCACTCCCCAAGCCATCCCAACCAAAGGATGAACTCCAGGATCATGGCGAGCGAGGTGCCGCTGATTCAAGCCAGAAGTCTCCCAACATGGATTCTCTCATAGAAGTCAGTGCCACAAAGTAACAAACCACGTGCGGGGCTATTTTCTTCTTTTCGTTACATCCACGACATGTGGGGTCATCTGCAAACCCCATCGTGTGGAGGTTTTTTTTTTATTCTGCGATGCCCAGTCAGTATCCTTGCAATTGTCCGTAGATAGACTTTGGACAGCTTCATATAATATCTTGCATGTTTCCAAGAAGGTACGCGTATTGCTGCTTTACCTTGGTTACATGCAGATTTTGTACCCACCTGCTGGTTTGCAGTTCTAAGGTAATTTTTGAGAAGAGCATCTAGGATTTTGACGGCAGGCATAATAATGGGTTCCGGCCCGCAGGGAAGATTATTAGAGCCGTTTTTCAGCCCATCAGCTTTTCGTTACCCGTTGTAGTGGTTGACACAATAAAAAAAAATTCTAATTTTTTGAAAAAAAGTAGCTGGCGTGAAATTTTCTTTCGTAATTTCCGCGGTTATTATTAAGTTTAGAATTGAAATCTTTAACAAAACACCCGAAACAAATTGAAAACAACACAGAAAAAAAATTTTCAAATTTAAAAAAAAGGGGCGCTGGCGCGAAATTTTGTTTCATGATTTCCACGGTTATTATTAAGTTTAGAACTGAAATTTTAAACAAAACACACAAAACAAATTGAAAACAACATAATACAATCAATTTTTTCTTATTTAAAATAAGTCCATGGGTTTTGGACCTAATAATAATAGGTTTTCTCATGTCTTTTTTTTGGTTCTTGGATTTTGTTGATGAGTTTTGAAAAGACATGAGAAAACCTATTATTTCATTAGGTCCAAAACCCATAGACGGTGAAAATGGTAATCTTGGCTTTTTTTTAAATATAAAACATTTTTTTGAATAATTTTTGGTTTACTTAGTGACATTCAATTTTAGAATCTAGTATGTCGATATAGGTTTGTCAAAACTCATGTCAATTAATTTTATTATAAAAATTTTCCAATATACTTTGATTTTAATATTAATGGATTTTAATCCATTTCGTTCATTTAGGGATAGTTTAGCTGATGATATCTTGAAAAGACAAAACCACTTTACGCAAAAGAAGTCCTAGACTAAAATGTGAGTTGGAAAATTTTCAAATTTTATTAGAATTGTAAAAAAAATAATAAATTTTTTTCAAATTTCATTAAACTTGAAACATTTTAAATATTTTATACAATAAATAATTAACCATGATATAATAATTAACATAATTATTGTATCGTACTACTAACCCAATAAATGCTTTAAAATCATAGAAAGCTTCACTTGGGTTTTTGGGGAAAGTTAATTTTTATTTTCAACCACCTGATTGTACAACTAGATTGCCAAGATTGTGCGGCCTAGAGGCCGCACTTAAAAACCCTTAATTAATTGTGCTTACAACCCACATACTCATTTTTAAGTTACAAATGCAGATTTTTATAATATTTATATAAATAAATGACACGGAAGAAAACGAGCTCCTTGAACAGTGCCGTAACTATTTTATTTTTTCTCTCTCTCACGGTTTTCAACTTATCGTTGGTTTAGGAGAAGAGTGTGAATAAATTTGAGCCGCCGCTGCTACTGTCCCCTAAAAAAGTATTTAATTTTATAGAAAATTTGATGTAAAATAATATCTACTGTAAGTCCTCTTATTTCCAAAAAGTTTACTGTTCAGAGGAGAAAATGTAGCGGTTACAGGTCATCCCACTCGAAGGTGAAAACTTAGCCTATTGTTAAGTACGAAGCAATTATACCATTTCAAGCTTTCTGAAATTTATTTCCCAATCATTAGATCTGTTTTTTTCCATGAATTAATTATTTGAATCAGAATACAAAACAATAACAAACAAAAGAATGCCAGCAAAATTTAATTTTGAAATATAATTTTCCTAAAATTTTTATAAATGAAATTTATGGCGAAATTAACAAAACGGGTGAAAATAGGGAGTACTCATATCTTTGCCGACCCTGAACCTTTTAACGAAGAAGACAGAGGTCAAGAACTGAAAGATTTTTCACTTATGGTCTGCTGGTAGAAAATCGACAGGATTTTGATAACATCCCGTAGTTCTAAAAAATATTACTTCCAGAACATTTGAAAAGTGGAAAGAAATGCAAAATATTACAAGAGATTACTGTTTTGAAGCACCCCGCCCTTCCAAAAATAGAAGGCCAAAAAATTTTGATTTCGAACTAATCAAAAAATTCTTTAAAAAAAAATTACTAAGTCACTGTGTCTGTTAGCGGCCATGCATCGGTTCACAGACAAGAAGGATAAAATGTTAAATAATAGTAAACTCATAAAACAACAATTACAAAACATCACATTAATGCTTTTTATCCTTTCTGGCCGTAGACAAAAGTACATTGGCTGCTATGCAAATGGTTTCTCTCTAGAACGAGCAATCTAAATCAATGCCATCCTAAGTTGTGCTGGAATGAAATTTTAAAGTCGCAGGAATTATTTTTAAAAAGCTTAGAGTATCAGAGTAAAGAAAACGGTCATGGTCTGGCACTTAAGTGTGTCAATTACAAATCGAGATACCCCCGCAAACCTGGGTAGAGTAAACACTTTATTCTGACCGTCTTCCCTCGAAAGGCATTGACTACCCACCATAGTAAGTCCCCTTACAGAGATGTGTCACAACACTCGAAATCGAGTTACTCACTAAGAAGACGAGTTCTGAAATTAACTACTTTGAGATGCCAATCGCTGAACATTTATACACACAAATTTCATTCATAAAAGTTTTCTCGCCAGCATAAGTTTTTAAATGAAATTTTAAGGCTTTTTGGCTAGCATTTAAAGGTACAGATATAAAAAACATGAAGCTCTCGCCGGTATAACTTTTGAAATGCCGTTGTAAGTTATCTTTCGGTGAAAATTTAAAATCACAAATTTTGCCTGCAAAAACACAGATAAAATAACGTCACAATGTTCCTTTTGATGGACATCTGTAATCGCAAATTATTATAACATTTCTGGGTTACAATTCGTGTTCTCCATCTGGTTCGGTTTATGATTAACAACTCTTCTTCACCTTTCGAATGATTCCATCAATTCTTCTCTCTTAATTATAGATTAGGTGAAATTTGCAAAACTTACGAAGTAAGACTAAAATTTTTTCTAGGTTAGAAACACAGAAAAGCTAGATATCAAGTCATTGACCTCAAGAATTTTATTTGCAATGTTAAAAAGTGTTGCATTACGATTCCACCAACGGCAGCACCACACTTCTGTTTGTATCTGGGTCAATATTTTACCAGTGGCAGCTCACCGCATAGGGCGCCAAGGTATATTCGCCTTCTTCACAAACCTAAAACAATAAATTAGATATTAAAATAATAATTTATCTACCCAGGCCGGTATTTAATCCCATTTGTAAAATAGCACAATCAATAAAAACCAAAAAATTGAAGGAATATTGATTGTCTAGTGCTGTGGAACACTGGTAGTTACGCCACTGGATTTTATATGGTTTAAGGTCGGAACGTAAAATTATTGATTTAAAATTATAAAAAGCAAAAAAAGATGGTTAATGTCGTTTCTACGGTAGCTGTGAGCCGATGGCTCTTCTTACAGTGCACACACGTTTTATTCTTTCTTGTTTGAGAAGTTCTGACGAGATAGCGAGTAAAGTTCTGCCACACTTCTTCCGAGAAACATCGAACCACCATGGATAGTACTATCTCACCGCCGGTATATATCATTAGCGTTGAGATTCCATGTTAGCAACATATAGAGCAATTAGCAATTTTATTTCCTATTTTATGTATTTTTTTATAATTTCCCAGGAAATTATGGTTACATCGTTAATTTTCATTTTAGTTAGTAGAAGGATTCGAATAAAAAAAATTTGGAATTATATTTTAGTGGAATCGGAACCATGCATGCAAACGAAATTACAAAACAACTGACAGTTTGTTATCTTTCATTTCACTGCGTTTAACGAAACAATAGAATCAAATTGTTGATTATATTGTTTACATCCGGTTCCCTTAAAACAAAATTCATTCGATTTTAAATTAGCATAGGCGGCCACAACATTTTTCTAAGCGGGGTCAAAATTAAAGTATTGACACATTTTTAATGAAGAATAATTTGTAAATTAAAGAAAATTAAGTAAATTCAATTTTATTTATATGCAATAAATTAGTAAATATTCAATTGCAATAATTTTTATTCGATAATAATGCATGTGCGTTTTTTGTGGCCAATTTTTTTTGTGCGGTGCGATTAAATTTTTTTGCGGTCAATTTTAGTTTGCCGTCAATTTTTCCTTTTAAAAGATAATAAAGGTTGCTGTCAAAATAACATGCAAATTGAAAAGAATCCGCCACATAAAGATCCACACGATATTATAATATCATCTCATTACCACAAATTTTATTACGTGTACATGTTACATCTATTAATTTACCGCATACAAAATTCTTTTTTAATGTGTTGGAAACAATATATTTTATAGCTACTTATGAAGTTTCAGGATATTTTGTTAAGCAATTTCATTGATGTGGTCCCTATCCTCGCACAAAAACAGGTTTGAGTGTACACCTCTACAAAAATATTTAATTTTTATTCATACTATGCATTTGATGGAATTTTACAATTCTCCATAAAAAACCGCATAAAAGCAGGTATTACTGTAGAATAATCAAGTGTAGAATAATCACTTGTAATACCATAAGTAGTCATAGATATGTCGAATATTTTGTCCTGATATCACGAATATTCGTTGCGCTTACAAAATGAATAGCATGAGTGCGCTAGCACGAATGCTATTCGTAAGCGCAAAGAATATGAGTGATATCACGACAAAATATTCTACATTATCTATTACTACGAATCGTATTTAAGAGACTATTCATTGAACAAATTTTATTTTCAAATAAAATTGACAAAATTGAGTTATACATGATTTCATTTCTGTGACAACCAGTAAATAAACTTTTGTCATTCATGAAATTTATAATAAATTATATTAAACACAAATATTCACTTGTACCAAAAGTGGAATATTCGCTGCAATTCACCACTAGTGGAATATTCACTACAGTACATTTTGGTTGGCCGTGAAATCTCACATCCAACATTTTTATTGGTCCACTTTTGACAGATGACAAGTGAATTGAATAATCAAAGTAATCAAATTATTCAAAACGTTTATTAAAAAATCAAAATTTAAAATTTTCATTATTTTGTAATTTTTTTATCTTACGTAAGATTTATAAATACATCCTTTTTGGGGGATGAGTGGGAGAACCCACCCAGGTAAGAACTGGTAGCAGAATAAATTTTATTATTACGAAATATTGCGCAATTCGTTGCAAAAATTCGTCAATTTCTAACTTAAAATTTGGAGAACCTATCAAATTCATTCTCACCTTAAAAGCCTTGTGTTAATGTAGACTTTTGTTTGGCAAAATTTTTATGGGAAAAAGTATACTTTCGAGTAAGGATTAATCGACTTGTTAAAACAAAAAAGGTGGTTAATGTCGTTTCTACGGTAACTGTGAGCCGAGCGGCTCTTTCTTAACTGTGTAGTAAGATGCACAAGCTTTGGTTTCTTTTATTCCTATTAAGGAAGTTTGACGTGATGGCGAGTAAAGTTCTGCCACACTTCTTCCGAGAAACAGCGAACCACCTCGAATAGCATTAGTTTACTTTTGTATATATCATTAGCGTTGAGATTTCACATTAGCAATATATACGGCTATTGGTAATTTTATCTACTATTATAAGCATTTCTAAATATTTTCGTAGGAAATTACGAGACCATCGTTAATTTCCGATTTGCATGGTAGAAGGATTCGATAAAAAAGAATTTATGCATTTTAGCGAATTCGACATACGGAACCACGCATTGATTGACGTAACTGACGTAACAACTGACAATAATTTGTAGGTTATGTATTTCACCGTATTTTAAATAAAATTATTGATTATATTGTTAACAGGAGATTCCGCTAAAAACTTAATTAATTTAATTTTGAATTAGCATATCCGGCTACAGAATTTTTCCAAGAGGGCCAAAATTAAAATAATAATAATATTGAAATACAGTTATTTGCAATATTAGTCCTCGGTCACCCAATAAAATTGCAATCATTTTAATGTAATTTAATTATTTAAATATAAAACAGCGGTGTCAGCTTACCATTTGATAAAACATCCCTTAAGGTCTTAATTAATTTTTAATTAAGGTTTTAATTAATTGACACTAGAAATAATAGTCGCTAAATTCCTCGGTCACTGCATAATCAATACTTTAGTTTTAGGAATTGGAACAATTTGGCACATTATTTAGTATTTTGTGGGATACCCTGTTTTTGTGAAACATCGCTCAAAGATTTGGGGACGTTACAAATAATTTTTCTTTAATAGTCTGTGTCAATAGCAGCCCATTCCTCTTGCAATCTATTAATTAATTTCTGCTTGGTGGTTCTTATTTTACGGTCTAATTAATCCCATTGAGGGTCGAGGTAATAAACCTGAACTCAAAAGTACACTTTTCCTATAAAATGGGTATACCAAACGAAAGAGCATAAAATACAAGCTCTTTAAGGTGAGGATCATTGTTGTCGGACTTGTAATAAGGCCACAATTTCATTTTGAAAATTGCAAATTTCCCATAAGAAATACATGTAAGTGTATTAAAATGAAAAGGTATCATTTATTCTGTTGGCGGTACGTGTGCTGTGCCTGGGTCGACAGTGACTAGTGGTGGGGAGGTACCAGTCGCTCTCAGAGATCCGTCGCGTCAACTTTCAAAATTTTCGAGTTGGAGCCGCTTAAGGGATGTTTTTAATGAGTTTAGCACGTGTCAAAACCGTTCGGAGCCCCCGGAGCGACCCGGAGGGTCGCGTAGGGGTGCGGAGAATAGGTTTTGACAGTGCAACCACCTCAGAAATGAATTCACGCTAGCGCAATAAAATACCCTATTCCAAATAATTGTTAGCCCTTAAAAGGGCTGATTTGCATTTCTCCCGGTGACTGCTAAATAATTAAACCGGATATCGCTCGGCGATTTGCATGATCATATTCTCAAATCGTTCAATATGTGTGCGTCCAAAAATGGAAACCCACATAAATTCGCACAAATGGCTGGCTAACAAGTGAGAAGATAAAACGCCTAACCGTCGGAAATACATTTTTAATTTGGACCAATAGCCTTCCACCCTATTTGTGCAAACCCCTGTTACGGGTCCACAAAATGCGAACTGTGGTTTACAGTTTTGTGGGTATAAGGTGAGACGCCTTCGAGGTGATTTAATCCCGAATATCCACTCCAACAATCGGTCCAAATCTCGGTTCCAGGTCTAACGTGCGTCAAAATAAGCCGTCTTAGCGTAGCAGAATCTCTTTTAGAGATGTATAACACGATACCCCTATTCTCCAACGTGCTATACAACCCTAAAATCCACTGTTGCTGTCGGGGTGGTATCCGGCCAACTCCAGCTTTCCGCTTGGTAATGACCGACTCGTCTATCTGCACAACCTGACCGGGACCACCGATTTGAAGTAGGATGGGATTAGTCACCAGCGTCCAGGAGCAGATGCGACGGAACGATTGGTACATCCGGTACACAGCGTGTCTTTCCACACCTACTATGAGCGAAACCCCACCGGACCTCGTATCGCAACACCATAACCACAAAATGTAAAACACAATTTTGGGTGGCAGCTTACAGTCGTCGAAAAATGTATTTGCGGTTAAACGGTATCTCTTCTTGCAACCAGGGCACTTGAAGCAATGATTGAGAAAAAATCCATTTACCTTAATCACATTGCAATATCGTCTGCAATTGCGGACTTTACATCGCATGTTCAAAGGTAACAAGTGCAGTTGCACTAGCAAATCAATTACTTCAGCATCGTCACGTTCGAAAATCTTCACAACATCTTGATAGCTTAACGCATTCATGATGATTGTTACTCTAAAATAAGTGGCTTTTCACTAGTTCGTGCGGTTTTATATTAAAAAATGAGGTGGAGGAGCCAAAGTTGCAAAGTGCCAATGAAATAACCGGTTTACATATGAATTTTTAAAGCCGTTTTTTCAAAATTTGTGTAAATTCCGCAAATTTTATTTTTTATATGCTATTTAGACCCTCATCTTTCATAATCCACTTCAAAATGGTCAAATTCGAAGTTCGGTTTTATTACCCGTCCCCCCTTGATTAAGGTCGGGAGACCGAGGGGCGTATTTAAACTTTGGGACATTTATACATTTTGAACAAAATGGGAGGTATGTTTGGGATCATTGTCTTAGTATTAATTTAAAACTGTTTTCAATGCCTATTTAGATAGTATTTTGCAATAAATTTTCGAATTGTTTTGGAATGAACATTCTTTCCTTGCTCATGAAGCACTTTAGTTTTAATTGCTGCTTAAAATAAAGGAGGGAGACCAGATGTCTGTAGTACTTGATGATGCTAGTTTTCAGCTTTTCCCAGCTAGGCTCCCCTTTTCTGGGTTGTAGATAATAGGAATTCTCTTTATGTTTTCCAGAAGGTTATCGTGGAAAACCGGCCACGCTACCTTAGCATTGAGTTTTGTTGCCACTATTTTGAGAAATACTCTGGTTTAACACCCTCCCTAATAGGCATTTTCAAGTACGCCACTGGAACTACGTGTTGTTCAATGGAGGTCTTCGCGCTGATGCCTACCTCCTGGCATGTTGGCGGTTTTGGCGGTAGTGAATGTAGTTAACCAAACTTGGATTGATGTATAGTCTCAGGTGGGTTTTGTTTACAAAGATGACATCCAGATCGTGCTAGGGCGCAAATTCTAAGAAACGGTATCTTCATAGTTTACTGGGTGTCTGCCTTTACAGTTGACGCAGGTGACTGCTTCTGCTGTTGGTTTTGGCAAGTGGCTGAAAGATTACCTTTCGTAAGTTGCACAACTAATGCATAGAAAAATAAATTAAAATAGTAATAATAATAACAGAGTGACAATAATTGTGCCACTGTTGACAATGACGTGTAATTTCAATTCTGCATCGATTATTTTTGAGAGAAATAGTCTCTAAAGTATTCTGTGTTTTTATATTTTATCATCCTCAGGAATAAAAAAACTTCTTCAAAACCACGAAAGCTTCCCCATTGATATAAACATATTAGCTGAAGCACTAACGTATGCTGTAGAATAGTACATTCGGTAAAACAACAAACTTTCCAGTTTAAGGTAGATTACCTATTTTAGAATACGACTATCTAGACGACAAAAAATGCAATGTTTTCAGTCAAATATAATAGCGCATTGAATATGTGAAGCATCCTGTATGTAACTTGCATAATGCAGGTTGCGCCCTCTACGTTTACGTGACAATGCATTTTTAGTTTGTTTTGTGCATCGCAACAAGTGGTAACATAATTGAGTTACGCAATGTTTTATTTATTGGCTGTGTTTATAGGTCGTCAACCTTTATCAGGTAATTAAACACATTTCTATTCAAATATTTAGCATTTTAAATGATTTTATTTTAGCATTTTTGTGTCGACGTCAAATTAAACAACGTGAATTTACATGTGACCTGTAACAATTGCATAAAAAAAATGAAGTTGATTGTTTTCAATTTGGTGTTTGATGGAAAATTTTGTTCCGAAAGATGATGTATTAATCGGATTAATACAGCTTAACGATTTTGCAATATGAGAAGTGCATAATTGAAGTGATTGAACAGAATAAATCGGTGTGAAATTTGTAACCTTGAAAATGTTCCGAACTTGTTTGGATAGTAAGTATTTATGTGTTTCATTTTATTTATGTATTAATTATCACAATTTATAAACGATTTGCATTTTTTGAATAAGATCGAAGTTATAATTATAAATATTTATTGTATTTTCGTAATTTTTTTAAACTACTCATAAAGCCGCCGATAAGTAATGCAATTGGATTTTGTAGGTGATGGAATATTGGTAATTATTGATGACCACTACAATGAATCATAGCAGGTGTGACGTTGGATCAACTTGGAGTCGGTAACATCTGGCAGGGGTGAGTTGCATGCACATTTTTATTTATTATTTATTGGCCATTATTTTTTGCACTGAACACAATCATCTAGGTGTGTAATATAAATAAACATGAACAAGTAACTGATGCGTGAATAATATGTATGTTTTGTTGGAGGAATTATTGTTAACTGTATGTACTCCAGTTTAAATTACATTATACTTTTGTTATGTAATTTTGGTTTATTTACTTTGATTGATAACCATTTGTATTATATGATCTTGTAATTTCGAGCCCATGGTGGGCCACTTGAGAAAGCATATACTGCATTTTGACTAGGGAAATGAATGACTTTGGGTTAAATTTTAATGAAAGGCAATTTTGCTGTTATTATTTAAGTACAATTACATTATGTTTTTATTTCTGGTGGATTTTAATTTTTATTAGTTTAAAATAAACTTGTTTTACAATAAAATTTCAGCAAAACCGTACCAGAGTAACAGTGGTAGCTCGTGAATTTTTCATTTGAGGAGGGTTATTATAATGGTAATGAATGTAGTGTGCCGCAACCTACCTCAAAAATTAAACAAAATTTTTTAAGGTGTGAATAATAATTAATAGTTAGAAAATCAATTATATTAATCTTCCAGTAAAAGAACGGGAAGGTAAGAGCCATTTCTTACCAGGTTTTCACAAAGGTTGGGGGTAAAGGATATGAGTTGTAAAATTCTATTTTACATTTCTATATAATTAATAAAAATTAGATCGATATAATTATCGAGCACTAAGGTTGATATTTTTAAAAAGTATTTATTTATTTATTTGAGAAATACAAATACAAGTTGCAATTGTTGGTATATTTATAAATTCTAATGTTAGTAATTAAACAGATAAGAGATAAGGTAATATAGCAAGGGTTAGTATTTTCTAATATTAATAATTTATGATTACAATAATTATAATTAATTTAAAGGTTATTCTGATAAAAGTTTAAATGCGATTATGATTATCAGGTACATATATTACAATATTGCACTGACGCTCACAAGCACTATTTGCAATATTTTGAAACGATCGATATTTATAAAGCTTTAAATGTTAGGGGGAACACATTGACTTTAGTATTCGCACAGCAGTTAAATTCTTTTATTTCACGACAAGGTAACAAATCTCTTTTCAATTGATATTAACGCAACATTGCTTAACCGTTTCTGATTCATTGTACTACGAGTATATGTTTTGATACGTGCTAATGCAGAGAAAATTCTTTTAACCGAAACCGATGTTACGTTTATAGTGGCGACCACACAGAGAAGTTTATAAAATTCAGAAATTAATTTGTGGCTTTGAAAAAAGCCGATTGGTTCGATGAAACATTGGTATTTGCCACTATTTTTTTGTAGCAACTTCTGTAATTATTACTACGATTACCACCTTGGTTACCGTATACCCGGGCGAAGCCGGGTATCCAGCTTAACAAATAAAACTGATTAATAATTTAAATTTTAAAATTAATCCGATAACATTAACTTACTTAATCTCTAAAAGTACCAACATAATAAATTAAATTGAAGAAAGTTCCATGTAAGCAATCGTCGTTATCATTTCATTTGTATTTGCGTAGCGATCAATTGTTGGATTAGCTCTTCAAACATGACGAAATGTTTATAAAGAGGTGTTCCAGTTTGTAATTTTAAAGCCAATAACTTTTTGCGAATAGACACTTGTGCAATAGCAGATTTTCGTTCATATAGCGCATCTAGATTTTTGAAAATTTCACTCGTTGTGATTGAAGGTGTTATAATACTTAACATTGAATCAGCCAAGTAGTTGACAATTAAGCCTTTTGCTGTTCGCTCTTTCTTATCCCACTTTTCCGCATCCCTTTGTTCCGTTGGTCTAGGAGAATCAACCACATCAAGCACTTTCACATCCGAAAAAAGTTGACGGATTCGCATTTTCCAAAAACCGTACTTTTCACCATCAAATGGCTGAATGTTTCGTTTTGTGCTAATTTTATCCATTGTTCATTTAGTGTCTATCACTGATAAAAGAAACTTGTTTAAATTAAAAATATGCACTTCACTTATTAAATTAAAAACTTCACTTATTAGAGTTTTGAGTTTTTTTTATAAATTAATTTTATCATTAATTATCTTTCTATTATTTTAATTCGCGATGTCTGGGCCCATAACCTATTGATTGGTATGGTTTAAATAAAAAATAATTAGAAAGATATCAATTTATTTCACGCAGTGAAAAAGAATATCATCTTAAGAGCTCTTATTCTCGACTAACTAAAAACTAAACCAGAAATATGTAAGTAAACAATTTGACTCATGTATAGTCTTATTGTGTATAATATATTACATGTATCCTATTCCATACTAATTTATTGCTATGTGTCTCTCTTAAACTCTATTACTTTTCTCGACACTTTATCTCATAAACATCCATTCTCAGTAAAACACTTATTATATGATTTCATAAACAATAACTAGGGTATTGGATAGCACTGACAATTTTGTAAATATTCTTGGCGTCGCTATCAACAGAATAAATATATAATGACGCATATTTCAATAATTTCCAACGTTTTGAAACAAATTCATTCAGATATTGAAATTTTCAGTAAATCCATGTCCATCATGAACAGTTTTGTGAGAGATATGTTTGATCGTATCGCAGGTGAAGCTGGATACCTCGCTCGTATCAACAAAAAGTCGACCATTAGCGCCAGGGACATCCAAACGGCCGTTCGCCTTATTTTGCCAGAAGAATTAGCCAAATGTGGAATTAGTGAGGGTACCAAAGCCATAATCAAGTATACCAATTCCAAATGATTCACGATTATATTCCTTAACCAAATGTTGTGTTTTTTTTTCAAACCTTTTTGGATTACCAAAAAGGAAGTAATTTTTAAAACAATATAGTTAAAGGACAGCTCGATACTCATTTCGTCAAAATGATTGTACAATGCCGATCAAGTACATGCAATTTATCTATAAGGTAATGTTTGTACCATTATCAGGCGTGGTCGAGTTCACAAAAACCTTGTTAATTACCTTCAATGAAGTGGTTTTTGCTCTGCTGTAATCGGTTGCCTTGGCTGCATAACTTGCAGGGGAAACTGGAGCAATAAATATTGCGACGTTTTTAGCCTTATTTAGGCTTTCTTCTTTGAGCAAGTGGATAATTTGCATTTTGTCTTTTACCGTTACGTTGAGCAGGTAAATTTGCTAACATTATTACTTATAAACAAAAAATAAAAAGTTCTAACTGGTCTCACTAACCCATAGTATGAGGGTTGGTTGGTCGATTGTATACGGGGTAGTTGAACCACCCTTTCAAGGCAATATTCAGCAGAGGTTCTTTATTTAGATGCTATTTTACCTCATAGTACACACGCATTCGCGTATTTCATGCATCTCGCATTGAATGCATTTACAACAATCATCCTTTTTTTTTATATTGAAGTTTGTTTTTTCCTGCCCCTGCTTTTTCTTTCTTCGCTCTCTGCTTGCTAATATTTTCCAAGGATGTCAGAATGCTAGCCACTTGCCGACTTCGTTTTCTAACTGTACTAACAGCAGTGCCAACATTAATCGATGAAATTTCATCTAAAGTCTTGGCTGGTGTTTTCACTGGCGTTTAAGGAATCACGTCTTTGGAGCAACTGGCGATCGGTTACAAACAGTTTTATTGGATTTAGTGGCTGTTGGTATCACATTTTGAGAAGTTCTCAAGATTGGATCGGATGCTTCAGGATCTACTTCTACTGACCTTTCGGTCAAATAAGCGTAATCTGGAACTATATTGGCATTGAACGGTGCGATTCCTGTAGCTCTAAAACCAGATGTGGCATTTGATAGTTTGCCAAAATGGATGCCGCGTTCTTTTCTAGTGGGATTAATTTTTCATAAATCGGCTGTACTCAGAATAAGAAGTTGCCTTGAAGGAATTATGTCATATTTTTGCGGAATTTAAGAGGAAGAAAGTCTTGGATAAATTTTAAATACATTTCACTTCGACAATTGCATCTTGTCCAATTAGTCCTGCATAAGAAAATGTAATTAAAAAATACAATATATCTATTAGTATTTTTTAAATTATCTAGCCAAGCATCCAAAAACCATATTGATCGCGAATCTAATAACCTGAAGGTTAAACAGTAATATCTAATATTTGCTGTAATTTCAGTATGGCCACACCTTTTTGGCTATACCATATTCCGTGCTATACATATTACTATAAATAGCACTGTTTTTAAAATATTACTGTTTGTTTCAATTTTGGATACTAAATAGAACACCACCGTATAAATCAGATCTAATAAATTTGTGCAGATGTTGAGTTATGACTCATACTTAAAAGGTCATATTATTTATTGCCTTTTACATTCACATTCAGGAAGTGGAATTTGCGATAGTTCGGATCACAAATCCGCTACTTCGCTTAATGATAGAGCTCGAAAGTTTGAAGGTATTTCTTCTTGTTTCACAACCTTGAAATAGTTTTTCATATTACAAACATATTTAATAAATATGATAACTGCTGTATATAAATAAGATTTGTCCGTCGTAATAAGTACAGATCGAATGGTTAATCTTTCCAATTATTAAAACTTAATAAACACCGGTCAACACGATTTTTGGGTCTGACATCTACATCTTAAATTTTAGTTTCTCCTATGACAAAAATAAGAAAAAAATTTTTTTTTCCGGTTAAAGTTTGCTTTCGTAGAAATTAGAGCAATTTTTCGATTTTAGAGCAGAAATTACTGATTTTTATATTTTTTCTACAATTTCACTATAGATTATAATTAGAAAACCTTTTTTTAGATACAAGAGTCGTTTTTATTCAAGATGTGTGGTAAACAATAATATATAAATGTAAAATAACAAGAAATTACTGTCTAAAAGTGAATGTTTTTTGTATTTCTTTTATGCTCATATGAACTCTCTCGTATTAAACCCCAAATATAATCTCCCATCATATTCTCGTTGTACTGCCCTTGGTATCGACGTTCAAAGTCCATCACATCTTGATGAAAACGTTCTCCTTGCTCCTCGGAGTAGGCCCCCATGTTGTCTTTAAATTCTTCCAGATGAGAATGTAGCATATGAAGTTTATGAGACATTCTGCAGCCCATAATTTTGAAGCTTTTAAGCATTTTTTCAACCAATTCTGCATAGTTACTAGCTCGATGATTCCCCAGAAAACCACTAACTACAGCTTTAAAACTTTCCCAGGCTCGTTTTTCACGAGCATTGAGAAGCTTCGTAAAGTCATCACTTTTCATTATTTGTTTTATTTGCGGTCCTACGAAAATACCTCCTTTACTTTAGCTTCAGATAATTTCGGGAAAAGCCCTTAAATATTCGAACGCTTCAGAGTTTGGATCCAGTGCTTTTACGAATTGCTTCATTAACCCTAATTTTATATGTAGCGGTGGCATCAAAATGTTTTCGGGCTCTACGATTGGTTCCGACTTTACGTTATGTTTTCCAATCTTAAATTCGACGCGATCAGGCCATTTACGCTGTTTATAATGTACTGAGTCAGCTCTGCTGTCCCATAAACAAAGGTGACAAGGGTATTTTGTATATCCACCTTGCATTCCCATAAGAAAACCAACCATTTTAAAATCACCGATCACTGGCCATTGGTATTCTGTGTATTTTAATTTTTCTAGTATGATTTTTACACTATCATAACTTTCTTTCAACAATACAGAGTGTGCTAGAGGAAGACTTGGCAATACATTTCCGTTATGGAGCAGAACTGCTTTTAAGCTTTTCGAAGAGCTATCGATAAAAAGCCGCCATTCAGATGCTACGAATGGTATTCCAATTTCATTAAATAAATCAGTTACGTTGTTGCAGTAACAAATACCGGCTTCTTTGTGAAAAACATGAAAAAGTTTTATGACGCTCTCTTTGATCAGTTATTTTGACATCATCTTCAAGTAAGTTCCATTGCTTTAGTCGTGAACCTAATATTTCTGCTTTACTTTTGGGTAAGTTCAGGTCTCGCACCAAATCATTAAATTCACTTGAACTAATAAAATGTGGCCCAAAACTTTGCGACTTTGTCACGAAATCACTACCATCAGTGTTGGTTAGTGGTGCACTGGATCCTGCTGAACTATGTGACGGCTGAACTTCAGAGCTATTTGATCTTGAACGTACTGGCACAGGCAAATTTTCATCATGAGGTATCGGAGATGATGATGAAATCTGGATAAAAATCTTTTCTGCATTTTTACCAGATCGACGCTTACTTGGGTTCACCATACAAAAATAACAGTCATGGACATGATCACTAGGTTCGCTCCAAATCCTTGGCATCGCAAACTTCATGTGTCGATTTTCTCCTCGATACCAAGCTAGAAATAACAAAATTACAAGGATGTTATTTAAATTTGCTCTACAATTTTAAAAATCTTAAATTTTGATTTCTTACCTTCTAAAGTATTTTTACAATTAACGCAGGCGAAGTGAGGTACCCAATTTTCATTTTGATTACTAACTTTTAGGTTAAAATAGGCTTCATAGGCTTCGCAAAGTTTCAAATTTGTTGATAAAGCAAATTTTTTACTTCTAACTTTAATAAATTCACCGCAAATAAAACAGAATGAATCAACATCATTTTACACTGACTTGATGCCATTTTAACTGAGTAATACACTAATATTGTTGTTACAGCTGTAATAAACAGGTTAACATTCACTACTGTGCCTCTTACAAATAATAATACTGTTTACTTTCGGGTTAATCAAAGTGCTGCCATCTTTGATTCATGAAAGATATTAAAATATACTTATCGATGTAGATCAGCCCAAAGCAAACTTAAAGAACTAAAGATTAATATTTAAGTGTTTTCAATGTCTAGAATCAGAATTCAAGCATGCGAACAGAAACCCCAAAAAATATTTTTTTGTTGACCAGTGTAATCTTTGGATGTCTCTAGTTCCCTCTTCACAGACAAAAATATTAAAAATAAGAAACAGTTTTTATTGAAAAGTTTTAACTTCTTAAAAAGTGTGAAAAGTCGGACATTAGAATATTGAGGAAATGAGTCGCTGTCGTCACGAAATTGCCTGCAAATGGTAACCCAAAAGTATCAAATAGGGTTTTTTTGATGAACTACCGTAAAGTAGGGCTACTTGAACACGTTGTTTTGCACATTTTTTGAGATAAACTGTGACAAAATAAAGGCATGGCTACGAAAACACGTTGAGCGTACCGAGCTAGCCGTTAGAAATGCACATACAATAATATACAAGATATGATATCGACGGTATCAATTCAATACGTAGTATCTACACTAACTCTAATTTTACAGGAGAGTTAAAAAACTTCATAATATTTAAATAACTAATTACAATTGCGGATTTGCAGTAATAAAATACAAATTTCCGTAACTGAAAAGTTTATTGAAAAAATATTTAAATATTTCAATTAAAAGCGTTTTCTTTGTCTTGACGTTTTTCTAATTGTGCTAGTTCTTTATTTTCACGATGTTTGTCATATTTTTCCTGACTTAAATTTCCTGCGAATATTCTACGCAAATATCGCATTGGTCTTTACACGAAAAAACTATTCCAATGTTTTTCTCTTTAACTAATTTTGTTACCATATTTCGTGAAAGGTGCTTTTTTATCTCCATTTTACAGTGATTTAAATACACTTAATGTAAATCTGCAAATGAAGAAAACGTTGCAGTATGTCTGAGGTAAGGATTTAAAAAATTGAATATTGATGGAAAAATAGTTTTTGTTTTGAAAAATATTTATTCAGTATATTACAAGTTAAAAAATGTTCTTGAAGAATCGTTTTCATTCCATGAGTAGCTTCTGTCATTTGTGTCTGCTGAGCTCATCGATGTTATATTCGATGGATAGAAGAATTCAGGGAATTCTCGCGCTATGGCACAAGAAAATGCAGCAGTAGGCTGGGTGGTTGATGAAACTGGACGTTGTCTGTTTATCTGAGAATTTTGGTCAACTTCACATTTGTCTACGATTTCATCATCAGCTTTATCTTCGGCATAAGAAATCGCTTGAAACAATTTTCTTCCGCCTTGTTTTTGGTATTTTGTTGGAAGACTTTTAGTTATGTTGAACATAGACATAAAAAACATAGAAATAAAATAGCAGAAATTATTCTATTGTATCTACCTTTTATTAGCATTATAAGGGATACTAATGTTAATCTCGGACTTGGTATCGTTAAATATGTCTGCCTTTTTTGTTTTATGTAATTCCGAAGCCACTAATTCACCAAATAGTTGGTGTTTTTTCCCTTTGATTTTTTTTGAATTTAAATTTTGAGTTGGATTGTCGTGAATTTGTCTTCTTGACGGGATCTTCTCGATCTAGTCCATTGTCCGCGCTAACTTTCGTTTTGAAGAAGTTGAAGATGTATCATCCAACAATACACTTGCACCGCTTAACGCATCGGTTTTGATATGATTGATGAACAGCATTGGCTGTTGATTTCAACTCATCCGCATTATTTTGCTCGTACATCGACGTGTTGTTCTTCGCTCTGAATCAAATTCACAAAATTGAACTTAAGTTTGAGTAGCTTGTGCATAAATTTAGAAGCTTTTCTCTTCTGTGCTTTTATGTGGGTATAAGAAACATTAAAATTTCATACCATCACACCTTGGGCTCATAAATTACACCCGGTCCAGCTCCGCTTTTTGACTTTCCTTTATGCCATTGTGTTCGTGCGTAAACTGGAATCGATTTCTTTTGTTATATGTTCTACAAATAAATAAGGACGCTCCTTTCTTAATTCTTTGCACATCTGGAAAATAGCATCCTTCGAGGATGTTTGTTCGCGCTAAACATGTGTCTAACATCAAATAAGCATGGATACGTTTCGTACAACCCAATCAACGTTAATTTCACCGGCCACTCGG
This sequence comes from Lycocerus yunnanus, assembly GCA_036346125.1. NCBI lineage: Eukaryota > Metazoa > Arthropoda > Insecta > Coleoptera > Cantharidae > Lycocerus > Lycocerus yunnanus. Next base: position 135,564 of record JARFIX010000097.1, read on the forward strand.
AACTGCTTAATAACAAATAAAAAATTTATTATTACTTGAAATTAATGCACTAGCTAATTTATTGTATCCATTTTGTAAATACAATGTGGATTTAAAAATACATGGTAATAATTTTAATAAAAAAATGGAAGAACGGTAATAGGAAAAAAGACTTACCATATGTCGACTTAATATTCTTGCTATAATATTCGGCAATTTATAACCGGCATTTCCACGGAACCCGACATTGGAAATTTCCAAAATAAAAAGTACAGGCGTTTTGCACCACCAATAAAAAGTTTTGCACCACCTCGGAAGTTGCCAAAATTTTAGCCCAAAGTTCGAGTGCTTGCCCCAGATAATCTTAATACTTTAGACAATTAAATTATATCACTACAAAATACAATTACCAAAATAATGGAATAGGGTAAATGTGTATAAGAGTACGCACTTAGTGAATAAAGTACAATATCTGATCGATTTTCTATACAAAGACCGTAGTTTATGTACTATAGTTGAGCTTGGTTATTATAGAATTTGTTTTTGTGGTGCCACATATCCAAATGTTACATAAATATGTGATTTAACAAAATAACAAAAGTTATTCTTCACACTCGGAACAAATAAATATACCTATTACGTAACTTGTGCACGATTCGTGCCACCACTTATTGCACTGAGAGCACATAATCCAGTCTTCCTGAGATTTTGAGAATAAATCACCACATCTTGGGCAATTGACATTGAAGCTCTTGTAGATTCGCTAGTGGACTGTATTTTGGTGTACGTAATTACCGGCTCGAGGGTTCTATCTGCCACCGGTGAATTAATTCGACGCCTTTTATGAAAACAATGTTTGTACTTTAAAATGGCTTTATTGCACATCCGTAGGATAATTTTGTAGCGCGTCGATCGCACAGAGCACAACCTTGCTTTTCTGTTAACTAGTTGGTACTGAAGATGTAGTATGCATCCAACAGAGTAGGGATTGCGCCAAACGGTGCGCGCAAAGCCCACGAACAAAACATGCATTACAGGATGAAACAAATATTGAACAGAAAACTAAAATAAACAAAATTAGAGCAGCGGTCTTAAACAGGCATCCTCATCTGCTTCTGCTCTCTTTTTCCGCTTTTGCTGCTTTCGTAACGTTCCAGATTCTGTACATTTACGTAGTTTTCTTTTGCTGCCGTTGCTTGTTTCATTTTTCTTTCTTCTTTTTTCTTGCGCCAGTGCTTCCAGTTCATCTTTAAAAGGAGTACTTGACAATATTTCGGATTTTTGCGATTTATGTTTATTGTGATTGGGTTTTTTGTAATTTGGGCAAAGGTAAAAGATCAGAAGCCGACAGATTTACAGCAACTTCATCAACTATTTTCGAAGTGCTTGCTATTATTATTCCGTCCTCACACACTATGTCCAGATTGGTGATGTCTTGGAATGTAGGTGGTGGTGTTGTATTTAGTGGAACTGATGGGGTGGCTGGGTCGTCGATTTCCACAATGGACTGCTTATTGCTTAAAGAAACAGCATCTATTATGTCATTCACTTCTACAGCATCTTGTGGGATTTCCGTTCGTAAATTTGTATTTAGTGGTATATCCGTTACGAGGATGGAGCAAAATCTTCATCTTGAAATTGATCAGGATTGTACGGATAGATTCCAGATGATTTAAATGAATTTTGGGCTTTCTGAATATTAGCAACATTTGCATATGCAGCGTTGAACAATCCGGCAACTTGAATTTGGGTAATGACTCTTCCTGGATTATTTATCATCCAATGGTCACATTCTCTACTGTAAGCTCCCTTTAAAGGTCCAAAAATATCCCAAATCGAGAGGTTGCATCTTATGACTTGCATGAGGTGGCAATGACAGTAGATCGATATGATTCTTCCTGCAGTACCGTATAGCTTGTAAATCACGATGAGAACTGTGATTGTCTAGGACTAAAAGGACAAGGTCAAGAAAACATACTTGACTCTTTTCTTTGCCGTTTACGTGGAAAAATCTTTGAATTTATCAAATTTTAGTTTTTCCTCTTTAATGATGATATTATGAACATCTGAAATATGTTTCATTAATAAAGCATAAGATAAAATATTTTGTTTGTTGTTGTCGGGACACTTTAGACAAAATATATGTTCTTTTCTATTTGTCGTTTCAACTGCAGCTACCGATAGGTGAATTCTTTTATGTGATTCTTCGAGGAACTATCATAAAACTTTTTTTACATAATAAGGGTATACGGTACTGAAGAAGCAATGTTGATGTAATTTCTCACGATACATTTAAATATCGCTTAAATAACTTACGAATCCATGGCTGTTTAAATAATAAATATGCGTTTCAGAAGAAATACGAATTAAGTAACCTAAAAAATAACTTATAATCTTGAACTAAAACAAAGGTTGTAAAAAATTAAATTATCCAATAAATATAGCAATGAATAATTGTTGTGTATTATAATTTATAACAATATATTATTGATATTGTGGGATTCTTAGTATAAATATCTCAACACAAAAGTTTAAAGTATAATAATTTAACACTATAAGTATGCAATATAATCGAAAACAATGCCCTGGAGTGTTGATCTTGCTCTGCCATTTCCAAAAATAGCCAATTTCAAGCACAAAAAATTTTAGAAAATCACAATATTTATGGCACACAACTTTACCACAGATAAGAGTATACTATAATAAAGCACTTTTGTGCATTTTTGGAATGATCCAATATTGTCTAATTTAGAAATTTCGAGAGGCAATAGACATGCGAAAACACCTATTGAAATTAGGAAAATTTTACCAAATATTTTAATGAAGAAGGTTTTGTTGATTGGCAGTGGGAAGCTGTAAAAATTTAATTTTAGAAATAAAAATCTTATTTTAAATTTTACTTTAATTGACTACATTGTAGGTAAAGGGTCTACCAATCAGGGGGTTTTTTTTAAATTTTAAAAGAAACACATATTTTGTATGAAAATTTTCTAATTCTCTACTGAAATATGTTGTAGGGGCTTGAACATTTATGAATGGAAAACAATATCCGGTAAATGTCCTCCACGACTACGTTTGCAGACGTCGATTCTTTTAACAAAATTTTCGAATACATTTTGCATAATTGCGAACTTATTTCTCGGATGACGGCTTCGATATTTGTTTTAGTTCTGAAATTGTTTGTGGATTATTCGCGTAAACATTATCTTTCACATAGCCCCACAAAAGAAGTCCAATGGCGTTAAATCACAGGATCTTGCTGGCCAGTTGACGTCACCTTTTCGCGAAATTAAACGCCCGTTAAATTTAGTTTTCAATAGTTGGATTGTTTCTCGCGCTGTATGGCACGTAGCTCCATCCTGTTGAAACCACAAGTCTTCCACACCCATATCATCCAAAATAGGCCATAAAAATTGGTTACCATATCCCTATAGCGAACTCCATTGACAGTAACGAAAGCACCAGCCTCATTTTCGAAAAAATAGGGACCAATGATGCCCCTACCCATAAACCACACCATACAGTGACACGAGATGGATGTAGTGGTTGTTCAACAACTGCTTTTGGATTTTCAGAAGCCCAAATTCGACAATTTTGCTTGTTAACATACCCGTTTAAGTGAAAATGTGCTTCGTCCGAAAAGATGATTTTTTCTGAAAAACAAGCACCACGTTCAATGATCCAATCAGCAAATCTAAGACGTTGAGAATGATCTGCTGGCTTTAATTCTTGTACCAGTTGTATCTTATAAGGCTTTAGAGCTAAATCCTTCCGTAAAATTCGCCATGTGGTCATTGTGGACAGGCCTAATTGTTGAGAACGTCGTGAAACCGATAAATTTGGGTCCTCTGTGACACTTTCACGTACTGCAGCAATATTTTCGATTGAACGACATGGACGAGCACATATTTTTGTGCTTACGTTTACTACTGAACCGGTGGACTCAAATTTTCGCACTAAATTCGCAATTGTAGTCTCAGATGGACGATCGTTACAAATAAAAATATCGCGAATTTTGCGAAATGTAGTCTTCACGGATCGACCATTTTCATAATGGATTTGAATTATCTTAACACGATTTTCGAGCGAAATCAAAGGCATTATATTAAATGTTGACCTTTTATTATACATATGATAAAAAACTGAATAACAGAACTGCCTACTTGACCTATTTCAACCAAATTTAAAACAAACCCCTGATTGGTAGACCCTTTACTTCCTTTCTTTTTTTAATTTTTGAAATTTATACAAAATATCATTCATTTCGTGTTTTGCATCGTCTACATCTTCTGGATCTAGGCGATCCAGTTCTTTTGCCATGTACATGCCGTATTCTTCATTTTCAATTTTCCTCTTTACGTTTCTTTGCAAATTTTCTAATACTTTTAAAGTACTAGACAAAATATTTATTTCGTCTTGCTCTGTCGTTTTACATTTCTTTCTTTTAAGAGTATTTCCTCCAGATTCTAATGGTGAAACTGGTGATTCTTATTATATAATATATATATAAATATTCTTAATATATAAACTTATTATATAATTGCCCTCTTGTAACAGGCTCTCGCTAACATCTTCTTCGGTTTCGAATTCACTCTGTAATTTATCTAGCTCAGTATTTCATAATTTATTTTGCTATTTCACTACTTACCATAGGAACAAAAACGGAATTTTTCGATTTCCTACATTTTATGTACGTTTCCAAAAATTTTAGTGGTTCGTACCACCAAACAGTTGGCTCATACACATCTTCGCTTCCAGTTCCAGATCTCATACTAGTTTTCATTTTAACCAATTCGTGGTTAAATTGTGACCTTAAATTAGCTATTTTTTTTCTTTACCCCTTCTACGTTTACTTCTAAACCACAATTTTCTTTCATGCTAGCAACAATTTGTAATAGTGCATCGCCCCTTGCGTGTTTGTTTTTGTAGAGCTTGTTTTTGGGATCATATAAACAAGGATAACCCTCAAAAACACTTATTAAATACTGCATAGCAGCCCTCGACCAATCGATCTAAATTAGGTTAACATCAATTAATACCAAACTTTACATATTATACATATACATACATACCTTGTTTTCCAAATTAGAAGTAATTATTAAGTTAATATAATTATTAAATTAATATAATTTATTAAGTTGGTATAATTTATTAAGTTAATATAATCACAGAAAATATAATCACTGAATAACTTGCAATAACCTACAAATTTATAGGCAAGTCTGCCAACTAAATATTTAAAAAGGCGGTTTATTTAAAAAATCACGCACAAAGTCATGGCAAAATAGAAACAGTTCTATTCTCAAAATCTGCAAGATTTAGCTATGACTTTGCTTATTATTTAGCCATGACTTCTAATAATACCAGAAATCATATGTGTGAACTCGAAAGAGTTTCTCACATGACTTATCATGCGAGAAAGCAGATGGTGTGAACAGGCTTTAATTAATACTTTTGTTGTCCATTTTAATAATTAAGGTTATAAATTAGTATCACATTAGTATACAAACTGAATGTTACTAAAATGTCACCATATTTGAGCTCAAATCTAGATTCCTTCGAAACTTGCAGTACGCCGGACTATTGGTTGAGACGATTTTCAAGATATAAGAAAGGTTTGTAGAAGCTAGCTTCAAGACGAAATCTAAGCTTCCACTATTAGTACGGACATGAATGTGACAGGTAGTTTTGTATTTTTGTTTGCATTGAATGCAACTCTCATATCGCGTCACATTGCGCTTACAAATTAACGTCAACATCGTGCAGCGACGGACGGTACAATGTTGTAATAAAATTGTTGGAAACGAAAATAAATTCTACGCAATGTAAGGTTAAATTTACTTTTAAGTCGCCTATCTTAAAGAAGGTGATAGTTGAAGAAGGTATATTAAATTTGTGAAATTCACATTAACATAACATTAACAATTTTAAAAGTTTTGTCAAATGAGGAGTAAATTAAAAGTCACATTCAGTGACATTCAACAATGCCATGCCCAACTGCACTTGAGCAAAATAAGCATGCTTTTTCTTTAATACTATGTTTCCATTATCATTCTTTAAAAACGTACAGTGGCTTATAACTTCTGAGGCTGACAATGTTTTACCTGAAAATAAGATTATTGAAATTATTTATATATTATTAACCGTTAAAAATTAGTATTATTGTTAAAACTTAAAAAAAAATGAACCGGTTAAATGAACAATAAAACCAAATTATTTGTTATACTGCTGTCATCGGACAATTATTAATAATTACAGTGGTAATTGATTAGTATTTTAGTAAACCTATATTTAAAATTTGTTAATATTTAAAAAAATTTAATCTAATAGTAAACCTATACTTATAAGAAAATTAGATAATAAACATTTTTTATACCTTTGTATGGGCATTTTATTTCCAATAGTTTAACAGGAAGTCCATTGGTCATTATAATCCCATCGGGTGACGCAGCTAGCCAAGGTTCTTTAGCAAACACAACTAAACCGACTTCTAAAACAGGTATTTTAAAAAATGTACTGTAACTTTGTCTGGCGTCATTTTCAAATGTAAGTCCATATTTCGTATATTTGCTGCTAAAACTTTTCGGCCAGAAGTACTTAAGACTTTTAGTTTGCCAATCAATCTATAAAACAAAAAATATTAATAAAAAAAACTAATATAGGAATATTTACTTTTGAATATGTGTAAATTTCGTAACAACGTGATGCCGTTATTCGAAATTGACGAAAACTTTTCCACTTCTCTTTATCAATTAAACTTTCATAACAAATATCAGCCCCATTATACACACTAATATTGTCATAAATTTCTTTGCAACAATTATGCTTGAAAACAATTGGCACACTAAGAACATTATTCAAAAAGTTGGAATCTTCTTGCACGGAAAATAGCACTTGAATATCATCATTTATCGGCAATTTTGGCAATGGAGATGTGGGAATTAAACTAAAAATTTAATGGTCACGAAAATTAAAAAAGTAATGTAATAGTACATACCTGTCAACACTAACGGAATCATTATTTTGAAGAACATCATTTAAAATGTCTTTAATAATTTCTTTACAAAAAACTTTTGCTTCTACTTCTAGCATAAGTTTTAACGGGCAGCTAACATTTGTAATTAATGCCTGATCATCGGTAATGTTAAGAGAATTTTCACCATATCTTGCCTTCCTTCCTGAATATATTTCTTCCATAGCTTTGCCCTTACTATATTTATCTTTTCCAGCACTGGTGGGTTTCTCCACTGACACTCTTCACTCGTTTTTGTGTCCGAATTTTCAGTATTCACAAAAACCACTAGCGCACCAATGTGCTTACAGTGACCTCCAATTCCAGCTAAACAGTTACAGCTACTATAAATCACATTTCTGTTTGCATCCACCTACAATCATAATAATTAATGTTAAGGAAACGCTTTTTATTATACAAACTAATATGGTGCCTGATGTACACTGGTGAGAAACTTGCGTAAGTTGTTGTCCGACAGCAGTTTAGTAGACTCGCAGACTGTAGATTTACACTAGTAAATAGCACTGCGAGTTGCTGTCGGACAACAACTTGTGAAAGTTTTATCACCGGGGTACAGGCACCATTACAAATAACTAGATAAATATTATGAACCTACCTCAAGCCGAACAGTGTAAGCTGGTAGATTAATCGATGTTTGTCTTATAACAGAGCATTGCACATCGCTACTTGTATTGTTGGTTTTCCTTTCACAAACGTTAATAACGTGTCGCGATTTTACGAGTGCCACAGCTTTCTCATAAGATGAATTGTTTTTAAATTCATAATGAATAGGTTGAAATCCGAATGTAATAAAAACTTCCATTTTATATCAACATAAAGCACATTTATAATATCTAAAGTGAGGTTGGATCACGAGTGATGTTCAAGGTGTCCGCATGGGGTCGCTGTTTTATCATTCATACAGGGTCAATTATTGCAACACAACATTAACGTAAATATTATGTCGGAAGTGAAAGGACCACGAGTGATGTTCAAGGTGTCCGCATAGGGTCGCGGTTTTATCATATTCTCTCGGCATCTATAGTAATAAAGTGTAAATTAAAAATCGAATGTGCCGCACCTCTAAATTCCTCCGTTAGATGACGGTGATCACGAACTTTTGAATTGAAATCCGAAAATGACTTGACAGATATGACAAACGTTGCAATTATTATAATCATTTAATTGCTTTAATGTTAGAATTTTCATTGGTTTTATTGATTTCAGATAATTTTGGTATTAAAATTTTACATGTGTACAATCATTTTCACAATGTTGACTAAATTTCAATTGATTATTAAAAAATTGTAGGCAATCGACGGCCAAAATTCGTAATGAGCCGAATTGGATGACACAGTACATCTCAGATTTTTTCCTTCGGAATGCTTCACTCGTATTCCATTAACAGAATCAAACAACTTATCAAAGAAACGTAAGAAATCGACAGTGCCCATTGCATTTTCTGATAATGTAGCAAGTCCTAAAATAAAGCAAAAAAAAGAATAACAAAAATCAAAATCACAAAATAAATGTCTCGCCTAATTTTGCTACACCACGTATAGTTGCCGCAACACGTTGAGATAACACTTGGGCTGCCAATTTTACTTTCATTTTTTTTTAAATTTTTCTTTACAGATATGGCTATCTGTCCATATCTACCAGATATGGCTTAATTTATTGAACATCCTAGTGTCAAAATCGCCAACATCAAATTCATATACCTATGTTGACAGTATCTGACGAGGATGCTACTGCTGGTTCGCCAGTAGATGATGTAAAATTACAATCGTACCCAATAAAATTATTTCGTATACACTTAATCAAGTGGGAAGGGTCATAGAAATAAAGTACTTCTTGGTCACCTATTAAGTAACCAAGTAGTCTGTTTTCACTGCCCTCGCGAATATGTATTTTGTCAGTATCTTCGAACAGGCTGTTAATGGCAGCAGTATTTGTTGCGGCCTGGTCCGATACATTGCATACGACACGAAGCCCAATACCTTGCAGTGCCTGAATTACTGCCTTTAATTCGGTTTTCAACTGAAATTTTAACATACCACCTTCGGTAAAATAGTATGCCACTGGCTGCTTCCACTTGCGACGAATACCACGAGCCATAAATACCATAGCATGGTCTGTAAATTTGGCTTTTTTGTGGTTACCAGTATCTTCAAAACCTTCAATCAAATCTGTTTTACTATTAAAATGTAAGGGCGGCTCGATACTCATTTCGTCAAAAATGATTGTACAATGCCGATCAAGTACATGCAATTTATCTATAAGGTAATGTTTGTACCATTATCAGGCGTGGTCGAGTTCACAAAAACCTTGTTAATTACCTTCAATGAAGTGGTTTTTGCTCTGCTGTAATCGGTTGCCTAGGCTGCATAACTTGCAGGAAACTGGAGCATCAAATATTGCGACGTTTTTAGTCTTATTTAGGCTTTCTTCTTTGAGCAAGTGGATAATTTGCATTTTGTCTTTTACCGTTACGTTGAGCAGGTAAATTTGCTGCTTAAAAAATATAGGGTGATTCCGGGATAATTGGGCCACTTTTTTAAATCATCCTGTTTTCATTTTGTTATGTTTAAAATTTTCAAAATGGTAAAAGTCGATGCATATACTGATGTAGTTTGAAGTATTTTATTATAATGATACATAAAATGAATAACATTATTACTTGAAAACAAAATATAAAAGTTCTAACTGGTCTCACTAACCAATAGTATGAGGTTAGTTGGTCGAGTGTATACGGGTAGTTGGACCACCCTTTCAAGACAATATTCAGCAGAGGTTCTTTATTTAGATGCTACTTGACCGCATAGTACACAGCATTTGCGTATTTCATGCATCTCGCATTGAAGGCATTTATACCAATCATCCTTTTTTTTCATATTGAAGTTTGTTTTTCCTGCCCTTATTTTTCTTTCTTCGCTCTCTGCTTGCTAATATTTTCCACGGATGTCAGAATGCTAGCCACTTGCCGACTTCGTTTTCTAGCGGAAAGAAAGTCTTTGATAAATTTTAAATACAATTCACTTTGACAATTGCATCTGGTCCAATTAGTTCTGCATAAAAAATGTAATTAAAAATACAATATACCTATTAGTATTTTTAAATTATCTAGTCAAGCAACCAAAAACCATATTGATCGAGAATCTAATAATCTGAAGGTAATGAACAGTAATATCTAATATTTGCTCTAATTTCAGTATGGCCACACCTTTTTGGCTATACCATATTCCGTCGTTGCCTTTATATTAATATAAATAGCACTGTTTTTAAAATATTACTGTTTGTTTCAATTTTGGATACTAAATAGAACACCACCGTATAAATCAGACCTAATAAATTTGTGCAGATGTTGAGTGATATACTTAAAGGTCATATTATTTATTGCCTTTACATTCACATTCAGGAAGTGGAATTTGCGATAGTTCGGATCACAAATCCGCTACTTCGCTTAATGATAGAGCTCGAAAGTTTGAAGGTATTTCTTCATGTTTCACAACCTTGAAATAGTTTTTCATATTACAATCATATTTAATAAATATGATAACTGCTGTATCATATTAATTGCTTAACAAATAAGATTTGTCCGTCGTAATAAGTACAGATCGAATGTCTATGTATCTAATCTTTCCAATTATTAAAACTTAATAATCTATGGATGTCCCTAGTTCCCCTCTTCACAGGCAAAAATATTAAAATAAACAGTTTTGATTGAAGTTTTAATTTCTTAAAAAGTGTGAAAAGTCGGACATTAGAATATTGAGGAAATGAGTCGCTGTCGTCATGAAATCGCATGCAAATGGTAATCCAAACGTATCAAATAGGTTTTTGATGAACTACCGTAAAGTAGAGCTACTTGAACACGTTGTTTTGCACATTTTCGAGATAAACGGTGACAAAATAAAGGCATGGCTACGAAAACACGTTGAACGTACCTAGCTAGCCGTTAGAAATGCACATACAATAATATACAAGATAAGATATCGACGGTATCAATGCAATACCTGCAAATGAAGAAAACGTTGCAGTATGTCTGAGGTAAGTGTTGAAAAATTGAATATTGATGGAAAAATAGTTTTGTTTTGAAAAATATTTATTCAGTATATTACAAGTTAAAAATGTTCTTGAAGAATCGTTTTCATTCCATGAGTAGCTTTTTCATTTGTGTCTGCTGAGCTCATCGATGTTAAATTCGATGGAGAAGAATTCAGAGAATTCTCGCGCTATGGCACAAGAAAATGCAGCAGTATGCTGGGTGGTTGATGAAACTGGACGTTATCTGTTTATCTGAGAATTTTGGTCAACTTCACGTTAGTCTACGATTTCATCATCAGCTTTATCTTCGCCATAAGAAACTGCTTGAAACAATTTTTTCCGCCTTGTTTTGGTATTTTGTTGGAAGACTTTTAGTTATGTTGAACATAGACATAAAAAACATAGAAATAAAATAGCAGAAATTATTCTATTGTATCTACCTTTTATTAGCATTATAAGGGATACTAATGTTAATCTCGGACTTGGTATCGTTAAATATGTCTGCCTTTTTTGTTTTATGTAATTCCGAAGCCACTAATTCACCAAATAGTTGGTGTTTTTTCCCTTTGATTTTTTTTGAATTTAAATTTTGAGTTGGATTGTCGTGAATTTGTCTTCTTGACGGGATCTTCTCGATCTAGTCCATTGTCCGCGCTAACTTTCTTTTTGAAGAAGTTGAAGATGTATCATCCAACAATACACTTGCATCGCTTAACGCATCGGTTTTTGATATGATTGATGAACAGCATTGGCTGTTGATTTCAACTACATCCGCATTATTTTGCTCTTACATCGACGTGTTGTTCTTCGCTCTGAATCAAATTCACAAAATTGAACTTAAGTTTGAGTAGCTTATGCATAAATTTAAGAAGCTTTTTCTCTTCTGTGCCTTTATGTGAGGTATAAGAAACATTAAAATTTCATACCATCACACCTTGGGCTCATAAATTACACCCGGTCCAGCTCCGCTTTTTGACTTTCCTTTATGCCATTGTGTTCGTGCGTAAACTGGAATCGATTTCTTTCGTTATATGTTCTACAAATAAATAAGGACGCTCCTTTCTTAATTCTTTGCATATCTGGAAAATAGCATCCTTCCGAGGATATTTGTTTGCGCTAAACATGTGACTAACATCAAATAAGCATGGATACGTTTCGTACAACTCGATCAACGTTAATTTCACCGGCCACTCGGAACTGCTTAATAACAAATAAAAATTTATTATTACTTGAAATTGATGCATTAGCTAATTTATCGTATCCATTTTGTAAATACAATGTGGATTTAAAAATACATGGTAATAGGAAAAAGACTTACCATAAGTCGACTTAATAGTTTTGCTATATTTAGCAATTTATGTCGATAGTAGCCTTTTTATCGCACAAATCAAACGACTATCCGTAGTTCGAAATAATTATCGAATGTATGTAAATTATTTATTATTACTTACCTGTCGTCGATGATATTTGGAAGTTGTTTTAAAAACCTTGCCTTAATATATACCATATTCTGTGGCATTAATATGAAAACATAAAATTCGCCTGTAATCTTTTAAGTATCAAAGCGTATTTGCCGAATGTATTTTGTAGGACTTCCTTACTTTCTGCTAGGTCAGCATCATAGTCACCATAATCTATAATTTTTCAACTGCGGTGTTTCTTTTTCTGAAAGGTTTTCAGTTTCATCACCTGAGAATAAACGTCGAAAAATGGTGTCTGGGGTATTTCAGTATAATTTTTCATGGGCTGCGGTGCCAATTGAAAGCTTTATTGAATCGCAATCCTGAAAGATGAACACGTCTCTCATATGATCCTTTTTGGATCAAGTTTAATCTTTTTTCCATATCATATCTGCAGACGATATTCATCAACCGTTCATCTGTGTTATTATTCTCATTTGAAGTGAGTAAATGATTTCTCTTCGGGTGGCAAATCTAATTTCTCCTCTTCTGGTGGTCAATTCGTTGTTTAATATTCTAAGAAAAAAAATGTTAAAGAACAGAAATTTTTTTTTACTATTATATGAAATGGGTTTTGTTTTACTAACTGGGTACCAGAAAACTATTCAAACACCCCATAAATTGTGGAAAATCACATGTTAATGTGATTGTATTGTTCCATATCGTTGCTAGCTAATAAAGTAGAGTTATATTCTATTAATTTTTAACCGCCATCACATAGGTCTACCTCGTATAAGATTTTATGTTTCTTACCATATTTAAATGCCAACCGACGAAGTTCTGTGGGCGTCAAAGCATAAAAAAGCTTGGCAAGAGTAAGCACGTACTCTTTTAATTGGGTTTCAATCTCGGGGTTAAGTACCGGTTTGCGACCAAGGCGCGCTGCGCTATGATTTTTTGATATATTGAATGCACGGCCAACTTCTTTTATTTTTCTGCCGTTTCTAATTTCGTTTACAGCTATCTTCATTTTTTTCAGGATCCCAGGAATTTTTTTCTGTTTTACATATGTAATTGCGTGGGATCTGTAAATGAAGAAAACTAATTGGTTTGCTATTTAAAACATATTCTTGCTTAAAACTGTGGTGGGTAATTGTTCGTACCTTGCGGGAAATTGTGCGCAATATCGCGTACAAAGTTCCCACGACCACTCGCAAATAAAACTTCGTCGTAACTAGAACAAAAATTGATCAACCATAACTTAATTTACATCAAAAGATGCTTAGAAGCTTACCAATTATGATTACACATGCGAAAAATTCCATCCATGCATTGGGTGTGTATAATTGTTTTCATATTGTAACATTAATAGTTGTTTGTATTGTATTGCAACTAATAGGGTTCTGACGTTGATAAAGTTGATCGATGATACAATTTGGGGTGGTTTCTAAGTTTTTGACCGTAAGTGGAGAGTAAATCCAATTGTTCTTTGATATTACTATTACGTCTTTGAATTCTTCATTATTACATTCAAAATATAACGGATTGTTGTAATCCACTGCTACGAATGTGTTTGGAACGTCTATGATCCAAAACGTTGAACTGTTTCCTTTTCTGGATGGCACTAGAGTTATCTTCATCATCGTGAATTTATTTATCCCCACTAATATGAATAGACTGAATATGTGAATGTGCGTTTCATATTTTTCCACCTTTGTTTTATTTATAAAATTTTTTATGATTTGCTTTGCTGAATCGATCTTGTTTTGTGCTTCTTCTAGAATTTTATTTACATGAATTGGCGATATTAATTCATGTAAGCTGCCACGCCCAAAAGTATCCATCATGATCTTTGAATAATAATTACATGTCTCCAAAATATAGTTGTTTGCAACTTGAAATGAACTGAAGATCTATATTTCAAGTCTTTCGTGACCTTGGTATTTTCTCATTCTTGAATTGCCATGATTGCTTGATTTATTTTTGTTTGGAAATGTTCTAATTGCTGGTTTATTCTTACTTACGTATCTTTAAATGTAGACAATGCTGATAACATGAATTTTGTTTGATGGTTTGTCAATTTCAGGATAGCGGTACATAACTTTCAGTAGCAAAACGTCGTTCCTCAATGGTACGACCATACTCGAGCAATTCTTCAAACGTACTAATTATCGTTAAACCTAATTGACTTTGATAAAAAGGCGTAAGATTCTTTAAAAGAATACGTAATTTTTTTGATTCGGCAAGCGGTTCCATTAAACGAGTAAACATTGTTGACATAACTGAAATATAAATACTCATGTTTTCATCCGAACCTTGAGTTCGACGCTTAATTTTATCTAACAATCTGTCATCGTCTAAATTCTTTATTTAAAAGTGAAACTAAATCTTGCCAAGTATTAACTTTTATGTTTGTTAGCTCTAAACGATATTAAAGCTCTACCAGAAAATAAATCGATAGCTTCATCTAAGAACTGAATGTTCGTAACATTTCGAGCAATTATTAGCTCTTTAACGCGTTCTAAAAACGCAGATAAGGACATTGACCTTGGTTTTGCCAAAAATTTAAGGGCCCACTTTAAAACAGGAGTCGACTTAATAACAACTTTCCTAACAGGGTCGGGAGAGTTTGAACATTTTTGAACAATATTATTTTCAATAAAAGTGACAGGTTCTGATTCGCTAGAAAAGACTGATTAATTAACTAACAGCTGATAACCCGATATTAAAACACTTAAGTCGCCATTTAATTGTTTCTTTATCAACTCGTCTGCTGTTATTTCCGATTCGCTGTTTTCAATACGGTCAAGATAATGAGCGAGTTTTGTTTCGATAGTAACACCTGTTGCTTTAGCTGGTGACGTTTCATAAGCAATTAATAATTTTTCTAAAGAATTTTACCAAATTCGATAGCATCGCAATCCTCTTTAAACGAGAAAGGGTAAACAAAACTTTGATCTAAATTTCCTTCGGATTCATTTTTAAAATTTTTCGTAATGTAGCTCTAAGGTCTTTGACTACACCATCCGCGTTAATTCCTCATTTTGTAGCTCGTATTCCAGTTCAACTTTAATTAAACGTTCGACCTAATTTTTTCAATAAAAATCGTGAAAAAATTTTATGTACTTTCTCAGCGTTAAAGGATGTTACGAACAGAATCCGAGTCATCCGAGTCAATCCGAGGCTTATACAAAAGTGCAAAATACGTTTTCCGTACGTTTTATTCAAATTATTAAATTCGTTAGTTTTTTTGAGAGGACGTATTATAAAAGATTTTAGGGAGGACCGTGTTGCGGGAATAATGTGATTGATTTCAGCTTCGGGAGAATTATTCACTCGACGAGGATATTTGGTAGGGATTAGCGTATCGTCGTGCAGGATTAATTTACAGGAACAGGGTAATTGTTAGATGGTTCTTGGGGTCCTTGGTTTTCCTACCTTGTAAACTTACAAACATATTATGCCTTCGAGTAGTCAGCGGTCCTCCACTTCAAATACAAGTATTTGAGGGAGGCCAGGTTCGAAAATTGCTTACTTTTTGGTCTGGGCAGCTTGTCATTAAAAACACAGAATACATTATAAAAGTCGTATAATTTAATCATAAAATATAAACACATTAATCACAAAACTATCCTTAATTTAGTCACCTTAGCATTTCTTTACATTTACTTTAAATCAAAGATAATCATATTACTCAAATTGTTCTTTATCGTAAGTGACATTGATATTAATTTATTCAATATTAAATACTTAAATTTGCCTATGGCTTAAGCAATACACATTATTTAATTAAGCTTTATATAGTTCAAGCTATAAAAGTTATTAGGTTGGCTTATTGCGAAAGAAAAATGATCCTGTACAATTACTAGGATTACTAAAGAGTTGTCGAATTTAGAGACCATTGGTCTAATCGTCATTTGCGCGGCACTTTACACAAACTCACTTTCTTATAGCTAATACAAAAATTGTTACCTTTAGGTGACATCGATAGGTGGTAGGTTGTAGTAACGATACTTCTCCGACAAATTGGAGATGACACCCCCTGAGTGGTAATTGTTGATTTCCCAATAACGTGGTCCATTGAGTGCGTGGATTAATTGTTATTCGGATTTTTATTCTTACTTTGATTTAGATAGGTTATGAGGCGCATTAATTGCTAGCGCTAACCCTCGCTAAGTTGCCGTTGCGTTATTTTGGTTTTGTTAACCAATTTTGCGGTAGTACTAACATTTCATATTTTGCTGTACAAGCTATCGATGGTTACTACCGGATCGAACACGATATTTACTTTATTATTCATTAACTTTCACGAAAAGTTTATTTAATTATTTGTAAGGTAATTATTTAGTCAAAAATTTGATTTCTTTAAATTTAAACGGCACGTTATTATATTAATTACGTTTTTAATATTTTAAATTTCTATTAAGGTAATTCCTTTATTAGAAAACTTGAGTTCTTTAAATTTAAACGGCACATTATTATATTAATCGATATTTATAATTTATTTGCACTAAACTATTTACGTTATTTCGATAATTTAAACTTCACCGTTCTTTAATATTAAGTTACGTAATATTTTCCCAATTTTAAACTTTGCGCTTTTCGAGACGATATTTACTAGCGGCTTCCGGTAATTTTTATAAGTTTCCCAAATTGTAGAACTTATTTTAAAACCGAGTAGCGCGTACGCTAAGTTAGAAAACTACATCTTCTTCTTTCGAGGTCTCGAGAACTTTCTGGTTTTTCTTTCCCTTTCCTCTAACTTTATATATTATTTCCCTGGTGCTTTGGTTTATCACGGTTATTATTTGCAGTTTAATGACGTAGGTGTCTGGACGGACACGTGTCACTCAGTCAACCAAAGATTGCATTTTTTTAGCATTATAGCTTTAACTTATACTCAGGTAATAGTTGGTCTACTTTTAATTGCAACTCTTTATACTTTTACTGCATTTACGCTAGAATTTATGTTATCTTATGCAGACGAGTCGCGCTTTCTTGGCGTCGCTAGAGATTAATTATTATTTTGCTGCAATATGTTTATACAAAGTATATTAATTTTAGGTATGAATTTATAGAAAATTCGACTTTATAGCTTTAAATTGCTAATTCGTGTTACGTAAAAAGTGGAGCGTAACATAATGTTAGTCGTAAGGATCCAATTGTTTCCAGTTTCCCTTGATTAGTAATTGTGATTGATGTGGGCATTCAATATAAGTTTCCATTTTTGAATGGGTTAGGGTAAATGTGTATAAGAGTACGCACTTAGTGAATAAAGTACAATATCTGATCGATTTTCTATACAAAGACCGTAGTTTATGTACTATAGTTGAGCTTGGTTATTATAGAATTTGTTTTTGTGGTGCCACATATCCAAATGTTATATAAATATGTGATTTTCAGGTTTTCCTGAACATCTGCAAGTGCGTACTCTTACACACTGGTGTGTATAAGAGTACGCATGATTATGCTTAAGTGTACGCACACTATTACAATACAATATTTCATTAATTTAAAGGTTAACAAATAAGTAATGGACAGAAAAATAAATTTTTATTTATTATTAAACGCAACATGAACAATATTAACTTTACTTTTAATTAATAAACATAAACTTTGAGAAATACAAAAACTAGGTATATTAAGTAACTAAACATTCTTTTAAATACAAATTTGAGGTATCCATATAATTTTGTACCGTACTTAACAAAATAACAAAAAGTTATTCTTCACACTCGGAACAAATAAATATACCTATTACGTAACTTGTGCACGATTCGTGCCACCACTTATTGCACTGAGAGCACATAATCCAGTCTTCCTGAGATTTTGAGAATAAATCACCACATCTTGGGCAATTGACATCCTCATCTGCTTCTGCTCTCTTTTTCTGCTTTTGCTGCTTCCGTAACGTTCCAGATTCTGTACATTTACGTAGTTTTCTTTTTGCTGCCGTTGCTTGTTTCATTTTTTCTTTCTTCTTTTTTTCTTGCGCCAGTGCTTCCAGTTCATCTTTAAAAGGAGTACTTGACAATATTTCGGATTTTGCGATTTATGTTTATTGCGATTGGGTTTTTTGTAATTTGGGCAAAGGTAAAAGATCAGAAGCCGACAGATTTACAGCAACTTCATCAACTATTTTCGAAGTGCTTGCTATTACTATTCCGTCCTCACACACTATGTCCAGATTGGTGATGTCTTGGAATGTAGGTGGTGGTGTTGTATTTAGTGGAACTGATGGGGTGGCTGGGTCGTCGATTTCCACAATGGACTGCTTATTGCTTAAAGAAACAGCATCTATTATATCATCCACTTCTACAGCATCTTGTGGGATTTCCGTTCGTAAATTTGTATTTAGTGGTATATCCGTTACGAGGATGGAGCAAAATCTTCATCTTGAAATTGATCAGGATTGTACGGATAGATTCCAGATGATTTAAATGAATTTTGGGCTTTCTGAATATTAGCAACATTTGCATATGCAGCGTTGAACAATCCGGCAACTTGAATTTGGGTAATGACTCTTCCTGGATTATTTATCATCCAATGGTCACATTCTCTACTGTAAGCTCCCTTTAAAGGTCCAAAAAATCCCAAATCGAGAGGTTGCATCTTATGACTTGCATGAGGTGGCAATGACAGTAGATCGATATGATTCTTCCTGCAGTACCGTATAGCTTGTAAATCACGATGAGAACTGTGATTGTCTAGGACTAAAAGGACTGGATTATCGGCTGTCGGTTTGCTGTAATTCCGGAAGTGCACCAACCATTGACAAAATAGTTCAGTATTGATAAAACCAGATTCCGATATCATTTTTAAGGTACCAGCTGGAGCGTTTATATAAAGCTCCTCTTTCATTCTTTTCTGGGAAATATCAAGGCAGGGGGAATGTATATACCCGTAGCACTCATACAGCAAACCGCTGTTACTAGCTGTTCTCGATCCGCACTTGCTACTTTTCTACAAGTTTCTTGCATATTTGCACCTAGAGCACTGCGTACTCTTTTGCAGCAAACTTTGCGTACTCTTACACACATACGTGAAATTCAATATTATTGACTATAATTCTGGCAAAAAATAAGTTTTCAACCAATTTCAAGTGACTGCATATGTAGTAAATCATGGACTATCTAAATTCAACATTTGTAAAATTAAAGCAGTAGTTCTTACCTCCACAAACACAAAAAAATTGACTACAATAGAATACAATGCGCGGCAATGAAAATTTTTAACCTGTATATCTTGCAAACCACGTCGCTAATTGCAGATCTCGCTTTTGACTGTATAATTAGATGCAATTTTGATTGCAACTAACTCTTAGAAATTAGCAATAGGTGGTAGCTTAATGAAATAACAGTGGTAGGTACTCTTAAGACCTTGTTTCACTGTAAAATTTGTATAAAATCTTCTGAATTCATGAATTCTCTGTGTACAAGGGAAACAAGACTGCACAATGGCCATCAAGAATACGCCAAGAATTTCAAAATTATTTTAACACCAACGGTCAAGTACCTTGGCAACAAAAAGCTGTAGAAAATAGCAATCTGTAAAAATTTATAAATATAAAAATCTTATTCTAACTTTATATGTATTTTGTACACTTACAGAAATAATTTCATCCTCTCCTAATGTTGATGAAAGATTTGTTCTCGGAGCATTTGTGCTCGCGGTGTTACAAAATCCTTTCCTAGCGGCAAGATGATCTTGCAGAAACAAAAGTTTCTCGAAATGTGCAAAGCTACTTTTGCACACTTCCGATCCCGAGCCACTAGGTTTGTTGCGGGACCTTGCCATTTCGCTACTAAAACGTGCTCGTAAGCCGTTAATTTTAGCTTTAATTTCGTTAACTGCAATCATAATTATATAAATGAATACAAAATTATCATTTGAAAAACGCTCTTACCACTACTATTAGGCCTTACTTCTTTCAAACCTTCCACAATTCCTTCCAGCGCACTTTGTCTTTTAAATTTATTATGATAATTCGGATCCGACGTGGTATACAAAATCGGTTCCACCTGGTATAAGTCTATTAATGCAGATGTTTGTTCTGCGGACCACACACCAGCCATTATAATTAAATAACAAACGAACAAAATAAATCACGAACAAAATCAATCAAAATTGCAACTGAACAACTAAACAAAATCTCATCAGCTGTTTGCTTCCATTACTACACCGGCCGAACACGTTTATCAAGTTGGTGGGGACCAACAGCCAATGGGATGTCTGCTTTATAAAACTTTAGAACTTGCGCTAAAATTTTTATAAAACTAAAGTTTTTATAAAAACGTTTTAGTGACGTCATTAAAATAGAAGCACGATAAAAATAATTTTACGTACGGAATTATTATAAAACTGTGGAGCTGTCACACTGTCAAAATCGTTTT
This sequence comes from Lycocerus yunnanus, assembly GCA_036346125.1. Classification (NCBI taxonomy): domain Eukaryota; kingdom Metazoa; phylum Arthropoda; class Insecta; order Coleoptera; family Cantharidae; genus Lycocerus; species Lycocerus yunnanus. The sequence goes on from JARFIX010000097.1 coordinate 156,395, forward strand.
TATAAAAATTTTTATAAAAATTTGGATGAAATTTTTACAGTGAGACACGGGCTTTATACATATGCGTGCTGTTATACACATTTACCCTACATGCCGTATTCTTCATTTCCAATTTTCCTCTTCTTTACGTCTCCTTGCAAATTTTCTAATACTTTTAAAGTACTAGACAAAATATTTATTTCTTCTTGCTCTGTCGTTTTACATTTCTTTCTTTTAAGAGTATTTCCTCCAGATTCTAATGGTGAAACTGGTGATTCCATTAAAAACGAAGCTCCGGGTAGAGGTGAACTTATTATATAATTGCCCTCTTGTAACAGGCTCTCGCTAACATCTTCTTCGGTTTCGACTTCACTCTGTAATTTATCTAGCTCAGTATTTCATAATTTATTTTGCTATTTCACTACTTACCATAGGAACAAAAACGGAATTTTTCGATTCCCGACATTTTATGTACGTTTCCAAAAATTTTAGTGGTTCGTACCACCAAACAGTTGGCTCATACACATCTTCGCTTCCAGCTCCAGATCTCATACTAGTTTTCATTTTAACCAATTCGTGGTTAAATTGTGACCTTAAATTAGCTATTTTTTTCTTTACCCCTTCTACGTTTACTTCTAAACCACAATTTTCTTTCATGCTAGCAACAATTTGTAGTAGTGCATCGCTCCTTGCGTGTTTGTTTTTGTAGAGCTTGTTTTTGGGATCATATAAACAAGGATAACCCTCAAAAACACTTATTAAATACTGCATAGCAGCCCTCGACCTATCGATCTAAATTAGGTTAACATCAATTAATACCAAACTTTACATATTATTATACATATACATACCTTGTTTTCCATATTAGAAGTAATTATTAAGTTAATATAATTATTAAATTAATATAATTTATTAAGTTGGTATAATTTATTAAGTTAATATAATCACAGAAAATATAATCACAGAATAACTTGCAATAACCTACAAATTTATAGGCAAGTCTGCCAACTAAATATTTAAAAAGGCGGTTTATTTAAAAAACTCACGCACAAAGTCATGGCAAAATAGAAACAGTTCTATTCTGAAAATCTGCAAGATTTAGACCGTTTTCTGTATGAAGAGCCGGAAGAGCAAATTAAACTTTTTCCACGTATGGTGCAAAGTAGACCCCGAAGAAGCAAAGTAGTCCCGGTTTACGGTAAACTAAAAAATTTACATATTATATACATCGGCATTCTTGAAGCGCTCTAGACGAAGCCGGGCCAACTCAGATTCATATTGAGCTTTTTTAACCTCCTCCCGAACTTTTTTAAGCTCCTCCTGAGCAATTAGCAACTTAAGGCTCTGTAATTCTTCATCATGTTGCATTTGTGCCTCCACACGCCTGTTTATGATTGATGTTGGTGGCTCTGCCGGTTCTGCTCTTCTCTTACGTCTAAGAGGAGTATCGTTACCTACACTAATAGGTAATGATGATCCTCCGGTAGCTATCACTACTGGAGGTAATCCTCCGGTAGCTATCACTTCTGGAGGTGCATCGTTACCTATTATTGTAGGTAACACCGCTACTTGCTGCTGATGCTGCCCCTACATACATACTGTTAGGTTGGTGTGAATAGTAATTTTAAAGACTCACCATGTAATAGACTGTAACTGCTATCAAAATTATTTGAAATGCTGATATCCATCCATGGAGCAGCATCAGCAACTAAGTTCATTACTGGATCAACTATTGGTAGTTTGGGTAGACCTCCGCCAGTTTTCAATGCCTCGAAGGTCTCAGCAGTGCACAACTTTCTTTTTTTATGTTTTAAATTTTTCCAAAGGCTTTGCAGTTGTGCACTGCATCTTGTTACTGTTACTTCGGGTTGCCCATTGTATTCGATGGTAAGGCTTTCCCCCACCTTCTTCTTTTCTTGTGTGGTACTGGCATCAGTCCTCTTGTCTTCTAATACAGGGTAATTCCTAACCAAAATGGCTAGGAGCGCCCTTTCCCTGTCGTTGTAATTTATTCCTTTACTTTCCATTTTCGCGCCAAAGAAGTAAAGCACAGAGTAAAGTGAGGTTATAAAAGTGACATCTGGTGATATTACTAAAATATCACCAGATTTGGTGATATTACTAAAAATATCACCAGATTTCAGCTCAAATCGAAATTTCTACGAAACTTCCCGAAGCGCTGACTATTAGTAGCGACGAGTTTCAAACCTCAAGAAAGATTTGCAGAAAATAGGTTCAAGTGGAGTTTTGCTCGACGACTATTAGTACCACCATAGGTAGTACGGGCATGAATGTGACAGGTAGTTTTGTACTTTTGTTTGCAGTGAATGCAATTCTCATATCGCGTCACATTGCGCTTACAAACGTCAGCATCGTGCAGCGACGGACGGTACAATGTTGTAATAAAATTGTTGGAAACGAAAATAAATTCTACGCAATGTAAGGTTAAATTTACTTTTAAGTCTGCTTTCTTAAAGAAGGTGATAGTTGAAGAAGCCATATTAAATTTAGTTACCGTACACTATCACCACGCTTTCACTGTAAAATAAACTTTGCCTCAAAAATTAAACATATTTTTTAAGGTGTCAATAATAATTAATAGTTAGAAAGTCGAAAAAAAAAATAGAAAAAAAATTAATAGTTTCTTCTATGGTAGTAAATCCATTACTGCCTTTAATGTCAGAGCTCTAAAGTTTGATGGTATTTCCTCTGTACTTATTTTCTCTTTTCACAACCTGGAAATAGTTTTTCATATTACAATCATATTTAATAAATATGATAATTGCTGTATTGCTACTTACAATTTTACTTTTTTTGCTATTTTGACTTTGCAAGTGGAGGATCATTTATACCATCCAATCTGCTTGGAATTTTTTCAGACCTTACTTTATTTTCTGGAATCCTACATACAATTATACATAACTTACGGGATCGAACTTTATCTGATTAACTAACTCGAGTTTCCTACTCCAAACGTGTGTATAATTAATAAATGCTTACATATTCTAAGTACTACAATCATAATTTATAATTGCAACCTTGCTTAACTAATTGTAAGTTAATTGGTCGGCAGGTTATTATTAGGTATAATTTTTTGTCAAGGCAATTTATTATTAATTATTTACAGGGTACTTTTGAAAATAAAAAAAATTAAAAACAATTATTTTAATAGTCTCTAAAAATCGCTCACATTTTTAAATTATTGTTTTGTTTATTAAACTAATATTTTATTCTGCGTAACTTTAATTTTTATTTTACTCATTGAAAACAAACGTGAAAAGGACCGGGCACCGCTGCAGAAGCAACATTGGCCGCAGCCCCGAGCGTAGTCCACTCAACTATACGCTCTGCCGACTGAGCCTCTTCGATAAATCGGGCCCGATTATCAAATTTAGCGCACCCCATAACAAGCGAAATATTTGGGAGCATATTTTTCCGAATTACCCTCAACTGTTCTGTCTCGGAGGACAGGGATCGCTACGCGAAAAACGCGCCAACATATCTTCGATGTAACCGCAGACCGATTCTCCGGAGGACTGCCTGTGAGCGCGCACCTGATCTAGATATTCACTGTTGAAATCGAGTGGTAAGAAACGAAGCTTTAAAGCTTCAATCAGTTGCTCCCAGTTTGTTACTTGTGGACCTAAACCACAGTACCAAGTTAACGCCTCAGTTCGGAAAAATTCTACGGCTCGCTGAAATATTTGGTCTTCAGACACCCCCTAGACAAAGACAATTCGCGATTCCGCTCCACAAAATTGAAAACAGCATTAAAATCTTTGCTACCCTCAAATAATACGTTCCACTTCTTTATGGCGACATAATTGCGACTCCGGTTGTTACTCACTATCAAGGACGATAGGAGGGACGCTAAATCGGGAAATTTATCGACAGTAGGAAATACCGAGGACCTCCTTAAGGGCGTCCCAAACTCGTCAGCCGCATCAGGCGGTTGGTCAGTAGCGATATTGTCAGCTTCCTCAGCAGAGCTGATTAGTTTTTCGATTCGCTCACTGTAAGCTAATATTTGGGACATAAGCGTGTCTTTGCCCTCTAAAAACCCCGCGCCAAGGACAGCATTGACTCGGTTACTGTAATGCGATAGATGGTGGGAAACCACTACGGAAATATTTGGGTCATGGGTTCGTTCCAACAGATCTATCTGCTTCCCTAGCTCAAGAATCGCGTTCCTACAGAGTTCGAGCTCGGCAGGAACGTTATCCGGCGTGAATTTGTAAATCCTCAGTTTAGAGTCATAACGCTCGCGGCGCATTAAATTTCTTGCGGGTAGAGAGTGTGTCGGCTCACGTGTTAAGTCGACGTCTCTCATCAAAAAGGGCAACGTCGATCTCCCTCTTAAAAGCGCATCAACGTAGTCCCCCATTTAAAAAAATTGTTAAAAATTGACAGTAAAATAATCAATCAAAACAACAACAAAACAATTTGATGGTATAAACGACCATCAAATCTGCTTGGAAATTTTTCAGACCTTACTTTATTTTCTGGAATCATACATACAATTATACAAAACTTACAGGATCGAACTTGATCTGATTAACTAACTCGAGTTTCCTACTCCAAACGTGTGTATAATTAATAAATGCTTATATATTCTAAGTACTACAATCATAATTTATAATTACAACCTTGCTTAACTAATTGTGTTATTTGGTCGGCAGGTTGTTATTAGGTATAACTTTTTGTCAACGCAATTTATTATTAATTATTTACAGGGTACTTTTGAAGATTAAAAAATTAAAACAATTATTTTAATAGTCTCTAAAATGGCTCACATTTTTAAATTTTGTTTTGTTTATTAAACTAATATTATTTTATTCTGCGTAACTTTAATTTTTATTTTACCTATAATCTCTTATTATTGTCGGCAAATAACTTTGTATTTGGGATTTGCATAAATAAACTAAACGAATTTTTACGAATGGTTTTATAATTCTCTGAGACACTATTGTATATGTACCTTAAAACTTCTATTAGACACCTGGCAAAATGGATTATTTCGAAAAAAAAGAATTAATGATCAAAGAAATTGAATTTTATTCTTGAATAAAGTGCCAAAACCATAACTTTAATGTATATAAATTCAACAACAAAAATCAGATTTGTAAGACTCATATTAACTCTACAATTACAAAATTAAAGTTTAAAATCGTTCTCCAAATTAATACAAAATTACAACGCATACGACAAATTATCAAAAGGTCATAATTTATTAATTATTTACAACTGTTTAGGCATTAACAATTTAGTCAATGAGAGTTACGCGTTAACGCAGGGTCTCTCATCATCTCGCTTATTTTAAAAATGTTATATTGTATATTCTGTTTTTAATAATAATTGTAAATGTTAACTCTTAAATAAATATTGTTCTGTTCTGTAAAATAAATAAATACATATACGGTATTACCAGGAAGCCAGCGAAATATTTTCCAATTATGGGCCAAAAATTAATAAATCTTTCCGGCTTTAAAGTATCTAAAACTTTGCTTTGTCAAACGTCAAACACTTGGCTGCAATTGACGACATATCAGAATCAAAAGCAAAATTATTGTAAAAACAACGTAAAATACGTACCTCTATGTTAGATTCGTCTGACCAAATATTTTTGTATTTACCAGCCTATAAAATTTGGGTGCCCATTGCATTTTCTGATAATGTAGCAAGTCCTAAAATAAACCAAAAAAAAGAATAACAAAAATCAAAATCACAAAATAAATGTCTCACCGAATTTTGCTACACCACGTATAGTGCCGCAACACGTTGAGATAACACTTGGGCTGCCAATCTTACTTTCATTTTTTTTAAATTTTTCTTTACAGATATGGCTATCAGTTAATTTATTGAACATCCTAGGGTCAAAATCGCCAATATCAAATTCATATACCTATGTTGACAGTATCTGACGAGGATGCTACTGCTGGTTCGCCAGTAGATGATGTAAAATTACAATCTTACCCAATAAAATTATTTCGTATACACTTTAGCAAGTGGGAGGGTCATAGAAATGAAGTACTTCTTGGTCACCTATTAAGTAACCAAGTAGTCTGTTTTCACTGCCCTCGCGAATATGTATTTTGTCAGTATCTTCGAACAGGATTTTAATGGCAGGATTTTAGTGCCTGAATTGCCTGTAATTCAGGTTTCAACTGAAATTTTAACATACCACCTTCGGTAAAATAGTATGCCACTGGCTGCTCCACTTGCGATGAATACCATGAGCCATAAATACCATAGCATGGTCTGTAAATTTGGCTTTTTTGTGGTTACCAGTATCTTCAAAACCTTCAATCAAATCTGTTTTACTATTAAAATGTAAAGACGGCTCGATACTCATTTCATCAAAAATGATTGTACAATGCCGATCAAGTACATACAATTTATCTATGAGGTAATGTTTGTACCATTATCAGGCGTGGTCGAGTTCACAAAAACCTTGTTAATTACCTTCAATGAAGTGGTTTTTGCTGTGCTGTAATCGGTTGCCTTGGCTGCATAACTTGCAGGGGAAACTGGAGCATATATTATATATTATATCATATATATTGCGACGTTTTTAGTCTTATTTAGGCTTTCTTCTTTGAGCAAGTGGATAATTTGCATTTTGTCTTTTACCGTTACGTTGAGCAGGTAAATTTGCTGCTTAAAAACTATAGGGTGATTCCGGGATAATTGGACCACTTTTTTTTAAATCATCCTGTTTTCATTTTTGTTATATTTAAAATTTTCAAAATGGTAAAAGTCGATGCATACACTGATGTAGTTTGAAGTATTTTATTATAATGATACATAAAATGAGTAACATTATTACTTATAAACAAAAAAAAAAGTTCTAACTGGTCTCACTAACCAATATTATGAAGGTTAGTTGGTCGAGTGTATACGGGGTAGTTGGACCACCCTTTCAAGGCAATATTCAGCAGAGGTTCTTTATTTAGATGCCACTTTACCGCATAGTACACACGCATTCGCGTATTTCATGCATCTCGCATTGAATGCATTTACAACAATCATCCTTTTTTTCATATTGAAGTTTGTTTTTTCCTACCTCTGCTTTTTCTTTCTTCGCTCTTTGCTTGCTAATATTTTCCATGGATGTCAGAATGCTAGCCACTTGCCGACTTCGTTTTCTAACTGTACTAACAGCAGTGCCAACATTAATCGATGAAATTTCATCTCAAGTCTTGGCTGGTGTTTTCACTAGCGTTTGAGGAATCACGTCTTTGGAGCAACTGGCGATCGGTTACAAACAGTTTTATTGGATATAGTAGCTGTTGGTATCACATTTTGAGAAGTTCTCAAGATTGGATCGGTTGCTTTAGGCTCTATTTCTATTGACGTTTCGGTCAAATAAGCATAATCTGGAACTATATTGTCATTGAAAGGTGCGATTCCTGTAGCTCTAAAACCAGAAGTGGCATTTAATAGTTTGCCAAATTGATACCGCGTTATATCTTTGCGGAATTTAAGCGGAAGAAAGTCTTTGATAAATTTTAAATACATTTCACTTCGACAATTGCATCTTGTCCAATTAGTCCTGCATAAGAAAATGTAATTAAAAAATACAATATATCTATTAGTATTTTTTAAATTATCTAGCCAAGCATCCAAAAACCATATTGATCGGGAATCTAATAACCTGAAGGTTAAACAGTAATATCTAATATTTGCTCTAATTTCAGTAGGGCCACACCTTTTTTGGCTATACCATATTCCGTGGTTTTACTTAACATATTAATATAAATAGCACTGTTTTTAAAATATTACTGTTTGTTTCAATTTTGGATACTAAATAGAACACCACCGTATAAATCAGATCTAATAAATTTGTGCAGATGTTGAGTTATGACTCATACTTAAAAGGTCATATTATTTATTGCCTTTTACATTCACATTCAGGAAGTGGAATTTGCGATAGTTCGGATCACAAATCCGCTACTTCGCTTAAGCCTGTATGACACTATCACACTTTGTTGAACTTTTCGTTAAACTTTTTGTCAAACATTTGTTCGAAAGTTGAACGAAAATTTTTAAGTGGGGATGTGTTTGTAGTGAAGCTGGCAACAAAACATTCGGAACATACTTCACACTGCTTTACATAATTAGCGTTGCCAACTACCAAAGTTACTAGTGTCGAAATTAACCGTTTAATGTGTTTAACCTAAAAGTTTTGTTTGTATATTTTTGTTAAAATAGTAACTTAATTATGAGCAGTTCAAAAAGCAAATTAAAAAAAATTGCAAAGGCGCTTAAAGTAATGGAAATTTACAAGCAAGCTACCAAGAAACCCAAACGTATTTGGAGTCGAGCCTGGCTGTTGAGAAGGGACCAAATGCTTCTTGGGGCTTGTTCATTTGTACATAGTGAATTGTTGTGTGAAGATGCTCATTCGTATGCCAATTATCTGAGAATGTACTCGAACAGTTTCAATATTTTATTAAATGCAGTAGAAGATAAAATTGGACGCCATGATACTCAGCTTCGACAAGCTATTTCAGCAAAATTTCGGTTAACCGTAACCTTACGTTTCCTTGCTACAGGAGAAACTTTTCAGAGCTTGTCGTTTAACACAAGAATTTCACAAACGGCAATAACAAAATTCATACCTGAAGTTCTAGAAGCAATATATGAGTGTCTTCATGAAAAATATTTAAAAGTAAACAACGCTTACTAATCATTTACTGATTAGACTACACTTACAACTGATTTATTTTATTAGAATCGTTTTTTAGGTACCATCAAGCCCCGAAGAATGGAAATGTATTGCGCAGGAATTTCATGAGCAGTGGAATGTACCAAATGCTATTGGTGCCATGGATGGTAAACACGTAGTATTCCGACCTCCCCGAAGTTCTGGTTCTCATTACTACAATTACAAGGAACACACAGTATTGTACTACTTGCAATTGTAGATGCTAACTACAACTTTGTATATATTGATGTTGGAACAAACGGGAGAGTTAGTGATGGAGGCGTTTACAAAGATTGTGACTTTGCGTTAGCTTTGGAAAATCAATTGCTAAACCTGCCAAATAACACAGCATTACCACACATGGAAGATCCCGTACCATATGTTTTATTAGCAGATGCTGCATTTCCTTTGCAACATCATATTTTAAAACCATTCCCCTTTCGGAATATGACACGGGAACAAAGAATCTATAATTATAGATTAAGTCGAGGAAGGAGGGTAGTAGAGAATGCCTTTGGTATCCTTGCGAATCGTTTTCGAATACTGCTTAATCCCATCAATTTATCAAGGGACAAAGTAGTTGCTATTACAAAAGCATGCTGTGCCTTGCATAATTTTTTAAAAGCACAACGTCCGCAGGTAATTATGAAGGAAGTTGATACCGAACTTGAAAATGGAAAGGTAGTCGAAGGATTGTGGAGACAAAATGGTTCGGGGCTACATGATGTAACTTATCATCGAGGACGTCCAAGTACTGAAGCTATCAAGATCCGTGAAACATTTATGACATATTTTAACACTCATGGTAGGGTAGAGTGGCAAGAAAACATGATATAACAACCGGACAAGTCACATTTTACAAAAATGGTCATCTTTGCCGAAGATTTACATTTTTAATTTTTTTTAACTTTGTATCTTTAATGTGCTTACTAGATATTATAATTAATATCTAGTATATTAGTTTAATTAATAATTAAACTAATTATCTACAATTATAAACAAAAAATAAAAATAATTGAACTAATTATCTAATTAGTTTAATAATTAAATGTAATCGAATATTAAAATGGCGAAGCGGATGAATTATTAAACTAATTCATCTTCGTCTTGTGCATCTTGTATAAGGCTTACTATTTTCCGCTTTGCCATTTTTAATATTCGATTACATTTAATTCCTTTTAACTCGCTTCCTATCCAAGCGGTAAATAAATCGATGGGGTCGTCTTTGTCCTCCACTATTTTGTCCAAAGTAGCTCGCAGGATACCTTCAGGTGTTTCTTTCGTATTTCTCTTTCTTTAAGTGGTCTACTTGGACTAGGAGAATTTGCTCTTGAATGTCCAGATTCAGGTGACAAAACTCCACTTGGCGATATCGTGTAAATTTCACTAATCGGTTCTTCCACTTCAGTCTATAAAATTTTAATTTAATTACATAAGTTAGTGTTCATATTATAAGTAATTTCAGAACTAACCATAGTAACATCAAGTTCAAAATTCTCTTCCAAGTAAGCATTTCCACAAGATTTCTTGTGCACTAAATTAGTGTCCCCGCGATCCTTTTTAGTAAACGGTCGTAAAAATTGTAAGGTATCGTACAACCACCAACTTGGTTTGGAAGTTGACGACCGTCCAGAACCACTCGGATCTCCTTTCTTCAGGTTTCGTTCAACATTCAAAAATTGCGTCCTTAAACTGTTGAGCTTTTTCAAAACCTCGTCGGTGGTAAACTTTACTTTCGTTTTTAATTGCAATTCGTTTGCAATGGTTTCAACTGCCACATGTCTAGACATTTTATTGTGATAAGCCGGCGAATTCACATTATACAATAGCGGCTGTAGTTCGTAAAGTTCGATTAAATGCTTTACTGTTTCAACTTGCCATTTTTTTTCTACTTCCATTACTATAACCTATAAATCGATTAAAATAATCAAAGTCATCATAAAAATATAACGTACTATTTACCTTTAAAAACTTCAATTTACTACAAAAAACAACAACAAACGTTTGTTTAAATAATAAACTTAAAATTTGTTAAATAAACACTCACAAACAACAATTTCGTTACTGGCAGAAAATACTGGTAACTTATGGTAACTTATAATATTTTCATCAAGTTGGCGTTGATGGGCGTTGCCTACTTTTGCAGCAATGCGCATGATTTATTTAAAAGTTGACCGGAAAGTGTAACGAAAATGTGACCGGCTCTATTTTGTTTGACGCAAAAACAACACGAAAATGTGATAGTGTAATACAGCTTAAATTTTTCAGCAAACATTTGACAACTAGTTGAACGAAAAGTTCAACGAAAGTGTGATAGTGTCATACAGGCTTTAATGATAGAGCTCGAAAGTTTGAAGGTATTTCTTCTTGTTTCACAACCTTGAAATAGTTTTCATATTACAAACATATTTAATAAATATGATAACTGCTGTATATAAATAAGATTTGTCCGTCGTAATAAGTACAGATCGAATGTCTAATCTTTCCAATTATTAAAACTTAATAATCTTTGGATGTCCTTAGTTCTCCTCTTCACAGACATAAATATTACAAATAAAAAACAGTTTTGATTGAAAAGTTTTAATTTCTTAATAAGTGTGAAAAGTCGGACATTAGAATATTGAGGAAATGAGTCGCTGTCGTCACGAAATTTCCCGCAAATGGTAATCCTAACGTATCAAATAGGTTTTTTTGATGAACTACCGTAAAGTAGGGCTACTTGAACACGTTGTTTTGCACATTTTTTGAGATAAACTGTGACAAAATAAAGGCATGGCTACGAAAACACGTTGTGCGTACCGAGCTAACCGTTAGAAATGCACATACAATAATATACAAGATATGATATCGACGGTATCAATGCAATATGTCGTATCTACACTAACTCTAATTTTACAGGAGAATTAAAAAACTTCATAATATTTAAATAACTAATTACAATTGCGGATTTGCAGTAATAAAATACAAATTTCCGTAACTGAAAAGTTTATTGAAAAAATATTTAAATATTTCAAATAAAAGCGTTTTTTTTGTCTTTACGTTTTTCTAATTGTGCTAGTTCTTTATTTTCACGATGTTTGTCATATTTTTCCTGACTTAAATTTCTTGCGAATATTCTACGTAAATATCGCATTGGTCTTGACACGAAAAAAATATTACAATGTTTTTTTCTCTTTAACTAATTTTGTTACGATATTTCGTAAAAGGTGCTTTTTTATCTCCATTTTACAGTGATTTAAATACACTTAATGTAAATCTGCAAATGAAGAAAACGTTGCAGTATGTCTGAGGTAAGGATTTAAAAAATTGAATATTGATGGAAAAATAGTTTTTGTTTTGAAAAATATTTATTCAGTATATTACAAGTTAAAAAATGTTCTTGAAGAATCGTTTTCATTCCATGAGTAGCTTCTTTCATTTGTGTCTGCTGATCTCATCGATGTTATATTCGATGGAGAGAAGAATTCAGGGAATTCTCGCGCTATGGCACAAGAAAATGCAGCCAGTGGGCTGGGTGGTTGATGAAACTGGACGTTGTCTGTTTATCTGAGAATTTTGGTCAACTTCACATTTGTCTACGATTTCATCATCAGCTTTATCTTCGGCATAAGAAACCGCTTGAAACAATTTTCTTCCGCCTTGTTTTTGGCATTTTGTTGGAAGACTTTTAGTTATGTTGAACATAGACATAAAAAACATAGAAATAAAATAGCAGAAATTATTCTATTGTGTATCTACCTTTTATTAGCATTATAAGGGATACTAATGTTAATCTCGGACTTGGTATCGTTAAATATGTCTGCCTTTTTTGTTTTATGTAATTCCGAAGCCACTAATTCACCAAATAGTTGGTGTTTTTCCTTGATTTTTTGAATTTAAATTTTGAATTGGATTGTCGTGAATTTGTCTTCTTGACGGGATCTTCTCGATCTAGTCCATTGTCCGCGCTAACTTTCTTTTTGAAGAAGTTGAAGATGTATCATCCAACAATACACTTGCATCGCTTAACGCATCGGTTTTGATATGATTGATGAACAGCATTGGCTGTTGATTTCAACTTCATCCGCATTATTTTGCTCGTACATCGACGTGTTGTTCTTCGCTCTGAATCAAATTCACAAAATTGAACTTAAGTTTGAGTAGCTTGTGCATAAATTTAAGAAGCTTTTTCTCTTCTGTGCTTTTATGTGGGTATAAGAAACATTAAAATTTCATACCATCACACCTTGGGCTCATAAATTACACCGGTCCAGCTCCGCTTTTGACTTTCCTTTATGCCATTGTGTTCGTGCGTAAACTGGAATCGATTTCTTTCGTTATATGTTCTACAAATAAATAAGGACGCTCCTTTCTTAATTCTTTGCATATCTGGAAAATAGCATCCTTCCGAGGATATTTGTTTGCGCTAAACATGTGACTAACATCAAATAAGCATGGATACGTTTCGTACAACTCGATCAACGTTAATTTCACCGGCCACTCGGAACTGCTTAATAACAAATAAAAATTTATTATTACTTGAAATTGATGCATTAGCTAATTTATCGTATCCATTTTGTAAATACAATGTGGATTTAAAAATACATGGTAATAGGAAAAAGACTTACCATAAGTCGACTTAATATTTTGCTATACTTAGCAATTTATGTCGATAGTAGCCTTTTTATCGCACAAATCAAACGACTATCCGTAGTTCGAAATAATTATCGAATGTATGTAAATTATTTATTATTACTTACCTGTCGTCGATGATATTTGGAAGTTGTTTTAAAAACCTTGCCTTAATATATACCATATTCTGTGGCATTAATATGAAAACATAAAATTCGCCTGTAATCTTTTAAGTATCAAAGCGTATTTGCCGAATGTATTTTGTAGGACTTCCTTACTTTCTGCTAGGTCAGCATCTTAGTCACCATAATCTATAATTTTTTCAACTGCGGTGTTTCTTTTTTCTGAAAGGTTTTCAGTTTCATCACCTGAGAATAAACGTCGAAAAATGGTGTCTGGGCTATTTCCAGGATAATTTTTTCATGGGCTGCGGTGCCAATTGAAAGCTTTATTGAATCGCAATCCTGAAAGATGAACACGTCGCTCATATGATCCTTTTGGATCAAGTTTAATCTTTTCCATATCATATCTGCAGACGATATTCATCAACCGTTCATCTGTGTTATTATTCTCATTTGAAGTGAGTAAATGATTTCTCTTCGGTGGCAAATCTAATTTCTCCTCTTCTGGTGGTCAATTCATTGTTTAATATTCTAAGAAAAAAATGTTAAAGAACAGAAATTTTTTTACTATTATGAAATGGGTTTTGTTTTACTAACTGGGTACCAGAAAACTATTCAAACACCCATAAATTGTGGAAAATCACATGTTAATGTGATTGTATTGTTCCATATCGTTGCTAGCTAATAAAGTAGAGTTATATTCTATTAATTTTAACCGCCATCACATAGGTCTACCTCGTATAAGATTTTATGTTTCTTACCATATTTAAATGCCAACCGACGAAGTTCTGTGGGCGTCAAAGCATAAAAGGCTTGGCAAGAGTAAGCACGTACTCTTTTAATTGGGTTTCAATCTCGGGTTAAGTACCGGTTTGCGACCAAGCGCGCTGCGCTATGATTTTTGATATATTGAATGCACGGCCAACTTCTTTTATTTTTCTGCCGTTTCTAATTTCGTTTATAGCTATCTTCATTTTTTCAGGATCCCAGGAATTTTTTTCTGTTTTACATACATATGTAATTGCGTGGCATCTGTAAATGAAGAAAACTAATTGGTTTGCTATTTAAAACATATTCTTGCTTAAAACTGTGGTGGGTAATTGTTCGTACCATGCGGGAAATTGTGCGCAATATCGCGTACAAAGTTCCCACGACCACTCGCAAATAAAACTTCGTCGTAACTAGAACAAAAATTGATCAACCATAACTTAATTTACATCAAAAGATGCTTAGAAGCTTACCAATTATGAACACACATGCGGAAAGTTCCATCCATGCATTGGTTGTGTATAATTGTTTCCATATTGTAATATTAATAGTTGTTTGTATTGTATTACAACTAATAGGGTTTTGCCGAAGATAAAGTTGATCGATGATACAATTTGGGGTAGTTTCTAAGTTTTTGACCGTAAGTGGAGAGTAAATCCAATTGATCTTTGATATTACTATTACGTCTTTGAATTCTTCATTATTACATTCAAAATATAACGGATTGTTGTAATCCACTGCTACGAATGTGTTTGGAACGTCTGTGATCCAAAACGTTGAACTGTTTCATTTCTGGATGGCACTAGAGTTATCTTCATCATCGTGAATTTATTTATCCCAACTAATATGAATAGACTGAATATGTGAATGTGCGTTTCATATTTTTCCACCTGTTTTATTTATAAAATTTTTATGATTTGCTTTGCTGAATCGATCTTGTTTTGTGCTTCTTCTAGAATTTTATTTACATGAATTGGCGATATTAATTCATGTAAGCTGTCGCGCCCAAAAGTATCCATCATGATCTTTGAATAATAATCACATGTCTCCAAAATATAGTTGTTTGCAACTTGAAATGAACTGAAGATCTATATTTCAAGTCTTTCGTGACCTTGGTATTATTCTCATTCTTGAATTGCCATGACTGCTTGATTTATTTTGTTTGAAAATGTTCTAATTGCTGGTTTATTCTTACTTCCGTATCGTTAAATGTAGGTAATGCTGATAACATGAATTTTGTTTGATGGTTTGCTAATTTCTAGATGGCAGTACATAACTTTCAGTAGCAAACCGTCGTTCCTCAATGGTACGACCATACTCAAGCAATTCTTCAAACGTACTACTTATCGTTAAACCTAATTGACTTTGATAAAAGGCGTAAGATTCTTTAAAAGAATACGTAATTTTTTTGATTCGGCAAGCGGTTCCATTAAACGAGTAAACATTGTTGACATAACTGAAATATAAATACTCATGTTTTCATCCGAACCTTGAGTTCGACGCTTAATTTTATCTAACAATCTGTCATCGTCTAAATTCTTTATTTAAAAGTGAAACTAAATCTTGCCAAGTATTAACTTTTATGTTTGTTAGCTCTAAACGATATTAAAGCTCTACCAGAAAATAAATCGATAGCTTCATCTAATAATTGAATGTGCGTAACATTTCTAGCAATTACTAGCTCTTCAACCCGCTCTAAAAATGCAGATAAGGACATTGACCTTGGTTTTGCCAAAAATTTAAGGGCTCACTTTAAAACAGGAGTCGACTTAACAACAACTTTCCTAAAGGCGCGTTCTCACGGTTCAAGTTTAGTTGATCAACAAAAGTTGAATACGACTCGCATCAGTTTTTGTTCACACGTTTCAAAATAAACTGATCGACAGTTTCAATTTGAAAATGGCGTCGAATGTAGTTGTTCGTGAATGTGTACAAATGATATCAGTGTTGTTACAAGAAGAACTAAAAAGAATTTTATGTAATATGAACAAAAGTCGGAAGAAACGTCGATTTTGGGTGAGACAGTGGATTTTAAGAAGAAATAGATTGGGAGCATCAAATACCTTGCTAAAGGAACTAGCATTAGAGGATAAAGAAGAATATCGAAACCATTTAAGGATGTCCGAGGAAAAATTTGACGAACTACTGTCGAAAGTTCAGGAGCGCATAAAAAAACAAGATACAGTAATGCGACAAGCAATCTCACCAAAATTAAAGTTGCAAGTAATTTTAAGATATTTAGCTACAGGAGACTCATTTCCAACGCTTGCTTTCGTATATCGAGTGCCTAAAAATACAATTTCAAATTTTTTGGGAGATGTTTGTATGGCAATATACGATGTTTTACAAGATTTTATTAAAGTAAGTATAAAAATTGATTAAAAAAAGTAGTACAATATTTAGTTTAAAATATCTCTTAGAGCCGCATTGAGTATATCAGGTGACTGCTGTTCATTCTCTCCGAATTCTTGCCTATTGAGTGACTGATTCGAAACCGATGACGACCAATATTCTCCACTCGTATCGTTGGAGAGCGCTGGTGAATGAGATGAATTATACGGAGGTGAAAATATCGCCCCTGGTGATAAAGCACTCTGATGTTGGGACTGAGTCAAAAGCTGTAATCGCTTTTCTCTAATTATATTTTGAATTTGCCCTGGCAAATAATTGCATCGTAAAGAGGCATATTTTTTAAGTGCATCTTTATTTTTGTAAATATCCGTTCGGTAGTTCCACAAACAATCATGCTTATGATACAGTTCAATAAATTTTAAGGTGTCACTTTCCGACCACTTGATGCTCATTTTTACTTAAAATAATAATTTTAACAATGCAACACAAACAATACACACGCCAGTTGAAAGCGATAAAAATTAAATGAGTCAACTGCTTGTTCACACGTTTCAAGATAAATTTCAACCTGAAAGCAATTCATGATGAGTCATCACTTGAACGACAAAAGTTTGATTCAGTCAATCTTTTGTTGATCAACTAAAAACTCGGTCAACTCTACTTGAAACAGAGGTTCTCACTACAATTTTCGTTCAACTTTTGTTGATCAACTAAACTCGGTCAACTAAACTTTAACCGTGAGAACGCGCCTTTACAAACGTCATCAACAATGTTGTAATAAAATTGTTGAAAACGAAAATAAATTCTACGCAATGTAAGGTTAAATTTACTTTTAAGTCGCCTTTCTTAAAAAAGGTAATAGTTGAAGAAGGTATATTAAATTTAGTCACCGTACACTATCTCCACGCTTTCACTGTAAAATAAACTTATAAACTTTGTTTCAAAAATTAAACAAATTTTTTAAGGTGTCAATAATAATTAATAGTTAGAAAATCGAAAAAAAAATAGAAAAAAAAATTAATAGTTAGAAAAATATTTATTGTCCAGCAAGAACCAACGGAAAGTAAGAGCCATTTCTTCCAAAGATCATATTATTTTTGAAACTTATTTCTAATTTTTTTTTCATCACTTTTGCAATCGCATTCAGGAATTGGTATTTTCTATGGTAGTAAATCCATTACTGCGTTTAATGTCAGAGCTCTAAAGTTTGATGGTATTTCCTCTGTACTTATTTTCTCTTTTCACAACCTGGAAATAGTTTTTCATATTACAATCATATTTAATAAATATGATAATTGCTGTATTGCTACTTACAATTTTACTTTTTTTGCTATTTTGACTTTGCAAGTGGAGGATCATTTATACCATCCAATCTGCTTGGAATTTTTTCAGACCTTACTTTATTTTCTGGAATCATACACTGGCTCACAAAATTGATGACACAAAGCAAACTTACCGATAAAATTCTGAATTTCTTCTATAATAGCAATCTTTCTTAAATTTTTTTTTACATAACTATTCAAACACGATTTGACACACTGAAAAACTCAATTAAACTAAAAAAACTATTTTGTAAACAAAAACAACAACAAACATGAAAAATGTAAGAATTTCGAAACACAAAATGATGACACAAACACATAAATTCATTAGTTTTACTTAATTTTTAATTTTTAAAACTTGTTGAGTTACCTTTGGCGTCGATTACAGCCTGCAATCGTTTCGGCATACTGTAAACTAGCTTTCGAGTAATATTTTCGTCTATTTTACCCCATTCTTCAATTAACCTCTGTTTTAGGGTTGTCTTGCTGGTAATTGTAGATTTTCTAATTCTACGTTCTAGTTCCGCCCAAAGATGTTCAATAGGATTTAAATCCGGTGATTGGGGCGGTGTATGTAGTTGTTTTGGTACGTGGTAAAGTAACCACATCTTAACTACATGAGCAGTATGTTTCGGGTCATTGTCTTGTTGAAACCACCACACCTTTGGAAAGCCTAATTTAACGACACTGTCTTTTAAATTTCTTTTTAAAATATTTAAATAATGTTCTTTATTCATTTTTATGTCGATAAATTCTAAATTGCCGACGCCGCTTGCAGCCATCGACCCCAAACCATAGCATTTCCACCGCCATGCTTTACGGTAGCACAAACATTTTCTTTTTTCAACTCGGTGTTGAGTCTCCTCCAGACCATTTGTCTTCCATCTGATCCAAATATGTTAAATTTGCTCTCATCTGAGAACAGCACATTATTCCAGAATTCTAAGCTCTCATTTACATATTTTTTAGCGAATTTTAATCGCTTCTTTCTATTAACCTCTGAAATAAATGGTTTCTTACGTGCTACACGACCATTGTAACCATTATTTCGCAATGTTCTGCGGATTGTTTCAGTCGATATGGGTTTGTTAATTATATCAGATATTTCTGTTCTTAAATTAGAAATTGACTTCTTCGGATTTTTCTTAATTTCTCTCACTATATGCTGTTCATTATGAGGTGTTAGTATTTTCTTTCGACCCCGTCCAGCACTATTTTGTAATGTTCCCTCGTATTTAAATTTTTTTACGATATATTTAACTGTCGAAAATGATTTACCTATTAAATTTCCAACTTCACGATATGTTTTTCCTTCACACACTAATTTTAAGATAAGTTTTCTTTCTTCAATATTAGTCTCCTTACGCGTTCGCTCCATTTTAAAGAAATTATCACTTTATAACTAATCCAAGTGATGTACTAGTACAGAATGTCGTTGTTCTTATTATTGTAATCAGAAATTGATACCTTGTGTCATCAATAAAGTACAAGGGTGTCGTATTGAGTTTTCCTTGTATGCTTGTGTCATTAATTTTATGTAATGCAATTCTTACATTTTACATGTTTCTTGTTGTTTTCGTTTTGAAATAATTTTTTAAATTTAACTACGTTTTCTAGAATTTCAAATCAAATTGGAATAATTATTTGAAAAGAAAAATGATCAAAGTTTATTAGTTTAGAAAAAATTCAGCGTTTTATCATTAAGTTTACTTTGTGTCATCAATTTTGTGAGCCAGTGTACATACAATTATACATAACTTACGGGATCGAACGGAACCGCGGAAATATTTGGGTCATACGTTTGTTCCAAACGTTCTATCTGTTTCCTAACTCAAGAATCGCGTTCCTACAGAGTTCAAGCTCGCCAGGAACGTTATCCGGCGTGAATTTATAAACCCTCAGTTAAGAGTCGTAACGGTCGCGGCGCATTAAATTTCTTAGCAATTTCTTGCGGGTAGAGAGGTGTGTCGGCTCACGTGTTAAGTCGACGTCTGTCATCAAAGGTCAACGTCGATCTCCCTCTTAAAAGCGCATCAACATAGTCCCCATTTAAAAAATTGACAGTAAAAATAATCAATCAAAACAACAACAAAACAATTTGATGGTATAAATGACCATCAAATCTGCTTGGAAAATTTTCAGACCTTACTTTATTTTCTGGAATCATACATACAATTATACAAAACTCACAGGATCGAACTTGATCTGATTAACTAACTCGAGTTTCCTACTCCAAACGTGTGTATAATTAATAAATGCTTATATATTCTAAGTTAGTACTACAATCATAATTTATAATTACAACTTTGCTTAACTAATTGTAAGTTATTTGGTCGGCAGGTTGTTATTAGGTATAACTTTTGTCAACGCAATTTATTATTAATTATTTACAGGGTACTTTTGAAGATAAAAAATTAAAACAATTATTTTAATAGTCTCTAAAAATCGCTCACATTTTTAAATTTTTGTTTTGTTTATTAAACTAATATTATTTTATTCTGCGTAACTTTAATTTTTATTTTACCCATAATCTCTTATTATTGTCGGCAAATAACTTTGTATTTGGGATTTGCATAAATAAACTAAACGAATTTTACGAATGGTATTTATTATAATTATAATTAATTATAATTGTATATGTACCTTAAAACTTCTATTAGACACCTGGCAAAATGGATTATTTCGAAAAAAAGAATTAATGATCAAATAAATTGAATTTCATTCTTGAATCAAGTGTCAAAACCATAACTTTAATGTTTATATTAAAAAAAAAATCAGATCTACATATAAGGACTCGTATTAACTATACAATTACAAAATTAAAGTTTAAAATCGTTCTCCAAATTAATACAAAATTACAACGCATACGACAAATTATCAAAAGGTCATATATTTATTAATTATTTACAACTGTTTAGGCACTAACAATTTAGTCAATGAGAGTTACGCGTTAACGCAGGGTCTCTCAACATCTCGCTTATTTTAAATTTTAAAAATGGTATATTGTATATTCTGTTTTTAAAAATAATTGTAAATGTTAACTCTTAAATAAATATTGTTCTGTTCTGTAAAATAAATAAATACATATACGGTATTGCCAGGAAGCCAGCGAAATATTTTCCAATTATGGGCCAAAAATTAATAAATCTTTCCGGCTTTAAAGTATTTAAAACTTGCTTTGCCAAACGTCAAACACTTGGCTGCAATTGACGACATATCAGAATCAAAAGCAAAATTATTGTAAAACAACGAAAAGTACGTACCTCTATGTTAGATTCGTCTGACCAAATATTTTTGTATTTACCAGCCCATAAAATTTGGGTTTTGTAAACATAAAAGCGTTCGTAATCTTTAAAAGGGTCAACCAATGAGAATCAGAACGGGGGCGTTAATATCCGTGGCACGGTAGTATTTGGTTTTAGAAACATGGATTGAATATACATCACTTACAGGATCGAACTTTGGATAGTACGCAAGTACACTCATCAGGTAAAGTGTGAAAAAACAATATGGTTTTCCTTTGTAGTGGAGGCTGCTCATCCAATTCCATTACAGACTTGTGATGATGTTTTGAATGAATAATGATTTCTCTTTTCCTTTAACAAACAGTATGACATCGGATGATGAAACCAAATATTCTACAATTTTGTTCAATTTGTGAACTGGTGTAAATCCACTCTACCACGATGATTATTCATCAAATAGTTGGGCTGCTTTTGAAATTTATACCTAAAGCGAAACTTCTGGGCATAAATCTGTTTCATGCGAATTTTTCTATGCGGTGCTGTCTCTCGGTCGTGTAATATTTTGAGCTGATGCTTATGTTGTTTCGGTGTCTTTTGTATGGCAAAAATTATGTCATAAATCAACTTATTGTAAATTTAAAGAATCGGAAATAAATATTGGGTTGCGAATTAATCCAGATGCTGTTTGTGGACTTCAGCATGGACATTAAAAACATTTTGGACCAGAAGCAAATGAATCGAGAAATCTATTTCTACAATATTTTAATGGCGAAGTAAAAGTTGATTGGCAAGATAATATGATTCGTTACAATTTTAAGCTGTAGATACTATACAAACTTAACTTTTGTATTTGTGTTAAATAAAATTATCAAAATATAGATAGCAAAAACCAATTAATGCAGAGATGGTATATACGGTTGATTCCTTTATTAACTTTAACTATGTACCTTTAAATTGCGATGTGAGTGTGTTGGCTCTGGCATATATACATATCTACTGCCGGCGTTGAGCGCTGGTAGCGCTTGTTGTTACAAGATGTTGATGTCGAAAATGTTTACAAACATTAAAAACGTCTCAACATTGGTATTATTTATCTCAATTTTTACGTAGCCCACTAAATGAACTGGCGATTTTGTCTGCAATGTTTTCTACCCTGTTGTTCTGGCATTTCTTGATCAGTTAAGAAAAAGAAGCTCGAAATAACAAATTTGGTTTATGGTATTTAATTATTTAAATATTATTATCAGACGTTTAAATATTATTTAATGTCTGATGACGTTTATCAACGTTCCCAACAATTAGGCTTCATCAACGAGGAGAAAATGATAGTTTTATTAAGCTTTATATTTTTATAAATTCTAAAAGTTCACTTCAGTATATAGAAAACATTAGAATATTGATAGTGTAAATTAAAAATCGAATGTGCCGCACCTCTAAATTCCTCCGTTAGATGACGGTGATCACGAACTTTTGAATTGAAATCCGAAAATGACTTGACAGATATGACAAATTAATTTTGGTATTAAAATTTTACATGTGTACAATCATTTTCACAATGTTGACTAAATTTCAATTGATTATTAAAAAATTGTAGGCAATCGACGGCCAAAATTCGTAATGAGCCGAATTGGATGACACAGCACATCTCAGATTTTTTCCTTCGGAATGCTTCACTCGTATTCCATTAACAGAATCAAACAACTTATCAAAGAAACGTAAGAAATCGACAGTGCCCATTGCATTTTCTGATAATGTAGCAAGTCCTAAAATAAAGCAAAAAAAAGAATAACAAAAATCAAAATCACAAAATAAATGTCTCGCCTAATTTTGCTACACCACGTATAGTTGCCGCAACACGTTGAGATAACACTTGGGCTGCCAATTTTACTTTCATTTTTTTTTAAATTTTTCTTTACAGATATGGCTATCAGTTAATTTATTGAACATCCTAGTGTCAAAATCGCCAATATCAAATTCATTAATATGTTGACAGTATCTGACCAGGATGCTACTGCTGGTTCGCCAGTAGATGATGTAAAATTACAATCGTACCCAATAAAATTATTTCGTATACACTTTAGCAAGTGGGAGGGTCATAGAAATAAGTACTTCTTGGTCACCTATTAAGTAACCAAGTAGTCTGTTTTCACTGCCCTCGCGAATATGTATTTTGTCAGTATCTTCAAACAGGCTTTTAATGGCAGCAGTATTCGTTGTGGCCTGGTCCGATCCACTGCATACAACATGAAGGCTAATACCTTGCAGTGCCTGAATTACTGCCTTTAATTCAGTTTTCAACTGAAATTTTGACATACCACCTTCGGTAAAATAGTCACTGGCTCCTTCCACTTGTGACGAATACCATGAGCCATAAATACCATAGCATGGTCTGCTAATTTGGCTTTTTTGTGGTTACCAGTATCTTCAAAACCTTCAATCAAATCTGTTTTACTATTAAAATGTAAGGGCGGCTCGATACTCATTTCGTCAAAAATGATTGTACAATGCCGATCAAGTACATGCAATTTATCTATAAGGTAATGTTTGTACCATTATCAGGCGTGGTCGAGTTCACAAAAACCTTGTTAATTACCTTCAATGAAGTGGTTTTTGCTCTGCTGTAATCGGTTGCCTAGGCTGCATAATTTGCAGGGGAAACTGGAGCATTAAATATTGTGCCGTTTTTAGCCTTATTTAGGCTTTCTTCTTTGAGCAAGTGGATAATTTGCATTTTGTCTTTACCGTTATTGAGCAGTAATTTGGTGCTTAAAACTATAGGGTGATTCCGGGATAATTGGACCACTTTTTTAAAACATCCTGTTTTCATTTTGTTATGTTTAAAATTTTGAAAATGGTAAAGTCAATGCATACACTGATCTAGTTTGAAGTATTTTATTACAATGATACATAAAGGAGTAACATTATTACTTATAAACAAAAAATTAAAAGTTCTAACTGGTCTCACTAACCAATATTATGAAGGTTAGTTGGTCCAGTATATATGGGGTAGTTGGACCACCCTTTCAAGGCAATATTCAGCAGAGGTTCTTTATTTAGATGTCACTTTACCGCATAGTACACACGCATTCGCGTATTTCATGCATCTCGCATTGAATGCATTTATACCAATCATCCTTTTTTTTCATATGGAAGTTTGTTTTTCCTGCCCTTATTTTCTTTCTTTGCTCTCTGCTTGTCAATATTTTCAACGGCTGTTAGAATGTTAGCCACTTGCCGACTTCGTGTTCTAACTATATTAACAGCAGTGCTAACATTAATTGGTGAAATTTCATCTAAAATCTTCCCTGGTGTTTTCGCGGGCGTTTCAGGAATAACGTCTTTTGAGCAACTGGCGATCGGTTACAAACAGTTTTATTGGATTAGTGGCTGTTGGTATCACATTTTGAGAAGTTCTTAATATTGTATTGGATGCTTCAGGCTCTATTTCTACTGACCTTTCGGTCAAATAAGCGTAATCTGGAACTATATTGGCATTGAACGGTGCGATTCCTGTAGCTCTAAAACCAGATGTGGCATTTAATAGTTTGCCAAATTGATGCCGCGTTCTTTTTCTAGTGGGATTAATTTTTCATAAATCGGCTGTACTTAGAATAAGAAGTTGTCTTGAAGGAATTATGCCATATCTTTGCGGAATTTAAGCGGAAGAAAGTCTTTGATAAATTTTAAATACAATTCACTTTGACAATTGCATCTTGTCCAATTAGTTCTGCATAAGAAAATGTAATTAAAAATACAATATACCTATTAGTATTTTTAAATTATCTAGCCAAGCAACCAAAACCATATTGATCGGGAATCTAATAATCTGAAGGTATAACAGTAATATCTAATATTTGCTCTAATTTCAGTATGGCCACACCTTTTTGGTTATACCATATTCCGTGGTTGCCTTACCTTAACATATTAATATAAATAGCACTGTTTTTAAAATATTACTGTTTGTTTCAATTTTGGATACTAAATAGAACAACACCGTATAAATCAGATCTAATAAATTTGTGCAGATGTTGAGTCATATACTTAAAAGGTCATATTATTTCTTGCCTTTTATATTCACATTCAGGAAGTGGAATTTGCGATTCGGATCACAAATCCGCTACTTCGTTTAATGATAGAGCTCGAAAGTTTGAAGGTATTTCTTCTTGTTTCACAACCTTGAAATAGTTTTTCATATTACAAACATATTTAATAAATATGATAACTGCTGTATATAAATAAGATTTGTCCGTCGTAATAAGTACAGATCGAATGGTTAATCTTTCCAATTATTAAAACTTAATAATCTTTGGATGTCCCTAGTTCCCCTCTTCACAGACAAAAATATTAAAAATAAGAAACAGTTTTTATTGAAAAGTTTTAACTTCTTAAAAAGTGTGAAAAGTCGGACATTAGAATATTGAGGAAATGAGTCGCTGTCGTCACGAAATTGCCTGCAAATGGTAACCCAAAAGTATGAAATAGGTTTTATTTGATGAACTACCGTAAAGTAGGGCTACTTGAACACGTTGTTTTGCACAATTTTTGAGATAAACGGTGACAAAATAAAGGCATGGCTACGAAAACACGTTGAACGTACCGAGTTAGCCGTTAGAAATGCACATACAATAATATACAAGATATGATATCGACGGTATCAATGCATTCCTGCAAATGAAGAAAACGTTGCAGTATGTCTGAGGTAAGTGTTGAAAAATTGAATATTGATGGAAAAATAGTTTTGTTTTGAAAAATATTTATTCAGTATATTACAAGTTAAAAATGTTCTTGAAGAATCGTTTTATTCCATGAGTAGCTTCTTTCATTTGTGTCTGCTGAGCTCATCGATGTTAAATTCGATGGAGAAGAATTCAGGAATTCTCGCGCTATGGCACAAGAAAATGCAGCAGTAGGCTGGGTGGTTGATGAAACTGGACGTTATCTGTTTATCTGAGAATTTTGGTCAACTTCACATTTGTCTACGATTTCATCATCAGCTTTATCTTCGGCATAAGAAACCGCTTGAAACAATTTTCTTCCGACTTCTTTTGGTATTTTGTTGGAAGACTTTTAGTTATGTTGAACATAGACATAAAAACATAGAAATAAAATAGCAGAAATTATTCTATTGTATCTACCTTTTATTAGCATTATAAGGGATACTAATGTTAATCTCAGACTTGGTATCGTTAAATATGTCTGCTTTTTTTTTATGTAATTCCGAAGCCACTAATTCACCAAATAGTTGGTGTTTTTCCTTTGATTTTTTTGAATTTAAATTTTGAGTTGGATTGTCGTGAATTTGTCTTCTTGACGGGATCTTCTCGATTTAGTCCATTGTCCGCGCTAACTTTCTTTTGAAGAAGTTGAAGATGTATCATCCAACAATACACTTGCATCGCTTAACGCATCGGTTTTTGATATGATTGATGAACAGCATTGGCTGTTGATTTCAACTACATCCGCATTATTTTGCTCGTACATCGACGTGTTGTTCTTCGCTCTGAATCAAATTCACAAAATTGAACTTAAGTTTGAGTAGCTTGTGCATAAATTTAAGAAGCTTTTTCTCTTCTGTGCTTTTATGTGGGTATAAGAAACATTAAAATTTCATACCATCACACCTTGGGCTCATAAATTACACCCGGTCCAGCTCCGCTTTTTGACTTTCCTTTATGCCATTGTGTTCGTGCGTAAACTGGAATCGATTTCTTTTGTTATATGTTCTACAAATAAATAAGGACGCTCCTTTCTTAATTCTTTGCACATCTGGAAAATAGCATCCTTCCGAGGATGTTTGTTCGCGCTAAACATGTGACTAACATCAAATAAGCATCGATATGTTTCGTACAACCCAATCAACGTTAATTTCATCGGCCACTTGGAACTGCTTAATAACAAATAAAAATTTATTATTACTTGAAATTGATGCATTAGTTAATTTATCGTATCCATTTTGTAAATACAATGTGGATTTAAAAATACATGGTAATAGGAAAAAGACTTACCATAAGTCGACTTAATATTCTTGCTATAATATTTAGCAATTTATGTCGATAGTAGCCTTTTTATCGACTATCCGTAGTTCGAAATAATTAACGAATGTATGTAAATTATTTATTATTACTTACCTGTCGTCGATGATATTTGGAAGTTGTTTTTAAAAACCTTGCCTTAATATATACCATATTCCGTGGCATTAATATGAAAACATAAAATTCGCCTGTAATCTTTTAAGTATCAAAGTGTATTTGCCGAACGTATCTTGTAGGACTTCCTTACTTTCTGCTAGGTCAGCATCATAGTCACCATAATCTATATTTTTCAACTGCGGTGTTTCTTTTTTTGTGAAAGGTTTTCAATTTCATCACCTGAGAATAAACGTCGAAAAATGGTGTCTGGGGTATTTCAGTATAATTTTTCATGGGCTGCGGTGCCAATTGAAAGCTTTATTGAATCGCAATCCTGAAAGATGAACACGTCGCTCATATGATCCTTTTTGGATCAAGTTTAATCTTTTTCCATATTATATCTGCAGATGATATTCATCAACCATTCATCTGTGTTATTATTCTCATTTGAAGTGAGTAAATGATTTCTCTTCGGGTGGCAAATATAATTTCTCCTCTTCTGGTGGTCAGTTCATTGTTCAATATTCTAAAAAAAAATGTTAAAGAACAGAAATTTTTTTTTACTATTATATGAAATGGGTTTTGTTTTACTAACTGGGTACCAGAAAACTATTCAAACACCCCATAAATTGTGGAAAATCACATGTTAATGTGATTGTATTGTTCCATATCGTTGCTAGCTAATAAAGTAGAGTTATATTCTATTCATTTTTTAAACCCCCACCACATAGGTCTACCTCGTATAAGATTTTATGTTTCTTACCATATTTAAATGCCAACCGACGAAGTTCTGTGGGCGTCAAAGCATAAAAGGCTTGGCAAGAGTAAGCACGTACTCTTTAATTGGGTTTCAATCTCGGGGTTAAGTACCGGTTTGCGACCAAGGCGCGCTGCGCTTCATTTTTCAGGATCCCAGGAATTTTTTCTGTTTTACATAGGGTAACGTACCAATTGTTGGACACTTTAGAGAAGGAACTTGAAAAAAAATATGCAAAAAATACAAAATTTCAATAAAAAAAAATTATGAATGTTTATTTGGTATCGTAATGAATGTCCTTAACAATATATACTTTGTTGTCATAGATATCCTTCTATTAGTGTAAATAATAACATCCTCAAATTATATTGGCAAAAAACATAGTCATTGGACACAAAATTGAGTTATGGGACAGCAATCAACTAGTGATTGGACAAGGCTTAATCTTAAGATTAACTTGTAGGTATTAGGTAGGCAATGAATGGTTTAACATAAATAAACTTTGGTAAATACAATATCAGATATCATTAAACTTTTTTTTTAAGTACGTAACATAAAATATCCTTTTACCAACAATAAACTAGGTTTTGTTCAACAGAAATCTTATAAAATAGTTATTCATATAATACCTACTAAATCAATACTTCTTACTTTAATCAGTCTGAAAATCACAATCATTTATATAGAAATTATAACAAATAAAATGTTTCAAGTTGGGAAAATCTATCTATTTCGAATCAGCTAATGTTTAAAATGTAACAAAATCTTTTAAAAATAATCATAAAATCTTTCTAATTACGAAACATAGGTGACGAATAACACCCAAAATAACTTAGTTATTTTTTTCTTTTCTGTATAAATCATATAGTAGATTAGCTTCTAAATCAACGTCCTCTTCAATGTTTTCATCATCCAATATTTCTTCGCCCAAAGCATCATCACCATTGTCTTCTACATAACACTTATGACAAATAAAAGATCAATAGCTATATCGTCAGGTACATGTTCTTGGTGTCGTTTAGGCACACTGTTACGAAAATCTAACGCTTTCGACAAATTTCTTATTCCTAAATTTAAAATTATTTTAATAATTTTGCATTCAATAATTTTACAAAATTATTTGAGTTTAAATTGAATATTTAGGATTTTTATCGTCGAACCTTGAGAAATTTTTGATATTTCACCACATGCGGTGCGCTGGAGCCCGAGCGCAGGCGTAGTAGAGATAAGAACGTCGGGCGAGTCCAAGTCGAGAAAGTCTAGCGCGGTCTTCAAGTAGGAAAGACGTGTTTTGAAAAATTGTGAAGACAATTTTTAACAGTCGCTAGATGAGAGTGTCACAACCTACGGTAGTGGGTAAATAATCGTTGGACGCATTTTGGTTTCCGATCGCGTGGGCGGATCATTTCCATATGGAAATTGGGAAACGGATGGTGGGAAAAATTTTTATCTGGTTTAACGCGCCATATTTGACAGCTGATTGTCTCGTCGTGCGCAAATCGCTGCGAAACCCTGTTCGTGTTTGCGCAGCATGTTTACGATCTACGTCACAGTAATAGTAATTTTTTTACACCAAGTTTTCCTGTTACGATCGCGGTAGTAAATTTTATTTGGATTTTACCACGACGGCTATTGATGGGTGTTTGCCATCAGTACACTCGATCTTTCCTTTGTTTTCACCGAGGTTCCAAGGAAGAACATTCAAGTGCACCTTCGTCTGGAGGAGATCGTCTGGCAGCTGGTACCATCTCGATTGGAAGTGCTCTTCAAGTGTCTTGCGTAGTGTGTAGTGCATCAATTTGTGCGGGGTTCAGATCCATAAGGATTAGTAAGCAGTTTTCAAGGGTCCAACCTGTCGAAGTCAACTACTGTAAACTTACGTTTGTGCAAACGGGTAAGTCATTTTTAATCACCTTTGTTAACTGCATTGCCTCCGCTTCAGTTGTTTTGAGGATCCGAAAGAATCGGATCGATAGTACTAAGTACGCACTGCGTGATACTGTCGATTTCCAATCCTGCCAATTTGCAAGGGTTGGTGTTGTAAATTATTTGATCTCAACGATCAACTGTTGATTTTGTTATTAAAACTTTAATTGATTGTTCGACTGGGTTTTATTTTGGAGAATCCCCAGAACCTAAGACTCTGGCTACCGCTGGAATAACAGTTAGTTTTAACACCGAGGCTTTTCACAAAAATAAATTTGTGAAAGAAAGGTTCTTGGCCCTTCCGGCAACTAATCTTTTCTTCAACACATTTAATATGAAATAATAGGGAACACATATCACAAGTCAGACGATTGTTTGACTTTGTTGCCTTTGCACAAATTGAACATGCATTAGTAGCAGAAATATTTTTCCCAGTCATATTTCTCTTACTAATTATATCATTAACCTTTTTCAATTTATTTTCTTCTCTGAGTCTCTTCTTTTCTTCCTTTTTCTGCAGTTCCGTATCTTTTTTATTCTTTTGCTCTTTGAACATGTTTCTGTAACTGTCAGATGTAACTGCAAAGGGCATTCTAACAGTATTTCTCTTTCCTTTCCTTTCAGGTGTCTTAGGTAGTGTTAAGTAAGTTCCGAGTAGACTGTCAGTCATTATCTTAAAAGCTGGGCTATTTTCAATGGCATCGTTTTCTATTTGTGATGTTTGATCTTTTGAAGGTGTTTGCTGATCAGCATTGAGTCTCATTGGTTGTGGTAAGGTACTTAATGTTCCATTAATTTCATTATCAACCATATTGCTCATTTCATCAATGGTTGTTGTAGATAAAGCAAATTGATTCAAATCTTCACTTTGTAAAGCCTGATTGGATTGAGATGCATAAGTCTCTGAAATCATTGGCCTTTGCAATTTTAAAACGCTGTAGAGTTTGTATAAGAGTTGAAAATTTTCATCTTGGTCATTAACATTTTCACAAGCTCTTAGTTCTTCCATTTTCAAAGGACCCAATATGTCAACAAAGTTTGACAATGTAATAACATTCTCTGACACTAGTGTTTCAACGTTCTCTTGATCAACTTGATTATTTGTACCTAAACACTTGCTATAATCTATAGCATTCGGGTTGAATGGGAACAAACCGCAAGCTTTAAATCCATTTACTAAAGTTTCAGGTTTTACAGCTTTCTCAAGAGCAACGTTTAGAACTTTGGCAAAATTTACTTTGGTAATAACTTCATTTGGATTTTCTATTAACCACATTCGCGATGCATCTTTCCAGGCTGCTTTGACTGGTCTAAAAACTGCAACGTCTGCCGGTTGCAATATGCGAGTTGCATTAGGATACAATGCGATGAGCTCAATTTTCAGCGCTTTGCAAAGTTTACTAACTTCATACGTCAAATGCGTCTTGTGGCCGTCAAGAAAATATATAACTGGCATGGTAACACCCATCTTCACTAAATGTGGATGAAATACATTAGCGATATACTCAAAAAAAAGTTCGCTAGTCATCCAGCCACTTTCGCTGCGTCCAACGCCCCAACCTTCCGGTACGCTTTCAGCCACTTTTTGCGGGATTCTTTGATAGTTATATACCACCATGGGAGGACTGGTCTGACCATTTGCAGCAAACGTGAACATCACTGTAATAGATTCTTTAGAGTTATTAGAATCGATTGTGTATACGTTCTTAGAACCTCTGGCAGCTAAGACTTTTCCTGTTTTAGGACATAACTGGAAACCACTTTCGTCTCCATTAAAAATTCTACTAGGGTCTTCTAAAACTTCTAATAGATTATTTTCGTCTAGGTATCGATGGATTTCCGAAAACCATTTCCTAATATTTGCTTCTGATACACACGCGCTTGACTGAGTAACTCCTTCGCTGGTACGAGTAGCAATAGCTGGGTGTCTTTTTAAAAAACCTCTTACCCATCCAGCACCAGGGTAATTGTCTTTAAAACTATTTGGTCTAGGATTATCTCGTAGAAATTTTTGTACGCTACTTTGAAGGTCTTCTTTTTTTATTGGAAATCCTTTCTTTGCCAATAAAATGATCCAATTTTCTAGAGTTTCTTCTTCTTTAGCTGTTAAAACAGGCGGTGGTCCAAATGAAGTTCTGTGTCCAGGATTTTTCAGTTTGAAATGTAAAGTTGATTTGGGTATTCCATATTTTCTAGCTACTTCGCGCACCTTTCCCTTACCAGCCGCAACCTCCTTTAT
The DNA here is from genome assembly GCA_036346125.1 of Lycocerus yunnanus. Classification (NCBI taxonomy): domain Eukaryota; kingdom Metazoa; phylum Arthropoda; class Insecta; order Coleoptera; family Cantharidae; genus Lycocerus; species Lycocerus yunnanus. Next base: position 188,551 of record JARFIX010000097.1, read on the forward strand.
GGCTAAATTAATAAGGTCTGGATCGTGAATGACTTTCTTATTCGTTGGAGCCATTTTTTTAACTAAATCTGCAACAAACCAGTCATTGGACACTAAAATTACAGTAATTGGACAGCTGTCCAAAAACTAGTACCCAAAGTTATAGTACTACAAGAATGAAATATTAACTTTCTGGTCCTAAATCCTATGGAATTAAGGTATATTAAACATCATAAAACTAATTTATACGTAACACAGTTATTGGACAGCTGTCCAATTACTGATTTTCGATGTTTTTAGGGTTGCAATCGTTGGACGTCTCAAAATAACCTAAAATACTGATTGAAATTACTGGAAATTCTGTGAAAACCATAAATGTGATATAATCGATCTATTTTAAAACAAAAATCATGATTTCAAAATCTATGATCAACAATATTTCGAATTAAAAAGTCTATTTACCTTATATTTTCTTTTAAATTCCACAAGTATGACCGGCACACAGCGACGACCGAGATGAAATATTTTTTTTCATGTTAACACTGCCATCTAGTACAAAAACTACTGCACTATTTAATAACGCAAATGCTTTATGCACACAACAATGCTATGTTACAAGCAATTAACCAAGACAAAATCTTATTATTTGAAGGCAGGTGTGCGCTGTCCATTGACTAGTATTGTCCAACGACTAGTACGTTACCCTATGTAATTGCGTGGCATCTGTAAATGAAGAAAACTAATTGGTTTGCTATTTAAAACATATTCTTGCTTAAAACTGTGGTGGGTAATTGTTCGTACGGTGCGGGAAGTTGTGCGCAATATCGAGTACCAAGTCTCCACGACCACTTGCAAACAAAACTACGTCGTAACTGGAACAAAATTGATCAATCATAATTTAATTTACATCAAAAGATGCTTAAAAGCTTACCAATTATGATCACACATGCGGAAAGTTCCATCCATGCATTGGGTGTGTATAATTGTTTTCATATTGTAATATTAATAGTTGTTTGTATTGTATTACAACTAATAGGGTTTTGCCGAAGATAAAGTTGATCGATGATACAATTTGGGGTAGTTTCTAAGTTTTTGACCGTAAGTGGAGAGTAAATCCAATTGTTCTTTGATATTACTATTACGTCTTTGAATTCTTCATTATTACATTTAAAATATAACGGATTGTTGTAATCCACTGCTACGAATGTGTTTGGAACGTCTGTGATCCAAAACGTTGAACTGTTTCATTTTCTGGATGGCACTAGAGTTATCTTCATCATCGTGAATTTATTTATCCCAACTAATATGAATAGACTGAATATGTGAATGTGCGTTTCATATTTTTCCACCTTTGTTTTATTTATAAAATTTTTTATGATTTGCAATGCTGAATCGAAATTATTTTCTGCTTCTTCTAGAATTTTATTTACATGAATTGGCGATATTAATTTATGTAAGCTGTCGCGCCCAAAAGTATCCATCATGATCTTTGAATAATAATTACATGTCTCCAAAATATAGTTGTTTGCAACTTGAAATGAACTGAAGATCTGTATTTTAAGTCTTTCGTGACCTTGGTATTTTTCCCGTTCTTGAATTGCCATGACTGCTTGATTTATTTTTGTTTGGAAATGTTCTAATTGCTGGTTTATTCTTGCTTCCGTGTCATTAAATGTAGATAATGCTGATTTTTGTTTGGTGGTTTGCCAATTTCAAGATAGCGGTACATAACTTTCAATAGCAAAACGTCGTTTCTCAATGGTACGACCATACTCAAGCAATTCTTCAAACGTACTAATTATCGTTAAACCTAATTGACTTTGATAGAAAAGTGTAAGATTCTTTAAAACAATACGTAATTCTTTTGATTCGGTAAGCGGTTTCATTCAACGAGTAAACATTGTTGACATTACTGAAATATAAATACTCATGTTTTCATACGAACCTTGAGTTCGACGCTTAATTTCATCTAACAATCTGTCATCGTAATCAATCGGTCTAAATTCTTTATTTAAAAGTGAAACTAAATCTTGTCAAGTATTAGCTTTATGTTTGTTAACTCTAAACCATGTTAAAGCTCTACGAGAAAATAAATGGATAGTTTCATCTAATAATTGAATGTGCGCAACATTTCGAGCAATTACTAGCTCTTCAACGCGCTCTAAAAATGCAGATAAGGACATTGACCTTGGTTTTGCCAAAAATTTAAGGGCCCACTTTAAAACAGGAATCGACTTAACAACAACTTTCGTAACAGGGTCGGGAGAGGTTGAACATTTTTTAACAATATCATTTTCAATAAAAGTGACGGGTTCTGATTCGCTAGAAAAGACTGATTAATTAACTAACAGCTGATAACGCGACATTAAAACACTAAGGTCAACATTTAATTGTTTCTTTATCAACTCGTCTGCGGTTATTTCCGGTTCGCTGTTTTCAATACGGTCAAGATAATGAGCGAGTTTTGTTTCGATAGTAACACCTGTTTCGTTAGCTGGTGGCGTTTCATAAGCAATTGATAATTTTTCTATAAAATTTTTACCAAATTGGATAGCATCGCAATCTTCTTTAAACCAGAAAGGGTAAACAAAACTTGGATCTATATTTCCTTCGGATTCATTTTTTAAAATTTTTCGTAATGTAGCTGTAAAAGGTCTTTGACAATTATATTAATACTTTATATTAATAGTGAAATATTCCGTTACAGCTTTCTCCGCCCACTTTTGGGCATTAGCCTCTTTCTCTAAGGGAAATGTTTAAGCATTAAGACCCCACGGTTACTAAGTCCGGGTTGGAGAATGTGCCTGTAACACTTTTCATTGTTGATGCTGGCAGTGATCAACTCAAGGGGACCGCCGGCTTTACGTGCCCTCCGAAGCACGGGAGACGGTCGTAAATAGAAAGAGAGCCAGAAAGAAAAGTTTCCTTTCTAGACTCCTTTCGGGATCGAACCGCGTGCCTTTGCATCAGTAGTTGATCGCTCTCACTACTAGGCCAAGACCGTCTCAGTCAAATATTAGTATATTATAGTAATATATTGCTGTGGTTTTTATTTGTTTATAAAATTTTGATAAGCTTGTAATTTTCCCCTCGGAATATTTGAATATCCTTGGTACGGCACTTACCTGTCAGCGAACTAAAATTAAAATTTTGGTGGCCCACAAAATCGGCTTTTCTCTTTTTCAAAGCTTGGGTTCTCTTATTTAAATTGATTTTTGAAAATTAAACTTGTGATTTGAAAATTATTTACTATTGATAAAACTTTTGTAACACTTGTACACATAAAAACTTATACCTAACATGCAAAAAAACTATACTGTAATTGTTTATAATCTTATCCAAATAAATCTTAAAATTAACGATGATTGTTTGTTTACCTTATTATTAAGTTCAAATGTTTAATAGCTCGCGCACAAATATAGAAATGCTAATTGTTTAAAATTTCTTTCCCGCCTACGCACGTATAGTTAGTTTTAATTACTGACGGAAGATTCATCTCGTTATTCACTTTTATAACCTTGAGCATTGCCCTAGGCACGTTGTAAAAATGTACATTCATCCGTCGAAATACCGTCCATCGGTGAAGTTATTACTATAAATTTTTATTTTGTTACTTTTAATTTGTGGTTAGTTAATGTGCCGTCTCGTTCTTTTCGAATAATGATGGAATTGTAAAAGATTGTTCCATATTCCTTTGTTTGATATTCACGTTTTGTGAAATTCCACATTTTCACTAATTGGTAAGTAGATTCTTCTTTTCCTGTTGTTATATTGACCATATGCTGAGTTCAATATTCTCCTAGTTGTTAAGTTACCGATTTTTAATTTTATCGACCCCATTTATCGATACCAAATATTTTCTACTTTTACAAGTAAGTTAAACGTTGCACTTTATATTTTAATTATTTAATCCAATTTATTTCAGATTATTATTTATCATCTGCTTGTTAAGTGCAAAAATTTAGCACTTAAAAAAAAAGAATTGATCGGAGTTTCACAGATTTTTTTTGTCCAAGACGTCCCATAAATTCTCAATGGGATTTAAGTCTGATTATTTACAATAATTACCATCAGCTTTAATCTAATACTTTAATTTATCCTGGCCCATATTAATTAAAATAATTATTTGTTCTTGGAATGTGTCATGAGCAATAGTATATTTTACCTCTTGGGTACATTGCCCTAGTTGAAACGTTAATGCGTTACTTAATTATTATTTTGCTTTTGAGAGACTTCCAACGATTTACATTTTTATTTTGCCCTACTGTGTCATTAATTTATTCAATCATGTATAATTACAATTTTTGTCCCTTTGACACTTACATTTTATTTACTGCCTTCCAGGGCTTACAGAATATTTTTTTGTACCATTGTGCTATCTTTGTAACTTTGCATGCTTTACAATTGTTTATAATTAATAAATTATTAGTTTTGTTTTGGTTCATTCCCATAGAAAGCGGTTTCTAAAAAATGTGATTTTATTCAACTTGGCCCAGCCTTAATTCGCTTTCCATGAGAAATCTCGCTACATAATCTTATGTCATCGCTTACAATGTATTTTTTTTTTAATGATTGTTTTTAGTGTACGCGCACTTTAACTGGTAACTCTGCTTTTGTCCATAGGAGTTTCACAATGATTTATTCTGTTAATTTTTTGAAAATTCACTTTACTTTATTTACTCTGCTTTTGATCACATTCGCGTATATTTTATTTATAACTGTTGTTCATCTAGCACCTGTTTGAGGAAATTTTACACTTCTTCCAGCGCGTAGTTGGACAAGGTCGTCGTGAGTTTGAACTTCTAACATCTACACACTAGTATTTGCTGTGTCGATTTCTTCTTTCTTTTTGGGGATGACTTTGATTGCCTTTCGTTGCTTGTACCAATTCACTATTACCTTTAAGATCCACCATCCATTGATTAGAATGAGAATAACGCATACTGTAAGAGTTACTATTATGAGGACTTCTTCTTTCGTTGCTGAGGTACCCTATGGTGTGGTAGCTAACAATGTTACCGGTGTTTGTTTGTACACTAGGTAAATTACAGCTGTTGTCAACATTGTGTTCCAAATTAAAAAAACTGTGTGACTGAAAAATCCATATTTTTCAGCAAAACGAATAGGAGTTAGTTTTTTATTTGAATCTATTCGATTATTTTGCCAAGCGAATCTGGTGTATTATTATTATTATTATTATTTAGCGTTACATTCATTGCTGAATTATGCTGACCCTTTCGGGCCTTACACAATCCCTTTTGAAAGGGGGATTAGTCCTCGTAATCTGGTGTATTAGTTAAGTTTAAATGCGGTGCATGTAGCGTCCAATTCTGGTTGAGACATTCTGTTAAGTTGTTGTACTTTGGAGGATTTTTTGAGAGAGGACGTATTATGAAGAACTTTAGGGAGGATGTTGCGGGAATAATGTGATTGATTTCAGCTTCGGAAGGATTATTCACTCGACAAGGATATTTGGTAGGGATTAGCGTATCGTCGTGAAGGATTAATTTACAGGAACAGGGTAATGTTAGTCGTAAGGTTTCAATTGTTTCCAGTTTCCCCTTAATTAGTAATTGTGATTGATGTAGGCGTTCAATATAAGTTTCCATTTTTGTATGGTTATATGGTATTTTTCTTCCGAAACTTCCGAAATGAGCATGGCGGTTGACTGGTGACAAGTCATTGACACCAGCAAGTATATCTGGATTCTCATTAGCAATTCCACATTTTACTCTATTTAATATTAGTGTATCGAGCGATTCTTTTATTTCCATTGTTAGAAGAACTGGAACTATTTGGCCACATTTTCCTGTTATTCTAACAATAGTTAATGTAAAGCTAACTTATTTTCGAAAGATGTTAAGGAATCCTTCATTTCTTGTGTTCCACTACAGTCCCAAGATGGTCGAGAAGCATAATCGATCATAGTCATTTTGGCTGCTTCTCCTGAACGTCTTTTATTAAAAAGAATTATTCGGCTTAACGTTAAACTTGCTAATTTAATCCAGGTGGCAGAAGTTATGTTACAAGTACTATTTTTTAATTTCATTGCTTTCTTTGTCTATAAAATTACTTAGTTTGACCTAGTCACTGGTAATCGGTAATAAATCTGTGGCAGTTTTTTTCCTAGTATACAAAGTTTGCAAAGCATTTGAAGATATTCGTACAATCCATTCAAGATCGAGTAAAGTTAAACAAGGTTGGAACTCGGATGACCGCAGTTCTTAGGCTTCTATACAGCTACCTTTTGGTTTACAATTATATAATATTTTGTAATTATTTTTAATTTAAATTTATAATTTTTCTTTATCTGCACGATCATCAGATTATCTTAATTTTTTAGTTGGTAACTAAAATTTTCTATATAAGAAATTGATTTGCATTTTGTAAGTGTTATTTTTACGTTTTACGTAATTTTACTTTCACTCTTTCGCACCTTTAATTGGTTAGTTCATTTATTACCAACCCAAAAAAAAGTGTAAGATGAAGCGTCCACAACTCTGTGTGTTTGATCTCAATTAATTATTTTGAATCTTGTTAATCCATTCACGCGTTTGTCCATCTACCCACAAAAAGTAAAATTTAGTGACAAAGGTTTTTGTCACTAATTTAGTGACTTTGAATTATGCGGACGGACGGACGGACGGACGGACGGACGGACAGACGGACGGACGGACACGAAGCCAGATCATAAGGCTTCTTTCTATACTATGTATAGAAGCCTAAAAACGATTGAAAGTTTTATCACTTTTAGGTTTCCTACTCTTAAAGCTTGTCCTCTTTCAATGGAAATGCATTTTCGTAAAGCATAGCCTATCTTCAAAGCTAGAGATGGTATCGCAAACTCTGGCCTTTTAGTTATTTCTTTTGTAGTTACACATAGCTGCTTTGTTGCATTAACAATCCTGTCAAATTTTTCAGGGACCAAAAATTCTTTTAAAGCTGCAATACTTTTATGAAGCTTTCTTAACTCCATAGTTAATCTGCCAAGTTGTCGCATAGACTGCCGAATGAGTTCACTTTGAGTAACGTCGTATTTTTCGTATAAAAAAGCACCAAATTTTACGATGGTACTATCTTCTTTACACACAACTGCTATGTCGTCATTTTTGAATTTATTTATAATATTCATGGTAAATTCAGCTGTCATATTTGTCCCTAATATACCATTTAATAATGCACTGCTTTCTGCTGTGGGCATATTTCTATTTTGGTAGTCTGTGTTTTAGTTTTCTTAATTAGTACGGATTTACAGGAATATTTCAAATGATGCCAAATATGTTTTTTTATCATAAAACCTAAACACTCAGGGCATGGACCATAGTCTGCATAAGTTGAATATTTCATCTCATTTTTATTAGGTCTTCTAGATAAAATAAGTTCTCCTTTTTTTAATGCAAGAGTACTGCAATTATGATAAAAATCACCAGCTCTCGCCAAAACAATAAACGCATCTCTTCTTTCTCTAGAACCTTTCGGTTTTGCTAAAATTCTAGCTACGTCCATTTCATCTTTATGCTTGATTTCAAAATGACGAGCTAAATTATTTATTACAAGTTGATGGCAAAAATAGCATGAATGGCCTTTATCTCTAACTCTGTTGCCGTTAACAGTTTGAGCAGGCTTTATGTTCACATTTTCAAAACTTCCATCTTCAAAATTTTCTTTTGATACTGATAAATGTTTCCTTTTTTTGGATATAACTTTTGATTTCTGTTTTTTAGTATTTAATACTATCGGAAGTTGTTTTTCTACTAGAATGTCAGAATTTTCATCATTACTGTCCATTATTACATCACTGATGCTTGACACGATAGAAGGAACATATTCACTTCCTGAATCAGCATATGGGTCCGATATGTCACTTAGCGCATCTGAAACAACTGAAACCAATTCCTTTGAAGTGGAAGTATGTGAAAATTGTGAGTTCATCTCATCTGTAAAAATTCTTGTTAAATTTACTCGGGCTCTTGAGTGGTATGGAGCTGCATTCATATCCTGATTTGTTTTCTTAATTTGTGAATTCCATAGACTCACCATACAAACCGGTTTCGGAGATTGTAAGTTTGTATTATTGTTGTAATATTCTAATGAAAAAATTACCAATAAATTTACAATAGAAAGTCCTGAATAATGTTCTCAGTTTAAGTATTCTCGGACGTATAGCTCGCTTAGTCTAAAACTATTTAATATAGCGAAACAGTGGCAGACACCATTCCTTTCTTTCTTCACGCCTTTAGCGGCTGCAACACAATTCCTCCAATTTTTAATCAAAGAAAAAGCCTTTTTAATTATTGTCCGAAAAATTCGACGGAAAGTTCTCTTGGCCCGATTTAACTACCATGTTTAAATACTTAATTTGGTCTTGTAATCTGAAAAATATACCACGGTATCCTTTCCCAATTATCATTTCATCATCATCTCTGTCTTCTAAAGACTGAGGATATTCCGAACAAATCTTTTTTGCAATGATTTTCAAGTAACTTGTCAGTATATGATGCCCAATAGACCTAATTTCGTCAGCAACAATGTGAACTATTTCTGTAATTACTTTGAGATCTTTTTCATTATTTTGTAGAGATTTTATACCACGGTATAGTGAAATTAATAGTGAAACTTGACAAAAGATTGTTGGTTCATAACTGGCGACAAATTATTCTCTGCCTGCTTTTCAAAAATTAAATATTCTCGCGACGATTCAGAAAGTTCCATAGAAATATTGCTACAGACAGACCTCCATCAAGTTAGCCCCCCTTCAATCGATTTTTTAACTTTTTTTTTTATGTCAAACGTTTGGTAATCGTTAGGTATCGATTGGTAGTCCAATTAAAAGTTTTGGTAGTTTATTGTTTTTTGGAGCACTCGTAACCATGGCCGCAGTTGCGTTTTCGTCATAAGAAGTAACATATCTAAGAGGAAATTTTACATCACTATCTAAACATAGAGCAACTAGTCGAATTTGGTCTACCTTTGATCTATTGAATGGAGGTATATTGGCAAAAGTCATATTGACAGCTACAATTTTGTGGATACATTTCGATGAACCTAAAGGGTTACAAACTTCAAAACTGTCTTGATAAAGCACTATTTGCAATGATTTAGGTGCTTCTTTAAACAAGTATATTTTTTCATAACCTTCTCTATCTATAAAATCTGCGTATGTATCCTTATCACATTTTTTTTGTTTCATAAACTGATTGTATACGTCGTCATTTTTTAATAGAACATTAATGATTTCTAATATGGAGATATATACAAAAAAATCTTCCTTCTCGCCTGATTCACTTAAAATAATTTTGCAATCATCATGTCTACCATTTTCAAAATTGTTAACTCTTCAATTCGCTCGCTTTTTCCGACTTCGAGAGAGCAATGTCTTTATATCTTCTACAATGTAATTTCCAGAAATATTAGTCTGTCTAGCGGACTTCCTTTTCGTAATAAAAAACGTCTGATCCAAGACGTTGTAAACTAATTAAAAAATCGAACAATTAATACTCGAAGAACAGTTAATGCTCAAAAAAGAAATAATAAAAAAATTTTAATTCGAAGTCCGTGCGAATTGGTTTGGTATCCTCATAGTTCTACTACTAAAATTAAATTCTATAAAAATTTTAAAAATTTTCAAAACAAAAATTTGTACTAAATGTACAGTAATAAATCGATAAAACAAAATAAATGTTATCGTGGTCCTAATGATGTTTCTCTTAATCTTATGTTATGGTTTAATTAATATTTTGTTAAGTATTTATTTTATTTTGCTTCGTTTTCAAACTATTATTGGCTAAAAAAAATTTTTAATTAATTCATATACACTTTTAAATTATTCTCTTTTACGATTTTCCAAAAAAAAAAATTTGATTATAACTTTGAGCTGGTAATCAACTTGAAATTTGAACTGTGGTGTCTTGTTTGTGTTGAAGACAACTTTATCATAAATATTTTGTCACTTTTTCAACGATCCAGTGCCGTGAGTTGTTTCATTTTTTCAATAAAAATCGTGAAAAAATTTTATGTACTTTCCCAGCGTTAAAGGATGTTACGAACAGAATCCGAGTCATCTGTGCGTCAGGCTCATACAAAAACGTGGAAAAATAAGTTTTCTCCGTAGGTTTTTATTCAAATTATTAAATTCGTTAGTTCTCTATTATTCTCTTTTCTTATTCTCTTTTATGATATTAAAGTTGCCTAGTATTGTATTTCTTACGTTGACTACGAAGATAGGTTACCATGTTAATGCCGAGGTACTGACCCATGTTCTCTTATATGATTATCTTTTAATAAACTTAAAAATCACTTTTTGTGTGAATTCGTTTCTGAAACCGCTCGAAGCCTCGTCCGAGCCCCGGAGGGGCGCGGGTACGGATAGACGAATACTCCCTCTAGTTCGGGGCCGAAAAGACTGTCAGCTAGACGTTGTAGCGTTTGTGGACTGTTGTTCAACCCAAAAGGAAGAACCGTGAATTCAAAAAGTCCACGTCTGGGAATGGTAAAAGCAGTTTTTTCGCATGATTTCGGTGATAGTGGAATCTGCCAGAAGGCCTTCCTTAGATCAATCGAGGATAAGTACCTGGCATCGCGCAAACGATCCAGAATATCGCTAATGTATGGTAAGGGATAGGCGTCTGGTTTCGTAACCTCATTTAAACGTCGACCGTCGAAACAGAAACGAGTTTCCCCGTTTGGTTTCTTAACCAAGAGTATCGGCGAGGACCAACCAGAAAAACTGGGTCTTATGATGTTTTGTTGGACCATCTTGTCGACTTCTAAATTTACTTTTTCCAGAACAGCTGGAGACAGAGGATAGTGTCTCTGTTTGATTAGGCGCGCATCGCCCGTGTCAATTACATGTTCGACAAGATGTGTCTTACCGATCTTTTCAGGAGCAATTTTTTGAAATTTAGAAATTACAACTTGGAGCTGTTGTACTTGCTCGAAAATGAGATCTGACCTACCAAGGATGAATTTTTTATTTGAAGTTAAAGCATTCAATTCATTTGGCACAGTAAAAGAATCATTGCCAAAATCTGTTTTCATTTTAAACAATTTACAAAAGTCGTACCCGAGTATTAGTGGATACTGAATTGAATTTGCGACTATTACTGAGATGGAGTGGGTAACCCCTTCTAAAGTTAAGGGCATTAAAATTGTACCGAGCACATGTTGTGCTGTTCCGTCTGCTGAATGCAGAGGAATTTTGTGTTGTGTATTAATTTTCAGGCCGAGTTTGTTAATGAGGTATAGTCCCTCACGTCCTAAAACAGTTTGGTTAGCCCCAGGGTCCAAAAATCCCAAAACAGGCTCCTTTTTTATTAAAATTTTAATGTAAGCACGATTGTCAAACGGCTTATGGGAAAATAATGCATCGATAGTAGGAGGTGAATTGGTACAAAAATTCTGACCGTGGACAACCATTGTTTCCACTCGGCGCTGTCAGCCTTCATGTGAAAAGGGCTGGAAGATAGGCGGCTGCAGCCTATTTCCGCCTTTGAGCGTTTTTTGAGCATTTGGTACAATCGGCGTAAGACACATTTAATTTGCCGCAAACGTAACAAAAAAGTTTGGGTTTATCCAAACAGGTGGTGTAATAATGGCCAGTATTGCCGCAATTAAAACATTTGGCGTTTGCGGATGATGGTCGCTTTCCAAAAGTTCGCGTTTTATAAGTGTATGAACAAATAGTGGACAGTAGTTTTAAATTTATTTATTTCAAAAGCGACACTATAATAAGTTTTACATCGACAAAATAACGTCTTACTAGTTCGACGTTTCATTTCTAATGCCTCGTGATGTAAAATTTGTTATTTATATAAACAACATGAAGATATTGTTCAAATAATTGGATTTTGATAACAAATTTATCTACCGGACGGATTTCTGGTACTGCTTCAGAAATTATATTTTCACTATTTTGGAATTGAATTTTGGAATTCAATTGAATATTTAAAATAATATTTTGTGGTAGGGGAGGTTCTATTATATTATTTTCTATTTCGTCAAATGACGGACACAAGTGTTCACCATCTTTAGAATTTGCAAAATCTCTTTCTGCAAGATTTTGTTTCACTAATTTCTTGTTTACAAAGAGTTGATTAGGGTAATCAAACATGTGAACTTCCACGATTTCATTTTTTTTCATCTTTACGGCAAATTTTGATATTTAAAGTTTTGCCATTAACCATTTGAATGAAGCTATCTCTAGCTTCAATAAACCAAGGTGTTCTCGGAACAACTGGAAGGATATCGTATAACCTAGCTCTAATAGCTTGCATAGGAAAGTTAGCGAAAACTTTCTTTAAAAATGTAAATTTTATTTGGTTCCACCCTGTCCATTACTCCGTAGTCCACAAAAAAGATATTAACTTCACGTTTTTCTGGTATAACCTTCTTCACAACTCCACGGTGGTATTCTTCGTTATAAATTGAAACACAGTATATTCCTTCTTTCAAGTGTTGCGCAGTCGTTGGTTCTGTGGGTTTTGGTCGACGGTTCCACACAAAAACACAATACTTAACAATAAACGGTGTTTTATTCCTAACGATTTGGATAACAAGTAAAAATAACGAAATACAAAAAATAACAATAACAACGTGCAAACGAACTACAACACACTTCTAGACCGTTGGGACTACTGATCACTTGAACTAACTTTCCATAACCGTTCTTCTCTCTTCCCTTTTGGTCAGCGCCTCTACCTTGGGTGTGTGATGTCGCCAGTCTGCCACTTGATTCTGTAGGTGGTCTGTTGCACTGGTTTGACTGTGTTATGTCAATAAATTCTCGCAATAGTTGCTTGCATACAGAATCAATTGGAACTGACGAAATGTTCACATCTGAGTTGGTGATTGTTTCTACTTTGCCAAAAACTTTTAACTTCGTGGTGTTGTCAATAAGTTTTTTGGTTTTCAAGTCCACTAATAATCCGAATTTATCAAGGAAGTCTGCACCTATTATCGGTTTTGACACGTCCGCAATGATAAATGGCCATGAAAGTTGTCGCCGAAGACCAAGATTTATATTTACCAGCTTTTGTCCAAATGTTTTTATTATGGAACCGTTTGCGGCATACAATTTGAAATCGTTGGTTTGATTTTTCTTGTCACGAGCTGTAGGTGGGATTAGTGATAGGTCTGAACCTGTGTCCACTAAAAATTTAATATTAAGCGTTTTATCTGTGACAAACAAGCGACTGGATTTCATGGACAACACCTCATCTGTCACTGGCGATGGGTGTTGCGTGCTTAGTTTTTTTGATTTTTTTGGTTTAGTTTGCACCATTCCGTGCACTTCTTCGCGTTATCCTTGAATTTGAAGTGATACCAACAAGTATCATATTTCTTGATTACGTGGGTGCTTCTGGTACCTGAGTGGCTTCGATCTCTTGACTGGGATCTGCTACGTTCAAATTTTGTGGTTAAAACTTCTACTTTTTTGGTAAGTGAAAAAAGTTGGTCTTGTATGGTGTCTTTGACTTGTGCCTTGTCGGCATTTACTGTTGTCACAGAGGTTTCGAAGGTGGCTATTTCTGTAATTTTATCTGCCGTTGTTGCTTTCTTTAGTAGATTGATGTCCAGGGAACTAACAATTGCGCGAACAGTTTCCGGGAGTTTAGAAAGCCATAATGCCTCTATCGTAGCTTCGCTCATTGAGGACCCTACCAAATCCTTCATCTTTCGTAGCAACGTTGAAGGTTTGTTGTGATCTACTAATTCGATGCCTTGCAGTAGTTGTTTTAGCTTTCTTTCCTGCGACTCTGCGTATTCCTGGATTAGTAAGTTTTTTAATGCCTGGTACTTATCGGTTGGTCGAGGATTTTGGATTAAATTTGCTACTACATCAAGGTATTGTGGTTCGAGTGAAGCTATGATGATGTCGAAACGAGTTTGATCTGCTGTGATGCCATTGTTTCGAAATTCCACTTCCACTTAGTAAAACCACAGATCAGGTCTTCTTGGGTGAAACGGAGGTACCTTGGTTGAAACCTTACTTGATTCTATGTATGCTGTAGCTATAATTGCATAAATATTAATTTTGCCACGCTAGCCACTTGCTTGATCGTCGCTGTTATTACACGATCGGCTAACTCTTATACATTTAAGTATTTAGTCGAAGTGCGTGGGTGGTTCGAAAACCGTCGTGGATTCGTAATTAAAATGCATAGCTCAGTATGAGGAAAAATGATGGAAATGAGGCGCCAGCTAAAGTTAAAAGAACGAAGGTCGACTTCTATCGGTGGGCTAAATTTTCCATATCAATCCAGGTGTACGATTGGCAAAGATAACGTCTTAACGACATTGCAAAAATTCAACAAAAATATTCGATGAAAACGCAACCAAACAGATTCTTAAACCTGGCATTAAAACCCACTGTGATATGAAAGATGGAATAAATATCAGTAGGTTTAAAATAGATAAAAATTTGCACCAAAATAAAAATATATGCGTGCTCTTGAGGTCTTAGTTGAGCTTAGGGTTATCAGAAAGTAAGATTATCTAAGTTGGAAAACATAGTGCCAACTTAGATTATCAAAAACCCTGGTAAAATTTGAAATTAAATGAAATTAAAATTTATGTAACAACACAAGTGAAAGTGTAATGTTACAATGCAAGTGTTTGAAGTGATCCCTCGGGCGTTGAGTGTTGCTGTGCTCTCCTTAAGTGGTCAACCTGATTAAGCAACTCTGTTATCCTTGCTTCTAAATCAGCGGTGGATTGTTGCTGTGTTCCTTTTTCGTCGTTGGTGGTTTGTTCATGTGAGTTCGACATTTTTTGAAGTTGCACGTGGTCGACTTTTGTTCACCAAAACCAAAAAACGACAGGTTAGATTTACTGTATTAAATCATTTTCATACATTTCGCGTTGAGCCAATTTAATTAGTGAGATCGTAGCATTTGATAACTCATCGTTAGTTAACCCACCAAATTGCCTATTTTCTTTAGCTAACTTCGCGTTTCTACAAAATGACCAAACTCTCTGCAATTTTTTGAATGAGGAATATTTGTCAAAAACACCGTCAGTATCAATAGTAGTTACCAGCACTGTCTTAACAACTCGAACCTCCCCTCTAAACTCTTCAGATTCAATTATCGTATTTAAACTGTGTTCGTTTGCGTTTGGCCAAGATTCGTCTCCACTCGTTAACCATCGAGGTCCATTCCACCAAACCTGCTTATTCTCTAATTCCTGGGGTTCTACCCCTCTAGTTAGCAAGTCTGCGGGATTTTCTAATGTATTGATATATCCCCATTCGCTTGGTTCTGTTATGCCTTGTATTGCCACTACTCTATTTGCTATAAATGTTTTCAATAGATGCGGTTCACTACTTATCCATGCCAATACAATTTGGGAATCGCACCAAAAATAACGCTTACTAAATTCAATATTTAATGCCTTTTCGATTTTAACGTATAAATTCGCGAGCAAATACGCAGCGCACAATTCCAAACGCGGCACCGTTAACGTTTTTAACGGGGCAACTCTGCTTTTTGCGCACAACAAATGACAAGAAATTTCCCCTTGGCTATCGATACTACGCAGGTAAATCGCCGCACCGTACGCCACTTCTGACGCATCTGAAAAACCCTGCAATTCAACCCTGACCGGATTTTTACAGAGCACATGTCTCTTTATTTTCACGCGATTTAACCTTGGTAGTTGCTCCTAAATTTACAAAACTATCGTTCAATTCCGTCGGGATAGGATCATCCCATGTCAATTTGTATTGCCATAATCTTTGCATAATTAGCTTTGCCGTAATAATGGTTGGTCCTAGCAAGCCCAGAGGGTCAAATATTTGAGCAATTACAGACAATACGCTTCTTTTGGTGTTTACGCCGACGGCTTCTTTTAATATTATGGAATATTGGAATTCATCATCGTTGGCATGCCACGATAAACCTAAGGTTTTTGATTCGCCCCCTTCATTCATGTTCAAAATGACTTGTTTGTCTGCGCATTGGATTTCCTTTAGAACCTGAGAATCATTTGAACTCCACTTATTTAACCTGAAGCAACCGTTCTTCAATATTTCAGTTACTTCCTGGTAGATTTGCTTTACTTCCTCGGTCGTTTCGCCTCCCGAGATCAAATCATCCATGTAGAAATCTCTTTCGATAACCAAACTAGCTAGCGGTTTGTTTTTCTCCTCCCTTGCTAGTTCTAACATACAACGCACGGCTAGGAACGAGGCGCTAGCGGTACCGTAAGTCACGGTGTTCAGCTGATAACAACTTATTTCTTCGGCAACATCATTTCTCCAAAAAATTCTTTGAAGTGGTCTTTGCTCCTCGTGGATCAAAATTTGCCTATACATTTTAGTTACGTCCGCGGTTATCACGTACCTTTTTTTGCGTTCGTTGGGAGTGGGGAAACCTTGCATAGGCCCCCAATGCGTGGGGAGGAGTGTCAGATTCTTACTGACTAAAACCCCACTCCTTTGGACAGACCCGGATTCGTCATAGGCATTTCTTCAGGCCCGTCCCTATCCTGCTTGTTACTAATTTTCGCCTGGTCTCGGCGAGGTAAACTCGCGATTTAGCCTTTGTATTTCCCGCTCGTGCTTTTCTTTGTCACCCATTATCTGTTGAACCATTTGCTGGATGGCGTTCCAATTTTGTTCGCTGCTCAGCATCAACTGGATCAGGTTTTGACCTGTTAGTGCAAGTCCAGTGACCCGAGCAGCTTTCTCCCTAGCGTCTCGCCAAGTATCGCAGTCGAACAGGGTGTGGCCCGGCGTGTCCACCCCCTCGCAGAAAAAGCACGTGTCGTTGGATTTCTTTCCAAATTTCGCCAAGTAACTGGCGAAACATCCGTGCCCGCTCAAGATTTGAGCGAGGTGGTAACACACCTCCCCGTGCCCCCTGTTCAGCCATGGATTTATGTCGCGGATCAGGTCGCGCGTCCACTGGCCCTTGCCGGGGCGCCCCAGACACTTTGCCATCTGGTGAGGAGAGTCTTCGGGCCTCCTTCCGACCGGCGCCTTCCGATGTTTCTTGCCTCTCAAGTACCAGGAGTTCTATCGGCGGCACCCGGCGATCACCAGCGCCGCTTCCTCCGACACTGTTCTATAGATCCTCGCGACCCGTATGGCCAGCAACCGCTTTTAATCTTGCCAGAGGCCTCCTGTAGCTCTCCACCTCCATGGCGGTGAACCATACAGGGGAACCGTATAGCATGATTGAGTTTGCTACGGCTACCAGGAGCCTCCTCTTGGCCATGGACGGGCCGCGGATGTTTGGCATGAGCCTGGACAGCGCTGCCACCGCTGCCCCGCCTTCGCCGCCGCTCTCCTTGCATGCTCTCCAAACTTGAGGGACTTGTCCAGCCACACCCCTAGGTATTTAATGGGGGTTGTAGGCACTATCGGTATACCATCCAGCCGGAATGTCACCGCGATCTTCCTTCTCCCGGACAGGATGGCCGCCTCCGTTTTGTGTGGGACCAGGGCAAGTCCCCGACTCCTCATCCACAGATTAATTTTATGGAGAGCCTCGTTGACTGTATCCTCGAGATCTTTCGGGTTAGCGCGAGAAGCGACGACCAAAAGGTCGTCCGCGAATCCCAACACCACCACCCCCTCTTCCTGTGGCAGGCCGAGTACCCCGTCATACATCACGTTCCACAGGGTCGGGCCAAGGACCGAACCCTGTGGGACGCCGCTGGAAACCTCGCAGGTTTCTTTCCACCCCGTCTCAGACACCAGGAGCTTTCGGTCTGTAAAGTAGCTACCGATGATTTTCAGGAGGTATGGTGATATATTCCTCTCCTTTAGCTCGTCAAGTATGGAGGACCAGCGCGCGGAGTTAAACGCGTTTCTGACGTCCAACGCGACTACCGCACAAAACTTCTGATTACGCCAGCTGGTCCCCCTACTTTTGTTAGCGAGGTCCATCACCCTCCGCAACGCATCCATGGTGGACCTTCCGGCCCGGAAGCCATATTGTTCCGGGGAGAGGTCCCCTCCTCTTTCTATTTCCTGCCTCAACCGTTCCAGCAGGAGTCGCTCCAGCAGTTTCCCCGCATGGTCCAGCAGGCAGATCGGCCTGTAGGAGGACGGCTCGCCCGGAGGTTTCTCGCCCTTCCTAACTAGGACCAGGGTGGCTCGCTTCCAGATGGTTGGAAGCGGCCCTCCCTGAGGCAGTTGTTATAGACCCTCAGGAAGACCTCCGGATTCAGGCCGACCGCGATCCTCAGGGCCTCGGCAGGAATTTGATCCGGCCCCGGAGCTTTATTGGATTTGACCCTAGCGACTGCTTGGAGAAGCTCCTGGGTTTCAAATTCGGGGATCTCCCCCATCTGAATGTCCTCTTGTGGTCTTGTCTGGTGGACTGGGAATAGCTCCCGCACTATCCCCTTGATGTTGTCGGGTGATAGTCCGGAGGCTGACTTGCCTCCGCGAAGCCTTTTCGTGACTATCTTGTAGCCCACCCCCAGACGTCTTTGTCGACCTCCTCGACCAGGGAGCTCCAACACCTCCCCTTGCTGGAGGCTATCTCTCTCCCCAGCTCCCTCTTTTTCTCTGCGTACTGTTTATAAATTTCCAGCGCAGCTTCCGGGTTTCTAGTTCTTTTGCGCTGGGACCTTCTTCGGAGAGAGACAGCCTTCCGGCGGAGGCCAGCGATCTCCTCGGTCCACCAATGTGCGGCTTTCTTCCTCGATTGCGCGTGGGTGAGCTCGCCACACGCCTGTCTCATGAACTGCATCAGCGCGGTTGGATCATTTCCAGTCCACCCCCGAAGGTGGTACTGGATCTCAGCAGTAAATCTGGCCTTGTTCACTCTCTTAAGCCGCCGCTCGGGGCCGGCTTCCTCCCCTCGGTGATCTAGAGAGAAGCGGATGTAGCGGTGGTCGCTGAGTGTTTCTGAGGGTTATCACGTACCTTTGTTTTCTAAACCTAACGACTATTTCAAACAACTCCTGTTGTAAAATAGGCCCGGTAACTTGCAGATCGTTAAACGAATATCGACTTGAGCTTTTCGCGGAGGCATCGAAAACTACCCTTAACTTGGTGGTCAAACTATTTTGTTTAATAACACAATGGTGAGGCAGGTAATACGCCCCGTAGTCATTAACACCTTCCATCCTCGTTAAATGTCCTAGTTCCTCGTATTCACGAATGAATTTTTTGTATTCTAATTTTAGGTCTAAATCACGCTCTAATTTTCTTTCAGTGTGCGCGAATCTTTTTAACGCAATTTCCCTCGATTTCCCCAGCTTATCTACAGGGTGCTTTAATGGGTACCGCACAACAAAACGCCCGTTAGCCAGTCGCGTCGTGTTGGCCTTGAAATCGCATTCGCAAAACTTCTCGTCCGGTGACAAAATCTTCCTGTCCGTACAGGTTTCTACATAGATTGATAACTTCGGTATTAACTTTTAATTGTGGTGTCACTGCTTCGGGCTCGATCACTTTTGTAAGTGCTGCAGGTGCATATGCTGTCTCTGGAAGTGCATCTGGATCAAAGGGATATATTCCGCAGGCTCTGAAATCGTTACATATATTATCTTGAGTCATGCATTTTGGCCAAACCTTGGTCAAAATTATATTAAAGCTGGATTTGTTCAATTTTCTTTCAGGGTTTTGGTCTATGTATTTCAGTAACTCTTGATCCCAGTGATGCTCGAAAGATCTGTATACCGATTTGTCAAGTGGCTGGAATTCGTGGGTCGTATTTGATGGTAAACAGTATAGTACAATGTCATATTTTTCGGCAGATTCTACTATGGAATAGTCAAGGTGGCAAGCAGCTCCATCAAAGATTAGAAGACATGGACCAGTTGATTTATATTTGCCAAGGTAATCGATAAATTCGTTGAATAAGTTGCAATTCATATATCTTTTCTCGGACATTCTGACAATAAAACTTGGTGGTAAATTTATTGTCAGTAAATTCTGTAAAAAAATTTTATGTACTTTCCCAGCGTTAAAGGATGTTACCAACAGAATCCGAGTCATCTGTGCGTCAGGCTCATACAAAAACGTGGAAAAATACGTTTTTTCCGTAGGTTTTTATTCAAATTCGTTAGTTAAAAAATTATTCAATTAGAAATTTCTTTTCTAACTTTAATGTATTCTCTTTTATGATGTTAAAGTTACGTAGTATTGTATTTCTTACGTTGACTACGAAGATAGGTTACCATATTGATGACGAGGTACTGACCCATTTATTTACCTCCCTTATATAAGTCTATAAAGTCTATATAAGTCTTAAGTCTCTTTCATATGAACTGCATGTTCAACAGGAATAGAAGGAAGACGGTTACCGTTGTGAAGTAATACAGCTTTCAAACTAAGCTTCGACGAATCTATGAATAGCCTCCATTCAGTAGGATCATGGTTCAAATTCAAACATTTCATCAAGCCATTAACGTTGCAGCATACTACAAAGTTGTTTTTCTTTTCAAAAAAAGGAAGGAGATCCTTCGAACGCTGTCTATACTGTGATACCCTGACATCATGCTGGAGAAGATTCCACTGCTGTAGTCTTGAGCCTAGAAGTTCTGCCTTATCCTTTGACAAATCAAGGTCTCGAATGAGATCACTCAATTCCGCTTGACTCAGTCTGTGCGGTTTATCATCTGTTTCCTTAAAATCAGGGTCGTGAGATGTGCTAGGCTGGCTGAGTTCTTCTTCTGCACAATCTTCATTTTCCATTTCAAGTTCATAACTGTGGGGTGGGGTAGGTATTGGTAAACCGTCTGAATGTGGAATTGGTCGAGTAGCCGAAGGAATATTTGGGTATTGAACTGTTCTTCTTTTCTTTGTTGACAATCCCGACTTTATTGGTGGAGTCAAGCAGAAATAGCAGTCATTTATATGGTTTGTAGGCTCCCGCCAAACCATGGGCACAGCAAAATGCATAGATCGTTTTTTATTTTTCAGCCATTCTCTTAAAGTAACTGAACAAGAGTTACAACATATATGTGGAGCCCACGACTTATCTTGGTCACCTACCATAACTCCAAAATAATGCTGATAAGCAGTCTTAACAACAGGAGTAAGATTGCGTTTCTGTGACGAAAATGTTACTTCACCACAAATATAACAAAAGTTATTCACTGAATTCACACAACTTCGTGGCATTTTGGTTTAGTACACTTAAATTTCACTCCAAAACATTAAATTCGTATAAGACAACAACAGAAACCACATCAAGCACTATCTGAAGAGCAGAAATCACATGTATAACCTCAAAATAACTGTAGAACGTTTGGTTTTATCACTTAACAGGTGTACCAACATCCAAAAACTACATTTCCCAACATTGACCATATAAAAGTGACATGTAACTTGAAAACAAGAGCTAATTGATCATTTTCGAGGTGATTTTTGAACTCGAGGGGTGAAAATACATAAGAATTGGGTATTTTTAAGCCCGAAACATTTTCATTGTTGGTCAGTGTTATCTTTCAATAAACTTGAAAATTCATTTAATTGTGTACACGTACTTTTGGTTTACCTTACGCGATTATTACTTTCTTTAGTTTGAAAACGAGTTTTTACTTCCCAAATGGTAATATTTAAAAAAAAAATTATTCATGTGAAAA
Source organism: Lycocerus yunnanus (assembly GCA_036346125.1). Taxonomy (NCBI): domain Eukaryota; kingdom Metazoa; phylum Arthropoda; class Insecta; order Coleoptera; family Cantharidae; genus Lycocerus; species Lycocerus yunnanus. Next base: position 210,076 of record JARFIX010000097.1, read on the forward strand.
AAATATTTTAAATGTATTATTTACCCTTAAGTTCTACCGAATAAACAATATTTAGTCATTATAAAAAGAAATTACGATTATTTACAATAATTACCATCAGCTTTAATCTAATACTTTAATTTATCCAGGCCCATATTAATTAAAATAATTATTTTTTCTCGGAATGTGATATTAGCAACAGTATTTTTTACCTCTTCCAACGACTTACATTTTTATTTTGCCCTACTGTGTCATTAATTTATTCAATTATGTATAATTACGATTTTTGTCCCTTTGACACTTACATTTTATTTACTGCCTTCCAGGGCTTACAGAATATTCTTTTTGTACCATTGTGCTATCTTTGTAACTTTGCATGCTTTACAATTGTTTATAATTATTAATAAATTATTAGATTTGTTTTAGCTCATTCCCACAAAAGCTGTTTCTAAAAAATGTGATTTTAATCAACTTGGCCAAGTTTTAATTCGCTTTCCATGAGAAATCTCCTACATAATCTCATGTTACCGCTTACAATGTATTCTTTTTTTTTGATGATTGTTTTTAGTGTGCGAGCACTTTAACTGGTAACTCTACTTTTGTCCATAGGGGTTTCACAATGATTTATACTGTTAACTTTTTAATTTCTTGAGAATTCACCAAAACTAATAGGAGTTGGTTCTTTTTCTTGAATCTATTCGATTATTTTGCCCATCGAATCTGGTGTATTAGTTAAGTTTAAATGCGGTACATGTAGCGTCCGTCTATTAAGTTGTTGTACTTTGGAGGATTTTTTGAGAGAGGACGTATTATGAAAGACTTTAGGGAGGACCATGTTGCGGGAATAATGTGATTGATTTCAGCTTCGGGAGGATTATTCACTCGACAAAGATATTTGGTAGGAATTAGCGTATCGTCGTGAAGGATTAATTTACAGGAACAGGGTAATGTTCGTCGTAAGGATCCAATTGTTTCCAGTTTCCCCTTGATTAGTAATTGTGATTGATGTGGGCATTCAATATAAGTTTCCATTTTTGAATGGGTTATATGGTATTCTTCCTCCGAAATGAGCATGGCGGTTGACTGGTGGGTGACAAGTCATTGGGCAGTACTTGCTTAATTTGTCTACAGTATCGCCTCTAAACATTTTTATTCCACACAGTGGTCCATGTAATAAATCAGCTGATAACTGTGGGATGTAACACAGTTTATCCTCGTAAGCTCGACATTGATGTAGGGCCACTCCTGTTACTGTTCTAATTGTAGGTTTTTTTGTTCCAACACCTGATACTGCGACGTATAAAGTATCATGATTTATCATGCATATTTGGTTATACCATGCAAATGGAAGGACCAATAATATAGTAATAAAACGACCCGTAATACTTTTAATATAGCTAACGCTATTTATTTACGTGAATAACTAATTGAGGGGACGGTCAATATTCCCGAATTCGGAATTTCATGATTTTTGAAGTGAATTATAAAAGATGAAGGTTTAATTAGCGTATAAAACAAATAAAATTTGCGATCGGTTCACACAATTTTGAAAAAAAACGGCTTTAAAGTTAATTTGGAATGCAATTTTATCATTGGCTCTTTTGAACTGTAACCCCGCCCCCAAAGTTGATAGAGGTTGTGGCGATAGTAAATATACCAGAATCTCGGTTTTCACGACGAATTATGATAGATAATGGTGTAATTAGCTAATAAAAAGAATTAAATTTGTGATCGGACAAAAAATTTCCGAAAAAAAATCACTTTTTGTGTGAATTCGTTTCTGAGGTGGTTGCACTGTCAAAACCGCTCGAAGCCCCGTCCGAGCCCCGGAGGGGCGCGGGTGCGGATAGACGAATACTCCCTCTAGTTCGGGGCCGAAAAGACTGTCAGCCAGACGTTGTAGCGTTTGTGGACTGTTGTTCAACCCAAAAGGAAGAACCGTGAATTCAAAAAGTCCACGTCTGGGGATGGTAAAAGCAGTTTTTTCGCATGATTCCGGTGATAATGGAATCTGCCAGAAGGCCTTCCTTAGATCAATCGAGGATAAGTACCTGGCATCGCGCAAACGATCCAGAATATCGCTAATGTAAGGTAAGGGATAGGCGTCTGGTTTCGTAACCTCATTTAATCGTCGACCGTCGAAACAGAAACGAGTTTCCCCGTTTGGTTTCTTAACCAAGAGTATCGGCGAGGACCAACCAGAAAAACTGGGTCTTATGATGTTTTGCTTGACCATCTTGTCGACTTCTAAATTTACTTTTTCCAGAACAGCTGGAGACAGAGAATAGTGTCTCTGTTTGATTAGGCGCGCATCGCCCGTGTCAATTACATGTTCGACAAGATGTGTCCTACCGATCTTTTCAGGAGCAATTTTTTGAAATTTAGAAATTACAACTTGGAGCTGTTGTACTTGCTCGAAAATGAGATCTGACCTACCAAGGATGAATTTTTTATTTGAAGTTAAAGCATTCAATTCATTTGGCACAGTAAAAGAATCATTGTCAAAATCTGTTTTCATTTTAAACAATTTACAAAAGTCGTACCCGAGTATTAGTGGATACTGAATTGAATTTGCGACTATTACTGAGATGGAGTGGGTAACCCCTTCTAAAGTTAAGGGCAATAAAAATTGTACCAAGCACAGGTTGTGCTGTTCCGTCTGCTGAATGCAGAGGAATTTTATGTTGTGTATTAATTTTCAGGCCGAGTTTGTTAATGAGGTATAGTTCCTCATGTTCTAAAACCGTTTGGTTAGCCCCCGGGTCCAAAAATCCCAAAACAGGCTCCTTTTTTATCAAAATTTTAATGTAAGCACGATTGTCAAACGGCTTATGAGAAAATAATGCATCGATAGTAGGAGGTGAATTGGTACAAAAAGTTCTGACCGTGGACAACCATTGTTTCCACTCGGCGCTGTCAGCCTTCATGTGAAAAGGGCTGGAAGATAGGCGACTGAAGCCTATTTCCGCCTTTGAGCGTTTTTTGAGCATTTGGTACAATCGGCGTAAGACACATTTAATTTGCCGCAAACGTAACAAAAAAGTTTGGGTTTATCCAAACAGGTGGTGTAATAATGGCCAGTATTGGCGCAATTAAAACATTTGGCGTTTGCGGATAGTGGTCGCTTTCCAAAAGTTCGCGTTTTATAAGTTTTCGGTGTGGTTGGGTTTGCCATACCACTTTGCTGTGAGGTGCAAGGCAATGTCAGTAGGTCTGGAGCTAATGGATTTAATGTTGGGACATGTTTGAAAAAATTTTGCTCTTCAATTTTGGCCTCAGCCAATTGTTTGCACATAGTGGCTAATATTTGTACATTAGGGAAAATTTTGAAATAATAATTGTTTATTATATTCAGGAAGCAAATTTTTTCTAATATAATATAATTCCCTGTCCGGCCCTAAAGAAGGTTTTAATCGTGACATGAGGCATTGCATAAAAGCGATATACAAATGAGGTGGTTCGTATTCACCTTGTTTACGATTAATAATTTCTAACCACAACGCTTCATTATAATTTGATGGTAAGTAAACGGATCTCAACATGAGTACTAAATCACTCCAATTATGAGCAAGGTGTTTGATAGAGCGGTACCAGATTAGAGCGCCTTCGGTAAAAAAATCGCAAGCACTTTCAAAAAGTACTTGTTCTGGTACTCGGCGAGCAAGTCGCAGCTCCTCGACTCGTTCTAGGAACGCATCGAGTCCAATTAAATTTGGGTCTCCACTGAACTTTAAGTTCCACCGGCTGATGGTATCCGGCTTGGGATAATAATTAAAATGTTGTGTAGGTGGTGGTAACACATAAGGGTCCCGATTATAATTATTTACTAACAAATTTGGTCCAGTGAATTGAGCTTGGCTAGCATGCATACCTGGAGGTGGTTGTAATGGAGTCGATTCGTGTGTGTTAGGTGCAATAGTATTCATCTGAGTTTTATTTAAATTAGATTCATTGACCGACGTATTTAATCCTAAACTAGCTAAAGAGATGGATATATCATTTTGCTTGGTTGTGGGAGATTCTAATATAATTTCCACACGATCAATTAATTGATTGCACTCTTTGTATAAATTTTTAGCTGTTATCGTTTGTTCAGGTGTACTTTCTAGAAATTGGAGACAGTACCGTACTCTACGCAAAAGGTGTTCTAATTTACATAGATACTTTTTGCCCAAGTTAGTATTTGGGTCGTCGACAAAATCTACAATACGTGGTTCTATTGAAATAAATTTATTTCGACAAATTTCCAGTTCGTCTTGGACATTAAGGTCCAATTTTATAAATTCCTGACCAACCTCAACATTACGAAGTGTTGAGCGCAAGTCGCTTCTCTTTTGATCAACGGTAAGATTTTCAAAAGGTTGGTCTCTTACCTGCAGTTCCCAATTTAATTCATCTGCATTAAGTCGATTAATAAAACGCATCTTGACAAAAGTTTTAGAAAAATTTTTACGTTAATTTGACTAATTTGGGTTTGTCTGCAGTAACACGGGTTTGCTGTATTGTGTTGGAATACTAAGAAGAAAGAAGAGGAAAATTTTCTCGATAGCCGTTCGATGGTGAAATTAAAGAATGATGACAATTCGAGCCCCACGGTGCGGTGTCAATTTGATATGGCAATACTTGGGGGACTGCGTAACCAATAACGCTATTGGCCCCAAGCACAGCCAATCAAAGCCCTATTTATTGGTCGTAGATGGACTTTATGAACCGGCAGTCGCCCTGGTTGTTAGGCCGCAGCTCGGAGAGCCAGGTTCCTTCGTGGGTCCTTGGGGATCTAGCGGCAAAGCTGCAAGAGAGCCGATGGTAACGGGGCGCCAGTTAGTGGATAATAAACTAAGATTATATATCAGAGAAGGGTTTATTAACACAAATAACAAAGTAATAGAAAAGGAATATGGTATTCCAACAAAAATAGAGCTTTCTGAATTAACGTGATATTTGATGTTATATTTACAAACAAGGTGGAACTCGGATGACCGCAGTTCTTAGGCTTCTATACAGCTACCTTTTGGTTTACAATTATATAATATTTTGTAATTATTTTTAATTTAAATTTATAATTTTTCTTTATCTGCACGATCATCAGATTATCTTAATTTTTTAGTTGGTAACTAAAATTTTCTATATAAGAAATTGATTTGCATTTTGTAAGTGTTATTTTTACGTTTTACGTAATTTTACTTTCACTCTTTCGCACCTTTAATTGGTTAGTTCATTTATTACCAACCCAAAAAAAAGTGTAAGATGAATAAAATAATCTCATAAACAATTGAAAAAGCGTCCACAACTCTGTGTGTTTGATCTCAATTAATTATTTTGAATCTTGTTAATCCATTCACGCGTTTGTCCATCTACCCACAAAAAAAGTAAAATTTAGTGACAAAAGGTTTTTTTGTCACTAATTTAGTGACTTTGAATTATGCGGACGGACGGACGGACGGACGGACAGACGGACGGACGGACGGACACGAAGCCAGATCATAAGGCTTCTTTCTATACTATGTATAGAAGCCTAAAATGTACAAAGTATTGAGGTGTCTGCTCGATAAACTGGTACTTATCCTCCCTTGGATGGATGATGAGGTTATTAACCCTTGACAACAACTTCTGTAACACCGGGGTAAAACAAATTGATACACTACTACTAGTAGCAACAGGTGCAATAAGCAGTTCTACGATTACCTCTACTAACAGCTTTAGCAAAGCAAAAACAAGAATTACAAAATCTACTACTACCAAACAGTCGTGTAGCGATAAGCAAATCCTTAGATGTTGTAGTGCAATTATTACAATTAATTCACTTACCCCTTGCATATGATAAGACGGTCGGTGGTTATGAACTGCAATCGGCAGAGATTCGATCTCGGATCCCTCGCTATTTTGAAAAATAATTGATGGTGTGGTGAAACTAAAAATACACGTTGTAATTATAGCACTATGGTGGAGGATTTTGCAAGTGGACTCTATGGTGTTGGATGTTAATAATAAGTTGTTAGGCCTAATGTTTACTACAGGAGAAGCAGCACAAACCGGTCACTACGTAGATGGTGGAAGCGAAGTGGGACATCGGGTTGTAAACGGGCTTGGATAATACTTCCCAGTGGTATCCTGGAGATGGTCGTTGATGGTGATCGTGAGCAGAATGCCCCGTAGGTTGTTCGTCGCAATTCTAACGAAAAGTAGGTCGACCAGCTAACCTCAAAGGTGGCGTCGTTTCGTGAAAACACTTTGTTGGCTCTAATAAAAGGGTTTGAGCTTAACCCACATTTGCACCGACGTGGAATTTTGTGTACTTCACGATGGTGGTAATTTCAACACCCTGGTGCGCTTAGAAATCTCTTGAATCTCGATTTGAAAAATTAGATCACAAAATGGCTACTCGCAATCGTATCGAAAAATTCAAAGTCCCTGATGCCCAGGACTCGAACGCATTCGTTTAGTAAGGCGAGCATAGCATGGGCGTGCGCCTGGTGCAAAAAGGTCGGAGACACCCAGTGGCGCACAACCGCATGCTACAACCTTTTTTTCAGGTATCGCCTATAATGCAGATGCACACTTTATAGCACCCACACTTTGTACCGACTAAAAAACAATTTAGATGCCACCCTTCCTTGGATAATAAATATTTTACTCGACAATGGATTTATCGGTAAATATTGAACTTCATAAAGGATTGCCGGTGCGGATCTTTAAAGTACCCGAAACCGGTTAGTGTACAACATAACCACCCTTTCATTCGTTTTCTTTTCTTTTAGGGAACTACAAGTTGGGACCATATAAATCAATAGGGTAAGAGTGGGTCAAACGGACACTCTAAGGGTTTTATAGTTATATTTAATAAAAGCAACATAATATTTAAGAACTAATTATTTGGTTTGATATCTCAATTATTAAGCTAACAAATGATGAGATTAAAGTTGAAAAAATAGAAACAGTTTTGAGAACTTAACCTAAAACAAACATAGTGAAAATGTCCGTCTGCCCCACACTCCTGGGCAAACGGACATAAGGTTTAATATACGTTATAAATAGTTAAATTCGCACTTTTAGTCGCAATGAATGATGATAAGAACGCTATTCAACTTATCAGCTGAATTAAGAGCCATTTTATCTTTATTTACAGCAATTATGACAAGATTCATATTTTCTTGATTCCACGAGCTCCTCTCTGTAGTTCTAATCCGGATCTGTACCATTTTTCTGTAAACATTGTTTAAAAAAAAAGCATAAATACTGTACTATCCGGTTCAATCAATATCAATCAATCAATATCAATTTCAATCAATATGTCCGTTTGCCCCGCATCGGAATTTTTTTAAATTCAAAATCTAAATAAATATTAATATTAGGACAATGAAATTACGTGGCAGTAATTCCAAAGACACTTGGTTTTAATTGACCTAACTATAAGTTTTAAATTTTTTACTAAAATACTTAGATTCTAAATAATTTCTAACAAAAATATAACAACACGTTAATTTTACTTACATTTCCTATCACTCCTCACTTTTAACATGCAATAATGGGTCGATGTAAACTCCGCAAATTGGGCAGGTAAAAAAAAAAACTGTAAACTCCGCTCCGACCAAAAATGTGGTCAGTAATCCCACATGTAAACTCCGCAAAAGTTGGGGAAGGTATGAGCGGGTTTACATTCGAGGACAAAGGATTTATTTAAGGAGGGATAAATGAGTAAACATACATTTAATAACGAAATTTAAAACAAAGGATCATTTGTCAAACTTTTTAAGGGCTTTCTATCTAGGTACATTAGACACAATTACCAAATAGATAAAATTTAAAAAAGTTATAAAAAAAATTTATTTAAATTAACAGTAACCTACCGACAGATCCTTTCTTTAATAACGAATCTAACTTTTTAACGCCGATCTACATTAAACAAAATTATGCTATAGATAATTAAAACTTTATTAAAAAAAAAATTTAACATAAAAAGTCATTGGCGTCGAAAGGAATGTTTTAAAGGGGAATTTATTTATTTACAGACGGGGTACCATAGAAGGAAACTGCTCTTACAAAATCTAATCGCAATATTTCTTTGTTGTGGTACTTTAGTAACTGTTTGTTAACAATATTTTGTCTATTTTTAGAAATACTGTTTTGTGGGGGTGGTTTTCCAATACTGTTTAAAGCAACGTAAACTTTGTTTTGTTCTTGTGTAAGAGCATGTAGAAACTGGTAGATATTGGGATGAGGAGAATTAAAATTAAGTTTAAATGCGGCATGAAATGATTCACAGCAGTTAGTTGTAGATATCAAATCAGCAGATGGCTTAGCCCATACTCTGGGAGGAAACACAGCTTGTTCGCTCACATAATAAGTAAACAAATAATTGCAGAACTTATCAAGATTTGAATTGATGGGTTTGATTTGAATTAAATCATTGTAGGTTTCAAAACGTCTTCCGCTTTTAAAAATTTCAAACCGAAACAATATCGCAACCATTTACCGACTTCAGAATGTACATCTGTATAATCTAAAGCCAATCCGTTTTTGGAGAGCACGGTACCACGCTTGTCCAAGATGAAACCTACAACCTTCAACAGATGCTTCAGGCCATTGCTTTGCACATGCATTTCTCATGGCCATTTCGAAATCCGTAACTATTCTATTTATTTGTAATAGTTGGAATATGTCGAAAATACTTCCATCAATCACGGAGCTAGCTCCAAGAGTGCATATTTCTTTGAAACAGTTTTCATACGTCGCTTGTTTTTTATCTGGCAACAAACAGAAAACGAGTGGTATATAATGACCATTAAAAGTCCATGAATCGTAAACAATTGAGTGAAATATTTTGCACAATAATCAAATGTACCATCCATATAGATTGCTTCTGCTACCGCCAAAGCACTTAAATTTGTTACACATGAAAGTATTACTAGATGGAAATTAGAATCGTTTACAAGAAGAAAATTTTCACCTCGATCAGTTTTAATTTCCATATCTGTAAGCTTGTCGTGGAATTCTTCAATATTTTTTGGAATAGTACCGATACTTTTACGTCTTTCATTGTAAGCATTCCGTTTGGCATAATTTAAATCTTGCTTTCGTAAATATCCAGTGGAAGAAGGTCGTTCGCTTAAACACTTTTTTACCATTTCATCAGGCCTCTGTGATGGGTCTTCTAATATTTTGTCTTTCATTTGAACAGAGAATTGTTGCCTATGCAAATGCTGCTGTTCGTATGATGCATGCGTATGTAGTTCGTGAACAGAAGTAATTTGCAAATCGGGGCTTTCTCCCAAGACTTTAATAAACGCCAAACATTTCTTATTACAGCACCGCCATTTTGTTCACCTGTCTTCAATAAACGCTCCATATAATATTTGTTTAATTTATAAATAATCAGCGGCTTTCCTCGTTGACCTTTAGTAAATGTAATTTCAGCCATTTCTAGAGGTTCTTTGTTATCAGTAATTAGGTTGTTTGCGCTTTTACAATGATTCGAATATTTTTGGTGATTTGGATGAAATTATTGTTTATATAGTAAAATTATTAATTGGTACATTTGTGATTGCTTAAGCTGGCAGATCTCAGGATCAACTCCCCAGTACACCCGATAAAATTAAGAGCATACTTTGAAAATAAAACGACAATAAATTTTCACTCATAAAATCATAAAAAAGTGAAAATAGTGAATAATTTCCCAACAACTGAATAAAAGGGTATGATTTTCGAAAAAGTTTATTTGTGGCAACCCTGTATTAGTAATTTAATAAAGCTATCTTTACCCTGCGATAATCGTAATCTCCTGCTTACGATATAAGTAGGTATAAGTCGGTTGCCTATTGTTAAATGAGTGCGAGCGGAGTTTACATTCTGGATTAGTGTCGACCTTTTGCTCGGAGCGGAGTTTACATTACCCCGTGTTCAAACGCTCCATCAAGTGGGTACCTCAAGGATTGCTCTAAAGTCCATTCCTTACTTACAAGTGTTGATGTTTATGTTCAGCACTTTTGCTCATTGGAAAACGAGTAAATTTCACTGATTTAGATATACATGTGTCTGCTGTCCAACTACTATTGCGATATAAAAATTCTAAAACTACATTTTCTGTTTATTATATTTTTCTTAATGAATTTCTCTAAAATACCTTTGCGTTTTGTAAACTTTTCTTTTAATTTATGTAGCCCAGATTCCGATTTAGACATCAACGCTTGCAAGTGCTGTATTATGCCACATAGAGGCTGGAGTGCTAGCTGAATCAAGTAGAAAGAGTGGGGAAGGTCCGGCTTTAAGAAAGCGTTATACCAGAATAAACTGCCAGATACTCATCTGTTTCACTCAGATGTTTAGTGAAAACAAAAATGTTTGCCCAGAGAACAAACACTTTGCAGTCACAAAATTTATATTATTGAGATTAATAATTTGTTCTCTCTTGATAAAACCAGAAAGGCAGGTAATCAAATCAAATTTATTGAAACAAAAAATTCTTGTTTACGAAACAAAGTAATGTAACATTTGATCTCTGCACCTACGTGTCTGAACAACTTAAAATATTGACCAATGGTGCTGCGTAAAATCAAGTGGTTACGATCACCCGCTTTGCGGACGCTTCTTAAAAATCCAATACAAATCGAGGTATTAAAACTGACAGCTGTTAAAATACAATAAATTCTTACCTTGCTGATCAGACAGGAAGTAACACAGTAGCACCTTATACAAGATAATTCTAACAGTTTTTATGGAAACAGGATGTAAACAATTTAAGTAAATATTTGATTTTATTGTTTGTTTAAAACGCATTGAATTGCAAAGCTAACAAACTGTCAGTTGTTTTGCAATTTCGTTTGGATGCATGGTTCCGATTTCACTAAAATATAATTTCAAATTTTTTTTTTCAAATTCTAATACTATGTAAAATGAAAATTAACGATGTAACCATAATTTCCTCAGAAATTATAAAAAATGCATAAAATAGGAAATAAAATTGCCAATTGCTCTATATGTTGCTAACATGGAATCTCAACGGTAATAATATATACCAGCGGTGAGATAGTATTATCCATGGTGGTTCGCTGTTTCTCGGAAGAAGTGTGGCAGAACTTTACTCGCTATCTCGTCAGAACTTCTCAAACCAGAAAGAACAAAACGTGTGTGCAATGTAAGAAGAGCCATCGGCTCACAGCTACCGTAGAAACGACATTAAGCTTCTTTTTTTGCCTTTTTTAATTTTACATCAATATTCTTGCGTTCCGACCTTAACCATAAAAAATCCAATAGCGTAACTACCAGTGCACTAGACGGCTTTGCCGAAAATCAATATTCCTTTAATTTTTAGGTCTTTATTAATTGTGCTATTTTACAAATGGGATTTAAAATAGCCCTGGGTAGATAAATTATTATTATTTAAATATTTAATTTATTGTTTTAGGTTTGTGATGTAGGCGAATATACCTAGGCGCCCTATATGGTGAGCTGCCACTGGTACAACCCAGTGACAAACAGAAGTGTGGTGCTGCCGTTGGCGGAATCGTGATGCAACACTTTTTAACATTGAAAATTAAATTCTTTAGGTCAATGACTTTATTTCTAACCTAGAAAAAATTTTAGTTTTACAGATATTAGTACTTCGTAAGTTTTGCAAATTTCACCTAATCTATAATTAAAAGGGAAGAATTGATGGAATCATTCGGAAGGTGAAGAAGAGTTGTTAATCATGAAACCGAACCAGATGGAGAACACGAATTGTAACCCAGAAATGTTATAATAATTTGCGATTACAGATGTCCACCAAAATGAACATTGTGACGTTATTTTATCTGTGTTTTTACTGGCAAAATTTGTGATTTTAAATTTTCGGTGCAAGAAAATTTACAACGGCATTTCAAAAGTTATACCGGCGAGAACCCCATATTTTTTATATCTGTACCTTTAATGCTTGCAAAAAAGCCTTAAAATTTCATTTAAAAACTTATGCTAGTGAGAAAACTTTTATGAATGAAATTTGTGTTTGGCAATTGGCATCTCAAAGTAGTTAATTTCAGAACTCATGTTCTTAGTCATTAACTCGATTTCGAGTGTTGTGGCACATCTCTGTAAGGGGACTTACCTTGGTGGGTAGCCAATACCTTCCGAGGAAGACGGTCAGAATAAAGTTTTTACTCTACCCGGGCTTGAACAGGGTATCTCGGTTTGGTAATTGACACACTCAGATGACAGACCATGACCGTCTTCTCTTACTCTGATGCTACTGGTACTGTGAGCCCTTTAAAAATAATTCTTGTGCTTTTAAAATTTCATTCAAGCACAACTTAGGATGGCATTGATTTTGAATGCTCGTTCTAGAGAAAAACCATTTGCACAGCAGCCAATGTTCTTTTGTTCGCGGCCAGAAAGGATAATAAGCATTAATGTGATTTTTTGTAATTGTTGTTTTATGTGTTTACTATTATTTAACATTTTATCCTTCTTGTCCGTGAATTTATGAATGCCCGTAAACAGGCACATTGACCCAGTAATATTTTTTTAAAGTATTTTTTTTAATCAGTTTGAAATCAAAATTTTTTTGTCCTATTTCTTGGTAAAGTGGGGGCGGTGCTCCAAAACAGCAATCTCTTGTAATGTTTTTCATTTCTTTCCACTTTTCAAATGTTGTGGAAGTAATATTTTTTAGAACTACGGAATGTTATCAGAATCCTGTTGATTTTCTTCTAGCAGATGATAAGTACCATAAGTCCAGCATGAGTACAATAAGTGCTTTTTAAAAGTTAAATATAAAAATTTAAGCTTTTCTTTGGTTTTTGGGAAAACATTTCTCATAATATTTTGTTTAATAAAATTTTTAAGTTGACCTCCTTAATTGTTTAACGTTTCCCTGTGTGAATCTTTCATCGCATCAGAAGTGCCCTACAAATTTTTACAGCAATCTTGTTTCAAATTGACTAGGCATAGTTATATTAGCTCCGATGGTCAGTTTTGCAAAATACGTATGAAGAAAAAAATGATTAAAAACTGACCATCGAAAGATGTCAGGATGTAACTCCTAATCATGATACAATAATAACAAGATATTATATTACTTGCATTTTTAGGTAAATTGTGTTAATTTTACTTTCGCCTGGCTTTATAACTAGATTACCAAGATTGAGCGGCCAGAAGGCCGCGCTTAAAACTTTCGATTGTGTCTACAACACACATACACAGTAGATTTTTATAATATTTATATAAATAAATGACACGGAAGAAAAGGAGCTCCTTGAACAGTGCCTTAGATATTTTATTTTTTCCGGAAATAAGAGGGGGGGGGCTCTCTCGCGGTTTTCAACTTATCGTCGGTTTAGAAAAAGGGTGTGAATAAATTTGAGATGATCACTGTTTATGATTATTACTCCCACTTTGGACTAATTCGAATAGGCGTAGATTCAATTCCCACTTACTATTGCTTGCTGAAAAGTTGGCTGGTAAAGTTTTTAAAAATTAAAATGTCATATATCACAATAGCAACCGCCTATGATGTAATAATAATTAATCTTTGTTATAATTCTTAATTAATCACAAACGCCTTTATGCTGATATTTTCTATTCACCGTTGAACAAATAAACTGTATAAACCGGAGAGTCTGGGAGATATGGGATACCCTGCAGTGGCCTATCATTAAATGCTAAAAAGTATGCCAAAACTTTATCATGCCGTTGTAGTGTTCTAGAGTGATAACACGGGGGTACACCCACAGTCACAAACATTTTATTTTGTATTGTTGAAAAATCTACTTTACTTTAACTATTCTTGAATACCCCACTCTACATACATACTTTTTCTTTCGTGTTCCATATCCGGTTCCCCAAACGTTTATGATTCTACTTAACCGAAGCCAACACGTGCATTTCAAGGAATGTAATTCATGAAAATAATTTAAAACGCAGGCATTTCCCCTCCCTCTTTGACTATGTTGATGCCTCTCCAGCTAATTTGATGTGAAATAATATCTACTGTAAGTCCTCAAAAAGTTAACTGTTCAGAGGAGAAAATGTAGCGGTTACAGCTCATCCCACTCGAAGGTGAAAACTTAGCCTATTGCTAAGTATGAAGTAATTAAAACTATTTGAAGCTTTCTGAAATTTATTTCCCAATAATTAGACCTAGTTTTTTCTCCATGAATTAATTAATTGAATCAGAATGCAAAACAAAACAATAACAAACAAACGAATGCTAACAAAGTTTAATTTTGAAGATTAAATTTTTTTAAATTTTTATAAATGAAATTTATGGAGAAATTATCAAGAAAAGTGAAAATAGTGAGTACTCATATCTTTGCCGATCCTGAAACGTTTAACGAAGAAGACAGAGGTCAAGAACATAAAGATTTTTCACTCTATTCTAGCACTTATTGTAGTCATTATGGTTTGCTAAAAGAAAGACAAAACAATTTTTGATTTCAAACTGATCAAAAAAATTACTAGGTCAATGTGTCTGTTTGCTGCCATGCATCAGTTCATGAACAAGAAAGATAAAATGTTAAATAATAGTAAACCCATAAAACGACAATTACACAAAATCACATTAATGGCTATTATCCTTTCTGGCAACAGACAAAAGTACATTGGCCGCTGTGCAAATGGTTTCTCTAGAACAAACATTCAAAATAAATGTCATCCTCAGTTGTGCTTGAGTGAAATTTTAAAGTCACAAAAATTATTTTTAAAGGGTTTAGAGTACCAGTAGTATCAGAGTAAGGGAAAACGGTCATGGGCTGGCACTTGAGTATGTCGATTACAAACCGAGATACCCAGTTCGAGCCTGGGTGTAGTAAAAACTTCTGACCGTCTTCGCTCGGAAGGCATTGGCTACCCACCATGTAAGTCCCCTTACAGAGATGTGTCACAATATTCAAAATCGAGTTAATGACTAAGAAGACGAGTTCTGAAATTACCTACTTTGAGAAGCTAATCGCTGAACATTTATAAACACAAATTTCATTCATAAAAGTTTTCTCGTCTGCATAAGTTTTTAAATAAAATTTTAAGGCTTTTTTGCTAGCATTAAAGGTACAGATATAAAAAATATGGGGTTCTCGCCAGTATAACTTTTGAAAGGCCGTTGTAAATTTTCTTGCACCGAAAATTTAAAATCACAAATTTTGCCAGTAAAAACACAGATAAAATAACGTCACAATGTTCCTTTTGGTGGACATCTGTAATCGCAAATTATAATAACATTTCTGGGTTACAATTTGTGTTCTCCATCTGGTTCGGTTTCATAGATTAACTACTTTTCTTCACCTTCCAAATGATTCCATCAATTCTTCTCTTTTAATTATAGATTAGGCGAAATTTGCAAAACATACGAAGTACCACTAATATCTGTAAAACTAAAATTTTTTCTAGGTTAGAAACACAGAAAAGTTAGAAATAAAGTCATTGACCTAGAATTTTATTTGCTATGTTAAAAAGTGTTGCATTACGATTCCACCAACGGCAGCACCACACTTCTGTTTGTATCTGGGTCAACATTCTACCAGTGGCAGCTCACCATATAGGGCGCCAAGGTATATTCGCCTTCATCACAAACCTAAAACAATAAATTAGATTTTCAAAATACTAATTTATTTACCCAGGCCGGTATTTAATCCAATTTGTAAAATTAGATTAAAATTAAAGGAATATTGGTTTTCAGGAAAACCGCCTGGTGCTGCGGAACACTTGTAGCTACGCCATTAGATTTTATATGGTTTAAGGTCGTAACGTAAGATTATTGATGTAAAATTAAAAAGACAAAAAAAGATGGTTAATGTCGTTTCTACGGTAGCTGTGAGCCGATGGCTCTTCTTATAGTATACACACGTTTTGTTCTTTCTAGTTTGAAAAGTTCTGACGAGATAGCGAGTAAGTTCTGCCACACTTCTTCCGAGAAACAGCGAACCATCATGGATAATACTATCTCACCGCTGGTATATATCATTAACGTAGAAATTCCATGTTAGCAACTTACAGAGCAATTGGCAATTTTATTTCCTATTTTATGTATTTTTTTATTATTTCTGAGGAAATTATGGTTACATCGTTAATTTTCATTTTAGTTAGTAGAAGGATTCGAATAAAAAAAATTTGGAATTATATTTTAGCGGAATCAGAATCATGCATGCAAATGAAATTACAAAACAACTGACAGTTTGTTAGCTTGCATTTCACTGCGTTTTAAAGAAACAATAGAATCTAATTGTTGATTATATTGTTTACATCCGGTTCCATTAAAAACAAAATTCATTCGATTTTAAATTAGCATAGGCGGCCACAAAATTTTTCTAAGCGGGGTCAAAATTAAAGTATTGACACATTTTTAATGAAGAATAATCTGTAAATTAAAGAAAATTAAGTAAATTCAATTTTATTTATATGCAATAAATTAGTAAATATTAACTCTGCAATAATTTTTATTCGACAATTATACACGTGGAATTAAATTTTTTTTGCCATCAATTTTTTGCTTTTAAATAGATAACAACAGTTTGCTGTCAAAATAACGTGCAAATTGAAAAGAATCCACCACATAAAAATCCACTCGATATTATATCATCTCATTACCACAAATTTTATTACGTGCACATTTTACATCTATTAATTTACCGCTTACAAAAATCTTTTTTTTAATGTGTTGCAAACAATATATTTTATAGCTACTTATGAAGTTTCAGGATATTTTGTTAAGCAATTTCATTTATGTGTTTCCTATCTCTCGTACAAAAACAGGTTTGAGTGTACACCTCTACAAAAAAATATTTCGTTTTTTATTTATACTATGCATTTGATGAAATTTTATGATGTATCGCGCAAAAAAATTGCGTATAAACAAATCCCCATATAAAAACCGCATAAAAACAGGTTGGACTGTAAAATAATCAAGTGCGATTTACGTTTATTCAAAACGTTTATTAAAGATCAAAATTTAAAATTTTCATTAT
This sequence comes from Lycocerus yunnanus, assembly GCA_036346125.1. NCBI lineage: Eukaryota > Metazoa > Arthropoda > Insecta > Coleoptera > Cantharidae > Lycocerus > Lycocerus yunnanus. Next base: position 226,983 of record JARFIX010000097.1, read on the forward strand.
TTTGTAATTTTTTTTTATCTTACGTAAGATTTATAAATACATCCTTTTTGGGGGATGAGTGGGAGAACCCACCTAGGTAACAACTGGTAGCAGAATAAATTTTATTATTACAAAATATAACGCAATTCGTTGCAAAAATTCGTCAATTTCTAACTTAAAATTTGGAGAACCTATCAAATTCATTCTCACCTTAAAAGCCTTGTGTTAATGTAGACTTTTGTTTGGCAAAATTTTTATGGGAAAAGTATACTTTCGAGTAAGGATTAATCGACTTGTTAAAACAAAAAAGGTGGTTAATGTCGTTTCTACGGTAACTGTGAGCCGAGAGGCTCTTTCTTAACTGTGTAGTAAGATGCACAAGCTTTAGTTTCTTTTATTCCTATTAAGGAAGTTTGACGTGATGGCGAGTAAAGTTCTGCCACACTTCTTCCGAGAAACAGCGAACCACCTCAAATAGCATTAGTTTACTTTTTGTATATATCATTAGCGTTGAAATTTCACATTAGCAATATATACGGCTATTGATAATTTTATCTACTATTATAAGCATTTCTAAATATTTTCGTAGGAAATTACGAGACCATCGTTAATTTCCGATTTGGATGGTAGAAGGATTCGATAAAAAAGAATTTATGCATTTTAGCGAATTCGACATGCGGAACCACGCATTGATTGACGTAACTGACGTAACAACTGACAATAATTTGTAGGTTATGTATTTCACCGTATTTTAAATAAAATTATTGATTATATTGTTAACAGGAGATTCCGCTAAAAACTTAATTAATTTAATTTTGAATTAGCATAGGCGGCTACAGAATTTTTCGAAGAGGGTCAAAATTAAAATAATAATAATATTGAAATACAGTTACTTGCAATAGTCCTCGGTCACCCAATAAAATTGCAATCATTTTAATGTAATTTAATTATTTAAATATAAAACAGCGGTGTCAGCTTACCATTTGATAAAACATTCCTTAAGGTCTCCAAAACACAAACAAGTTTGAAAAAATATAACTACTAATAAAAGTTTTAATTAATTGACACTAGAAATAATAGCCGCTAAATTCCTCCGTCACTGCATAATCAATATTTTAGTTTTAGAAATTGGAACAATTGGGCACATTATTTAGTATTTTGTGGGATACCCCTGTTTTTGTGAAACATCGCTTAAAGAATTGGGGATGTTACAAAATAATTTTTCTTTAATAGTCTGTGTCAATAGCAGCCCATTCCTCTTGCAATCTATTAATTAAAATCTGCTTGGTGGTTTTTATTTTACGGTCTAATTAATCCCATTGATTAAGGTCGGGAAACCGAGGAGGCGGATGTTAAACTTTGGGACATTTATACATTTTGAACTAAATGGGAGGTATGCTTGGGATCATTGTCTTAGTATTAATTTAAAACTGTTTTTAATGCCTATTTGAATAGTATTTTGCACTAAATTTCCAAATTGTTTTAGAATGAACGTTCTTCCCTTGTTCGAGGAGCACTTTATTTTTTAATTTTGGTGCACTAATTTTAGGATTTTTAAAATTTTCGAACTTTTCTTTTAAGTAATTTGATTACATTGATATGATTGTAATCTTGTTAGGTGACCGAAGACTTTTGCGAGTAACTGTATTTTAGTCAAATATATTTGCGTCACAGCAATGTTTACAAAAGACCTACCGTCATCACTATAGCCAAACGGCAGACACTACCCCTTCCTCCGAAATCAACTGCTTTGAAATGAACGCATAGAATGTTGGGTACTTTGTATTCCTATCCGCCCAGAGAGTAATGCAAAACCTGCTTTTAATCTCGAGCCCCCCTGGCTAAGGAACTTAAAATAAAAGATGGAGATAAGAGATGATGCTAGTTTTCAGCTTTTCCCAGCTAGGCTCAGCTTTTCCCAGCTAGGCTCAGTTTTTGGGCTGTTGATAATAGGAATTCTTTTAATGTTTTCCAGAAGGTTATCGTGGAAAACCGGCCACGCTACCTTAGCATTGAGTTTTGTTACCACTATTCTGAAAAATACTCTGGTTTGACACCCCACAGGCATTTTTAAATACGCCACTGGAACTACCTGATGTTCTATGGAGGTCTTCCAAATGCTTCCCCTGGCATGTTCGTGGTAGAGGGTGTAATTAACCAAACTTGGATTGTTGCATAGTTTCAGGTGGGTTTCGTTTACAAAGATGACATCCAGATCGTGTTGGGGCGCAAATTCTAAGAGACGGTATCTTCATAGTTTACTGGGTGTCTGCCTTTACAGTTGACGCAGGTGGCTGCTTCTGCCGTTGGTTTTTGGCAAGTGGCTGAAATATTGCGTTTTGCAAGTTGCACAATTAGTGCATAGAAAAAGAATTTGAAAATAGTAATAATAATAACAGAATGACAATAATTGTGCCACTGTTGAAATTGAAGTGTAATTTCAATTCTGCATCGATTATGTTTGAGGGGAAATACTCTCTTAAGTATTCTGAGTTTTATATTTTTATCATCCTCAGAAATAAAGAAAAACTTCTTTAAAAACCACTAGAGCCTCCCAACTGACAAGAAATATTAGCTGAAGTACTGACGTATGCTGGAGAATAGTACATTCGGTAAAAACGACAAACTCTCCGGTTTAAGGTACTTACCTATTTTTGAATACGATCATCTAAACGACAAAAATTGCAATATTTTTAGTCAAATATAATAGCGCATTAAATATTTGAAGCATCCTGTATGTAACTTACGTAATGCGAGTAGCGCCCTCTTCGTTTACATGACTGCAAATTTAGTTTGTTTGTTGTTTTGTGCTTCACAACAAGTTGTGTAGCATCACTGGGTTACTTAATGTTTTATTTATTGTCAGTATTTATAGGTTGTAAACCTTTATCAGGTAATTAAACACATTTCTATTCAAATATTTACCATTTTAAATGATTTTATAACTTGATTGCCAGTTTTACAATAAATTTCAATCTTTCCATCACCTATGATGAGAATCCAACTAAATTGTCCAAGAAAGTTTAATAATAGCTAAAACTGTATTTCAATACTTTAATTTCTTTATTTTTGAAAAATTAGGACAAGAACAACAAAAAACTGAACCTGTTGGAAAATTAGAATCGGTGTGGATGCGTCAAGTACACCAAGTGCTAATAAGGATCAAGAGCATAAATTTACCGATTCGAGCAGCGATGAGGTTTCATCATCCTCTCAAAGTTCCGGAAGACAAGATTCATCGGAGTACGAAAATAAAGAAACGGAAAGTGTTGATCGTTCCTTCCTTTCAGAAAGCAATAGTAAGTTAAAATTGAGTACTATATTATTTATTTATAATTTAAGGTGATCCTTAAAAATTTTAAGGTAAAATTTTAATACAAATATAATTTCTTATTCTTGCTGTTCTTTTTCTAGGTTCCGACGATAAAGAAAGTACTTCAGATATGACTTCAAATCAGTGACTTAAAAGTTAAAATTTATGTTGATATAGGAGATGTATTTTCTTCTTTTCTTTATGTTTTTGGTTATGGGCGAAGGAAGTGGACAACAAGAACTTCAAGAGAGGAAGTAATGTGAAACTAAAATTTTATATTTACTAAAAATGTATATGATTATAAATTAGAGCCAAACAGAAAACCACCAATTTTCGATATTGGGTATGATTTTATTTTAACCGTTTGTACTTGCTTACTAAAATATTAATTTTCAGGCAGTAACAAAGGGACGACACTGTTGCTTCCTTAAGATTTTGAATCAACGACTTCAATACAAAAAAAAGAAGAAAAGTAGATTTGATAAGTTTAACTTTTATATTTTTGTAAAAAATTATTTTATTCTATTGTTTTAATTATGTGTGTAAAACTTGTTTATCTTGTTTCGTTGATAAATTATAATTATTAAAATGAACATAATTATATCAATTTTGTCAATAATTATTATAGCTAAACTTTGTGCGTTTCAAAATTTTATGACTTAGGACTACTTGCTATACGTATTTTATGTCGGTTAACTTTATACCATTTTTATTTTATCATTATGTAATATGAGAAAGTATTGCTTTCGTGCAGAAAAAAATTTGAGAATTTGATGGATTAACACTTTTTGAGGTCCCCTGAGTAAAATAGGACGATTTCCGAAAATGTCTGTGTGTGTGTGGTCAAATTTTGTGTGCGACCTACAGAAAAAACTAATAGAAATTTTCAAACAAAATTTTGGATTTGAGACTTAGAGCTGATTAGATTTTGGTTAAAATTGCTTCATGGGAACTTTTTTTGAATATTGATTTTTAATTGTTATTTCAAAAACTAATTGCAATTTCAAAACCAAATTTAGGATTTAGCATACTTATGTCGAGATGTAGAGCTGATTAAATTTTAGTTAAGATTGGTTTATTAGAACTATTGTTTTTTATTTTTTAAGTTTTATTATTTAATATTAGTCTCTATTTAATATTTTAAAAACTAACAAAATTTTCAAAACCAAATTTGAGATTTCCTATCTTTATAGTAGGAGTTAGAGTTATTTAAATTTTGGTTAAAATTGGTGCATGAAAACTATTTTTTTTTTAATTTTATTATTTCATATTAGTTTTTAATTAATATTTCGAAAAGTAATAAGAAGTTCAAAACCCAATTTTGGATTTTGCATACTTATACCGAGATTTAGTACTGATTAAATTTTGGTTAAAATTATGTTATGAAAACTATTGTTTTTCTATTTTTTTAAATTTTATTGTTTAATATTAGTCTTTATTTAATATTTTAAAAACTAATAAGTTTCAAAACCAAATTTGAGATTTCTTATCTTTAACGTAAGAGCTAATTAGTTTTGGTTAAAATTGGTTCATGTGCACAACTTTTTAAGCTATCTAAAATCCAAAATTTTGTTTGAAAATTCTTATTAGTTTTTGCTGTAGGTCGCACACAAAATTTGACCATAGACACACATGCAGACATTTTTGGAAATTGTCTTATTTAACTCAGGGGACCTCAAAAAGCGTAAATCCATCAAAATCTCAAATTTTTTCTGCATGAAAACAATACTTTTTCATATTACATACGATAAAGTAAAATACTTTAAAAAAATATTACTAGGTCAATGTGTCTGTTTGCGGCCATGCGTCGGTTCACCGACAAGAAGGATAAAATGTTAAATAATAGTAAACCCATAAAACAACAATTACAAAAATTACACTAATGCTTATTATCCTTTCTGGCGACAGACAAAAGTACATTGGCTGCTGTGCAAATGGTTTCTCTCTAGAACGAGCATTCAAAATCAATGCCATCTTAAGTTATGCTCGAATGAAATTTTAAAGTCTCAAGAATTATTTTTAAACGGCTCAGAGTATTAGAGTAAGAGAGGACGGTCGTGGTCCTGCACTCGAGTGTGTTGATTACCATACCGAGATTCCCAGTTCGAGCCCGGCTAGAGTAAAAACTTTATTCTAACCGTCTTCCCTAGGAAGGCATTGGCTACCCACCAATGTAAGTCCCCTTACAGAGATGTGCCACAACACTGGAAATCGAATTAAGGACTAAGAAGACAAGTTCTGAAATGAACTACTTTGAGTTGCCAATCGCTGAACATTTATAACACAAATTTCATTCATAAAAGTTTTCTCGCCAGCATAAGTTTTTAAATAAAATTTTAAGGCTTTTTTGCCAGCATTTAAAGGTACAGATATAAAACACATGGGGTTCTCGTCAGTATAACTTTTGAGATGCCGTTGTAAGTTTTCTTTCAGCGAAAATTTATAATAACAAATTTTATCAGTAAAAACACAGATAAAATAACGTCACAATGTTCCTTTTGGTGAACATCTGTAATCGTATATTATAATAACATTTCTGGGTTACAATTCGTGTTCTCCATTTGGTTCGGTTTCATAGATTAACTACTTTCTTCACCTTCCGAATGATTCCATCAATTCTTCTCTTTTAATTATAGATTAGGTGAAATTTGCAAAACTTACGAAGTACTACTAATATCTGTAAAACTAAAATTTTTTCTAGGTTAGAAATAAAGTCATTGACCTAAAGAATTTTATTTGCAAGGTTGTTTGTATCTGGGTCAACATTTTACCAGTGGCAGCTCACCTTATAGGGCGCCAAGGTATATTCGCCTTCATCTTAAACCTAAAACAATAAATTAGATATTAAAATAATAATTTATCTACTCAGGCCTATATTTAATCCCATTTGTAAAATAGCACAATTAATAAAGACCTAAAAATTAAATCGTTTTTTAAAGTATTTTTTTAAATCAGTTTCAAATCAAAAATTTGTTTGTTCTTCTATTTCTTGGTAAAGTAAAAGGGGGGGGTGCTCCAAAACTGTAATCTCTTGTAATGTTTTGCATTTCTTTCCACTTTTTAAATGTTCTAAAAGTAATACTTTCAGATTGATCAGATGTTATCAGAATCCTGTTGATTTTCTTCTAGCAGACCATAAGTACAGCATGAGTACAATACGTGCTGGAATAGAATGAAAAATCTTTCTGTTCTTGACTTCTGCCTTTTTCGTTAAAAGGTTCAGGGTCACCGAAGTTATGTATGAGTAGTCCCTATTTTCACTTTTTTTGATAATTTCGCCATAAATTTAATTTATAGAAATTTTAAAAAAATTATTTTTCAAAATTAAAGTTTGTTGGCATTCCTTATTGTTTTGTTTTGCATTTTGATTCAAATAATTAATTTATGGCGAAAAAAACAGGTATAGGTATAATTATTGGGAAATAAATTTCAGAAAGCTTGAAATGGTTTTAACCGCTGCATACTTAGCAATAGGCTAAGTTTTCATCTTCGAGTGGGATGAGCTGTAACCGCTACATATTCTCCTCTGAACAGTTAATCTTTTGGAAATAAGAGGACTTACAGTAGATATTATTTTACATTAAATTTTCTATAAAATTAAATACTTTTACTTTAGGGTACAGTAGCAGCGGCGGCTCTTAATCAAATTAGCTGGAGTGGCATCAACATAGTCAAAGAGGGAGGGGGGTACATGTCTGTCGTTTTAAATTAGATTCATAAAGTATATTCCCTGGTAGGTTTGTCTTGGCGAGGAAAAACGCGTGCATGCGAGGTAAATAGCGTGCAAGCGAAGAAAATGGCGTGCATGGAAAAGCGCGAAAGAGAGGCTTTCGAGCGCCGAAAAAAGGTGATCAAACCCCGGAAAAAATGGGTTCGAGCGCCGAGAAATGAACACGAGCGATGAAAGAAGAGACGACCCGAATGGCGGCACGGACTTTAAGTCGACATGCCGATAGGGGAGGACAGGCGGGGCGGAGACGAGATCGGCACGGCGGTTGCGTCAAACGCGAAAATTCACGCAAAATGTGGAGCGGTAAAATGCGAATTGGCGACGTGGGCGATTCGGAATAAAGTCTTCCGCACGAAAAGAAGGATTTGTTGGAAGAGGATGATTCCGCCGAGAGACGTTGGAAGACCAGCTCTTCGAGAGCACGGCCTCTCACGATAGTAGACTTTAACGGAAACTGCGCGACGAAAGGAAGCGTTGGAAAACGCAGGGGCGGAGCTGGCGAAGAGGTGAAAAAGCACAACTAAACGGCGAATCCGCACGCCGTCGCAGGTAAACTATAGTCCGAACTTCTGTGGTCCGAACGTAAAATTTTCAACTGTTTTAGACAGTAGCAACATTCAAGAGCAACATGTAATAATAGAGAACTAATTTGGAAATTCAAAAGTTCAATACCGCAGGTTCGAGCAACAGGCAGAAAATAGCCTTGGAAAACAGTACCTCCGTTGAGAGGAAACAAGTCCTGCGAAAAAACGACGAAAAGAAGCGCGCGCGCGAAAAAAAAAGCGCGAGTGACAGGAAAAATGTGCGCATTTGAAGAAAAGGCGCACGCTTGAGAAAGGGGCTCATGCGCGAAGAAAAAAGGAAAAGCGAGGGAAAATTTTTCTGAAAAATAATCTAGTAATTGGATTCTAAAAACTATGGAGAACAGAAAAACAAAAGAGCAAAATATTAAACAATCAGTTGTGGGTTACAAAATGTCAAAAGTCACGCCGCAATTTTATCGTTATTTGAAACTGGAAATCGTTAATGTGAAATAGTTCGAATGCTTAAATTGCTCTTTAATCCGTTTCCGACGACATTAAACCATTCAAAGAATTTGGTAATAGGGAACACCGACCCGGAAGAGGGAAAATGTTCTGCCAATACTCGCCGGAATCGCAATAGTATATCATCAAACTTCAGTTCACAGAAATCCGAAACTGTCGATCGAAAGCGGTTCGTGAAACCGGTATCGTTGTTCATCGATAGCCCAAGTCCGTCATGGTTTGGGGCGGTATTTGTGCTACCACTAAAACACCTCTACTTTTTGTGGAAGGGTAAAATTAACAAGGAAAGCTACTACTTGGATATTTCAGAGGCTGTAGTTCTTCCGTAGGCCCAACAACACTTTGGTGACCTACATTGGACCTTTCAACACCACTCTGCACTTGCCCACAAGTCGAAAACTACGCAAGAGTGGTGCCGAATCAATTTTCCTGATTTTATCAGTTCCGTTAAAGGCTTCCATGTTCGCCTGATCTCAACCTAATGGATTACGTCATATGGTCAACTTCATTTCTAAATTTTTGAATTGTTGCGTTTAAATAAATTTTTTTAAACGTTTGTCCGAGTTCTTGTGGGTCACGCTGTATATGCAAATTTACAATACAGAAATTTAATTTACGATTGACATTTCACAAATCGAATATTAATGAAATAAAAATTTCGATTTTCCGATTTTATTGTAAATCATGCAGTTTTAGGTTTTTAAGAGTTAAATATAAAATTTAAGCTTTCCTTTTGTTTTTGGGAAAACATTTCTCTTAATATTTTGTTTAATAAAATTTTTAAGTTGACATTCTCCTTAATTTTTACGTATCCTGTGTGAATTTTCCTTCGCGTCAGAAGTGCCCTCACAAATTTTACTGCATTCTTATTTCAAATGGACTATAGTTATATTAGCTCCGATGGTCAGTTTTGCAAAATGCATATATGAAGAAAAAAGGATTAAAACTGACGATCGGAAGATGTCAGGATGTAACTCTAATCATGACACAATAATAACAATATATGATATTACTTGCATTTTGGAAATTGTGTTAATCTTTACTTTCACCTGGCTTTACAATTAGATTACCAAGATTGTGCGGCCTGAGGCCGCACTTAAAACTTTCAATTGTGTCTACAACACACATACACAGTTTTAGGTTACAAATGTAGATTTTGTAATATTTATATAAATAGATATTATAGGAAGGAGCTCCTTGAACAGTGCCATAGCTATTTTATTTTTTCGGTAGATAGGGGGGGGGGGACTCTCACGGTTTACAACTGATCTTCGGTTTAGGAGAAGGGTGTGAAGAAATTTGAGATGATCACTGTCTATGATCATTATTCCCACTTTGGAATAATTCGAAAAGGCGTAGATTCCACTTACTATTGCTTGCTGAAAAGTTGGCTGGTAAAGTTTTTAAAAATTAAAATGTCATATATCACAATAGCAACCGCCTATGATGTAATAATAATTAATCTTTGTTATAATTAATCACAAAGCCTTTATGCTGATATTTTCTATTCACCGTTGAACAAATAAACTGTATAAACCGGAGAGTCTGGGAGATATGGGATACCCTGCAATGGCCTAGTATCGTGAGGCATATCATTAAACGTTTAAAAAGTATGCCGAAACTTTATCATGCCGCTGTGGTGTTCTAGAGTGATAAACGAGGGAGGGGGTATACCCACAGTCTCAGCATTTATTTTGTATTGTTGAAAAATCTACTTTACTTTAAATATTCTTGTAATACCCCCACTCTACATACGTACTTTTTTCTTTCGTGTGCCATATCCGGTTCCCCCAAACGTTTATGATTCTACTTAACCGAAGCCAAGACGAACCTACCAAGGAATATAATTCATGAAAATAATTTAAAACGGCAGGCATTTCCCCCCTCCTCTCTTTGACTATGTTGATGCCTCTCCAGCTAATTTGATGTGAAATAATATCTACTGTAAGTCCTCAAAAAGTTAACTGTTCAGAGGAGAAAATGTAGCGGTTACAGCTCATCCCACTCGAAGGTGAAAACTTAGCCTATTGCTAAGTATGAAGTAATTAAAACTATTTGAAGCTTTCTGAAATTTATTTCCCAATAATTAGACCTAGTTTTTTCTCCATGAATTAATTAATTGAATCAGAATGCAAAACAAAACAATAACAAACAAACGAATGCTAACAAAGTTTAATTTTGAAGATTAAATTTTTAAAAATGAAATTTATGGCGAAATTATTAAGAAAAGTGAAAATAGTGAGTACTCATATCTTTGCCGATCCTGAAACGTTTAACGAAGAAGACGGAGGTCAAGAACAGAAAGATTTTTCACTCTATTCTAGCACTTATTGTAGTCATTATGGTTTGCTAAAAGAAAGACAAAACAATTTTTGATTTCAAACTGATCAAAAAAATTACTAGGTCAATGTGTCTGTTTGCTGCCATGCATCAGTTCATGGACAAGAAGGATAAAATGTTAAATAATAGTAAACCCATAAAACAACAATTACAAAAATCACATTAATGGTTATTATCCTTTCTGGCCACAGACAAAAGTACATTGGCTGCTGTGCAAATGGTTTCTCTCTAGAACGAGCATTCAAAATAAATGTCATCCTCAGTTGTGCTTGAGTGAAATTTTAAAGTCACAAGAATTATTTTTAAAGGGTTTAGAGTACCAGTAGTATCAGAGTAAGGAAAACGGTCATGGTCTGGCACTTGAGTATGTCGATTACCAAACCGAGATACCCAGTTCGAGCCTGGGTGTAGTAAAAACTTCTGACCGTCTTCGCTCGGAAGGCATTGGCTACCCACCAATGTAAGTCCCTTACAGAGATGTGCCACAATATTCAAAATCGAGTTAATGACTAAGAAGACGAGTTCTGAAATTACCTACTTTGAGATGCCAATCGCTGAACATTTATAAACACAAATTTCATTCATAAAAGTTTTCCAGGCAGCATAAGTTTTTAAATGAAATTTTAAGGTTTTTTGCTAGCATTTAAAGGTACAGATATAAAAAACATGGGGTTCTCGCCGGTATAACTTTTGAAATGCCGTTGTAAATTTTCTTGCACAGAAAATTTAAAATCACAAATTTTGCCAGTAAAAACACAGATAAAATAACGTCACAATGTTCCTTTTGGTGGACATCTGTAATTGCAAATTATGATAACATTTCTGGGTTACAATTTGTGTTCTCCATCTGTTTCGGTTTCATAGATTAACTACTTTCTTCACCTTCCAAATGATTCCATCAATTCTTCTCTTTTTAAATTTTAGATTAGGTGAAATTTGCAAAACATACGAAGTACCACTAATATCTGTAAAACTAAAATTTTTTCTAGGTTAGAAACACAGAAAAGTTAGAAATAAAGTCATTGACCTCAAGAATTTTATTTGCAATGTTAAAAAGTGTTGCATTACGATTCCACCAACGGCAGCACCACACTTCTGTTTGTATCTGGGTCAACATTCTACCAGTGGCAGCTCACCATATAGGGCGCCAAGGTATATTCGCCTTCATCACAAACCTAAAACAATAAATTAGATTTTCAAAATACTAATTTATTTACCCAGGCCGGTATTTAATCCAATTTGTAAAATAGCACAATTAATAAAGACCTAAAAATTAAAGGAATATTGATTTTCGGCAAAACCGCCTGGTGCTGCGGAACACTTGTAGCTACGCCATTGGATTTTATATAGTTTAAGGTCGTAACGTAAGATTATTGATGTAAAATTAAAAAGACAAAAAAGATGGTTAATGTCGTTTCTACGGTAGCTGTGAGCCGATGGCTCTTCTTATAGTATACACACGTTTTGTTCTTTCTAGTTTGAAAAGTTCTGACGAGATAGCGAGTAAAGTTCTGCCACACTTCCTCCGAGAAACAGCGAACCATCATGGATAATACTATCTCACCGCTGGTATATATCATTAACGTTGAGATTCCATGTTAGCAACTTATAGAGCAATTGGCAATTTTATTTCCTATTTTATGTATTTTTTTATAATTTCTCAGGAAATTATGGTTACATCGTTAATTTTCATTTTAGTTAGTAGAAGGATTCGAATAAAAAAAATTTGGAATTATATTTTAGTGGAATCGGAACCATGCATGCAAACGAAATTACAAAACAACTGACAGTTTGTTAGCTTGCATTTCACTGCGTTTTTACGAAACAATAGAATCAAATTGTTGATTATATTGTTTACATTCGGTTCCATTAAAAACAAAATTCATTCGATTTTAAATTAGCATAGGCGGCCACAAAATTTTTCTCAGCGAGGTCAAAATTAAAGTATTGACACATTTTTAATGAAGAATAGTTTGTAAATTAAAGAAAATTAAGTAAATTCAATTTTATTTATATGCAATAAATTAGTAAATATTAATTTACTCTGCAATAATTTCTATTCGACAATAATGCATGTGCGTTTTTTGGCTCAATTTTTTTTGTGCGGAGCACGTGCAATTAAATTTTGTTTTGCCATCAATTTTTTGCTTTTAAAAGGATAACAAGAGGTTGCTGTCAAAATAACAAATTAAATTTACCCATAAAATCTTTATTCAAACATATATTTTATAGCACTTTACATTCAATATTTTTTAAGCAATTTCATTTATTGGTTTACCGCACAAAAACAGTGTTTGAAGTTCAAAAATATTTTTATGCTACTTTATGGAAGTTTCATGATATATTGCAAAAAATCGCGTATAAACAATTTCCCATAAAACCGCAAAAACAGGTTTGACTGTAGAATAATCAAGTGCAATAATTACTAATTATAATCGGTTTAAATTTAAATCGTTATTACATAAATAAAATTTAATTTCTTTTAAACATAAATATTGGAAGTTTAAATTCCAGTTTGTGGCGGAATAATTAATTGATATTTTGATTGAATACGAATAATTTGAATTTATTAAAATAATTAATCAGATTGAATTTAAATGATTAATTCCGCTATTATTGCGATCATTAATGATTTCGTAATCAATTAATTATAACTTATAAAATAATATAGATTGAGTTTAAACATGTCTTTAAATTAATCCACATGGCGTGTAGAATATTTATGTATAGTTGAAAGTGGATTAACAATATAAGGAATATGTTAAATTTTCCACATTTAATGTTTTGGCGTTTGGATTTGGGACACTGGGATATTCCAACCTCAAACTTCTTGGTTTTACATTTTAATTTTAAGTGGTGGATTGAGATTTCAGTATATTCCCTCAAATTCTGGTATATACATTTTTTAATGCGATAAAATCAATAACCATCAGAATGGCGTCAGTTTAAAAAAATAAAACCAGTTTCAGCAAGGGCAGAGTTAATTTAATTTACCCTTTTTCAAATTAGCAATGGGATTGATCGTTCAGTATTATTAAACAAAGGGGGTTCAAGATTTAAAAACCCATATTTCGGGTATACAAAATGAAAATTGTAAACCCTTCTCCTTTCCGATATAATATTACGTAAGAAATGTTTAAAAACTTTCATTAAATATTAAAATTTTAAATTCTCATTATTTTGTAATGTTTTTATCTTGCGTAAGATTATTAAATACCCCCTGCTCCCTTGGTCAGCAAAAATAAGAAAAATCGAACCCCCGTCTTCTAACCCTAAAGCATACGTAATACTAGAACCACCTCAAAAAGAATATTAATCATAGGCAAGGGGCATCTCAAACTTGTTCAGACCTCCCCTAAACCGAAGAACAATTAAAAACTATAAGAATCATTTATTTTAATTTATTTATTATAATTAAAAAAAATAATAGCAGATGCTTTTCTAGGTAACTTCAAAAATTTTACGCAACAAGCAAAGAAGCACCCATTACTTTTATACTTTATACCCCCCCTCCCGGCATTCCCGATCGATAGTTTGCATTTTATGTTATTTTTAATGGTTTCTCTATTAGTCACTTAATACTAAAAGTTGTAAGTTTTAAATGTAACTACACTCAAACCTGTTTTTGTGCGAAGATAGGGACCGCATAAAAAACCTTTTAAAAAAATATTTTATTTTTTGTTCATAGTTTGCATTTGCGGAATTTTATGATATATCGCACAAAAATATTAAAAAATTGTCCATACACAATTCCTACAGCGGCGTACACAGTAAAAATATCGCTGAAAGGCGATCCTCTTCGAAATTATGCAAACATTGAAATGATTGTAATCTTATCAGGTGAAATTATTAGGCAAAAACATTTGCGTCACACCACTGCTTACAAATGGACCTACCGACATCACTATAATCAAACCGCAGGCACTACCCCCTTCCTCCGAAATCAACTGCTTTGAAATGAACCCATAGAATGTTGGGTACTTTGCATTTCCATCCGCCCAGGGAGTAATGCAAAACCTGATTTTAATCTCCGAGACCCCTCCTCCTTCCTGGCTAAGAAACTTAAAATAAAAGATGAAGACCGGATGCCTGTAGTACTGGATGATGCTGGTTTTCAGCTTTTCCCAGCTAGGGTCACCTTTTCTGGGTTGGAGATAATAGGAATTCTCTTCATGTTTTGCAGAAGGTCATCGTGGAAAACCGGCCGCGCTACCTTGACATTGAGTCTTGTTGCCACTATTCTGAGAAATACTCTGGTATGTCCCCCCCCCCATTGGCATTTTTTAAATACGCCACTGGAACTACTGATGTTCAATGGAGGTCTTCGCGCAGATGCTTCCCCCCCTGGCATGTTGGCGATAGAGAGTGTAGTTAACCAAACTTGGATTGTTGCATAGTCTCAGGAGAGTTTCGTTTACAAAGATGTCATCCAGATCGTGCTTGGGCGCAAATTCTAAGAGAAACATGGTTCACTGGGTGTCTGCCTTTACAGTTGACGCAGGTGGTTGCTTCTACCGTTGGTTTTTGGGAAGTAGCTGAAAGGTTACCTTTCACAATTAGTGCATAGAAAAAGAAATTGAAAATAATAATAATAATAACAGAATGACAATAATTGTGCCACTGTTGAAATTGAGGTGTAATTTTAATTCTGCATCGATTATGTTTGACGGGAATACTCTCTTAAGTATTCCGAGTTTTTATATTTTTATCATCTTCAGAAATAAAGAAAAGCTTCTTCAAAAACCACGAGAACCTCCCCACTGACAAAAAGTATTAGCTGAAGCACTGACGTATGCTGGAGAATAGTACATTCGGTAAAAACGACAAACTTTCCAGTTTAAGGTAGATTACCTATTTTAGAATACGACTATCTAAACGACAAAAATACAATATTTTCAGTCAAATATAACAGCGTATTAAATATTTGAAGCATCCTGTATGTAACTTGCATAATGCAGGTTGCGCCCTCTACGTTTACCTGACGGTGCAAATTTAGTATTGTTTAGTATTTTTTAGTATGTTTTGTGCGGTTTTGTGCATCGCGGTGCATCGTGGGTTACGCAATGTTTTATTTATTGGCTGTGTTTATAGGTCGTCAACCTTTATCAGGTAATTAAACGGATTTCTATTAAAATATTTACCATTTTAAATGATTTTATTTTAGGATTTCTGTGTCGGTGTCAAATTAAACAATGTGGTTTTGCACGTGACCGGTAACAGTTGCATAAAAAAAATGAAGTTTATTGTTTTCATTTTGGTGTGTGATGGAAAGTTTTGTTCGAAGGATGATGTAATAACCGGATTAATACAGCTTAACGATTTGACAATATGGGAAGTGCATAATTAAAGTGATTGATCAAAATAATTCAGTGTGAAATTTGTAAACTTGAAAATGTTCCGAACTTATTTGGATAGTAAGTATTTATGTGTTTCATTTTATTTGTATATTAATTATCACAATTTATAAACGATTTGCATTTTTTTGAATAAGATCGAAGTTATAATTATAAATATTTATTGTATTTTTGTAATTTTTTTAAACTACTCGTAAAGCCACCGATAAGTAATGCAATTGGATTTTGTAGGTGATGGAATATTGGTAATTATTGATAACCACTACAATGAGTCGTAGCAGGTGTGACGTTGGATTAACTTGGAGTCGGTAACATCTGGCGAGGGGTGAGTTGCATGCACATTTTTATTTAGTGGTCATTATTTTTTTCATTGAACAGTATCATCTAGGTGTGTAATATAAATAAATATGAACAAGTAACTGATATGTGAATAATAGGTATGTTTTGTTAGAGGGATTATCCTTGACTGTACGTACTCACGTTTAGATTACATTATACTTTTGTTATGTAAATTTGGTTTATTTACTTGGGTTGAAAACCATTTGTATAATATGATCCTGCAATTTCGAGCCTAGGGTGGGCCACTTGAGAAAGCAAATACTGCATTTTGACGAGCGAAATGAATGACTTTGTTGGGTTAATTTTTAATGAAAGACAATTTCGCTGGTATTATTAAAGTACAGTTACATTAAGTTTTTATTTCTGGTGGTTTTTAATTTTTATTATTTAAAAATAAACTTGTTTTACAATAATATTTTACCAAAACCGTACAGCAGTAACAGTGGCGGCTCGTAAATTTTTCATTAGAGGAGAATTTCATTTGAGTATTTTGTGGGATTCTTTGTATAAATATCCCAACACAAAAGTTTAAAGTATAATAATTTATTAACACTAATTTAACGATACAAAATAAATGATTAATAACACTAATTGATCTTAACCTTGATCACCGTTGAACTATTGGATCACCCTTGAACTACTGGATCACCGTTGAACTACTCTCTGACATGGGAGTATCGGTGGGCGAAGTGTTGCCAATCTAGTAGGCGCGTAGTTGGTAATTAATTTTTATTTTGTGTGTGTGCAGGGTCTCCACAATTTTATTTCATTTATAATAGTAATGCTAATGTAGTGTACCCTACCTCAAAAATTAGACAAAATTTTTTAAAGTGTCAATAATGATTAATAGTTTAAAAATCAATTATATTTATCGTCCAGCAAGAACCAACGGGAAGGTAAGAGCCATTTCTTAGCAGGTTTTCATAAAGGTTTGGGAATAAAGGATATGAGTTGTAAAATTCTATTTTATATTTCTGTATAATTAAATATCGAGCACTAAGATTGATATTTTTAAAAGTATTTATTTATTTATTTATTTGAGAAATAGAAATACAATTGCAATAACATAATGAAATCTAAAACTGAGTTACAATTGTGGTTGTTGGTATATTTATAAATTCTAATGTTGGTAATTAAACAAATAAGAGATAACGTAATATCACAGTAGAGATATTATAATCAATATTGTCACTCGGAGGATTTTTTTTGCTCACAAAATTTTGCACACCTTCACCTCGCAGGCAAATTTGTCTGCTGAATGTAGTCGTTGTTAACTTTGACATATCACTTTGTATTATTTTTAAATTAATTTAAGTAATAAAAAGCGTGAAGATGGTTGTTGTTGTGGTAATAACCGTGAATTTATGTGAATTACAGAATACCCTCTCAATATTTTTCTAAATCAAAATATTTTATTGTGTCGAGTGAAACACAAATTAGTATTTGTGGTTTTTATCCAATTAATTTTAATCCTAAGATAATCGAAACATAAATTTCTGATATTAAAAGTTTGGATGTTCAATTTTATGCCATTTTTCTTAAAATACCAATTCAAGCACAAAAAATTAAATGAAGGATATTATGAAAAAATTATATTCGCTCCCATCGATCAGTATCGTGTAAGGTACCTACTGATTTTCTATCGAGTTTTAATTAGTAATCGAATATTTTTATTAGTTTGTATGTTATTATGATAATTATAATGTTTTAATTTCTTCGACAATTTGTTTTTGTCAACTCGTTCTGTGACAATAAATTTTATTACGATGTTAAACATATGAACATTTCACATTGGTATAAAGATTACATTTACAATGCATTTTTATGAACAGTTTTCAATACGTAGCTAATTTGTAATATATATGATGGCAACACATCATACTCATACACTAAGAAAAAAACCTGCGCAGTGTAGAAAGTGTGAGCACACTTTGGCACATCGAATTCAATGGTATTTAGTGTGAGTAAACTGCTGTATCTTACACTGTGGTAGTATAGCAAGGGTTATTATTTTCTAATATTAATAATAATAATTATAATTTAAAAGTTATTCCGATAAAAGTTTAAATGCGATTATTGATTATCAGGTACATAATTACATATTACAATATTGCACTGACGCTCACAAGCACTAATCAGTGCAGGAACACAATATTTTGAAACAATCGATTTTATAAAGCTTTAAATGTTAGGGGGAACACGTTGACTTTAGTATTCGCACAGCGATCAATTCTTTTATTTGACAAGGTAACAAATTTCTTTTCAATTGATAGTAACGCAACATTGCTTAACCGATTCTGATTTATCGTACTACAAGTATATATTTTGATACGTGCTAAAGCAGAGAAAATTCTTTTAACCGAAGCCGATGTTATGGGTATAGTGACGACCACACAGAGAAGTTCATAAAATTCAGAAATTAATTTGTGGCTTTGAAAAAAGCCGATAGGTTTGATTTAAGAGAAAAAAATTAAACTTGATTGAAAATTAAATATTGGAAAAATTGAAAAATTACTGGTACATAATTACATATTACAATATTGCACTGACGCTCACAAGCACTAATCAGTGCAGGAACACAATATTTTGAAACAATCGATTTTATAAAGCTTTAAATGTTAGAAGGAACACGTTGACTTTAGTATTCGTACAGCGATCAATTTTTTATTTCACGACAAGGTAACAAATTTCTTTTCATTTTGCTTAACCGATTCTGATTCATTGTACTACAAGTATATGTTTTGATACGTGCTAATGCAGAGAAAATTATTTTAACCGAAGCCTATGTTACGGGTATAGTGACGACCACACAGAGAAGTTCATAAAATTCAGAAATTAATTTGTGGCTTTGAAAAAGCCGATAGGTTTGATTTAAGAGAAAAAATTAAACTTGATTGAAAATTAAATATTGGAAAAATTGAAAAATTACTGGTATGTAATTACATATTACAATATTGCACTGACGCTCACAAGCACTAATCAGTGCAGGAACACAATATTTTGAAACAATCGATTTTATAAAGCTTTAAATGTTAGGGGGAACACGTTGACTTTAGTATTCGCACAGCGATCAATTCTTTTATTTGACAAGGTAACAAATTTCTTTTCAATTGATAGTAACGCAACATTGCTTAACCGATTCTGATTCATTGTACTACAAGTATATGTTTTGATACGTGCTAATGCAGAGAAAATTATTTTAACCGAAGCCTATGTTACGGGTATAGTGACGACCACACAGAGAAGTTCATAAAATTCAGAAATTAATTTGTGGCGTTGAAAAAAGCCGATTGGTTTGATTTAAGAGAGAAAAATTAAACTTGATTGAAAATTAAATATTGGAAAAATTGAAAAATTACTGGTATTTGTATTTCGTGGTGGATGTCGTTGATGAACCGTTGGTGTTGGTAGATTTTGTCACTATTTTTCTTAGCAACTTCTGTAAGTATTACTATGATTACCACCTTGGTTACCGCATACAAAATATTGTGGCTCTTTTGCCGGAAGTTCCTCTTTTAAATTTTTACTTGATCATAAGTAATAAAATTATTGTTTTCGTTCAGAAAAAAATTGAGATTTTGATGGAGTAATTCGAATATCAAAACTGAATTAGGTATTGTGCATCTTTGTATTGTGTATGTGTATCTGTATTTAGATTTTAGGTCAAATTGGTTAACGGAAAATATTTTATTCTTTTTATTATTAATTATTAAGTTATTAAAAATTATTTTTTTTAATATTTAATAAAAGTATGATAAAGTCATGGGTATGGCTACATTCGATTTTAATAATTATTTTTGAAATTTGAATTTTTCAACTTTAATGCGCTTATTTGAAAAAAATCGGATGTGGCAATGCCCATGACTTGATCATACTTCTATTAAGTTGAATAAAATATTTTAAAAGGTTTCAAATTTAATGAAATTTGAAAAAAATTTTTAAACAATTTTAATGAAATTTAAAATTTTCAACTTACATTTTAGTCTAGGACCTCCTTTGCGTAAAGTGGTTTCCTCTTTTCAAGATATCATCAGCTAAACTATCTCTAAATGAAAGAAATGGATTAAAATCATTAAAATTAAAATCAAAAACTATATTGGAAAATTTATTATAATAAAATTAATTGACATGTGTTTTGACAAACCTATATCGACATACTAGATTCTAAAATGAATGTCACTAAGTAAACAAAAAGTTTTATATTTAGAAAACACAAGATTACCTTTTCACCGTCCATGGGTTTTGGACCTAACGAAGTAATAGGTTTTCTCATGTCTTTTTAAAATTCATCAACAAAGTCCAAGATCATTTATGTTTTTGAAATAATTTCAACAAGTTAATAATAAACATTTACTATTACTTTTATTTAATATTAAAAAATAATTTTTATTAATAAAAAGAAAAAAAAATGATTTCCATTAACGAATTTGACCCAAAATCTAATTAGTTGTAAGTCTCAACGCAAAGATACAAAAATGCTAAATTTAATTTTAAAATTCTTATTAATTTTGAAATATTTTGTAAAACTAATATTAAATAAATAAATTAAAAAGTTGTTTCCATCAACCAATTTTAACCAAAATTTAATCAGCTCTAATTCCTACCATAAGAATACGAAACATCAAATTTGGTTTTGAAACTCCTGTTAGTTATTAAAATATTAAATAAAGACTAATATTAAATAATTAAATTTAAAAATAGAAAAACAAAAGTTTTCATAAACTAATTTTAATTATCAGTACTAGGTAAATCTCGGTATAATTATGCGAAATCCTAAATTTGGTTTTAAATTCCGATTAGTTTTCAAAATATTAATTAAAACTAATATTAAATAATAAAATTTAAAAATAAAAATAATAGTTCCCATGAACCCATGATTTTAACGAAAATCTAATCAGCTCTAAGTAAAAAGTTACCATATTTTGACTAATTCAGGATTGGTTCTTGCCGAAAAAATTTAATTGGTATAACACAAAATGTGTGAAAGATGAGGGTCTAATTTACAGTTAAAAAATAAAATTTCTAGTCAGTCCACAAATTTTGAAAAATACTCTAATGACGTAATATCTCGCAATAATACATTCACATGTATTTCTTATCGAAAAATTGTAATTTTCAAAATTAAATTGTGGCTTGATTACAAGTCCGACTAAGTTCATCCTGCCTTGGAGGAGCTTATATTTTTCTGCTCTTTTGTTTGGTGAAGCAATTTTTATAGGAAAAATGGGTATTGTCGAGTAGGGTTTGTCGACTCTTTGCCCTTTTTTAAATTAAAATTTCTAATTTTAATATAAATTATTACTAAAAAATTAAAAATTACTATAAAAAATTATTATTATTAAATTAAAATTTCTAATTTTAATATAAAATAAACAAAATATTACATAATGGGCTTAGATTAAATTTTATTCCACATTTCCTGGACGGTATCAGTGGCTGTATACATTCACTAGTAAAAGTATAATGTGCAGTGCAGGAAAATTGTTTAAATGTAACTAACTTTTAAATTACAAACTCCGTTAGGTATTTGTCAAAGCACTATGCGAATTATCGAATCCTTCTTTCACTTTGGACACCCGCAAGGAACAAAATTACAACTTATTTTTTACGAGAGCAATTTGGAAATTAAAAATATTCCTAAGATGGACCTTAACTGCAAAGTAGTATTAAATGGAATTATTTGACACTTAAATCAGTCAATTGGCATAATCCTCAAAATTTTGTTGTATTTTAAGGGTTATGCCAACTAGGCAACGATTGAAGATTTTTGTAACACAATATGTGGTGGCTTTGGTGGTAAAATTTGTCTTTAATTTCTTACAACATTTGAAAAATACAAATACAAAAATAAAAATATACAAAACGCAAAAATAAACAAAATTAAACTTAAGTTTGTTAAATACTTTCTTCAGGTTGTAGGTTTACCTATCTTGAAAACTTATTTATTATTTTTGCCTCGAGTAGTCAGCGGTCCTCTATTTCAAATACTGGTATTCGAATGAGGCCAGGTTCGAAAATTGCTTACTTTTGGTTTGGGCAGATTACCAATAAAACAAGAAAATACATAATAAAGTCGTATAATCTAAATAGTAAAAGATATGCACATTATTCACAAATTATTATTTTATATCTAATCACCTTAGCCATTTTACATTTACTTTAATTCAAAGATAATCATATTACTCAAAATTTGATTCTTCATCGTAGAGTGACATTGATATCAATTTATTTAATGTTAAATACTTAAGTTTGCCTATGGCTTAAGCAACACACGATATTTAATTAAGCTTTATTTGATTTAATCTATAAAAGTTATTAGGTTGGCTTATTACGAAGTAAAATGATCCTGTTAATTACTAGGATTACTAAACGAGTTGTCAAATTTAGAGACCAATGGTCTAATCGTCATTTGCGTGGCACTTTTCACAGATGCACTTTCTTATCTCTAATACAAAAATGTTACCTTTAGAAGACAATGGTAGGTGGTAGATTGTGGTAACGATACTCTTCCGACAAAATGGAGATGATACCCCCTGAGCGGTAATTGATGATTGTCCAATAGTGTGACCCATCGAGTTCATAAATTATGCGTTATTCGGATTTTTATCCCCAATGTTGATTGTAGTTGGTTATAAGATGCACTATTCGCTTGTGCTCACTAATAGTAAGTTGTTGTTGCGTTATTCTGGCTTTATTCACCAACTTGGAGGTATTAAAAACCTTGATTGTTTGCTGTATAAGCTATCAATAGTAACTACCGGATTGAATACAATCATAACTAATTTCAATTGTTAATTTTCCACAAACTGCTTATTTAATTACTATTAAGGTAATTCCTTTATTAGAAAACTTGAGTTCTTTAAATTTAAACGGCACGTTATTATTAATACGTTTTGGTCATTGATTGTTATTAAGGCAATCCCTTTATTAGAAAACTTGAGTTCTTTAAATTTAAACGGCACATTATTATTAATACGTTTTTAATCATTTATTGGCACTAAACTATTTACGTTATTTCGATAATTTAGACGGCACCGATGTTTCATATCAAGTTAGGTATTAATTTTCCCAATTTAAACTTTGTGTTTTTCGAGACGATAATCATTAGCGGCTTCCGGTAATTTTAATAAGTTTCCCAAATTACAGAAACTATCACAAAACCGAATTGCGCGTTCGCTAAGTTAAAAATTGTTCTTTCTTCTTTCGAGGTATCGGAGGAACTAACTGCGTTTTTCTACCCTTTCCTATAACTTTT
This sequence comes from Lycocerus yunnanus, assembly GCA_036346125.1. NCBI lineage: Eukaryota > Metazoa > Arthropoda > Insecta > Coleoptera > Cantharidae > Lycocerus > Lycocerus yunnanus. The sequence continues at coordinate 250,339 of JARFIX010000097.1, forward strand.
TTAACATTCAACTGTCTCGCGACGTTTATCAAGGTTGTCAATGCTTGCAGTTTAATTTGCGTTGGCGGTCAGTGGTCGACACGTGTCACTCACTCAACTTAAAACTGCCTTTCTTTTTAGTATTTTAACTTTAACTTATACTCAGGTAATAGCTGGTCTACATTTTAATTGCAACTCTTTATACTTTTACTGCATTTACGCTAGAATTTACGTTATCTTTTGCAGACTACAGCGGCGTCCTACGGCGACAATAACAGATTAGTTATTTTCCTGCATAATATTTATACTATGTATATTAATTGTAGATACTGTTTTACAAAATTTCTACTTTATAGTTTTGAATTGCTAATTCGTGTTACGAAAAAGTGGGCGTAACAAGTTTTGGAAAAGAGTATAAATCCACATACATAATTCCTAATTAACGTACAAACAACTTCTCGCAATTGCATCTTTCCATATTTGATTCTTTATATCCTGCGGTGCCCCATGTAATTTTGTACAATGCACAATTTCGTTGATCAAAATTCGTTGCACGTAATTTTCTGATAAGGCAACCCTAATCCCCAGGATGGATTAGATGATTACTTTAAGGAAGTTCGACTATATTATTTTATGAAAATCTTGGAAATGTTTAGAATCTGAAATTTCACAGTTAGTTTTACCACGTACATCATTTACTACAATTGAACCACATGAAGTGTTACCAAATTGCCGTAAGTTATTAATTACTGCAATATAACGATAAAGATAAATTATAAATCAAATTGGAATTCGGGATTCTTAAATTTAAATTTTGCTACCTCGTACTTCAATTTTGTTTTCTCAAAATCCAGTTTATCTCGTTCCAATTTGATTTTTTCTCGCTCTAATTCGACATTGACATTTTCTGTATCAACATTGCTTTTATACAATGTCAACAATTCCTCACTAATTTCTGGCAATGATCTTTTATCAGAAACGTTGCGCTGGCGATTTTTAAATTGTTTAACTTTATTCATTAATAAATTAGCAGCATTTGGTAACACTTCATGTGGTTCAATTGTAGTTGATGTTGTATCTGGTAAAACCAGCTCTAAAATTTCATTCTCCGATATTTCTCCAACATCTTCATAAAGTAATGGAATTACGGATGGGCAGATTTGCAGCCCCCCAGTAATAGGTACATTGGGAGTTCCTGTTACGGCAACTCTGCCCCAAACCGTCAATCCCTATCTTCTAAAGGGTTAAAATGGTATCAATTGAGGGTCCACCGCCAGTCCCTTTAGAATGCTCAACGATTTTTCTAAATTTTGCCCTTGTCGCATTCTTCCAATCACTAAAACGCTAAAAAAATATAAATTAATAATTATTCTCAAATATTGTATAATTTATCACATACTCTTTTCAATCTGCACTGCTTAACTGTGGGCCCGTTGGATGAGAATTTAAAGTTAGAGTTAAGACCTCCCATCTCATGGCCAAATAATTTGGTTCCACAGTGGGATTGATAATCCCAGTCCTAAATATCACGTCATCCTCCATCATCTTCAAATATTCCTCATATTGTTCTACCGATGTTTTGGCTAAACGCTTCCTTTTTGGCGTCGACATTTTTAACTAATAATTTATAAAAATTAGAAATTTTATACGAATTATATTCATCTTACATTACCTTTATTATAAAACTTTACAAACAACTTTACTTTTAAATAGTATATTATACACCAAGGTAGTGAAGCATAGTGTTATAACCCTAGCGCCAGATTAAATCCCAAGGTGCGTAGCACCGCGGATTTAAAACGCGCGGGTTATAACACGCTTCACTACCGTGGTTTATATACAATTTTTCCACTACTAGGATTGTTTACTCTTATAATAATAATTGTTAATGAATAAAGTAAATCGTTTTAATTATTTATTTCAAATTATAAAACAAATGATAGTTTTTGTTTTGATGTTGACACTTGCTTGAAAATGTTTAATTAATTTTGACATAAAGGTTACATTAAATATTTTGATATTTATAAGTTTTTGCGAGTGTTTTTAAAATGAGTGAAAGTTGTACACCACCCGAAATGAGAGAGATTGCTGAATCAGTGGCAGACAAGCTACGAATAGTGCTTTATGGCATGTACATTTAAAAATTGCAGTGAAAGTGTGTATAATCCATCTGAAAATGTACTGTTAGCATATTTCTAAAGTTATGCCAATGATAAAAAGCTTCCACTTTATGGGCACATTATTCTATGTTAAAATCAACTCTTTCTTTAAAGGACAACATAGACATTTCAAAGTTTTCAAATTAGTTGCGTTCTTAAAACGCCAAAATGTGAATTACCGTGCTAAGAAGTCTTCCGTTTTCAGTCAGATGCGATGAGCTTTGCAATTTGCTTCTTTCTGATGTTATCATAAAAGATGATATGATTATTATAAACATTCGTAATAGTAAAATGGTTCATCTAGAAAATTTGTTGTTATGGAACCCCTTTGGATGAAATTGTAAAACATATTTAAAATTAGACCAACTTCCGACATGCAAAATTATTTATTAGTATAGAGTCCGAGAAATGTGAATACCGCAACCTATGCGACACCTTGAACATCACTCTGGTCCTTTCACTTTCGACATATTTGTAATTTGTTTATATTGACCTGTTAAACATAAAAGATATTATTATTATAAACAATTTCGTAATAGTGAATGATGGTTCAAAACTAGATAATTTTGGGTTTTTTAAAAGGAACCCCTTTGGGATGAAAATTTGTAAAAACAAATATTTATAATTCCAACTTCCGACAATTTAAAATTAAATTTATTAGTATTTAAGTAACAGAGAATATTAAAACAAAAACCCTATATCGGGAATAAAACATCACTCGTGGTCAGTAATAGATTTGACATAAATATTTTGTCGAAAAGTGTTATAATTGACCGATAATTGATTAATAACTTTTTATTAATCATTTATACAATTTCTAGTTCACGTCGTACTGCAGCTGTCGGTGTTTATAATCTATTCGCTAATTTAAAAACCCAAAATTTAAATTTAAACACCATTTTAAATATGAAATTCAACTTATCTTTTAACCCATTTAATTATTTAAAACTATTGATATAATTTTCCCGGTTATCCTAATTGTTAAATATAAATTTTCTTTTAAATAACAAAAACTTACCAAACTAGCATTTATGTTCTTATTAATAAAAGTAAATAATGGAATATTATACTAGGGGATAGAAGGCGTGGTTATTTTTCGAACACTTACGTTGTAAAGATATTGTTTAATAATTATGTAATCGATTTATAAAGTTTTATTTCACTGTCATCTCATGAATCAAATTATAACCATTTCGCCTAATTGCTAACGTCACAAAATTCCAAATCAACATTTTAAAGTTAAATTAATCTTATTTATAGACATTTTAATTTTTAAACACTATTGATAGAATTTCTTGGTTATGCTAATTCGTTTTAACATAAATTTTCTTTCAAAATGGCGTTTCCGGACTACGCATTTATGTTCATTATTAACTACTAGTAAATAATAAATATTATTCACCTCAGGTGATAGAAGGCGTGGTTCACAGTTCGATCACTTACGTTGAAATGATAGTGTTTATGGCTAGTAGTGGAAAAAGATTTTATAACTTTAACCACTTGAAAACAAAACACAGCCAAGCATTACCGTTATAAAATGAACCGCGTCTGCGCAGTTTGAACTACACAACATAATATTAGTGACGTCATAACATTCATTCATAAATACGGTAAAGTAGTAAAACTAACATTCTGTTTAACATGGCGTCTTAGAGAATCGCGTTTGAGGCATTTATGTAAGACGTATGTTAAAGCCGATCTAACATGTCCATGTAAGCAACGATCAATGTAGCGTAACATTTTAACATACATTTTAGAGAATCGCACCAATAGAAGTTCGACTGTATTTTAAAATTTTAATTGTTAACTTGAGAAGCATTAAAAGCTCAAATTTAATATATTGTATTTCTAGTTTTAATGATAACAAATTATTTGATTAGGATTACATTCTTTAATTGAAAACTTTAACAAACAGAGTATAAAATGAATATAAAAATAGTAACTAAAACTAAGTAGTTAGTAATAATTATTTCTGATGTAATTATCTCTTGCGTTTCTTCCTAATCTGTAATCATGTTGTCACTTTCTGGTTCCTGTAAATTAAAATCATGTATCTAATGTACATGCTTTATCAAAACATTAGCCATACGCTACTTATGTACAGAATAAATAGTTTTAAATCATTTAAAGTTTTGCATATTATTAGAATAGAAACTGACCAATCTGTTCATTCTCGTCATCTTCAGGTGCTACGCCATCTTCAGGTGCTATGTCCTCTTCATCCAAAACATGATCAGCCATCACGGCCACGTTATGCAGGACACGCAGCATATATTATATATGCAGCATCATCGGGTTTATAGTGGAGAACACGATGTTTTAATAGGCATCTCCAGCGACCTTTCAATATACCATTGACTCGTTCTATGGTGTTTCTGCCACGTCTTAAATCGACATTAAATCGAGCTTCAGGGGTTCCTTCCTGAACTACGCCTATTGGAACGAAAAGCCAAGGTTCTAGTCCATATCCGCTATCTCCTATTGTGATAAGAATAAATTACAATATTTATTTTAATTTGTAAAGACATAATACCTAACAAATGAAAACTGTGATCTCCAGTTTCATAACGTTGCTTTAGAAATGCTCGGATATCTGATGTCCTCCAAATAGCAGAATCATGCACCGAACCTGGGAACCTAGCATCGCATGCTAATATATTGCAGGCAGAGTCGCAAATCTACGATTTGTTTGACAGGTAAATATTACTGAATGCAGTATTGAAAATTATACTTTACCAACATAACATTGATACTATGATCACCCTTTCTGTCTATATACACATGCGGTGGGTGGTCAGGATCAGTGGATTTTGGACTAACGATTTCCACATGCGTCCCGTCGATGCAACCCACGACACCTCGCAATCCAAATTTGGTATAAAATCTTAAAAGAAATTATTTGACCAACAACATACACAGTTTACAAATTTACCCTTCTCTGATTGTCGTCATTTTCTCTTGTGTTGTGGGAAATTGGACCCAATTCGGCAACATTACATTAGTAATTGTTCGGCAAACCAGCCTTATGGCTCGACTGCAGGACGTCTGACTCATTGCGGTATGAGCAGATAAGCCAATTCCATGTTGGTAGCTACCACTACCCAAGAATTTTAAAGTAATAAGCACCTAAAATGCGATACATAAGTAGGTAAATACGTTGCAAATAAACACAACTCCTCGTTCAATGTTTACCTTCAAATAATGTGGAATAAAAGTACTTCTTTCGCCTTGTGGCATATGAGGTGATATTTCCTCGATTAATCCAATTGCTAAATATTGGGTTAGCCGGTAAGTTCTCACAAATTCTTTTTCGGGAATATCGAAAGGATCTTGACCATCTCGTAGAAGTCTTCTTTCTATTCTCATGTAGTTTCTGAAGAAATTCGAAGAAATAATTTATTTATTATTCAAGTAAAGTGAGGTTAAATTTTCTATTGACTTATTATTATCCTACCGTGTTATATGTGCATCCATCACAATATTCGCAAATAACGGAATTATGATATTGTTTCCACTCATATTCACAAAATATCACTTCAAAAATTACTTTGAAAAGTTTTACAAACGAAAGTGTCAATTTATGGTAGGCGTGTCTTTCAATGTGAGCGCTAACGGCGACAAATATCTAGCCGTAAAAATGTTAAGTATGTAGGCTAACATTTCAACCAAAATGTTAATAAAAATGCTTAGAGAATAGCAAATTTTAACATTTATGTTATTTTTCAGCGTAACATAGCTAACATATGTTAAAAATCCTTAGAGAATCGCACCACTTAATTTAATTTAAAAAAATTAAACTTGATTGAAAATTAAATATTGAAAAAAATTGAAATTGAAATTTACCAGTATTTGTATGTCTGGTGGTTGTCGTTGATGAACCGTTGGTGTTTATAGATTTTGTCATTATTTTTTCGTAGCAACTTCTGTAAGTATTGCTACGATTACCACCTTGGTTACCGTATACAAAATATTGTGGCTCTTTTTGCCGGAAGTATCTCTTTTAAATTTTTTACTTTATCATTGTAATATGAAAAAATTGAGATTTTGATGGATTTATACTTTTTGAGATCCCCTAAGTTAAAAGTAAAAGTAAAGTGTCCTCTCGAAATTTTAAATCCAAATTTTAGATTTTGTATCTTTTTGGTAGAAAATAGAGATGATTAAATTGTGGTTGAAATTAGTTCATGGAAACAATTTTTTTAAATTAATTTATTTAATATTAGTTTTTATTAAAACTTTCAAAAAGTAATTCGAATATCAAAACTGAATTAGGTATGTGCATCTTTGTATTGAGACTTAGTCCTGTTTAGATTTTGGGTCAAATTGGTTAACGGAAAATATTTTATTCTTTTTATTATTAATTATTATATTATTAAAAATTATTTTTTTTAATATTTAATAAAAGTATGATTTAATAAAAGTCATGGGTATGGCTACATCCGATTTTAATAATTATTTTTGTAATTTGAATTTTTTAAAGTTTGATGCGCTTATTTGAAAAAAATCGGATATGGCAATGCCCATGACTTGATCATACTTTTATTTAAGTTGAATAAAATATTTTAAAAGGTTTCAAATTTAATGAAATTTGAAAATTTTCCAACTTACATTTTAGTCTAGGACCTCCTTTGCGTAAAGTGGTTTCGTCTTTTCAAGATATCATCAGCTAAACTATCCCTAAATGAAAGAAATTGATTAAAATCCATTAAAATTAAAATCAAAAACTATATTGGAAAATTTTTTATAATAAAATTAATTGACATGTGTTTTGACAAACCTATATCGACATACTAGATTCTAAAACTGAATGTCACAACTAAACAAAAAATTATTCATAAAAAAGAAGTTTTATATTTAAAAAAAACACAAGATTAGCTTTTTCACCGTGCATGGGTTTTGGACCTAATGAAATAATAGGTTTTCTCATGTCTTTTCAAAATTCATCAACAAAATCCAAGATCATTTATGTTTTTGAAATAATTTCAACAAGTTAATAATAAACATTTACTATTACTTTTATTTAATATTAAAAAATAATTTTTATTAATAAAAAAAAAAATGATTTCCATTAACGAATTTGACCCAAAATCTAATTAGTTCTAAGTCTCAACACAAAGATACAAAATGCTAAATTTAATTTTAAAATTTTTATTAATTTTTGAAATATTTTGTAAAACTAATATTAAATAAATAGATTAAAAAAAGTTGTTTCCATCAACCAATTTTAACCAAATGTTAATAAGCTTTAATTCCTACCGTAAGAATGCGAAATATTAAATTTGGTTTTGAAACTCTTGTTAATTTTTAAAATATTAAATAAAGACTAATATTAAATAATTAAATTTAAAAAATTGAAAAACAATAGTTTTCATAAACTAATTTTAATTATCAGTGAGCAAGATCATGTCAAGTGGACCCCCCATTTTCCACTTGCTTATCAAATTCAGATATGAGTATTTTTTCATGAAGTGTTCCCTATAAACAATGAATCCCCAAAACAGTTTTTGAAAATTTTCATTGTAACAACAATTTTTTTTTTTAATGAAAATTTTTATGACTTTTAGTTAAAAAATCGATAATTAAAAAGCTATTAGAGATATTCTAATGAAATTTTCAGGATTCATAGTTCAATACTTGTACTTCAATAAAATATATAGAAGTTTAAATTATTTATTTATTTTCATATTGTTAATTAACTTTTAAGTTAACAAATGAAAATTTCAATGACTTCTCCCTCAGAAAACGAAATTTTTTTTTCTCGGTATTATGAATTAAACATCAAAGTAACAGAATCCGCAAAAAAATTTGACTGCTCGCGATTAGATTACACAAAAAAATTTTTAATGACGGGCGGTGAGCGCTGTTGGTACGGCGCGCTGCCGCGCGTCATTGTCTTACCTTTTGATCTACTCAGTAATTATAAATCAGATACAATACTTTATTTTTTTATTAAAAAATAATGTTATTTAATAAATAATTTCATTTAAACACATAACATAAAATCAATTAATAAAGTATTTTTTTATTGTTAAAAAAACGAAGAAATTAAATGTTATAATTTTATTATAAATGTAGCCGTATAGCGTTATTTTTTTTTAAAAACTTTGCTTGTATTACTTTTAATGTCTTTGGAGAAAAACTTGCACTCAGTGATGTATTATTTAAAGCTTTGAAATAATGATACTGGCGTGTATTTTTAATTGTCACAGATTGCTCATAACGTGACTTATATTTTATTTCATGCGAGTCATGATCTTCTTGAGAGCAGAATCCAAAATTAACTTTTTTAAATGACTTTTCAGCCCATTCAAACAATGAAGACGCATTAGTAATATGCTTATCATTATCCCGTTGAAGACTTGCACGATAAGCTTGTCTTTTCACACTTCCTGCCAAACCATCACATGCTCCTTTCCCGTGAGATGTAGCATAACAGTTCCATTCCGCATCAACGTTAAAATCATTTTTGTGGTTAATTAAATTTGCAAAATTATACTTATTTTTGTACTGAGAAGCAGCTCCGTCCGAAAAATAGGAAATTTTTTTAATCTTATCTGCTCCGAACTTATTTTTTAAGAATTCAATCAATTTCAAATTAAAAAGGTGAACTGAACTTGCGTCGTGACTAACTTTTTCTGAAATTAAAACATAGTTTTCATGTTTCATTTCTTCACTCTCTCTATAATACACTACGTAAGGGTGAATTGTAGCTCAGTGTTAGTCCAATGATGAGATTGGATTGCGTCTCAAAAAGTATAATTTTGAGAAAAATCAAGACAGACAATAAATTCTCCATCCTCAACAGATTCCTTCTTTTCACTAAAATATGATGCTTGAGATCTTGCAAGAAAATCATGTCTCAATAATTCAGGCAATTTTTGTTTTAAATCATTAAAATAATCTTCTTTGTTTTTCTTTTCTTCAACAATTTCGGTCCTGTAAATTTCAATGAGAGTAATTAAATTAAAATATAAAAAAAAACAAATAATAAAAAAAATTTACAATTTAAATGGACAAAATCTAATGATTTCATTATAAATATGTCAATACAATTAAAGCTTAACTTTATGAAACAACATATAATTAGTATTAATTACTATACATAGTCAAAAAAACGATAATTATTATTTATTATTACACACAATGAAGTGAATAAAATTATTTTATGAAAAAAGTTATGAAAATTTTAAATTGTAATAGTGATTTGGGTGAACTTTTTCCTACCTGTCGGTACTTTTCCATTGGCTGTATGTAATTTCATTAATTTCGTGATTATCAATCAATAGTTTCAATTTATTTATAACATTATAAGTTCCTGGGCATTTAGTACAGTTTGAAAAATAGCACAATGATGTTGATTCTTGGCAAACAGAGCTTTTAATGAAATCATTCGAATTTTCCGATAAAATTGTTCCTTTTTTTTTAGTTCATTTTTTAATCCGTTCAACTGTAGCTTTAAATTTTGATGAATTTTACACACACATACATTATGAGTCCCACTCTTGCCAGCAGATATACATTCACGTGGACGGAGATTTTGAAATTTTGTTAATCCGATCTTCTCGTCGGGAAAAGTTTCAGTGAATTTCTTATATAACTCATGAATATTATATAATAATAATCGTTTTTGTTTATGAACTTTATTTCCATTTTCCATCACTGATACATAATCTTTAATCCCAGGCATTACGCGACTAACATCATCCGATAAATAAAAAGCTTGAATGCGCTCGATTGTTTCATTTTTAGAGCTTTTCCTTTTTAATTGTGGGCTGTGATGCAAATCCCTTTTCTTCGAAAAAAGTCGTTTCGAGAAAACGCGTTTGAAATAAAATGTAGCGAAAACGAGAAATTCAAGGCGGTAATTAATTATAAAAATGCTCACCGGTTAATCAGCTATTCCAGCACCATATAGCAATCCTCTTCTTGCTCATATGCGTCATTTTAGCTTGCAACTCCACTTGACGAGCTATACGAGCTTCCTTCGTCTCCAATGAGCTGCGCCTATTCTGTCTCGTCACGCGCTTTCTGTCCATGCTCTCGGCATAATTGAAGCTCTGTGAGCCAACGACGAGATTTAATTCATTCATCAGCATTAGAAGAGCTGAATATCCTTCATTGAATAATGGAGTAGCCAAGAATGTTGCAACCTCGACTATTTTAAACCAGCATGTAGATGCTTTGGAGCCAGTCGCCAAACGGTTGAATTGAAACTTTCGTTCGCATTCTGCGTATGACCGCCTAAGCATCTCGTCAGCAGATCGTCTCTCGATAAATCTTCGTATATCGGAAGAATTTCTTTTTGAACGTCGGGGTGTAATGGGGCAGGGTGCGGTTCAGGCTCTGTTCCAAGTGCTTTAGCTTGCTGCCACTTGCACCAGCTATCTTCTCCCTCTGGACAGTTGTCGTGTTGTGGATTGTCGTCTGTGGATATCATGTGCTGAAAAGTTACCATTATAGCCTTCTTCATATCTTCGACGCTGTTTATATTTCTTCGAATCGCTAAGCCGTAGTACGTGCTGAGCTTTTTCACCAACGCCTCTGTCAATTTTCCTTTTCCGCCCAGTTTTTTATTTTTCCTGATGTTTCGGAGCCGAGTTCCCATCCTTTTCTGAACATGGCCTATACATACATTCACTTTTAACAACTTTCAGTTCATTACCGTAGGGATTCAAATTTAGAATTGCTGTGAACGTTTTCGAATCTCCATCACCGATATATTTGCCGTATTTGACACCATGTAGTTCCTCCGATCTCAAGAACATAATTTTCACCGATTCCACCTCCATGCTTCCGCGGAGCCATCATGTGTTTTCATACAACTTTCTTCGTCGTGATCCTCTTTCCATGCATATTCTGCTGAATTTTTCGATTTATCTTTCCAATATGTACATGATTGGCAGTAACTGCTTCGTACAACCAGATCGATGACTTTTCCGGAGTAATATCCGATGAGGGTTGTAACGCCAAAAGTGATTTGAATCCTCTTTTTCCACGTTCCATCACCAGATATTTTCAAATTCGAAATAGGTCTCCGAGTTTCTCGTTCTCTTTCTTTCTTCTTCAACTGCTTTCTTACAGCAGAATTCATACACTGTTTTGAGCGGCGTGGATGTGAGCGCAAATTCCATTATATGTTTCTTCGGCTATACACTGCCAATGTCCATGTAATTACAAAATAAATTTAGCCCTTGTCTGCCAACACCTAAGAGTCGCATGACAAATACAATCCTACGATTTATCTCAAATCCAGTGTTGATTAAAGGACCTGAATTAATTTGTCTCGATCCACAGTGGCAATCGACAACAAGCTTGAAACCAAGGCCACGTTTTTGAGTTTCTTGAAATTTTACTTTTTGTTTACAATTTCCGCAAATAAGAATGTCCGACAAAGCAGTGAATACTGTGAAAAATTCGATGATCCTATAACAATGTATAGGATTCACAATCACATTCTCACTAGTAGCAGTCGAAAGTTTTCTTTTGCTCGTACTTGCTCCACCTTCTTCACTGACACTCGACTCACTCTTGGTGTTTTGATTTCCATAAAATGATCTTTTACGTGGTCTACTTCGTCGTTCGCAAGACTTATGAGAACCTTTCGGATACGAGGACATTTTGAAAACTCTCGGTAAGAAAGCCGGAGCTCAACTAACCAGACTCGACGCTCTGTTGAAATATCGTAAACGTTCGAGAACGTTCTACCCAATGCCAAACAAGAACATCTGCCGAAACTCCCCTCTTTCTATTATTCAATAGCACAGCGGTATTGAGGCAGGTCAATCAATCAATCAACAAACTCATATATTTTTAACTAACTATTTACAAACAATTTATAACAATTTTAGTAATTCAATTACCAATCAATTACAAATTTGCTTCTTTGTTGTTGGTGTTGCATCTGTACCTACGTCGTCCGTTTACCAGCTGGTTTATGGTTGCAGGTAGTTTGATTTCCTTTGTGTTTGATGTCGGCCAGGGAAAACGAGTACAAAAACCCGGCGTTTTGAAAAGGGTGTAGGGGATTAGTATTTTAATAATAATGTGTTAATTTTGTCGAACTAAAGCAATACATTATGTATTAGCTTATGTTTTTGCCTGAAGGGCAGTGTTGACCTGGTGAGTGAGGCGATGTGTGATGTACAGTTCTTTCGAACCGTTTCCGTGTAAAATATAATCGCGGTGTGGTGTATCACGTTTGGTAATGTCCGTATGTTAGCCATGTCATGTAGTTCGTATTTTTCAGTGTAACGTGGAGCTCCGGTAATGACTCGGAGGCACTTGTTCTGTATTCTTTGTATGATATTAATGTTTGTCCTGGCGGCTTTTGTCCATATGGGTGAGGCGTAAAGTAGTATCGGTCTGATCATTGTTTTGTACAGTTGGAGTCGTATTTTAGGGTCAAGTTGTTTTTATGTGTGAGTAGGGGGTAGAGTGCATGAAGTGCGTTATTTGCCTTTTTGGCCGTCAATTGAATGTGGGGTTTGAATGTAAGTTTTTCGTCGAGTGTGACTCCTAGGTATTTAACGGTCGGCGTCCTTGTAACGTCGACGTTATTTAACTTGAGTGTGTTAGTCAGTCTTTGTCATTCAGCTTTAATTTCCAGTCGGAGTAATAATCTCCTAATAGATCCGCGTGCCTTTGCAGGTATTCGATCGATTTATTGATTTTACGTGACTGCGAAATTATCGCTGTATCATCGGCGTAAAGGGCAATTTTGGTATTGGGATGTTTGGGGAGGTCATTTATATAATAATTGAAGAGGGTTGGGGCTAGGATGGAGCCTTGCGGGACTCCTGCCGGAATGGGGTGGGGTCGGAAGAGAGTTTTGGACTTTGACTCGGAAGGTTCTCTCTTTTAGGAAGTTGGAAATGATTTGGACGAGGTGGATGGGATATTCCTTGACTAGAAGCTTGTGTAGCAGTCCGTCGTGCCATATGGTGTCAAAGGCTTTTTCTAGATCAAGGGTCATTACTGAAGTAATTGTGTCCGTGTTGTAATTTATAGTAATTTGGTCAGTCAGCATAGCTAGCTGCAGGACAGTGCTATGGTTTGGTCTGAAGCCAAATTGTTCGGGGATGACATGGTTTATTCCTTGAGCGTGTTGTTCAAGTCGCGTCAGTATTACATACTTGTTTAATTTAAACAATTTCTTTGTTAAAACCTTTAATAATGTAATTAAAAGACATTTCAGAAAAATTTTGAATACAATAAATAATTATATTTAAAATTCTATTTAAAGTAAAGCCTTACTAATAAACGTTGTATAAGGCTTATACAGGGCTTATACAGGGTTGTATAACAAAACTTTACTAATAAACCACGTATAAGCGCATGCGTGTATACACCTGTTATAACTATTCACAGTATTACTAATAAACCATGTATAACAGTTGCATTGGAAAACGTTACTAATAAACTATGTATAAGCATTGTATAAGCTTATGCGCTTATAAGCCTGTTATAACTTTCAATGCAATTCTGCACCCTTGTATAACGACTGTATAAGGCAATTTTTAGGTTGTGTTTTTGAGTTTATTCGTATATTACTAATTATTAGTGTCTGGTTTAAAAATATTGTGTCGCATTACGTACTTATAATCTAATTTACAACATACATACATAGGTAAGTAATTTCATTCCGAAAGTTTATCGATCATTTTCTTTCATTATGTTATTATTAGAATTCATCTACATCAAAATGGATTCATTTGGAGATCTAATGGAGGATGTTATGGATATCGAAGACATACAAAGTCTAAATTGTGTACATCATGTTGTCAGGAAAACAAAGACATTTAAAGAAAGAGAAAATCCGTTTAAGTTAAGTGACAGTGACTTTAAAAGAAATATAGGTTCACCAAGCGTTATGTAAATGCTATAGTTGACATAGTAAAACACGACATTACTCAAGACGCAAGAGGTGGATCGATATCATGTGAGCTGCAGGTTTTAGTAGCACTTCGTTCTTGGGCTCGAAATGAGATACAAGATGATGCTGCCGATTTACATGGCATGAGCCAACAGTCAATATCCAATATTTGTCATCGAGTAGGAGTTGCATTAGCACAAAGATCAAAGGAGTACATTAAAATGCCAACAACAAATGACGAACAGCAAGCAGTTATGGCGAAGTTTAGAAGTATCTGTGGCTTTAAAAATGTGATTTCTGCGATTGACTGTACTCACATTAAAATCAAAAAAGTTTCTGGAGATGTATCGCAGTATTACATAAATAGAAAAGGATACTACTCTTTGAATGTACAAGTGGTATGCGATGCATCTTTATGCATTCGAGATATTGTAGCAAGTTGGAGAGGCAGTACACATGACAGCCGAATTTTTCGTGAGAGTCGTATTAAGGAACGATTTGAAGAAGGCGAATTTAAAGGGCGTTTGTTAGGAGATTCTGGTTATGCTTGTACTCCATATCTTTTACACCGGTTTTAAACCCACAAAACGATAAAGAAGAAAGGTATAATAGAGCTCAAATACATAGCAGAAATCCGATAGAGAGATGTTTTGGGGTCTGGAAGCAACGATTTCGATGTTTATTGCAAGGATTCTCCACAAGTTTAAAAAACGCAAAAATTTATATTGTTGCCTTAGCAGTATTACACAATATAGCTATAGAAATGAGCGAAGAGAATGACGAACATCTACCTTTACCACCTGAAGAAGTTACTGCAGTGGAAGATCTACACCAGAATGCAACTAGAGGAAACGCTGCTCGAACTGCTTTTATAAACAGCAATTTTTAATTAATAAACAATAATTTATGATTAATTATAAGTTATATTATGTACAGGTAAATCACAATTAAATAAAAACTAAAACTAAAAAATATGTAATTGCATAAACACTAATTTAAGATTAATTAATAAGTTATATTATGTACATGTAAACCACAAGCAAAATAAAAACTAAAATGTTGTTCAGATTGTATTATATTTTTTTTCAAACAATTTCTTCTTTAAAATTAAAATTTCACACGTCAAATCGTGTTCACGTCTTTTCATACGAATCTCTTCATTTAAGTTTTCCATTTTCTGCTCGTGTTGTAATTGCTTCATTTTTAATTCTTCTTCTAAAATTCTTTTATGGCAAGCAGCTCTATCTTCTGCCAAATTTTGAATTATTGTAATTTGCTGGGAAAAAATTAAAATACAAATTAATAAAATGTTTTATAATTTAGTTCAAGATTAATACTAATGTTCATGATTTCTTATAATGATATTTACCTCATTTTGTGGTAACAGTATCCTCTTTTTTTTGCCCGTATATCCATCTACTGCAGATGGGAGTTTCTCCAAAATTCTCTTTTTTGGTAAAGGCCTATCGCTAGTTACAATCTGAAATAGTAACTTCATGAGATTTTGAATGTCTTGTTGATTGCATTATTTTACCTTAGAAGAAACTGATGCAATATCTTGTACGACCAGATCTACATCTGGTTGAACCTCTGAATTTTCTTCTCGATTATCCGAATCCACACCGTTCTTTAGCTCCTCGAATTCGTCACGTTCAAATTGGTTCTACAATATAAATAAATATATTTGAAGGTATTCTTAAATATAATAAGAAACTAGTTGCTGACTAGGATAAATTACTTGTTTTACTTACATTACAGTGAATGTCACTGGTAACATTAGAATCGAATGGGTTAACATCCACTTCAAATTCTAACGGAATCATGTCGATCATCTCCTGCAGATCTTGATTTAGACTGGGAGGTTTCGGTCCGCCACCAGTTTTCTTACAGTCCTTTTGATAATTTGACAGGGCCTTTTTCGATTCTCCTTTCAAACACCGCCACTGCTGCTTTAATTCGGTAAGAGTTCTCTCTCTGTCGTTTAGCTCGTTAAACCTTTGCATAATACAAAAATGTACAATCGTGATAATAATAAAAAGTAATTAATACAATTTCATGCTTACGCTTTAAGAATCCTCTTCCAGGCATTTACTTTGGTTTTATTCGTATTTGTGTCGGTGTTTTTATTTTCAATTGAAACAACTTCATTCTTCATCAAGTCCTTCAGTATATTCTTAAATAATATTATGTATGCATGATTAAATTATTAAATTTGTAATTAAAGTACATACCCTTTCAATGGGCTCCCAATTTGCAGCTCTTGTTCTTTTCGATGAAGATGCCATTGCAAATAATTAAATACTTTTTTTTTACTCGATTACAATAAATGGGAAAGTAAAAAGCTGATTTTCACTTAAATGCACAAACAACGACTTGTACAAAAACGATATACTTTTATCGATAAAGTGAGGTTAGAATACACTATCCACAGACACTATCCAAAGAAACACTATCAGTTACACTACCTATGCTGAAAACGTTCCAACATTTTGTGTTAAATGAACTATTTTAGTCAACGTTTTAAGTTGTATCATACAGTTTTATATAAGGGGCGTATAACAAATGTATAGTTATACAAAGCTTATGCACTGTTTATTAGTAAGAAATTTATACAACTCTTATAAGGGCGTTATTCACTGTATAACTATACACTTGTTAAACAGGTGTATAAGGATTTTTATTAGTAAGACTGTATTTTATAATTAAATTAGTGCACATTTACCTTTAACCTTTGTTTAACAAGTTGCCTATAGTTGAAAATTATTCACCCGGCTAGATTTAAATGAAGTTTAAAAAATAAAAGGCACTTTTATAACAAAGATTTATATATCTTTAAAATCGATATAATTTCACTTATTGTGAAATTGTGAATTTTGCAATTTTGTTTTGATTAAATTATTTACAAACTATTTAATTTAAATTTTAATCTAAATAGTCGAGTCTTGTAAAAAATTTCTTTCTTTGCTATTAATTTTAATTAAGAAAACAGGAAGAATTTACAATCGACAAAAAAATTAATCAAAAAAATATCAGTATTTTATATTCAATTTTATTTATAAAATATTAGTTTTGTCATATAGTACATATGTAATCTTATATTTTGCTATTTTATAATTTTGGCCATTCCTTTCGTAATGAACTTTATTAGTAATGAACATGTGGGCGGTATGGAAGGTCGGTTTGACTTCTTCTGGAGATGTGGCCCCACAAGATGTAACAGTTCATCGAACATTTCTACCGACATTCTCGTATAATTAAAAAAAGTTTATAATTAAATTTGCTAAAACCGTATGGTGGATCATTTCTTTCGGAAAATTTGAGAATTTTTAATTATCGCTTAAGCCGTGCACGAAGATGTATTGAAAATGCATTTGGCATATTAGCAGCCCGTTGGCGCATTTTCCACAAAACTATCCATGCATTTCCAGAAACAGCTGATAAGCTTGTAAAGGCGACAACATGTTTACATAATTTTATTATGTCGAAACAGGATGAATTACGAGACCATCGATATTGCAGCGACAACTTCCTTGACAGGAAATTGACAACTTGGTAATTAATGGTGGATGGAGGCAAGAAGCACCTTCAGAAAATGCAATTGACGAGATTAGGGGTCGGCGTTTGGGAACTCGAAATGCAAAACTATCTGCCCTTGAGAACCGAACTCAGATTATGAATTATTTAAACAATCAAGGAAACGTTGAGTGGCAGAGAGAATATGTGAATGCAATGTAATCCTTTAAAATATATAATTTTTCAATAATAATAAAACAAATACGATAATGCTAGGGCTCTTTATTCAGCAGTACAAGAATATTCTCTACCGCTTTGTCTGCTGCACCGGGGTCCATGGTATTTAATCGATCAGCAATATACTTTCCCGCCCAGTCAAACCTTGTGGGAGTACCAACTGAGCGTAACGACGTTGCGACTTCTTTTAAGATGTCAAAGACGCCTTCGAAAGCCGGGCCATCAGTTTTCTTTTTTTTTCGTAAACTGCCAAACGAGGAACTCGATGGCGAAATTAATGGGGGCGAAATTAATGAAGTGCTTGGACTGCTTTCAGGCACCTCCTCTTCCATTTGACTCAGCAGCAAACTAGGTTCAGATTCCTGCATCTGACTCGGTGGTTCTTCTGAAAATTAACCAAGTTTAGTATGAATTTAAGATAACATTAAATCATATTTACCAATCGTTACTTCTAATGATAGGACATTCGAAGTCTCCCCGCACTTCTTTACATTAGTTGAACTTCTAATAATAATAAAAAACTTACTTCTAATAATAAAAAACTTACTTCCTGGTCAGCATCACTTCATCTAGGAATCTCAATCCACTCATAAACTCCCAGCTTTCACTCGGTTCGCCACTTCCGGCACCAGATCTATTTTTCATCTCTTCCTTGTATTTTTCCTTACGGTACTTTTCTCTTATAGACTTGTAACGATCTTGAACGTGTTGAACTAAAAATAACAATAAAAAGGTGTTGTCTACTAAATAAGTTTGATTAAACATACCTGTCGTGTTTAAAATTCTAGCTATATCGCTAAACGAATTTTCTTTTGCCAATTTGTTTTTGAAAACTGCCGAATTCCTTTTCCAAATGGTTGGGTTGGTAATAATAAATCAATCACTTTTCTGTCGAAATCCATCTAGATTTTTTGGAATGAATTGTTTTTGTAATTAAAAAAAAATTATTTACTTAAAATTAATTTCTTACCTTTACAATAATATGTATAATCCAAATAACTTATAATACAAAAAACTTATATAATCCAAGATAATCTAAATGATTGAATATAATAACTTTAAAAAACACAATAATTAAGACAAAGGGTCTTGGAGAGTTTTCAGACCTTACTTTATTTTCTGGAATCAATATCTCTTGACCAATTGCATTTTAAATTTATATTACGTGGACGGATAGTCTAATAATTTACAATTTTATTTGGTATTTTTAGACTTTACAAGTGAAGGATCTTTTATACCATCTAGTCTGCTTGGAGAGTTTTCAGACCTTACTTTATTTTCTGGAAGTGTGGTAGTGGAATCTTTAGTAAAAAAAAATCAGTAGATTAGCAATTTAAATAATTTTTCTACTTAATAAAAACTTACCTGTATTTTCTGTGACTGGCCTATTCATGAAATCAAATACTTCCTGATTAATAGTAACTTCCACCTCCTGCTGCTATAAAAATTGAATATTAAAATTAAAAATCACATAATAAACGATCTGCAATAAAAGTTATAACAACTGTAAAGTTAAGGGGTATTCTGGTCTAGAGCTTTACTTTTTGGGTATTTTTTATACTAGGATAAAAAAAAAATTAAAAACATTTTTACTATCCATTTTTTTATATAATATTTATTGATTTTTAAAGTATATAAAAAAAATTCAAAAAAAAAAAAAATTCAAAAATTCATCCAGTGACAGGTCGGTGAAGTGGTGGTTGCTAGTCAAACAGTGCTCCCTGGTTGACATGATTCCAACCCTTGTAGTGATCTAAATCAAACAAACGAACAAAATTCTTAATTAGTAAAGATGTCGCTACATCTTGAACTACGGCCGAAAAAAAAAAAAAATTCACAAAATGGCGTCTACTTGAAAAAAAAAATTTTTTTTAATCCTGTTTTTCGACCTTTACGAATTTTTTAAAAATACTTCAAATTAAAATTTTCAAAATCCTTAGTTCCAGTGATAAAGAGATGTATGAAGAAGATTGTCACAAAATTTCAAAGGAATCGGTCAGATAGAACTTGAGATATCGTGTCAACCACCTCAACAAAAGGAGTTTTGAGAAAACGCGTTTGAAGTTTGAGAAAGATTTCAAGTTAAATAACTCAGATAATTATATTTAATACTCACTTTGGATTAATCGGCGATTCCATATCCATACATTGGACATACATATCTAGGTATATTTTGTGTGGACAGTTCGTGGTACGTACTGGTAGTCAGGTATATATAAAACTTAAAGGGTATATAACGAGCTCAAGTCGGATACAAAAGAATTCCTGGAAAACATCTGCCATTCATTGTGTGATCACTCCGCTCGGCCGGTTTAAGTACCGCGTCACAAAATCCACTGTATCTCTCAAAATAATTCGAATTTTGAAAAAACCTTTTAAGAGCATATTTTTGAAAGTCTAAGCTTTGAAAATATGCAAAAAAATAATTGATTTTTTCAATTTTCTAGACCAGAATACCGCTTAAGACATTGGCGAAAGACGAACGTTTTTATAAAAAATATTATTGTACGAAGTATTATAATACAACGATAATTCAAATACTGGTGATATATTCTGCCATGGATTTTATCAAACTTGATGCCACTTGTTGGGTTTTAAAATCTAACTTCGGTGCCTAGAGCTGAAAGCGGAAACGTTTCTTTATATTTTCATTAAAATCGCTGGTTTATAAAATGGGGTTACATAGAGAAATATTATGAAGTTTTGTAAAGGTGACACCATTTAATCGTTTTTCTTCGTAAACAACGAAGCATGACAATGTTGACATTTAAAACGTTTTCGACCAGCAGCAATACTACTTTTATTCTGAATGTGACAAAAAACAACAACTAAGATTGTTTTGAAAAATATCTTTAATCGTATATATTTTGGTAATACATTATGAAAGTTGCAATAGACAATGGTCTAATACTGAAAGTGAAGAAAAAGAAGGGGATTTTTTTCGATTTGAAATTTGTAAATTCTAGTACAATAGTATACATTTTAAAAATTGTAAGATTTAAAAAAAATTAATTGTGTTAAGGTTTAGGTTCAAATAAATACATACCTCAAGAGATTCAGTTGAAAAGGTGACAGTTGATCACTTGGCAAGATTTTCTAACGCTGAGCAGTTTTAATTTACTTCCATACATCAAGACATACTTCAGAAGACCTATTTCGTGCAAATTCCGGTACGGGGTCCACAATAATCGCGTTCATTACCAATTTGCCGTCGTAATAAGTAGGTGAAATTCCATAAATGGACTTAAACCAAATAACCTCAAATGATCGTAACATGTAAAATATTAAGCAATTTCAACCGAAATAACTAACTTTTGGCAGTTCCGGTGGGCCAAATCAGCTGATTTCCCTTTAGGAATTAGTAAACCATCAAGAGATTAAAGAATACCTCAACAATCGGTCCAAATCTCGGTACCAGGTCTGATGTACTTGAAAATGAGTCGCTTTAACGTAGCAGAATCCCTACTACCGATGTACATTACGATACCCCTACGTTTCAAAGTGCTATACATTCCTAAAATCCACTGCTGTTGACGGGGATATCCGATCAACACCGGCTTTCCGCTTAGTTATGACGGACTCGTCTATCTGTATAACCTTGTCCGGACCACCGAGTTGAAGGAGAATCCGGTTTCCCATCAGCGTCCAAGCGCAAATACGTCGGAACAATTGGTATAGCCTGTACACAGCTTGTCGACTAAGACGAACTATAGGCGCAGCTACCCCTGCCCTAGTATTGAACGCCCAAAAGCACATAACGTAAAACACACTCTTCGGAGGGAGCATACAATCGTCAAAGAAGGTATTCTCTATTAGGCGGTATTTCTTCCTGCAACCTGGACATTTGAACCAGTGCTTTAAAAAATAGTCTCCATTCCGTACCACATTACAGTATCGCCTGCAAGTGCGGACTTTACATCGCATGTTCAACGGCAAGTAGTGCAACCGCTGTAGCATTTCAACTACTTCGGTGTCGTCACGGTTGAAAATTCTTACAATATCTTCAATATTTGAAACGTTCATGATGATCGTAACATATAAAATAGTTTAATTTCACAATTTCTAGCGCTGATATGAGAATAAATTTGGGCGGGGTTACGGTTTGGCAGAGCCAATGAGGCTGCATATCGTCGTTCTAGCAGAAGTCCAATACAAAAGTATTTCAAGAAAGGAGTTTTAAGAGTAGCAGAATGCATTATTCGGTAATGCTCCTTCGTGAATTGTCAAATTTTCTGCTATAGTACATGGGTGAAACGTCGCCACATGGTATTTGTAGTACACTTTGGAGATCAAATGTAGCTGTCACAATTGTTTAATCAGATGCAGCTCTTAGTTTATCTGCAGATTTAGCATTATTTGCATCCAATTCTCTCGCTTTGTGTTGCTTGTAAGAATTTTCTAACGCTTCTTTGGCTTCTTCCTTTGCTGTTTTATAATTTGTACAGGTTACACACTGATCCTTTCCCGGTTTGAAAAATGAATAATTATAATTTTTACAAAAATAGCGCCGGTATGAAATTTGGGAGCAAGGTTTAGTATTTTGTTCCTTGCTCACCTCTGTGTAAAGTTCATACATTTTTAATATGGATAATTTACTGTCAAGGTACTGCCTTCTAGATAATTTGTTTACATTGTGAGATTCGGTCAGTGGAAAACTCTCAATGTGTGCGTTTTAATATTTTGTAGATCACGACCAGTAAGTTTATTAGCCGAAGGGTGTTTGCCACGTTGATCATCACCTTCATACCTACTATATTCATTTTTATTTTTTAAAGCATTATTGAGAGGTCCATTACTAATACACAACATTTTTAAGAAAAAGTCTCGACCAAACTCTAATTTTGCTATTATCTTTAACGAAAAAAAACTAATTGGAATTCTTTTTGTCTCTCGATAGGCAAAAATATTAAAAATGAGAAGAATATTTAAATGAAAAGTTTTAAATTTCTTAAAAAGTATATAAAGTCGGACATTACGTAGAATACTGAAGAAATTGGTCTCTGTCGTCACAAAATTGACTGTAATTAAATAATTTTGAGGAAATGCTGTTAGAATCTGCAATGCAACGAGCAGCAGTTCTATTATATATTATTCTATGAAGAGAAGTATTCACATCATTAATATTAGGTGTCCCAACAAGAACGCAAGATTTAAATTGTAAATAAAACACAGATATTTAAAAAAAAAAAATCGTGAAACTTTATTATATCGTAAAGTAGACAGAATGAGGTTATGTATGGAACAATATATCGGGCAGATGGCCGCCGCGGCTTTGCTGGCACACACGCGATCTTATAATGAAATTTGCAATGACCGTTTTGCATAAATGCTGCGGTATTTCATTAATGCAGCGTCCAATTTCTTCTTTAAGGCTTGAGTCGTCGTCGGCTTATTCGCGTAAACCATAGACTTCAAAAAACCCCAAAGAAAAAAGTCTAATGGTGTTAAGTCGCACGATCTAGACGGCCAATTCTGGTCTCCAAAACGCGAAATAACACGATCGGGAAATGACTGATGCAGCAATTGAATTGTTTCTCTGGCTGTATGACATGTGGCGCCGTCTTGTTGAAACCACATGCCCTCCACATTCATTTCTTCAATTCTAGGCACGAAAAAACTGGTTATCATTTCACGATACCGAACACCATTGACTGTTTGCGCTTGACCTGCCCCATTTTCAAAAAAAAAAAAGGTCCAATGATTCCTCCAGCCCAAAATCCACACCACACAGTGACACGTTGAGGATGCATTTGCTTCTCGTGAATCACTCGAGGATTTTCCTCACCCCAAATGCGACAATTCTGCCTATTGACGAAGCCATCAAGATGAAAATGGGCCTCGTCACTAAAGATGATTTTATCGACAAAATCAGCATTTTCATGTTGTCTCCAAACCCCAAATTTAAAGAACTCCTTCGCTGTCCATGGTCAGCTGGCTTCAGTTCCTGAGTCAATTGAACTTTGTATGCATGAAGATGCAAATCTTTCGTCAAAATTCGCTGCATAGTGGATTTGGAGACACCAATTTGCTGAGCTCGGTGTCGAATTGAGGTGGTTGGAGTTTGAGCGACATCATCACGTACAGCTGCGACATTTTCGGGCGATCGACCTGGTCGAAGGCGCGTTGTTGTCTTTACATCACTAACAGACCCAGTTTTGGCAAATTTATCCATTAATCTCTTTACAGTTGACTCTTTTGGGGCATTATTGTGACCCCAAATTGATCGCAATTTGCGAACTGTAGCCGCAAAACTTTCACCATTTTGGTAAAACAATTTCACAATGAGAATGCGTTGTTCAACCGTGTAGCGCTCCATTTTTACTAACCTCGTACCTTCTACTAGCAAACAATAACAATTGTTCAAATGTCAAACAATGACACTTCGAATGGCGCCAAATTTAAATCTTGCGTTCTTGTTGAGACACCCTTTACAACGATAATTCAAATACTCGGTGATATATTCTGCCATGGATTTTATCAAACCTGATGCCACTTGTTGGGTTTTAAAATCTAACTTCGGTGCCTAAAGCTGAAAGCGCGTAAACGTTTGTTATATTTTCATTAAAAATCGCTGGTTGCCCTGTTGTCCTGGCATTTCTTGATCAGTTAAGAAAAAAAGGTCGAAATAAAATAAATTTGGTTTATGGTATTTAATTATTTAAATATTATTATCAGACGTTTAAATATTATTTAATGTCTGATGACGTTTATCAACGTTCCCAACAATTTGGCTTCATCAACGAGGAGAAAATTATAGTTTCATTATGCTTCTCATATTTTTATAAATTTTAAAAGTTCACTACAGCATATAGTAATAACATTAGAATATTGATAGTGTAAATTAAAAATCGAATGTGCCGCACCTCTAAATTCCTCCGTTAGATGACGGTGATCACGAACTTTTGAATTGAAATCCGAAAATGACTTGACAGATATGACAAACGTTGCAATTATTATAATCATTTAATTGCTTTAATGTTAGAATTTTCATTGGTTTTATTGATTTCAGATAATTTTGGTATTAAAATTTTACATGTGTACAATCATTTTCACAATGTTGACTAAATTTCAATTGATTATTAAAAAATTGTAGGCAATCGACGGCCAAAATTGTAATGAGCCGAATTGATGACACAGCACATCTCAAGCCTGTATGACACTATCACACTTTGTTGAACTTTTCGTTAAACTTTTGTCAAACATTTGTTCGAAAGTTGAACGAAAATTTTAAGTGGGGATGTGTTTGTAGTGAAGCTGGCAACAAAACATTCGGAACATACTTCACACTGCTTTACATAATTAGCGTTGCCAACTACCAAAGTTACTAGTGTCGAAATTAACCGTTTAATGTGTTTAACCTAAAAGTTTTGTTTGTATATTTTTGTTAAAATAGTAACTTAATTATGAGCAGTTCAAAAGCAAATTAAAAAATTGCAAAGGCGCTTAAAGTAATGGAAATTTACAAGCAAGCTACCAAGAAACCCAAACGTATTTGGAGTCGAGCCTGGCTGTTGAGAAGGGACCAAATGCTTCTTGGGGCTTGTTCATTTGTACATAGTGAATTGTTGTGTGAAGATGCTCATTCGTATGCCAATTATCTGAGAATGTACTCGAACAGTTTCAATATTTTATTAAATGCAGTAGAAGATAAAATTGGACGCCATGATACTCAGCTTCGACAAGCTATTTCAGCAAAATTTCGGTTAACCGTAACCTTACGTTTCCTTGCTACAGGAGAAACTTTTCAGAGCTTGTCGTTTAACACAAGAATTTCACAAACGGCAATAACAAAATTCATACCTGAAGTTCTAGAAGCAATATATGAGTGTCTTCATGAAAAATATTTAAAAGTAAACAACGCTTACTAATCATTTACTGATTAGACTACACTTACAACTGATTTATTTTATTAGAATCGTTTTTTAGGTACCATCAAGCCCCGAAGAATGGAAATGTATTGCGCAGGAATTTCATGAGCAGTGGAATGTACCAAATGCTATTGGTGCCATGGATGGTAAACACGTAGTATTCCGACCTCCCGAAGTTCTGGTTCTCATTACTACAATTACAAGGGAACACACAGTATTGTACTACTTGCAATTGTAGATGCTAACTACAACTTTGTATATATTGATGTTGGAACAAACGGGAGAGTTAGTGATGGAGGCGTTTACAAAGATTGTGACTTTGCGTTAGCTTTGGAAAATCAATTGCTAAACCTGCCAAATAACACAGCATTACCACACATGGAAGATCCCGTACCATATGTTTTATTAGCAGATGCTGCATTTCCTTTGCAACATCATATTTTAAAACCATTCCCCTTTCGGAATATGACACGGGAACAAAGAATCTATAATTATAGATTAAGTCGAGGAAGGAGGGTAGTAGAGAATGCCTTTGGTATCCTTGCGAATCGTTTTCGAATACTGCTTAATCCCATCAATTTATCAAGGGACAAAGTAGTTGCTATTACAAAAGCATGCTGTGCCTTGCATAATTTTTTAAAAGCACAACGTCCGCAGGTAATTATGAAGGAAGTTGATACCGAACTTGAAAATGGAAAGGTAGTCGAAGGATTGTGGAGACAAAATGGTTCGGGGCTACATGATGTAACTTATCATCGAGGACGTCCAAGTACTGAAGCTATCAAGATCCGTGAAACATTTATGACATATTTTAACACTCATGGTAGGGTAGAGTGGCAAGAAAACATGATATAACAACCGGACAAGTCACATTTTACAAAAATGGTCATCTTTGCCGAAGATTTACATTTTAATTTTTTAACTTTGTATCTTTAATGTGCTTACTAGATATTATAATTAATATCTAGTATATTAGTTTAATTAATAATTAAACTAATTATCTACAATTATAAACAAAAATAAAAATAATTGAACTAATTATCTAATTAGTTTAATAATTAAATGTAATCGAATATTAAAATGGCGAAGCGGATGAATTATTAAACTAATTCATCTTCGTCTTGTGCATCTTGTATAAGGCTTACTATTTTCCGCTTTGCCATTTTAATATTCGATTACATTTAATTCCTTTTAACTCGCTTCCTATCCAAGCGGTAAATAAATCGATGGGGTCGTCTTTGTCCTCCACTATTTTGTCCAAAGTAGCTCGCAGGATACCTTCAGGTGTTTCTTTCGTATTTCTTTCTTTAAGTGGTCTACTTGGACTAGGAGAATTTGCTCTTGAATGTCCAGATTCAGGTGACAAAACTCCACTTGGCGATATCGTGTAAATTTCACTAATCGGTTCTTCCACTTCAGTCTATAAAATTTTAATTTAATTACATAAGTTAGTGTTCATATTATAAGTAATTTCAGAACTAACCATAGTAACATCAAGTTCAAAATTCTCTTCCAAGTAAGCATTTCCACAAGATTTCTTGTGCACTAAATTAGTGTCCCCGCGATCCTTTTTAGTAAACGGTCGTAAAAATTGTAAGGTATCGTACAACCACCAACTTGGTTTGGAAGTTGACGACCGTCCAGAACCACTCGGATCTCCTTTCTTCAGGTTTCGTTCAACATTCAAAAATTGCGTCCTTAAACTGTTGAGCTTTTTCAAAACCTCGTCGGTGGTAAACTTTACTTTCGTTTTTAATTGCAATTCGTTTGCAATGGTTTCAACTGCCACATGTCTAGACATTTTATTGTGATAAGCCGGCGAATTCACATTATACAATAGCGGCTGTAGTTCGTAAAGTTCGATTAAATGCTTTACTGTTTCAACTTGCCATTTTTTTTCTACTTCCATTACTATAACCTATAAATCGATTAAAATAATCAAAGTCATCATAAAAATATAACGTACTATTTACCTTTAAAAACTTCAATTTACTACAAAAAACAACAACAAACGTTTGTTTAAATAATAAACTTAAAATTTGTTAAATAAACACTCACAAACAACAATTTCGTTACTGGCAGAAAATACTGGTAACTTATGGTAACTTATAATATTTTCATCAAGTTGGCGTTGATGGGCGTTGCCTACTTTTGCAGCAATGCGCATGATTTATTTAAAAGTTGACCGGAAAGTGTAACGAAAATGTGACCGGCTCTATTTTGTTTGACGCAAAAACAACACGAAAATGTGATAGTGTAATACAGCTTAAATTTTTTCAGCAAACATTTGACAACTAGTTGAACGAAAAGTTCAACGAAAGTGTGATAGTGTCATACAGGCTTCAGATTTTTCCTTCGGAATGCTTCACTCGTATTCCATTAACAGAATCAAACAACTTATCAAAGAAACGTAAGAAATCGACAGTGCCCATTGCATTTTCTGATAATGTAGCAAGTCCTAAAATAAAGCAAAAAAAAGAATAACAAAAATCAAAATCACAAAATAAATGTCTCGCCTAATTTTGCTACACCACGTATAGTTGCCGCAACACGTTGAGATAACACTTGGGCTGCCAATTTTACTTTCATTTTTTTTTAAATTTTTCTTTACAGATATGGCTATCAGTTAATTTATTGAACATCCTAGTGTCAAAATCGCCAATATCAAATTCATATACCTATGTTGACAGTATCTGACGAGGATGCTACTGCTGGTTCGCCAGTAGATGATGTAAAATTACAATCGTACCCAATAAAATTATTTCGTATACACTTTAGCAAGTGGGGAGGGTCATAGAAATGAAGTACTTCTTGGTCACCTATTAAGTAACCAAGTAGTCTGTTTTCACTGCCCTCGCGAATATGTATTTTGTCAGTATCTTCGAACAGGATTTTAATGGCAGCTGTATTCGTTGTGGCCTGGTCCGATACACTGCCTACGACACGAAGCCCAATACCTTGCAGTGCCTGAATTACTGCCTTTAATTCGGTTTTCAACTGAAATTTTAACATACCACCTTCGGTAAAATAGTATGCCACTGGCTGCTTCCACTTGCGAGGAATACCACGAGCCATAAATACCATAGCATGGTCTGTAAATTTGGCTTTTTTGTGGTTACCAGTATCTTCAAAACCTTCAATCAAATCTGTTTTACTATTAAAATGTAAGGGCGGCTCGATACTCATTTCGTCAAAAATGATTGTACAATGCCGATCAAGTACATGCAATTTATCTATAAGGTAATGTTTGTACCATTATCAGGCGTGGTCGAGTTCACAAAAACCTTGTTAATTACCTTCAATATAGTGGTTTTTGCTGTGCTGTAATCGGTTGCCTTGGCTGCATAACTTGCAGGGGAAACTGGAGCATATAATATTGCGACGTTTTTAGCCTTATTTAGGCTTTCTTCTTTGAGCAAGTGGATAATTTGCATTTTGTCTTTTACCGTTACGTTGAGCAGGTAAATTTGCTGCTTAAAAACTATAGGGTGATTCCGGGATAATTGGACCACTTTTTTTTTTTAAATCATCCTGTTTTCATTTTTGTTATATTTAAAATTTTCAAAATGGTAAAAGTCGATGCATACACTGATGTAGTTTGAAGTATTTTATTATAATGATACATAAAATGAGTAACATTATTACTTATAAACAAAAAATTAAAAGTTCTAACTGGTCTCACTAACCAATATTATGAAGGTTAGTTGGTCCAGTATATATGGGGTAGTTGGACCACCCTTTCAAGGCAATATTCAGCAGAGGTTCTTTATTTAGATGTCACTTTACCGCATAGTACACACGCATTCGCGTATTTCATGCATCTCGCATTGAATGCATTTACAACAATCATCCTTTTTTTTCATATTAAAGTTTGTTTTTTCCTACCTCTGCTATTTTTTTCTTCGCTCTTGCTTGCTAATATTTTCCAGGATGTCAGAATGCTACCACTTGCCGACTTCGTTTTCTAACTGTACTAACAGCAGTGCCAACATTAATCGATGAAATTTCATCTAAGTCTTGGCTGGTGTTTTCACTAGCGTTTGAGGAATCACGTCTTTGGAGCAACTGGCGATCGGTTACAAACAGTTTTATTGGATAAGTGCTGTTGGTATCACATTTTGAGAAGTTCTCAAGATTGATCGGTTGCTTTAGGCTCTATTTTATTGACGTTTCGGTCAAATAAGCATAATCTGGATTAGTATATTGGCATTGAAAGGTGCGATTCCTGTAGCTCTAAAACCAGAAGTGGCATTTGAATAGTTTGCCAAATTGATACCGCGTTATTTAATTCTAGTGGGATTAATTTTTCATAAATCGGCTGTACTCAGAATAAGAAGTTGCCTTGAAATTATGCCATATTTTGCGGAATTTAAGCGGAAGAAAGTCTTTGATAAATTTTAAATACATTTCACTTGACAATTGCATCTTGTCCAATTAGTCCTGCATAAGAAAATGTAATTAAAAATACAATATACCTATTAGTATTTTTAAATTATCTAGCCAAGCAACCAAAACCATATTGATCGGGAATCTAATAATTCTGAAGGTAAACAGTAATATCTAATATTTGCTCTAATTTCAGTATGGCCACACCTTTTTGGTTATACCATATTCCGTCTTGCTTATATAACATATTAATATAAATAGCACTGTTTTTAAAATATTACTGTTTGTTTCAATTTTGGATACTAAATAGAACACCACCGTATAAATCAGATCTAATAAATTTGTGCAGATGTTGAGATATTACTTAAAAGGTCATATTATTTATTGCCTTTTACATTCACATTCAGGAAGTGGAATTTGCGATAGTTCGGATCACAAATCCGCTACTTCGCTTAATGATAGAGCTCGAAAGTTTAAGGTATTTTTCTTGTTTCACAACCTTGAAATAGTTTTTCATATTACAAACATATTTAATAAATATGATAACTGCTGTATATACCTGATGAGATCCCTTTACGAAAGGAAAAACTTGATTCCATGTAAAATTTTATCAAATATGTGTCAATAATTTGGGTGTAAACTTATTACCATTTTTATAAGAATCTTTACATAAAGCATGGGTTATAGAATGTTCGAACCTTAATCTGTAAACATAATAATAAGATGTTCGATGACAACAAATTTATTTTATATTTAAAAGGGACATCGATATCGTTTTTAAGGGTCGAAGTCAATACATTTATTTAATCAACTATAAACATTTATAACTGTAACTGCTTACATAATTTATGAAGCCAGTTTTTAAATGAAAATATTTTGCAACATTCAATGAATTTCAGAAGAAAACCAAATTTATTTATAAATGTACCTTAAATAAAATATGAAAATAAAAACGATGTAGAAAACTTATTAATTGTTTCAAATAATATCCTGATCAAATTATTACAATTTAAATTTTAAAGAAAGTTTTAATCACCTAACTTCTAAAAAGTGGAGCAAAAAAACGCGGGTCAACTGACGTTTTTAAAATTTTAAAATCGAAAATGAGAGGTGTGTCTTTACATTAGCGCAACCGCACCAAATCCTGCCTATTAGGACATTTACCTTCGCCTCGTTCAAATACCGAATTTGTCCGTCGTAATAAGTAGGTACTTCCAAAATGGACACCCACATATATTCCTGCAAATGATCGGGTAACATGGTAGAAACTAATACTTCTAACCGCCGGCAATACATCTTCAATCTCGACCAATAACCTTCAACCCTATTTGTGCAAGTTCCGGTCACGGGGTCCACAAAATTCCAGCTTTGATTTACCACTTTGAGGAATTACGGTGAAACCCCATCAAGATGACTTAAACCGGAATAACCCTTCAACAATCGGTCCAAATCTCGGTACCAGGTCTGATGTACTTGAAAATGAGAAGCCTTAACGTAGCAGAATCCCTACTACCGATGTACATTACGATACCCCACCCCTACGTTCCAACGTGCTATACATTCTTAAAATCCACTGCTGTTGACGGGGGGTATCCGATCAATACCAGCTTTCCGCTTAGTTATGACGGACTTGTCTATCTGTATAACCTTGTCGGACCACCGAGTTGAAGGAGAATCCGGTTTCCCATCAGCGTCCAAGCGCAAATACGTCGGAACGATTGGTATAGCCTGTACACAGCTTGTCGACTAAGACGAACTATGGGCGCAGCTACCCCTGTCCTAGTATTGAACGCCCAAAACCACATAACGTAAAACACACTCTTCGGAGGGAGCATACAGTCGTCAAAGAAGGTATTCTCTATTAGGCGGTATTTCTGCCTGCAACCTGGACATTTGAACCAGTGCTTTAAAAAAATAGTCTCCATTCCGTATCTTTTTTTATTATGTTTTCTTTTTTTGGAGGTAATCACTGGATTGGACGCTATTAGCATCCAGTGCACAATGTCGGTATTTGTGTTAAGCCTAGAAGTCTTTCTTGCATGAAAAAGTCGTACACTTTTATATTCTTTTTGACTTGTCTCCAAGACATCCTCCGAAAACAATCCTACAGGCAAAGGTAGTGCTTTAATAATATCTGCCCCATGTACTAGCAGCTTGTGCACAGAAGCACTCATTTTATACCAATTGTATGATTGTATGCACAATCTGGCCGTGTCGATACAGTACTTTTTGAAATTATCAATGTGCACGCTAAAGCCACATGATAAAACACTTAAAATATTGGAAAATCTTATAATTACGTTAGGATCTAACCCCGTAATAGCTGCAGATTTGATGGGATCAGCAAAAAACTTTCTAGCTGTATTCCCGTCGTTTGAGTTTCCCCCCTCCCTGTTTTGGTTGGTCTACAACTAATCCCATTTCGTGGTAAAACTTTGTGGTTATTTCTTGCTTTTTCTTTTTGACGATTTCTTTGGCTTCTTTGCCTCTAGCTTGCCATTGTTTTAATTCCATTTTGTACGAAATATGTAGTAGATATTCATAGCACCTTAGATATGAATGAAGAACAGATATCCCAAACTTGAAGGTATTCGAAGTTGAATATTGTTTTTGAAGAAGTAGGTCTAAGTTGTTAAGGTCCTTGGGTGTTGCCTTGCACACATTACAGGACTGCGACGAAGAAGTTTCTGTTAACACATTACACGTTTTGCCGTCCATCATTGTACACACAGGACGATGTTTGAATGTGTACGACTTGTCCCCGAGAATTACCTCAGTAGGCTGCAAACTTGAAATTTGTTCCTCTACAGCTTTATAGTGGCGTTTCACAGATTCTTTTGTCTCCTTCTCAATTTCCAGGTGAATGATGCGGCTATATCTTGACGAAGAAGGACTTGGGTTTTGCCATAAAATCTGTTTCCCTTTGGCAGTGACTTCAAACATTTGCAATGGTACTATAGTACATAATATTATGTTAGAGTCTATATACATTGAATTATTGGCAAAACATTGTTTGTAAATAGAATGTCCTCCACTGCCATCAAGACCCCATTTGTAAATTACTTCAATGGCTGAGTTTTTCGCATGATCGTGGTGCAAAAAAAGTACATCCTGTTGCACAACAGCAAGTCTTTGTATGGTGTGGTCTAAAATATCTTGGACTGGAATTTTCACTTCTGTTTCCGTGATTATTATATTCTTCGGGTAACACTGTTTTTTTGAAATGGCTATAACGTTGTAAGGTGGATAGATGTTAGCGCCACGAGCTTTGGCACCTCTTTGCAAATGAATATAATCTTCTTTTCCCATGTCCGTGTCAATTATAAGCGCTAAAGCTTCTTCTGGCGAGTAAGGCTGAATTGCCGAAACTGTTGGCGTATCGTGTATTTGCTTCATTCGTTTGAATCTTCGTGGGTTGTAGTTAAAGCTAAATTTACTACTTGTGCAGCTGTCCTTTTCCACTCTTATTAAGGCTGGCTTGAACTGCAGAGCAAATACCTCTGGGCTTGTCTTTGTAACAAGTGGTTTTATCACTCTTCGCCTTGTTCGTACAGAGCTTCTCCCAAGCTTTCTTCTTTACTTCATTTGAAGCCGAATCGCTTCTTTTGCATTCGATTGTACTTTTATGTTTTCCAACTAAGTCGATCAAAACATGCTCTTCCTAAATTGATTAATTGAAAACTAAAAACTATATTACACTTTGTGTAATTGTACTTGCAACATGTGAATGATCTACGCAACTTTTATTTTTCTTTAGATTTTCTCTAATTATTTAAGGAGTTACATTTTGTTCATAAAACTGACACAAAGTTGACAAAAGTGTTGAAATCCATGTCCATTATCTGGGGATGAATCGGGATCTTGTCATTGACATAAACGACAAAGTAACACTTACTTATTTTGATTATGTTCAATTGCCCTTAACTCTAAAAAATATAAATAATGTTTTCGAAAATAAAATGAAAGGACTAGTTATCTGATAATAATAATTATGCCGTATTTTTAAGGATATGCCACTTTTGTTATTAATTAAAAAAGAGTATTTTAGAAGCGGAATCAAGTTTTTGATACTGTCAGCGTTTTTGGGGCATAAATACATTTCACCTTGACAATTGCATCTTCTTCAATAATACATAAGAATAATTGCATAAGAAAACGTAATTAAAAAATACAATCTGGTATTTTTAAAATTCTAGAAACCTGAAGGTTAACAGTAATATCTAATATTTGCTCTAATTTCAGTATGGCCACACTTTGTTTTGCTATATCATTTCCGTGATGAACATTGCATTCATACATACGACCGTTATGTATTTCTAAATGTTGATATAAACGTGATTTTAGTGGAAAGCCTTTTTGGCAAATTATGTCTAAAATATCTTGGACTGGAATTTTCACTTCTGTTTCCGTGATTATTATATTCTTTGGGTAACACTGTTTTTTTGAAAAGGCTATAACGTTGTAAGGTGGATAAATGTTAGCGCCACGAGCTTTGGCACCTCTTTGCAAATGAATATAATCTTCTTTTTCTTCATTTCCGTGGCATTAATACGAAAACCTAAAATTTACCTGTAATCATTTAAGAGCAGCGAATAAGTATAAGTAATAAGGAGAAGTAGTTTCTTATCTGAGGTTAGAAAAAATTTTTTTTGGTTTTGTAGTTTGCGCTCAGTGTGTCAAATTTACGAAATATCGAAACATTTGTGATTTCGTGGTTTAAATCTTGTCTAAATCGAAGAAATTTATAATGGTGCTTTTGATTTACAAATATTCTATACAACTTGTGACTGTCGACCTAGTAAACATCATCATCATTATTATCAGCAAATAAAATATATAACAAATATTATTATTTATTATTTAACAAGTAATATTAAAAATATATTTCGGCGCCGACCGACGTTTCGGTGATGAATCTGTGGCTGTGGCTTTTTGATGTCGATTAGCTCTTCCACATTTTCTTGGACCACCATTTCCGCAAGCTGCGATGGGTTTTTCTTAAAAAGTTCTTGTGTTTTAGCGTAGATGGTCTTTTTCGCCGTTGTTCTTTCGGTTATTAGGTATAACTTCTCCCATGTCGATACATAAATTATCCTCAAAAACGATAAAGGAATTATCCTGTTTTCGTTAATAAGGTACAAAAAGAGATCACTTAGCGTTGTTGAATATGCTACGCATCTGGACGAGTGAACTGTAATAATTTTCTACTCAATAAAAACTTGCCTGTATTTTCTGTGACTGGCATATTCATGAAATCAAATACTTCCTGATTAATAGTAACTTCCACCTCCTCCTGCAATAAAAATTGAATATTACAATTTATAATTACATAATAAACGATCTACAATAAAAGGTATAACAACTTTAACGTCAAGACATTGGCGAAAGACGAACGTTTTTATAAAAAAAAGTTTAAAAAACCAACTTTAACCTACAGCCCGATCTACCTTTCGCGCAAAATCCACCTATTTGATATGAAATCCAGAAACCGTGTGTGT
Source organism: Lycocerus yunnanus (assembly GCA_036346125.1). NCBI lineage: Eukaryota > Metazoa > Arthropoda > Insecta > Coleoptera > Cantharidae > Lycocerus > Lycocerus yunnanus. Next base: position 285,851 of record JARFIX010000097.1, read on the forward strand.
CAGCTCCGACGCACGACTAGAGTTTACTCCAGTAAAAAATTGTCACTAAATCTTTTACGTACAATAATAAATAGTACATGAAAATTATTTAAGTATGCTAGTCGCCTTGCAGTTTTTGGAGGTGGTTTAGATTTTTTCCTAGTAAAAAAATGTAAAAAAAAAAAATTAGAAAATTTATAAATGCATAATTATAAAAATTTTAACCAACTTTAAGAAAATTGATAAAAAAATGTTTTTTATAAAAAATTTTTTAAAACTATTATAATTAATTTTTTATTTAAAATATAATATTATCTTAATAACTAACAAAATATGGTTATAAAAAGATAATTGTCACTAATGTTCCGGCAATATTATCTTGCGCACCATAGGTGCGCACTAAAAAGTAACGCGGTCATTGCTTGCGCACCATAGGTGCGCACCAAAAGTAACGCGGTCATTGCTTGCGCACCATAGGTGCGCACTAAAAGTAACGCGGTCATTGCTTGCGCACCATAGGTGCGCACTAAAAGTAACGCGGTCATTGCTTGCGCACCATAGGTGCGCACTAAAAGTAACGAGGTCATTCATCAGTAGATTTTACACCTCATTTTTTATCATACCGGGCGCCTTATATATGAAAATCGATTCTTGAGTAAACCCAAAACCTATGTGTAACGTCGTAAAATGGTATGCTGGACTCTTTCCAATAGATTTATTTTATGGGCTGAGATGTCAATTGAAAGCTTTATTGAATTGCAATTCTGAAAGATGAACACATCGTTCTAATGATCCTTTTTGGATCGGTGGCATTTTCCGCTTTTGCAATCCGAGATTTATTGTAGGATTTTGCAAACGCGACAGCGCACAGGCCGAGCGTAACGTCCATGACTTCCAATATTTTTAGTACTGGGAAAAATCCTTCGTTAAATATACATGCTACAGTGAATGCAGCAATTGCTAACGTTTTTTGGTCTACAAAAATATGTTTTGGTGCAAAACTCCAAACACAATGATTAAAAGCCTCGTTATTATTCTGTGTGTTTCTTCCTAAACATCTTTCCAAAAGATCATCTGATGACAGATCTTTGTAAATTGGTTCCAAAAGATTTGCAGTGTCTTTATTGAAAGCAGGTGGATGAACAAACGTATCTTCATGACCTTCAGATTTCAATTTTTGATACTTGCACGAGGAATCGGGACCCTCCGGGCAATAAGAATGCTGGGGCTCTTCATCAGTTGATATCAAATGATAATAAGTTGCCCGTATAGCTTTTCAACAGAGTCTTCATTTCTCATAATAGCTAAGCCATGATAAGTACTAAGTTTGATCATTAATTTATTAGTTAGTGTCAGACTTTTGGTAGCTTTGGTGCTCTCGGTATCAATGATATCCTTCTTTGGTGTTCTTGTTTTTTTTGGTGTCGTCCCTTTCTTCGGAGTTACTCCTTTCTTCGCTGTAACTTCTTTTTCTTTATAATTTTTCTTCGTTTTTTTAGATTTTTCTTCAGCAGCTTCTATTTTTTTTTTTAGCTTTTTGGAGCTGCGTTAAAGTTTTTTTAGCTTCTTTGACTCGTTTGTACATACGCTTTTTCACATGTAAAGCGCACTCATTTTTTCAACTTTAGGATCATTATTGTAAATATTTGCTTCTAGTAAATTTTATAAGTTTTGAGTCCCCATCACCAATATATTTTTATATTTTACACCGAGCTCTTCAACAGATCGTCGAAACATTTCAATAACTCCGTCAAACTCCATCTTATCAGAACTTCCTTCGTGATTCGCCGTATACTCAGTCTGGTGATCCTCGTACCATTCTAAATATTCATCTGTATTTTCTTTATCCACCCACTTTTCACAAGCTTTGCAAACTTTAGATTTAACAATAACGTCTATTACTTTATTAGAGTACTTGCCGATTAAAGAAACGATACCTAGTAGTGACGTAAAGGCACGTTTTGCCCATGAACCATCACCCGAAACTGTTATTTCATCTGCAATATTTCCTTCTTGTTGATTTTCTTTTTTTTCTTCTAGTGCTGCTTTACGAAATAAAACTTTAGCAACACTTTTAACAGCAATATGTATTGTATCAAGGATACTGTAGTATCCGCTCTTACTCAACCCTGGTCCCAAATCCATCATGGCACAAAAATGTTTATACCCGATAAAACAACACCGAGTAGTCGCATAACAAAAGTAAGACGTCTGTTGACCTCAAACGCATTCCTCACTTTTGGGCAAGAATTAATGGTAGTACATTGTAGTCCACATCTGTTTTGTAGGGATTTGACAACCCACCACTTACTTCATTCCCCATCAAAGCGATTATTTGTAGGTCTTTGAAGTAGTTTGTGCCACATACGTACCACCTCCAGTTTTGTACATTTCCATCTAAAATAAAATGCACTTCTATAGTAATTGTTTTTCTAAATGTACATTAGCAACTTCAATAAGTTTTATCTACCTTATTTCAATTGGACTCACCTTGTCATCACTTTTATGTTTTTGCGTTCTTCTTTAAGTTTTCGTACAAGAGCTTTAATTGGCACCTGTACGAGAGCCAGTACGAGAGGTACTGTTAAAAATTCCAGCAATCTCTCCCATGCTTTAGTTTTGCTTCAGTGAAAACGCTGTCAGTTTTATTTTCCAGGATGTCTTTAAACCTTTCTGCAATACTGACTAAATTTTCTTTTCTTCTATTAAAAGTTTCTGGATCTTTCTCGTTTGCGTTTACAGCTATTTTGTTCTACCTTCTTTTCCATTTTATTAAAATATCAATTTATTTCAGAAAACACTTAAAACACACTTTGATTAAAATAATTTTAATCGAATCGTGTAACACAACGCGAACACCACTACAAATGTTAGGTTATGTTTTTAGAATAATGTCAATTTACTACATATTTGTGAGCGGTTCACATTTATTCGATGAATAGTTATTTAACTGTAGAATGAGGTTGGTGAAACATAAATAAATTTAATCTATGAATAAATTTTATTCAGTGAATAACTAAACTGAGATTAACTTGATGTCGGTGAAACCGGGCATTAACATGTTTATGAAGTAGTTTCTTACTATAGTGACCTAAACAGTATGTACACACAAAATATTCAACTCTAGTATTTTTTGATCTTCTAACAGGATTTAAAATGTTTCTCTCTGTTTTTAAATAGAAGTAACTTCTACTCGTTCCAAAAATGCCGACAAGGACATCGACCTTGGTTCTGCCGAAAATTTAAGAGCCCATTTCACGACAGGGGTTGACTTAACAATAACTTTTCTAACTGGTTCGGGAGAAATTGAACAACTTTGAATAACATTATTTTCGGTAATCGAGACGGGTTCTGACTCGCTAGTCGATAAAAAATTTAAATGATTCTGATTTATTTACTAATATTTGATAACGCGACATTAAAATACTAAGGTCAACATTCAACTGGTGCTTTATCAGCTCGTCTGACGTCACTTCCGGTACACATGCATCTAATCTCGATAAGTAATGTAAAAACTTTGTTTCTATTGTAAGACTAGTTTCTTTTACTGGTGAAGTTTCAAATGCGACTAATAATTTTTCCAACGAATTTTTACCGAGTTCGATTGCATCGCAATCTTCTCGAAATGAAAAAGGGTAAACAAAACTTTGATCTAAATTACCTTCAGATTCGTTCTTTAAAATTTTTCGTAAGGTGGTTCGAAGGTCCTTAACTACACCGTCTGCATTAACTCCACGTCTTTGCAGTTCATACTCTAACTCAACTCGAACTAATCGTTCTACTATAAATTTAAAACCCATTGTAGATGATAAAAACGGTGACGTAACTGAGTGTAAACAAATCTTAAAATTTATCACGATGACGTAATTTGTGACGACGGTATGATGTGCCCACCAAGCAGTTCCTTATCGTAAGCTTCAACTATAATATTATCTGACGTTAAATAAATTACAAAATTTGAAATGATTGAAAATTTTTGAAAAGTCCAAAATACGTAATTCAAAATAAAGACAACAGCACCACGTTGGCAGCGCCAGTTTTGTTACAGGAAAAATTGGTCGTTGGCGCACACAGGTGTAACAAATTGCCTAAAATTGCCGACTAAACTCGCCGTGAGGTCTGGGTTGAACGAGAAAGTATAAATTTTGAATTTGTGTGCGCCCAAAAAGGTAAACGGTAGTCGAAATCGTGCTGGTTCACGAAATAGGGAAATTAAGGGCGCCACTAGTGTAATAAGAAATAATAATAATATATCGTACACTAGACCGATACACCTTACAACAAAATGAAATATCCACAGTCGTTATTCCGCTTTATCTTAGCAAATCCCAACTCATCTACGCCGCTTCACAAATAAAGACCCTGGAAAATAAATGTTAACTCAAACACAAATTTGGGTAACAAAATAATGTATAATGTTTAACGAAACACAACATAAAATACACATAGATGGGTACATGTAGATAACAACAAAACAAGTAAATGGTAGTACTTATAATTTAGTAAAATTTCTACTAAAAGGAGTGCACTCGAGCTAACTGTCTTTGACATTAAAATTGACGGTATAAAAGTTTACTCTTAAAATTAAATATGAATGTTCTGACATTAAAATTGACGGTATAAAAGTTTATTCTTAAAATTCGGAATGAAGCAATATTCACACAAAAGTGACGAAACAAATGCACATAACATAAGCACTCGATGCACGATTGTCACACAATGAGATGGTTTAAATAACTAACCTTTACTACAGCGGGTTTTCAGCAATGCAGATGGTCGGCTTTGCATAGATACGGATTCGAAATTGATGGTGAGACGTAACAGGGTCATCGACTTCTTACAATTTGTAGAGACGTCGGGTGATTTTTGTAACTTTGCTGGACACGGTGATGACGTAATTTTTCCCCTAATAGCGGGTTTGTTCCCACAAACACGGAACGATTTGGTGTGCAACAATTATTTCATTTCCCCAAACACGGGTAAACAGGTGTATTATCATAATACACACGGTAATTCAACGAAAACGGTACTTAAGATTTGTTGGCACTCGTATCTTATCAATAACATGACTTCACCGGTCAACATTAACAAAAACTAACACTCAGTTGTCTCAAAATTTACGAGATCACTCGCTGGTGGTTAAAAGTCGACTGATACATTTTTCGAAAGGAGGGATCGCATCAGCGCGCTTGTAACCAATCAGATAGCAGCTTTACTAGCAGCTGTAAGTTGCAACTGCCACGGGCATGTTTCAACTTGAATAAAAATTCTCCAAGGCTGTCTACAAACGGCACGTGGGGCTAGATACGATTCAAATATGAACTCAAAACTTCCTTCTACGGAATAAAAATTGAACGACCATGAAAGTAAATGAATTAAACTGAAATTTTAAAACTTCTTAAGTTTTTAACAAAATTTGCATTAGGGGCACCGTGCATTACCCCAGGGAAATGAAATCACGTGACACTTTATTGGTTAATTGCAATGGTATTGTGTTAATATTATTCATTGCCAACGGGTGTTCAGTTTTTGCATTTGAATTTTTTATAATTATTGATGATAATATTTTAACTTTTTCTTTTTTCCAGGTTTGCATCAGGATTTTCTTTTTTCGAATGTTCATAGATTGAACATTTTGCTCGTTTGGTTAGAGCTTGAATTTTTGTAATGCTTAATATTTTTCTACCTTTTAATGCAATTGTTGTGTCATTTTAAGTGTCCTTAAGTGCTTTCCATAATTTTTCAGTGCTGATTTTTCTACATCATTACCATATGTTACATTTTGCTTTATTTTTGAAAAACGCTAGAATCCCCATCAGCTATGAACTGTAAATATCTAACACTGTGCATTTCTTCATTTTGGGAGAAACCTTCTACAACCATATCTGCTTCCATACTAGATGCTGATCCGTCCCAATTTTATGACAGACATGTTTCTTGGGCTCACAGCCGTTCTTTTCAGATTTTGCACAAATACAACAGAACTTATTTCTTACGGCTATAAATAATACCTCCTTTGTGTGGCGCCAATAATTCCTACCATGCCCGATTAAGAATTATAGTTTGTGCGGTAGGAGCGTTTGCTCCAAGAACCATCTAAATAAACGGTAATCCAGGGTACACCATCTGCACAAACATGGCTCTTCTCAAGTGCATTATTTCGTTCTTTGATTCCAGCCACTTCCATGGAATGCCATAAAGATTTTCTAAATTCCTATGTAATTATTTACGTAGATCAATATTGTGAAAATTAAATTAAATATAACTAACTTACAACGCCAATCTCTTTTTCTAAATCATAAAACATCTTAGCTGACGTGCACGGAATATTCATGCAACTAAACAATTCTTCAAAGTGTCCAAATGTACTTCCGGTAGCCATAGTACCCCAAACGGCTCCAGAATTTATTTCTTTTTAGGATCCTCGGTTTCGTTTTGTATAACCGTATCACTTTGTATACATTTGAAAAGTATGGAACTGCTAAGACCTTTACTTGCTCTAATTTCTTTATGTACATATAACTTTCCTCCGGTGCATATTTTGGAATGTTTGTATTGCAAATGAATTGCCCAATTTAAAACGTAACCTAATTCTACTACCCTATTTCCAGAAATTACATTTGGTTTATTCGGGACAGTTTCATAATAAAAAGGTGTCTACATCGCTATTTATTTACGTGAATAACTAATTGAAAACTAAATTACACTTTGTGTAATTGCACTTGCAACATGTGAATGATCTACGCAACTTTTATTTCTCTTCAGATTTTCTAATTATTTCAGGAGCTACATTTTGTTCATAAAACTGACACAAAGTTGACAAAAGTGTTGAAATCCATGTCCATTATCTGGGGATGAATCGGGATCTTGTCATTGACATAAACGACAAAGTAACACTTACTTATTTTGATTATGTTCAATTGCCCTTGAATCTAAAAAATATAAATAATTTTTTCGAAAATAAAACGCAAGGACTAGTTATCTGATAATAATAATTATGCCGTATTTTTAAGGATATGCCACTTTTGTTATTAATTAAAAAAGAGTATTTTAGAAGCGGAATCAAGTTTTTGATACTGTCAGCGTTTTTGGGGCATAAATACATTTCACCTCGACAATTGCATCTTCTCCAATAAGTCCTGCATAAGAAAACATAATCGTTCATGTATGTTATTATTCTCATTTGAAGTAAATAAATGAGCTTTTCGCAGCAACAAGTTTAAAACTCCTAAGAGACGTGAATATTATTTAATAAATTTGTTAAAAAATTTGCTTGGAAATTTTTCAGACCTTACTTTATTTTCTGGAATCATGCATACAATTATACATAACTGACAGGATCGTACTTTATATAATTAACTAACTCGAGTTTCGTACTCCAAACGTGCGTATAATTAATAAATGCTTGTATATTCTAAGTACTACAATGATAATTTACAATTGCAACCTTGCTTATCTAATTGTAAGTTAATTGGTCGGCAGGTTATTAGGTATAACTTCTCCCATGTCAATACATAAATTATCCTCAAATGATAAAGGAATTATCCTGATTCCGTTAATAAGGTACAATAAGAGATCACTTAGCGTTTTAAAATGGTACATTCTTGACGAGTGAACTGTAATAATTTTAATGTTTTTGTATGATCCCAAGATCCAAGATCTCTGCTTGACCAATTGTAAAAAACCTTTTATATGCCGTCGACGGATAATCTAAAATAATAAAATTAAATATAATAACTGCTGGATTGTTACTTACAATTTTACTTTAGTTTGCTATTTTAGACTTTACAAGTGGAGATCTTTTATACATCAAGTCTGCTTGGAGAGTTTTCAGACCTTACTTTATTTTTGGAATAGCTGTCTCAATATCCGTAGTGGAATCTTGGGTAAAAAGAATTGATTCTAGTAGTTCCTGATTATTGGTAACTTCCACCTCTTGTGCAATAAAATTTATAGTAATTCAATACTGGTGATATATTCTGCCCTGTTTTAACAAACCTGCTGCCACTTGTTGGGTTTTAAAATCTAACTTCGCCTAGAGCTGACAGTGCGTAAACGTTTGTTATAGTTTCACGCGTTCTTTAAAAGTCGCTGGTTGCAATAAAACGGTGTCCACAGTAGAGAAATATTATGAACGTTATTATAACATGGCGACACCATTTCAATATCGTTTTCTTTGTCAAACAACAAAGCGTTACAATGTTGACATTTAAAACGCTTTCGACCAGCAGCAATACTACTTTTATTCTGAATGTGACAAAAACAACAACTAAGATTGTTTTAAAAATATCTTTAATCGTATATATTCTGGTAATACATTATGAAAGTTGCAATAGGCAATGGTCTAATACTGAACATGAAGAAAAGAAGGGATTTTTCGATTTCAAATTTGTAAATTATAGTACAACAGTATACAGTTTAAAATTGTAAGATTTAAAAAAATTAATTGTGTTAAGGTTTAGGTTAAATAAATACATACCTAAGAGATTCAGTTGAAAAGGTGACAGTTGATCACTTGGCAAGATTTTCTAGCTGAGCAGTTTAAGTTTACCAAACATCAAATCTAGTTCGACGTCGATTCAAAGAAAGTATCACGAAAGTGATGGCAAAACCACAATCATACCATTTCTTGACTGAAGGAAGGAATGTTTCAATCCTCAAAATAAGTTCAATACAATTGTCGTCGTAATAAGAGGTACTACAAAATGACCCCAATTTCCTAAATTTAACATGTAAAACAATACTTCTACGGGAATACACTTCAAAAATATTCAACATTTAGGCGGTAAAAATTCATTTGATACCATTAGGAATTTGAAACCAGTGCTTTAAAAATAGTCTCCATTCCGTACCACATTACAGTATCGCCTGCAAGTGCGGACCTTGCATCGCATGTTCAACGGCAAGTAGTGCAACCGCTGCAGCATTTAACTACTTTGGTGTCGTTACGATTGAAAATTCTTACAATAACTTCAATATTTGAAACGTTCATGATGATCGTAACATATAAAATGGTTTTAATTCACAATTCCTTCGCCCATAACCTAAACATAGAAAAGAAGAAAAATACATATCCTATATCAACATAAACTTTAAAATGTGAATTTTAACTTTTAAGTCATTCACATCTGAAGTACTTACTTTTCATCGGTACCTAGAAAAGAACATGTGAGAATAAGAAATTATTTTGAATTAAAATTTTATAGCAACCTTGGGATTTTGCAAAACAACATCAATGCAACGTTAGGTTGATCACCTTAAATTAAATGTAAGGCATAATCCAAAATAATAATATCAGTACTCAATTTTACTACCATCGCTTTCTGAAACAAAGGAACGATCAACCCTTGCCGTTTCTTTCTTTTCATACTCGGATGAATCTTGTTTCAAAGGTTTCGTCGATTCTAAAAGGCTTCAAAGGATGAGAAAATATCATCGCCGCTCGAATCGGCAAAATGATCGCTTTCTGAAAGGAAGGAACAATCAACACTTTCCGTTTCTTTCTTTTCATACTCGATGAATCTTGTCTTTCGGAACTTTGAGAGGATGATAAAACCCATCGCTGCTCTAATCGGTAAATTTATCCCCTTTATCCTTTCTAGCACTTAGTGTACTTGACGTATCCACACCTATTCTAATTTTTCAAATAAGAAAGTATTTTTAATATATTGTAATACTTTTAATATTTTCTGTCTCAAGACCATATGGCAGAAAATCTATTATTTTACTTTATATGGGACCTCCAGATTATGGCATACTAAAAGATAATATTATTTATTGTGATTATTGTAAATTATTTTTTTCATTACTTTTCATTATTCCGGAATGATGTTTTGGATTTCCGACCATAAATCTATAATGTATTTTCTAATCATGACAACATTACAAACGACTAACAATAATAGACTATTTATTCACAACTGTACAATTACAACAATAACGACTTTCAATACCCCAACAACAACTGAAAACTTTTTACTGCCTTGTCTATATCTCTTTGGTATTACTACCAACCTAAAACCCGTTAACAACTGTCTACATCTTATACAGGGTGACACCAAACACCACAAAATCCAGCTCTAAAGTTGGACGGTATTTCATCTGTATTTTCTTCTTCTTTTCAAAACCTGAAATGGTTTCATATTACAATCATATTTAATAAATATGATAACTGCTGTATTCTACTTACAATTTTACTTTTTGCTATTTTGACTTTACAAGTGGAGGAACTTTTATATCATCAAGTCTGCTTGAAACTTTTCAGACCTTACTTTATTTTCTGGAATCGTTCTCCACATCGGATATAACCTCTTGGGTTAAGTTAATACATAGTAACTTTGCATTAATATGGGACCTCCAGATGTTGAGTGGCATACTTAAAAGATAATATTATTTATTGTGATTATTGTAAATTATTTTTTTCATTACTTTTGCATTCGCATTCCGGAATTGATGTTTTGGATAGTTCCGACCATAAATCTATAATGTATTTTACTAATCGATGAACACACACAATTACAACACGACTAACAATAACTAGACTATTTATTCACAACTGTACAAGTTACAACAATAACGACTATTACAATACCCCAACAACAACTGACTACTTGTGTTTACTGCCCCCTTGCTATATCCTCTGTTGGTATTACTACCAACCTAAAACCCCGTTAACCAACTGTCTACATCTATATACAGGGTGACACCAAAACACCACAAAATCCAGCTCTAAAGTTGGACGGTATTTCATCTGTATTTTCTTCTTCTTTTTCAAAACCTGGAAATGGTTTTTCATATTACAATCATATTTAATAAATATGATAACTGCTGTATTTCTACTTACAATTTTACTTTTTTTGCTATTTTGACTTTACAAGTGGAGGAACTTTTATATCATCAAGTCTGCTTGGAAACTTTTCAGACCTTACTTTATTTTCTGGAATCGTCCTCCACATCGGATATAACCTCTTGGGTTAAGTTAATACATAGTAACTTTGCATTAAGTTTTATATGCATCATGTAGCTAAAATATGTGGAGTTTTAATTATAATTTTGAAAATAAACTTAATACTAACCTGATTATGACCCGGAAATTTAATTTGACCGTTACACTGCTCTTGATTGTAAGTCTGTAAAAATTATAATCAATAAATAAGTGAATAAATATACAAGTAAAATACATACTGTAGCAATGAAACAAATGATGATGGCGGTGGTACTTAAAACTGTTAATAAAGCTAATGAAACAGGTTGCTAATGAAAATGGTAAATGTGATTTTCTTCATCCGATTCAACAACCACTTGAATCTTATTCTCGTCCCTGTTTTGGTTTTTTCTTTTGAAACATGCTCTCTCGATATGGCCTGTAATCCCACAGAATCGGCATTTTACTCGTTTACACGAGCATGTATTTGGATTGTGCGATTCCCCGCACCTGAAACATGCTTTTTGTGTTTCGCGTCTATCTCGACTTCGATCTACACGTGCTCGATTGGATTTAACTTGATGCACTTCATTATCGATTTCTTTATTTGATTTCCGCAATTCTGCCACGTTTCTGCTGCTACAGCTTCATCGCGCGCGATTTCGAATGTAAGCGATTTCATTGTTAATAGTTTACGCTGTAGTCCTTCGTCCCGGATTCCGCACACTAACCGATCGCGTAGCATTGTTTTTAGTGTATTGCCAAAGTTGCACGTTTCGCCGATGTTTCGTAATTCCGAAATGTATGTGGCGATACTTTCTCCCGCTCATTGGTCGCTTTTATGAAACTGAAAACGCTGCACGATTGTATTGTATCAGATAAAAATATAAAGCTACAATCCTCCAGTTATTATTTTGGCCTACACACCTATCAGACCAAACGATTAAATTACGTTTTTCAGCATACTGGAGTTTTGTAAAATTTTCTACGATGTATTTCAAAACACATGAAGCCACCTCTGCAGATCCTCGTTTTGCTATAGTTTCGTCCCATAAGTGCATTGATGCATGATTAGTTACAAGATTGTGGATATTAAAATTATAGCAAGAAAGTTGTCTTTGGTGAAACACAGAAGAATGCGTAAGCGTTGGACAGAAGAGCACTTGCTCCATATCAACAAAACAACACCTTTGTTACAAATGGCAGTATTAGTATCTTCTTTTAAAAATTTGTAGGCTGCTTCAGCTTTACGGTTATGTAGCTCTCTTTCTGCAGACAACTTCGTACGTTCTTCTTCTGTTATTGTATTGACCAACTTCAAATAAGTCATATCACAATACTTACAAGTATCTGATCTTGGAACTTCAAATTGCAAGTGAAAGTCATTATTGAAAATTTTTTGATATATAGTACGGCTAACCGATATTTCTGGATATTTTTCTTTAAAAAGGCGATACATCTTCCATAAATTTAAATCCGGATTAAGGGATTCTTTTTCAGTTTTTGGTTTTGAATAGTGACTTGGTTGTTTCGGAAAACTAGATATATGCTGCTTAATTAAGTCCCTGACAGAGTCCTTAAGAGGATGAGGCACTGGCGTATTCATGAAATCAAATACTTCCTGATTAATAGTAACTTCCACCTCCTGCTGCAATAAAAATTGAATATTAAAATTTAAAATTACATAAACAATTAAAAAATTACACAATTATATTGTGTATGTATTACATGCGAAGCAAAAGGAACTCGCTTTTTGTTCCAGTATCTCCACTTGTGATTCTGCTTGTTTTAGACGACGAATTCCAGCAATAACGGACATCAAACGTAATCAATTGGTTTGGATCTTGTAATTGCATTACAAAGACGCTTTTTCTGAATAATAACTGCATTGATTGAGTAATTTATTATTCCACAAGTTTTCTTTTCTCACTCACGATTTTGGACGAATTGTCTTTTGTTATAATTTTAATGGAAAATCCAGCTTGAAGGATCAATAATGTTGTAATATAACGAATCGTTATACTTTTAATGTAACTATGGCTATTTATTTACGTGAATAACTAATTGAAAACTAAAAAACTATTGTCGCGTTATGAATTATTTAAGTGGGTTGGGGTGTAGCTTATTTTAAACTCGGTTTGGTTATCAATTAATTTTTATATTAATCAATAATTTTTACATAATTTCTATATCTAAATTTAAATTGTAAAGTTATTACTTACCCTAAGATCACCAAAACGATTGGCGTGGAGGAAATTGGCATGGCTGGACTCACGTGAATTCGATCTTCTCGAATCCAAAGCACACACGCAACTGCCTTATTGATTTATCATTGATTTGTCTGTCGCTTCTTCCACGTGCCTCATTAATTTTGCTGATCTGCTGATTGCATATATCTATATCGATTACTGGCCAATTCCCCTCATTGGTAGCGGAAGTGCCTTTTCATGCACATTTTTTATTTAAGTTCAAAGAACCTTTTTTATTACATTTAACATCAAATCAAAATTTCCACTTGTGACACTATATTACACTTTAATTTTCTTGTTCGATGTGACTATCGCTTCTTTTAATATTACACTGTCTGAAACTTGAATTTTAATGAGTTGATGTGGTTCTTGGGGAGCCACAACATATTTTAAAATACAATAAAGTGAACACATACAAGTTTAAAAATGTCGTTATACGTGCTTTAACAAAAGTTGACAAAAGTGTTGAAATCCATGTCTCTTATCTGGGTATGAATCGGGATCTTGTCATTGGCATAAACGACAAAGTAAGTATTCAATAGCCCTTGAATCTAAAAAAATATAAATGTTATCAAAATTAAAATGAAAGGACTAGTTATCTGATAATAATAATTATTGTCCATAAATGAATAATTCTAAAATAATTATGTATTTGCAACTAAAGTATTAATCTGTACCTAGAATATTTTTTTGTTCGCAAAATTTGTTATTAAAAATAAATTTTGCTTTTTTTTAGATTTTGTCTTTGACAATATGATATATGATTTAAAGTCAAAATACACTGTAAAATAATTTTACCGCCTAAATCCTTTAAATCAACCTATGTGCAACGTCAAAAAATGGTATTTTGGGCTCTTTCCAATAGAATTTTTTTATGGGCTGCGATATCAATTAAAAGCTTTATTGAATCGTAATTCTGAAAGATGAACACGTCGTTCTAATGATCCTTTTTGGATCAAGTTTAATCTTTTTCCCATATTAAATCTGTAGACGATAGTCATCAACCGTTTATCTGTGTTATTATTCTCATTTGATGTAAGTAAATGAGCTTTTCGCAGCAACAAGTTTAAAACTCCTAAGATACGTGAATATTATTTCATAAATTTGTTTAAAAAAACGTAGTAAAATGGAGGTTTGGGTTTCAAGATCATTATAGGTACCCTGTTGACCTGCTCCATGATTCTCAAAAACATGGTGTAAACATTCATTAAGTTAGTATCACTAATTTGAAAATCACACTATTAATATTCCTGGCATCCTCATAATATTATTGTCATCACTTGGTAATTTTTGAAATACATCAATTACATATTGACTTTAGGTAAAAAATGTATCCTCTTGTTGTTGCTTATATGAATAAAGTAAAAGATTTTTTAAAAGAAATTTTAATTTACAAATAGATACATATTTATAAATTTCTATGAAAATCAACATTACATTTAAACATTTAGCAATATTTGCATAAATAATATTTATTGCCACGCAAGCCACTTGCTTGATCGTAGCTGTTATTATACGATCGGCTAACTCTTATACATTTAAGTATTTAGTCCAAGGGCGAGGGGTGGTTCGAATCGATTCGTAATTAAAATGCACTGCTCAGTATGAGGAAAATAAGATGTAAATGGGGCGCCAGCTAAAATAAATAAAACGTACAATAAAGGAAGAATTGTTTAATTAACAAAAGCAAAGATAGTGAAAAGATGTGGCATTTATTCTCAATTCCTTATCAGAACTAACACAGAACAAGGAACATTAGCAAGTAGCTCCTTCTGTTGCAGGTAGATGTAGAACATATCTAATAGATTTTTCTTAACCCTGTGTTTGTTTTAATGTAGATTTTTTAATACTACTCGAATTTTTTTTTGGCTTCTACATATGTATGAATATTATTTAATTATTAATTACTTTTACCTAAATTCCTATAAAGCCGTTGCGAGTATCTGAAAATAATAATTGGAAATTTATGTCATTACAATATATCTAATACCTACTTTTTTCTCTTACTTAACCGGGATAATACTTCTTAATACCTTAACCGGGATTCGAACCAAGGCCGATGGATTGAGAGAATTGAATTAATTTCACATTGTGATGTTTGGCGTTAGCTTTACAAATTTTAGCTTTGGCCTTCCAACTAAAAATTTGCATGTATGTATGTATGTAGGGGCTCCTCGTGTTTACACATATCCTCTTATTTCATTTATTTACAAAATTGTATTTAAAAATGCACTAATTAAATAAATTTATTTTACATTTTCGTTTTTAGTTATTTTTGCGCTTAAATTATTTATTTGTTGGAAAAATACATTGAAAAACCAACTTAAAATATTTCACACTTAATTAATTAATTTACAACCTAATTAAACTATTCTAAGGAAGAGAAAAATACAATTTGTACAATGAAAGTAAATAATTAGTTATGTACAGATAGGTTAAAAATGAAAAAGTAAATTCATACAAAAGGATTAACGTATAAATACATATTATTCAGCAGGTAAAAGTTTCGTTTTGTTAAGTTAACCTGGGGGCACAGTAGTAATGGGAATTATTACGCTATTATGTGCTGTGGGTACTTCGACTCGCTTTATTGTTGGCGCGTGCTAAAGATGCTTTATTGTTGAATTTTATTTTCTATCTGATCGGGACCTGGTGCTTTGTTATTAGGTAGCGTTCGCATGTCCTGTTGTAGTTCTGCGGGACTTTTTATAAGTTTTTTATACTGTCGCGTGTGTATGTCGTGGTGTCTGCTTGTAAACGCGAGTACTTGTCTTTTAATTTGCGTTTGTTCGGGGGTGTCGTTGCCGTCGAGTGTGTGCACTCGTTCGAACGTGTTCGCGAGTAGTTCCGATTTTTCTGCGTCTGTCATGGCAATACCTGAAGGATTATTGCGTAATTCTGGAATAGGCTCGTAGACTTTCCGCAGACTTTTGTTAATTTCCAGAGAGTGTTGTCGTTTGGTTTCAGAGACGCAAATAATTCGTTCCATGTTTTGTTTTTATAATCGATAATATTTTGTTGCGCACGTCTGTTTGCGTTTTTGTATTGAATATCAGCTGTTTGTTGCCAAAGTTTCCGATTACGATTTCTTTCGCAAATTAGCGTTTGAATGTCATCCGAAAATTCATCTTTGTTGTTATTTATCGTGATCGTTTTTGAGTTTTCCCGTTTGGCTTGCTTTACGTTTTCCGTTAATTTTTCTATTTCTATGCCTATTTTATCCGCGGTGTCTATCTGTCTTTCTTGTTGTTATTTTTGGTGAAGCCATTTAAATAACACTGTACTATGCTGTGATCTGACATTAGATTTGCTTTATTAGTTGGTCTTGTCACGTTAGTCATGTTTTTGTCAGTATGAGATCTATTGTTGTGGCTGTCATATTGTTTTATGGGGTAGTGGGTGGCGTCGTCCGTGTGTAATATGTCTACGTACTTGTTTGTGCAGTAATTAAGTAGTGTCGTACCGTTCGCGTTTGCTCGGTTGCAGTTCCAGTGGGTGTGCTTCGCATTGAAGTCTACAGTCACTAGAACTTTACCGTCGCTTCCGAAGAGGGTGTCTAGGTCGTGTTCGTCGAAATTGTTAAGCGGTCGATTGTAACATGTAATTATTGTCGTATTGTCTTGGAGTTTTATCCCTAGTGCCTCCATACTAGTACCTTGTATGTCGTTTTTGCGGTGTGGAATGTCGCTTTTGATTATGGCTGCAACGATACCCGCTCCATGACCTACTCGGTCTCTTCTGTGGACGGAGTACCCCGGCATCTTGAGTGGTTTTTGATGGAGTCAGTTTGGTTTCTGTAATTAAAATAATATCAATTTTGTGTTTAATTATGTAATTTTTAAGTTCGTATGTTTTATTTGTGATATCATTAGCGTTCCATAGGTTAATCTTTAACTTAACAGGCATATTTGTTTAAGTTGCCGAAGAATTGTAGGGTAACATTAAACCTTTCTGCTTGCGTGTTACAACCTTTAATCAGGTTGTTGTATTCCGTGGGGGCTTTTAACATTTCTTCCATGTTGGTCGATTTCTTCGCACACGCTTGCTAGGTTGGCGAAGGTGTCCGTTATGTTTGCTGCTTGCGTCGGTTGAGGGGTGGGTCTCGGTGCTGGTTGTTGCGACCTTAAGGGCGAGAAGGCTCGGCTGTAATTTTGCGAGTTGGATGGCGCCGGTGGTTGTGTCTTTAGTTGTAGCGACGGTTGCCATGCATTTCAAGCAGGGAGGGGTGTAGGTGCGTTGTGGCTGTCACCTGCAGTGTAGCTGTTACGCCTACTTTTCTCTATCCTCAGTATCGTTCTTTTGTAGACGATGCAGGTGACGCTATTGGCAGGGTGGGCTTCACCGCAGTTCACGCATTTTGCCGGTTCTGTGGTGGGTAGGGTGCAGTCCTTTGTTTGGTGCTCTTGAGAGCATTTCAAGCATCTGTGTGGGCGTCTGCAGTTTTCGGTGGCATGACACCACTGTTGGCACCGATGGCATTGAGTTATTTGTTTGGAATTGCGGTATCTTTCCCTACTCACCTTGCAATCGAATAATCCGGTGATTATTTATTTATTTATTTATTCATATAAACGGATAAACCTTTTTACATATTCAAAAGAACAAAAATATTTACATATAATAACATTAAATTACATAATTATAATAAACTAAACTAAAATGTTAATCGTCCACATCTTATTTCTTTTAAATGTTTGGTAATCTTGCGAAAATAAATCAAAGTCCCTCTGCTCATTTAATTTATTAATAGCATTACACATTCTCGTAATAGGACTATGCAATCCATAGTTAGTCGTATGATGACTGGTCCAAAGGATGCTTTTCTGCCTTGTCCGATAGGTTGGAACACTTATGTACAAGTTTCCAAGTAAACTCTGGCAAAGAATTCCTCCCATTAAGTAGACGATGTATAAAGCATACATCGGCAACCAATCTTCTGTACTCAAGGATCTGGTGTTGCATTGTAGCATACTGTTGACATAAGAAGAGTCTTCAGATAGTAGTCCAAGCTTGTAGTGGTGGTATTTTAAAAACTTACGTTCAACCGACATTAGCTTAGCCTTATCGACTTGATAGTATGGAGACCATACACATGAAGCATATTCTAATTGAGATCGTACGAGCGAAAAGTAGAGCAATTTAACCGTTTTTGCAGAAAAATACCTGCTTTGTCGTCGAATAAATCCCAATGTTCGAAGGGCTTTGCTGCAGGTATTGGCAATGTGAGCCTTGAAAGTCAGATGATAGTTCAAACGAACTCCCAGATCATCTATTTCTGAGACTCGCTTGAGTTCTATATTGTTAAAGCAATACTGAAACAAAACACCACCATGGGTACGTCTTGTATATGATATAACTGAACACTTGTCCAAATTCAAATCGAGGTGATTATCAGTACACCACCGATGAATATTATCTAGGTCCGATTGTACCAACCTACAATCGTCCCTTGTCGCAACATTTTTAAAGATTTTCATGTCGTCTGCAAACAACAAATATGAACAGTGCTCCATGCACTGCCCAATATCGTTAATAAACAGAAGAAACAAGATGGGACCACAATGGAGCCTTGCGGAACCCCTGAGGAGACGATTATGTCTGTCGAGTATATTTCGAATACGCACTCTCTGAGTTCTACCCAACAGATAACTACGTAACCATTCCACAATGTTGGGACCGAAACCCATTGAAGCAATTTTGGACAGAAGAACCGAATGAGACACCCGATCAAACGCCTTGGCAAAGTCAGTGTATACTGCGTCGACTTGCTGTTGTTTTTCAAAATTTTCGACTATGTATGTTACAAACGACAACAGATTAGTAGTTGTTGACCGACCTGGAAAAAATCCATGCTGACTCTCTACTATAATATTTTTACTTGCGTGAATTAGTTGAGTCGAAACTAATTTGTCGAGCATTTTTGGTATAGCCGATTGGATAGATACACCTCTATAATTACTAATGTCACATCGATTACCCTTTTAAAGATTGGAGTAGTGAAACTCTTTTTCCATAAGCAAGGAAACCGAGCAGCAGATAAAGATAATTTAAAAATGCTAAATATCGGATTCGATAATGAATCTTGACACCTTTTTATAAAAAAGGCTGGAATACCGTCAGGGCCTGAACTCAAACTATCAGGTAAACTGATGATGGTCTCAATAACATCTTCGAGTGTTATGTTTAACAAATTATAATTAATTTGATCCGTTGCATAATGACAATAATTCTTAGCTATATCATCACAATAAACCGAAGAAAATTGCCTAGCAAATAAATCAACAGTATCTTGACCAGAATTGCTAACTTCATCCCCCAGGAACATAGAGACAGGATACCCATTAACTTTCTTACAATTGTCAACGTAACGCCAAAATGCTTGAGGATTAGCAGCAATAGCATCCTCAGTTTTTAATATGTAGTTACGATGCAGTAATACATTAAGCTTTTTAGCTTCATCGCGAAGTTCACAAAATCGCTGGTAATCATCTAAACTACGAGATTGTTTAAATATCCTGTGCATATACTTTTTAAATGATTATAAATTGTTGTTGACTTAAGTTTGGGAATACAATTATTTTGCTGTTGTCCTGGAATATTGCAGATCCTTTGTTCGCAAAATATATGATCCTCATATACATGGTGAAGCCCATGTCTGAGATCAGCTCTTAAAATGTCAATGTTGTTTACGCCTTTTGTAGCATGATCATAAATAGAACATTTCGCGTTAATTGTTTTATTTTTGTTGCGGTAAGTTTCTTCCTTCCAAACACATTTGTTTGTCTGTTTTAATAGAGCGTAACCTCTTTCCATAATTTTTTAGTGCGTGATTAGTGCATTCAAGTTTTTTAACGTCTTTTCGATAACCGACGTCCTGTCGGATTTTGACAAACACGCTAGAATCACCGTCTGCAATAAATTTTCCATGTCGAACTTCGTGCATATTGCTTCACCGAGATTAAATATGTATACGGATAATTCTAATTCCATCCCAGATGCTGATCCAGTCCAATTTTTGAAGCAAATATATTCTCCAGGGCTATCTGACCTAGCACACACAGAACAAAATTTATTTTTAATATCCACACATAATAATTCCCCAGTATTCTTTCCAATTATGCCTATCAATCCATGGATGGAGACATACAGCAATATTGGAAGCTATATCGACTATTCTTTTACTACTTGGACAACATTTGGGTGCAATCTTCCAAATTTTTGAGTTGAGGCTTTCATTGACATTTTGTGTAAATCCACCCAAGCATTTTTCCAGTAACTGATCATCACTTAATGACTCATAGACATAGACTCATTGACATTAAACCTTTCTGCTTGCGCGTTACAACCTTTAAGCAGGTTGTTGTAGGCCGTGAGGGCTCTTAACATTTCTTCCACGTTGGTCTGAGGTTGATTTATTCGCACACGCTTGCTAGGTTAGCGAAGGTGTCGGTTGAGAGGTGGGTCTCGGGGCTGGTTGTTGCAACCTCAAGGGCGGGAAGGCTCGGCTGTAATTTTGCAAGTGGATGGCGCCGGTGGTGGTGTCCTTTGTTGTAGCGACGGTTGCCATGCATTTCGGACAGGTAGGGGTGCAGGTGCGTTGTGGCTGTCACCTGCAGTGTAGCTGTTAGTCGTTCGGGTCAAGTGTGCGCACTTAAGGATTTAGACTCATGTAAAAATTAAACAGTAAGGAATAAAGACAAAAGAACCCATGCATCTGATAAAGTATTTATTGAACTAATAATAAAATTAAGTAATAACACATAGAACTTTGACACTAAAAAAAAATGGTTAATGAGAAAAATTCAAGATGCGCACACTTGACCCGCTTTGCGGGTAAGTGTGCGCATTCGTTCGGGTAAGCGTGCGCATTTGGGGAAAGTGTGCGCATTGTTTCTTAATAGTTATAAACTTTTTAATTACGAAAATTATTAGTTTTACGAAGAATCCTCGTGGCAGTGATCACATTCAAAACTACCTCCTTCATAAAAGGTACATTGCTCATGCCACCAATTCATGCATTTAATACATTGTATCCATTCCTCTGTAGGCGGTTCTGTGTATTGCTCCCTACAAAGTGGACAAAAATATTTTTTTGAGTTAGAATTGGGAGTCTTTGGTTTTTCTCCCAACTTTT
Source organism: Lycocerus yunnanus (assembly GCA_036346125.1). Classification (NCBI taxonomy): domain Eukaryota; kingdom Metazoa; phylum Arthropoda; class Insecta; order Coleoptera; family Cantharidae; genus Lycocerus; species Lycocerus yunnanus. The sequence goes on from JARFIX010000097.1 coordinate 307,137, forward strand.
TTTTTGCCGGTACAATTTTTTATTTTACGCCTCAAAGCCTCAGTCTCGCCTAATGCTGGCTTACGAATTTTCTTGTTGGGCTTTTTTTTCTCTTCTTCAAGTCTTTTTTTCGCTTCCAACTGTTGTTTGTAAGGACTACAAGTAATAATTTGAGATTTCATAGCAACTCGATTCGTACGACGTCTTTTTTCTTTCATTTTTGGAAATGGTGAGATTGTTGAGATTGAGACATGGTGATTCTGATTTTCTTTATTTGAGCTTGTGTTTGTCGACTCTTTAGCTGTTGATGATGATGGAGCTTCTGTAGAAAGTTGCTGTAGAAAATCAATAGAATTTGTGATCATAAGAGTTGTAGGATCATACTCAGCAAGCGATTCTTCAACCTGCTCAATCCCACTGTTTTCAACGTCAGATGGAGCCTCAATTCTTGCTACTGATTGATTATCATCGTTTTTGGATGGTTCTATTGCAACAATAACACTTTGTTGATCGTCAGGAACCATCTGATCTGTGACTGATGATGGAGCAAAGTCCGCCTCACTAAACAAATCATCGTCGAAAGGGTATATTCCACTTACTTTAAACCCAGATTCTGCGTTTCCCACAGTGGCAACTTTTTTGTAAGCTTCGTTGAATAATTTAGCAACATGATATTGTGTTATAGCTTTTCCAGGGAACTCTGACATAAATTTGTTACACGCAACCGAGTACTTAGATTTTAGAGGGCTGAAAAAAGATCTGTCCAGTGGTTGGAGTTTGTGACTACCATGTGGTGGCAAAGTTAACATCACGATGTTCTGCTCGCGAGCATAATTTACTGCCTCTAAACTGATATGAGAAGAGTGGTTATCTAGAAGGAGCAATACAGGATCTTCTGGTGTAGCGTGGACAAAGGATTGAAAATGCTTTAACCAGGTGATAAACAAATCTGTGTTAACAAAACCACTATCAGATACCATACAGATACTTTGAGATGGAGCATCATTCAATAAATCATCACGAGTTCTCTTTCGAGGAAAAATAAATGCAGGTGGAACGTAATGACCAGTAGCACTCATGCAGCAGATAGCTGTTACCGTAATGCCTCGTTCCGCAGACACAACTTTACCCACCACTTTTTCCTTTCGTAGATACAACTTTCGGTGTTTTTTGGAACAGTGCTCATTCCCGTTTCATCAACATTGTAGATACGGTTTGGCTTAAACTTATGCCTGTCATATATTTCCTTCAAGTTCTGGTAAAAGCGATCAACTTGAACTTTATTAAATCCAATTACTCGAGCTAAACTAGTCGCTGTAGATTGACGAAGAGTCAAATCCGGATGGCGTTTCAAAAAGCTTTGGACCCAGTCTCGTCCTGCCATTTTGCAGCCTGAATCAAAGCGGTTTTCAATCTTATTAGCTTGAGCATACTCATACGCTAGACGCCGTAAGTCGGTTATAGTCAATCCAAAGTATCGTTCATCCATTTTTTTACAATGCTCTACAAACTCTGCCTCTTGCTCTGGGTTAAAGTTGGCTTCCATCTTCCCAGTGATGAAGCAGTTGTATCTAGCTTGAGTCTTTTCGTAGACATGACTCACTGATTCCGATCGCACTTGCCGCAGCTCTTTACTTTTACCCTTAGCTAAGAGTTCCTTTGCATGGGAAATTTGTGCTTCGGTAACCGGAGTTCGTTCAGGTTGTTTTCGGCAATAATTGCGAGGCATTATAATAAATACCTGAAATATAAAAACATCATTAATCAATTTTTTGCAACAAATTTATTGCTTTCTCACATTAAACAACGGGGTAAGTGTCGCGCACACTTGCCCGCGCACACCTGCCCCAAACCGACATTTTTGATAGATGCTCACATAACTTTACTCATACAGAACATAACCTCAAATCATATACAGAATAGTAAACTTAAATAAATCATTAATATAAAAAAAATTAATTTACCTTGGCTATTGTTTTCAGGTTGATGTGACAATATTTGTCAAAATGACAAAAGTTATAGTTTGAACGCCGAATTCTATTTATTATTTTTTTTAAATAAATGGACAACACGATGTCGCAATCTTGTAGATAAATTAAGTCCTCGTTATTATACCTTTCAGTTTCCTACGCATATCACAACTTTCCCTCTGCCCTTTGTAGATAAAAGGGTGCACAGTTACCCACTGCGCACGGTTACCCCTAATGACTCTACGCCTACTTTCCTCTATCCTCAGTATCGTTCTTTTGTAGACGATGCAGATGACGCTATTGACAAGGTGGGCTTCACCGCAGTTCACGCATTTCGCCGCTTCTGTGGTGGGTAGGGTACAGTCTTTTGTTTGATGCTCTTGAGAGAATATCAAACATCTGTGCTGGAGGCTGAAGTTTTCAGTGGCATGACACCACTGTTGGCACCGATGGCATTGTGTTATTTGTTTTGAATTGCGGTGTCTTTCCCACCTTACCTTGCAATTGAATAAAGGCTGGAACACACATGACCGCACCGAGCCCGCACCGTACGAGCACCGCAAGTCGGCCGAGTGTCGGTGCGGACGAAGGGAGACCACACTTGTCCGTATGTGATCCGTGTGTCGGCCGTGCTATCTGTCACACGATTACAGTTTAGTATTTTTTTTAAAGCTTATTTGTACGCAGCTGTTTCGTCGAGACAAAATGTTGAAAAGGTTTACAAATCGTGAATTAGGGATTATAGCACTTGCTTTAGAGGAAGAACATATCAATTGGAAAAGAAATCAGCGCAGAAATCAGAGAAGAATGTGGGTTCACAATGCATAGAAGAAAAGATGTGTTGAAGGGGAGTTTTGCTCGCTGGTGCCTCATCTAAAGTGCGATGAGACGAAGTTTTACGAATATTTTAGAATGTCGATGTACACATTCAACAAACTGGAATTGAAACTCCAAGAGAGACTGCCGAGACACCAGGTCACACACCGTTTCCGCGCGATATTTTTTTGGATTCAGCCCAAGCATTTTCCACCTCGGTACGTAATATACTATTTAATCTTCTTTGACTCGTCTGAAGGGGAGACCGGGGACAAATGAAACACTTTAAATTGTTTGTTTTTTTTCTCCACTGCTATCATGATTTTAAAAAATTTAATGTGACCTACATAGGGCTTAGTCTTTATAGTTTCTATTTATATTGTTTCGTTAATTTGTAATAATAAATAAAAAAGATATTTTGAAAAAAGTCGGGGGGTGGTCGACATGTTTCACTTGTCCCCGTGGCTGGGACGGTTGAAACATCTACATGGGACAATTGAAACAAATTTATTTTAATTAAATTTTTATGATATTATTCAAACATTACTCTGATAAACAATTATGACAAATATAATTTATTTCATTACGAGTGCACAGAACGTGTGACCATTTTCGACAATCCAAACACTGCACCCATCCCTCTCCCGGGAGGCTCGAGTTATATGATTCGAAACACACTAAACAAAAATATTCGTCCTCGTCTGTATCACTATCCATGTGTTGACTATGTTTAATATTATTGAACCGGCGCTTTACTGGTGCTTTTCCTCCTAACCTAAGGTTTTTCGTAACTTGCTTTTTCTTTTTAGCATCGTATTCCTCTTGTATAGCATCTTTTTCAGGCGTATCTGTATAAATTGCAGATTTCCTAGTTTTTTGTTTAGAAGTCCCTTTCCTTGGAGGCGCTTTGGGCAACGGTTTATCAATTTCCGGCGAAAATGCAATTTTTAAACTGTTTGAAGATTCTGGATCGAGACTGCTTTGTGTTAAAACGTCATTTAAAAGAACAATCGTTGATGTTGAAAGAGTATCAGCGTTGATGTCAGTAGAAGGCAAAGGGGCGTTGGCATTTGGTATACTAGTAGATGGCAGAGGTTTACTGGTGCTAGTAGATGGCAGAGGTTCACTGGTGCTAGTAGATGGTAGAGATGGTTCGCTAACGCTCGATTTTGGAGCTGGTCTGTCTGTTACATAAGACGGAGCAAAATCTAATTCCGTGAACAGATCTCGATTAAAAGGATAAATCCCGGTGCATGCAAATCCGGCTACTATGTTAGATTGGGTGAGGGCCAATGGTAGAGCTTGTTTAACAATACTAGGTATGTTGTAAATCTTCATCGTTTGACCAGGGTTATTTCTCATCCAAGCATCGCAACTTGAATTTATTGCCTTTTTAAAGGGTCCATAAACAGACCGATCTAACGGTTGTAACTTATGTGAACAGTGTGGGGGGAAAGATAAAATGATAATGCCGTTTTCTTTACAAAAATCCAAACATTGAATACTTATGTGTGACTGATGGTTATCTAATAAAAGCAACACCTTATTGTTGATTGAAACGTTAGTATGTTTTTTAAAATGTTTCAAATAAATTAAAAACTCATCTTCGGTCATCCAGCCACTCGCATTTCCAGCTCCAATACACCCCACTGGTCCATCTCGAACGAAGTGATCGTGATATCTTAGACGTGGAAAATGAAAATCGGAGGTACACTGTTACCAATAGCATTTACAGCTAAAGCGACCGTTACCAAAATTCCTCTTTCTCCCGAAGTTAGTGAGCCTACTTGCTTAGTTCCTTTTTTTCCACAATTTTACAGGTTTTGGACCGTAGTGACTCCAGTTTCGTCAATATTATATATATCTTTTGGTTCAAATTTGTATCTGTCCATCACATTAGCCAGATTGTCATAAAAAAGGTTTACATTTGTGATGTTGAAACTCGTTGCTCTGGAAAGACTTGTGGCTTGAGGGCAACGGATTGAAAGCTCTGTTTGGCGCTTAAGAAAAGCAGAAAACCAATCCTGTCCTGCTGTTCCACTTTGTCTCCATGTATCAGGCATCTTTAACGAATATTTTAAGGCCAATTGAAAAGCTAATTTGCGAATTTCTTTAGGGGGTAATCCGTAGAAAACGTTAGCTGCTTTTATTACATATTCGGCAATGCTTTTCTCTTGCTCTACGTCAAATACTCGCCTAACGCAACGATAGCCCATAAGAGCAGTTGATCCTTGCTGAATTGCCTGCTTTTTCTTTTTGATAAATCTACTTAAAGACACGTAGTGCAGTTCAAATTTTGCTGCTGTAGACCTTATAGATTTATTGTTTTCTATAACTTCCTTATAAGCTTCTTCATAAGTCGAAACCGACTTCAAACCTCTCTGCGTTTTTCTGACTCTCACTCGTGGCATTCTAAGAAAAAAAAACTCCTAAGTTATAATACACTACAGTTAAGAAATTATTCACGACGGGGACAATTGAAACATGTTTCAATGGTCCCCATCGTGGTTTGTTTCAATTGTCCCCACAGCACATTTTTATGCAAACACTAAAATATTTTATTAATCTCTTTTTACACTAATAATTTGAACTATTTCAACTTAGGACAATACACCAAATAACAAAATAAAAATGGTTCAAAGTAGGTACTTACGTTTTTTATTTTATATTCACTTTTCTTGCACTAATAGAAAAATTTACTAAGCTTGCACTAAAACACGTTATGGAAGATAAAACGATACTGTTCGTTTTCAGTCGCTCTTTGTCTGGTTTAGTATAGGAAGTATATAGATAGACATCTACCGACGCATTTGTGTACTAATTAAACCGCGAATTCTTCAAATTATGACTACTGTTTCAAATGTACCCTGTTTCAACTGTCCCCGGTCTACCCTACATACGCTTTTTCACATGTAAAGCGCACTCATTTTTTTCAACTTTAGGATCATTATTGTAAATATTTGCTTCTAGTAAATTTTTATAAGTTTTGGAGTCCCCATCACCAATATATTTTTTATATTTTACACCGAGCTCTTCAACAGATCGTCGAAACATTTCAATAACTCCGTCAACCTCCATCTTACCAGAACTTCCTTCGTGATTCGCCGTACACTCAGTATGGTGATCCTCGTACCATTCTAAATATTCATCTGTATTTTCTTTATTCACCCACTTTTCACAAGCTTTGCAAACTTTAGATTTAACAATAACGTCTATTACTTTATTAGAGTACTTTCCGATTAAAGAAACGATACCTAGTAGTGACGTAAAGCCACGTTTTGCCCATGAACCATCACCCGAAACAGTTATTTCATCTGCAATATTTCCTTCTTGTTCATTTTCTTTTTTTTTTCTTCTTGTGCTGCTTTACGAAATAAAACTTTAGCAACACTTTTAACAGCAATATGTATTGTATCAAGGATACTGTAGTATCCGCTCTTACTTAACCCTGGTCCCAAATCCATCATGGCACAAAAAATGTTTATACCCGATAAACCAACACCGAGTAGTCGCATAACAAAAGTAAGACGTCTGTTGACCTCAAACGCATTCCTCACTTTTGGGCAAGAATTAATGGTAGTACATTGTAGTCCACATCTGTATCGTAGGGATTTGACAACCCACCACTTACTTCATTCCCCATCAAAGCGATTATTTGTAGGTCTTGCGAAGTAGTTTGTGCCACATACGTACCACCTCCAGTTTTGTACATTTCCATCTAAAATAAAATGCACTTCTATAGTAATTGTTTTTCTAAATGTACATTAGCAACTTCAATAAGTTTTATCTACCTTATTTCAATTGGACTCACCTTGTCATCACTTTTATGTTTTTTTGCGTTCTTCTTTAAGTTTTCGTACAAGAGCTTTAATTGAGCACCTGTACGAGAGCCAGTACGAGAGGTACTGTTAAAAATTCCAGCAATCTCTCCCCATGCTTTAGTTTTTGCTTCAGTGAAAACGCTGTCAGTTTTTTTATTTTCCAGGATGTCTTTAAACCTTTCTGCAATACTGACTAAATTTTCTTTTTCTTCTATTAAAAAGTTTCTGGATCTTTCTCGTTTGCGTTTACAGCTATTTTGTTCTACCTTCTTTTCCATTTTTATTAAAATATCAATTTATTTCAGAAAAACACTTAAAACACACTTTGATTAAAATAATTTTAATCGAATCGTGTAACACAACGCGAACACCACTACAAATGTTAGGTTATGTTTTTAGAATAATGTCAATTTACTACATATTTGTGAGCGGTTCACATTTATTCGATGAATAGTTATTTAACTGTAGAATGAGGTTGGTGAAACGTAAATAAATTTAACCTATGAATAAATTTTATTCAGTGAATAACTAAATTGAGATTAACTTGATGTCGGTGAAACCGGGTCTTAACATGTTTATGAAGTAGTTTCTTACTATAGTGACCTAAACAGTATGTACACACAAAATATTCAACTCTAGTATTTTTTGATCTTCTAACAGGATTTAAAATATTTCTCTTTGTTTTTAAATAGAAGTAACCTTGTTTCCTTAATGCTGCTACTAAGGCTAATCGATCCTTACAACCAGGTTTCATACTTTTAATTAGTAATACTTTTTTGTGGTCTTGATGGTGTCTAAACAGATGTCTTGTAAAATGTGTAAAGACATCTTGGTAACACAGAGGACATATTGTAGTTTTTTCTTTGGAAGTTGATTTTTTTTGAAGAAAGTAATTTATCATCTACCTGTATTGCGAATAAGAAAATTAAAATTGGTTCTGTACTTGCTAATAGTAAATAACAAATTCATAGCTAAATGTAAACTTAAAAAAAGTTACAGATGAAAAACAAATAAGCTTACATCATTATCATCCCTAGGTGTAACTTTTAAAATTTTCGAAATATCTAGCTCAGTCACTGATACTTTATTGGTTAATTGCAATGGTATTGTGTTAATATTATTCATTGCCAACGGGTGTTCAGTTTTTGCATTTGAATTTTTTATAATTATTGATGATAATATTTTAACTTTTTCTTTTTTCCAGGTTTACATCAGGATTTTCTTTTTTCGAATGTTCATAGATTGAACATTTTACACGTTTGGTTAGAGCTTGAATTTTTGTAATGCTTAATATTCTTCTACCTTTTAATGCAATTGTTGTGTCATTTTTTAAGTGTCCTTAAGTGCTTTCCATAATTTTTCAGTGCGTGATTTTTCTAACATCATTACCATATGTTACATTTTGCTTTATTTTTGAAAAACGCTAGAATCCCCATCAGCTATGAACTGTAAATATCTAACACTGTGCATTTCTTCACTTTGGGAGAAACCTTCTACAACCATATCTGCTTCCATACTAGATGCTGATCCGTCCCAATTTTTATGACCGACATGTTCCTTAGGCTCACAGCCGTTCTTTTCAGATTTTGCACAAATACAACAGAACTTATTTCTTACGGCTATAAATAATACCTCCTTTGTGTGGCGCTCAATAATTCCTACCATGCCCGATTAAGAATTATAGTTTGTGCGGTAGGAGCGTTTGCTCCAAGAACCATCTAAATAAACGGTAATCCAAGGTACACCATCTGCACAAACATGGCTCTTTTCAAGTGCATTATTTCGTTCTTTGATTCCAGCCACTTCCATGGAATGCCATAAAGATTTTCTAAATTCCTATGTAATTATTTACGTAGATCAATATTGTGAAAATTAAATTAAATATAACTAACTTACAACGCCAATCTCTTTTTCTAAATCATAAAACATCTTAGCTGACATGCACGGAATATTCATGCAACTAAACAATTCTTCAAAGTGTCCAAATGTACTTCCGGTAGCCATAGTACCCCAAACGGCTCCAGAATTTATTTCCGATTTCTTTTTAGGATCCTCGGTTTCGTTTTGTATAACCGTATCACATTGTGTACATTTGAAAAGTATGGAACTGCTAAGACCTTTACTTGCTCTAATTTCTTTATGTACATATAACTTTCCTCCGGTGCATATTTTGGAATGTTTGTATTGCAAATGAATTGCCCAATTTAAAACGTAACCTAATTCTACTACCCTATTTCCAGAAATTACATTTGGTTTATTCGGGACAGTTTCATAATAAAAGGTGTCTACATCGCTATTTATTTACGTGAATAACTAATTGAAAACTAAATTACACTTTGTGTAATTGCACTTGCAACATGTGAATGATCTACGCAACTTTTATTTCTCTTCAGATTTTCTCTAATTATTTCAGGAGCTACATTTTGTTCATAAAACTGACACAAAGTTGACAAAAGTGTTGAAATCCATGTCCATTATCTGGGGATGAATCGGGATCTTGTCATTGACCTAAACGACAAAGTAACACTTATTTTGATTATGTTCAATTGCCTTAAATCTAAAAAATATAAATAATTTTTTCGAAAATAAAATGCAAGGACTAGTTATCTGATAATAATAATTATGCCGTATTTTTAAGGATATGCCACTTTTGTTATTAATTAAAAAGAGTATTTTAGAAGCGGAATCAAGTTTTTGATACTGTCAGCGTTTTTGGGGCATAAATACATTTCACCTTGACAATTGCATCTTCTCCAATAAGTCCTGCATAAGAAAACGTAATTAAAAAATACAATCTGGTATTTTTGAAATTCTAGAAACCTGAAGGTTAAACAGTAATATCTAATATTTGCTCTAATTTCAGTATGGCCACACTTTGTTTTGCTATACCATATTCCGTGGCATTAATACGAAAACATAATAATAATAATAATTTATTTCACAACAGGTTAACACCCAATAACAGGAAATATAATACAATTAATATATACAACAATATATACAGTAAATTAATACAATATAATAACTATACGTTATTAGAGATTTGATGCTGTTCTCAGGTGTTCATACGTGGCATTTCTAGTTGTACTAACATTGTCGAGATATATATCACAGAGACTAGATATTTTATTTGTGTTGGTGCATATGATGTTTATGGGACACTTCTTCATTATATTTGTTCTGTAGCTGGTTATGTAAAATATCTCATTATTACGACGAGCAGCTCTTGCTGGAAGTAACTTAAGTTCGTTTAAGATGTCGGGGCAAACAATTTTGCTGTGGATTAATCCATGCAAGAATAACACAGATGTTACGTATCTGCGATTATCAAGACACTCAAAATTGAATTCATTTAAAAGAATTTTATGATCGAATCCACGTTCAGGATACTTATCGTGCGTTTTCAAGTAGATATACTTTAAGAAACGGCGTTGGATAGATTCAAGAAGATTTTGTGTTTGTTATAGATAGACATGAACATAATCGTTCATGTATGTTATTATTCTCATTTGAAGTAAATAAATGAGCTTTTCGCAGCAACAAGTTTAAAACTCCTAAGAGACGTGAATATTATTTAATAAATTTGTTAAAAAATTTGCTTGGAAATTTTTCAGACCTTACTTTATTTTCTGGAATCATGCATACAATTATACATAACTGACAGGATCGTACTTTATATGATTAACTAACTCGAGTTTCGTACTCCAAACGTGCGTATAATTAATAAATGCTTGTATATTCTAAGTACTACAATGATAATTTACAATTGCAACCTTGCTTATCTAATTGTAAGTTAATTGGTCGGCAGGTTATTAGGTATAACTTCTCCCATGTCAATACATAAATTATCCTCAAATGATAAAGGAATTATCCTGATACCGTTAATAAGTACAATAAGAGATCACTTAGCGTTTTTAAATATGGTACGTCTCTTGACGAACGAACTGTAATAATTTTAATGTTTTTGTATGATCCCAAGATCCAAGATCTCTGCTCGACCAATTGTAAAAAACCTTTTATATGCCGTCGACGGATAATCTAAAATAATAAAATTAAATATAATAACTGCTGGATTGTTACTTACAATTTTACTTTAGTTTGCTATTTTTAGACTTTACAAGTGGAGGATCTTTTATATCATCAAGTCTGCTTGGAGAGTTTTCAGACCTTACTTTATTTTTTGGAATAGCTGTCTCAATATCCGTAGTGGAATCTTGGGTAAAAAGAATAATAGATTCTAGTAGTTCCTGATTATTGGTAACTTCCACCTCTTGCAGCAATAAAATTTATAGTAATTCAATACTCGGTGATATATTCTGCCCTGGATTTTAACAAACCTGCTGCCACTTGTTGGGTTTTAAAATCTAACTTCGGGCCTAGAGCTGACAGTGCGTAAACGTTTGTTATAGTTTCACGCGTTCTTTAAAAGTCGCTGGTTGCTATAAAACGGTGTCCACAGTAGAGAAATATTATGAACGTTATTGTAACATGGCGACACCATTTCAATATCGTTTTTTCTTTGTCAAACAACAAAGCGTTACAATGATGACATTTAAAAACGCTTTCGACCAGCAGCAATACTACTTTTATTCTGAATGTGACAAAAACAACAACTAAGATTGTTTTAAAAATATTTTAATCGTATATATTCGGGTAATACATTATGAAAGTTGCAATAGGCAATGGTCTAATACTGAACGTGAAGAAAAGAAGAAGGATTTTTTCGATTTCAAATTTGTAAATTATAGTACAACAGTATACAGTTTAAAATTGTAAGATTAAAAAAATTAATTGTGTTAGGTTTAGTTTCAAATAAATACATACCTCAAGAGATTCAGTTGAAAAAGGTGACAGTTGATCACTTGGCAAGATTTTCTAGCTGAGCAGTTTTAAGTTTACTTCCTATACATCAAGATCTAGTTTCGGACGTCGATTCAAAGTAAAGTATCACTAATTCCTCAGGAAATAGTGCGTTCAAATACCGAATTTGTCCGTCGCGTCGTAATAAGTAGGTACTACCAAAATGGACACCCACATATATTCCTGCAAATGATCGGGTAACATGGTAGAAACTAATACTTCTAACCGCCGGCAATACATCTTCAATCTCGACCAATAACCTTCAACCCTATTTGTGCAAGTTCCGGTCACGGGGTCCACAAAATTCCAGCTTTGATTTACCACTTTGAGGAATTAGGTGAAACCCCATCAAGATGACTTAAACCGGAATAACCCTTCAACAATCGGTCCAAATCTCGGTACCAGGTCTGATGTACTTGAAAATGAGTCGCTTTAACGTAGCAGAATCCCTACTACCGATGTACATTACGATACCCCTACGTTCCAACGTGCTATACATTCCTAAAATCCACTGCTGTTGACGGGGGGTATCCGATCAACACCAGCTTTCCGCTTAGTTATGACGGACTCGTCTATCTGTATAACCTTGTCCGGACCACTGAATTGAAGGAGAATCAGGTTTATCATCAGCGTCCAAGAGCAAATACGTCGGAACGATTGGTATAGCCTGTACACAGCTTGTCGACTAAGACGAACTGGGCGCAGCTATCTCTGTCCTAGTATTGACCGCCCAAAACCACATAACGTAAAACACACTCTTCGGAGGGAGCATACAGTCGTCAAAGAAGGTATTTTCTATTAGGCGGTATTTCTTCCTGCAACTTGGACATTTGAACCAGTGCTTTAAAAATAGTCTCCATTCCGTACCACATTACAGTATCGCCTGCAAGTGCGGACCTTGCATCGCATGTTCAACGGCAAGTAGTGCAACCGCTGCAGCATTTTAACTACTTTGGTGTCGTCACGGTTGAAAATTCTTACAATATCTTCAATATTTGAAACGTTCATGATGATCGTAACATATAAAATGGTTTTAGTTCACAATTTCTAGCGCTGATATGAGAATAAATGTTGGTGGGGTTACGGTTTGACAGAGCCAATGAGGGTACATATGATCTTTAAAGCCGTTTTTTTCCGGCTTAATTCCGAAACGGAATCAAGTTTTTGATACTGTCAGCGTTTTTGGGGCATAAATACATTTCACCTTGACAATTGCATCTTTTTCAATAAGTCCTGTATAAGAAAAGTAATTAAAAAATACAATCTAGTATTATTAAAATTTTAAAAAGCTGATGGTTAAATAGTAATATCGAATATTTGCTCGAATTTCAGTATGGCCACACTTTGTTTGACTATGCCATATTCCGTGGCATTAATATGAAAACATAAAATTCACCTGTAATGTTTTATGAGTAGCCAATGGGAGAAGTTGTATTTTATCTGAGGCTCTAATAAAATTTTCTTGGTTTTGTAGATGGCGCTCAGTGTGTCAAATACACGTGATATCGAAATATTTGTATTTTGTGGTTTAAACCTGGTCTAAATTGAACAAATTTATAGATGGCGCTTTTGATATACAAATATTTTCAACAACTTGTGACTGTCGACCTAGTAAACATCATCATCATTATTATCAGCAAATAAAATATATAACAACTATTATTATCTTTTAACACACCTAGTCAACGCCGTCGACAGGAGTGCCGCAATCGAAGGTGGTGACCTATCTCGTAGGGACCTAAGGGCTTCTAATAGCAACCGTAGGTCCGTGATTGCTTTTCTTTTTTTATTATGCTTCTGATTATGGTTTATAACGTATTGGGGATCTCAAAAGAGTTACCCCTTCGGGTGACAATTCTAGAAGAAAATTGTAATAGTTAGTTATTTTGTAATACAGTAACGTGTAAAACTGTAACCCGCTGACTGTAGATATTATAAACAAATTATTTCTGTGAAATAATAAGTATAAGGCAAATATAGCAATTGGAGGTCTTGGTTCAATTTCGAATGCTCTGTACGTACATGGAAATTATTGGTCTTTTGCAAGTAAATGTATGCACTAAAAAAGCAAAAATATTAAAGTACTTACTTGTATCGTAAAATCACAAGTACACCTGACTATGTATTATGGACACGTGATTCGGTAATGCGTCCAGGATATGGAAATTTCAGCAGCACGCAATATTAAGCGTGGTGAGGTTCTCTTGATAGAGAAAGCGTTTATGGGTTTCTATTAAATATTGGAATGTTCTTTAATTTCAAGGGTAAACGTCGAAAAATGGTGTCTGTACTATTTCCAGTGTAATTTTTTCATGGGTGCGGTGCCAATTAAAAGCTTTATTGAATCGTAATCCTGAAAGATGAATAAGTTGCTCATATGATTCTTTTTGGATCAAGTTTAAAACTCCTTAAGATTTATGAATATTATTTAATAAAATTTTTAAAAAATTAAAAAATGGAGGGTTGGTTTTTAAGATCATTGCAGGTACCCTGTTGACATCCTTCGTGATAGCGTTCAAAATGTATGGAGGATCCTGACACTCCTCACCTTTTCCTATAGTGTTTCTTACAATTTCTGGAGCAAAACATTCTCGACAAAACTGCATTAGTTTTATCAACATCGTTTCTTCCCAAAATTTGCTGTCAACTTGTATTTCTTTTACAAATAGACTAATTTTGACTTTTATGAAAACAACAAAATAGCCAAACACTCAAAACTATAAATTGGCAAATTGTAAAAATTACACAAATATTATAATAATAAAATATATAATAACCATCAGGGGAAGCGCCCAAATAACTTCTGAATAAAAGTTAGACCTATGCAGGCATGCCTTCACCATATTGTGACAGCTAGTGAACGGTCTTCTTTTATCAACGCGTCCAATCAATGACGCCGTTAATCTTAGTTTTCTTTCACTTTGAAAGACTATTACCAAATTGTCCTCTAGATTCTGTTTGGATTCTATCTCTGTCAGACTCTGTAACCTAATATTTTTTGATTATATATTTCTAATAATCCGATAAATTAATTATTTTTACCTGCAACTTGTTCAAAATGTCTTCCACATCTTTTTCTAATATATTTGGATCTTCTTCTTGTACAACATTCGGACCGTAATTCTCATTTAATACCTGATAGTAATAAAAGGTATAACTCAATACTTATTATTTAAACTTTAAATGCCATTTTTAATGTGTGTAAGAAAGTAGCGAAAAAATTGTATTTTTTATTGAACATTAGAAAGAATATTTCGGTTTTGAGTGCTATAAAAATTTATAATACCATGGTAAGACCGCATTTTGAGTATTGTTCATCCATTTTGTTTATGGGTATGTTGGATAGATTTCAAAAGCTACAGAATAGGGATAAGCGAATTATTTTGAGAATAGACAGATTTACATCCCGTTTTGATTTGCTTGAAGCGTTGCTGTGGCATAGTGTGTAATGTACATTTTTAGTAAATATAATATTTTATTTTCACATTACTTACTTTCTTGAAGTTCTTGCTGGCCACTTCCTTCGCCCATAACCTAAAACATGAAGAAAAGAAGAAAAATACATATCCTATATCAACATAAACTTTAAAATGTGAATTTTAACTTTTAAGTCATTCACATCTGAAGTACTTACTTTTTCATCGGTACCTAGAAAAAGAACATGTGAGAATAAGAAATTATTTTTGAATTAAAATTTTATAGCAACCTTGGGGATTTTTGCCAGAAGCAACATCACATGCAACATTAGGTTGATCACCTTAAATTAAATGTAAGGCATAATCCAAAAATAATAATATAGTACTCAATTTTTACTTACCATCGCTTTCTGAAACAAAGGAACGATCAACCCTTGCCGTTTCTTTCTTTTCATACTCGGATGAATCTTGTTTCAAAGGTTTCGTCGATTCTAAGAAGGCTTCAAAGGATGAGAAAATATCATCGCCGCTCGAATCGGCAAAATGATCGCTTTCTGAAAGGAAGGAACAATCAACACTTTCCGTTTCTTTATTTTCATACTCCGATGAATCTTGTCTTTCGGAACTTTGAGAGGATGATAAAACCCCATCGCTGCTCGAATCGGTAAATTTATCCTCTTTATCCTTCCTAGCACTTAGTGTACTTGACGTATCCACACCCTATTCTAATTTTTCAAAAATAAAGAAAAAGTATTTTTTAATATATTAAGTAATACTTTGTAATATTTTCTATAAAATCTATTATTTTACTTATAATATGGGACCTCCAGATGTTGAGTGGCATACTTAAAAGATAATATTATTTATTGTGATTATTGTAAATTATTTTTTTTTCATTACTTTTGCATTCGCATTCCGGAATTGATGTTTTGGATAGTTCCGACCATAAATCTATAATGTATTTTACTAATCGATGACACACACACAATTACAACACGACTAACAATAACTAGACTATTTATTCACAACTGTACAAGTTACAACAATAACGACTATTACAATACCCCAACAACAACTGACTACTTGTGTTTACTGCCCCCTTGCTATATCCTCTGTTGGTATTACTACCAACCTAAAACCCCGTTAACCAACTGTCTACATCTATATACAGGGTGACACCAAAACACCACAAAATCCAGCTCTAAAGTTGGACGGTATTTCATCTGTATTTTCTTCTTCTTTTTCAAAACCTGGAAATGGTTTTTCATATTACAATCATATTTAATACTAGTTGGATACCGGCTTCGCCCGGGGTCTCATTAAAAGGTGGAACTCTGCCTTTCTCTGAATGATTGAATAGTTGGATACCCGGCTTCGCCCGGGTTTCCTATAATTAAAATATTTTGCCTTTGTGTGAAGTATTTAGATTTTTCCGAGTATCCTGCTTCGCTTAAGGTTTTCTTCTTGACGGGAAATCTTGCTTCCCGTTGCTAGAGCGTTTCAGAATGATTTTTAGTGTTCCCGTTGTCGAGTGTTTCAGAACGGTTTATATTGTACTCTACAATTTTCTTTACAGCTTTTCTTCTCCAGTATTTCAAATCACTTATAATAGTGTAGGTACTGAATGTGAATATACCAACGTAAAATTACCATATATCAATTACAGGTATTGGCGATGGGAATCTCGTTAATCCATTCATGCGCGTCCGCAATTTTTCACTTTTTTTAAATTAAGCTTTTGGTCCCGGTTTTAGCGGAAAACCCTTTAGGGTCCTAGAGAGTAACTGTGCAAAATTTGGTTGGGATCGGTCAAACGGTCTAGGAGTCTATAATGAACACACACACACACACACCCACAAACATACATCCATTTTTATATATATAGAAATATGATAACTGCTGTATTTCTACTTACAATTTTACTTTTTTTTTGCTATTTTGACTTTACAAGTGGAGGAACTTTTATATCATCAAGTCTGCTTGGAAACTTTTCAGACCTTACTTTATTTTCTGGAATCGTCCTCCACATCGGATATAACCTCTTGGGTTAAGTTAATACATAGTAACTTTGCATTAAGTTTTATATGCATCATGTAGCTAAAAAAGGCTTCTTTCTATACTATGTATAGAAGCCTAATATGTGGAGTTTTAATTATAATTTTGAAAATAAACTTAATGATTATGACCCGGAAATTTAATTTGACCGTTACACTGCTCTTGATTGTAAGCCTGTAAAAAATTTTAATCAATAAATAAGTGAATAAATACATAAGTAAAATACATACTGTAGCAATGAAACAAATAATGATGGCGGTGGTACTTCTGGATTCTGGATTTTAGGTAGGAAGGCAGGGAGCGAAGCTCCCCACGTGCACTTAGGCCGCTAAACCGGGCCCATTGTACTACCTCCGTTATAGCGCCCCTCCCTTCACTCCTCGAGCCAACCCACCGATAAGGCAAACCCAGGATTCTAGCGGGTGGGGTGTCACTAATTCTGGCCATATCAGGCCAGAAGTCCCCTAACATGGCACCTCTTTTCGACGCCAGAGCTGGGCAGTGACATAGCACATGCTCAGCTGTTTCGTCCGTTTCGTTGCAACCTCGACATGTAGGGCTATCTACGATTCCCATTGTGTTGAGGTGTTTGTTTAACTTGCAGTGTCCAGTCAAGATCCCTGCAATTGTCCGTAGATTGACTCTGGACAGTTTCAAGTAATATTTAGGTATCCGGTCCGTAAGAGCTACTAGAACCGGAGACGTCATCATCAACATGGCGGAGGGGGAGGGTAAAGCGGAACCGCTCAAGAAAAGGATCGAGGAGGTGGCAAGTGACTTGGAGGTCAGAGTCCTCATCCTTAGAGAGCAGGTGTGTGTGACGGGGCTAGAAACCACAGCGACGAGGCAGCAGGTCGCGGCAGCGGTTGAGAAGGCTCTGGGCACAGCGGAAGGAGTGGTAGTAAGCGCGCCAAAATCAGCGTCCCGGGGTACCAAGAGGGCCCTGGTCACACTGCTCCCGTCCAAGGCCAGAGCACTGCTCCGAGTTGGCACCCTGAAAATCGGGTGGTCGAGGTGCGCGATCCGCGAGGCGCCGGCTACCCCCACGACCTGCTACAGGTGCATGGGGGTGGGTTACATTGGCACCCACTGCAAAGGCCCTGACAGAAGCGGGCACTGCATGATCTGCGGGGAAGAGGGGCACCATATGGCCAACTGCAAAGAAAAGCCCCTCGGCGGAAGATCGGGTCACAGAAAAGCAGGGGGATGTGCAAAAAATCCCCCAACCCCCGCAAGGCAGGCCCCATTAACACCACTAGCCAAGACGGTACCGACAACAGCCTGGGTACCGGGGGGCATACAACAAAGCGGCGCGGGCCCGCATCCCAGCACAGGGCCATAAGAAAAGTGGTGATCACCTCAGACAAGGACGCCATCCAAGCGGCAAAAGAGGGAAAATTCCACCAGGACGCCACCCTAGACGTCCCCCAAGGTAGAACAACACCCGAGAGACCCATTTAGCCCATCGTTGTGAAAATGACAAAAAAGGCGGAAGAAGGGGGCCGATACCAAGTGGCCAGGTTGAGGGACGACGCACTGAGAGAGAGCGTTCGCCTCTACCTGGCATACTTCCACGACAGGCCAGAAAGATACGGCGTCGATGGTATTAATAGAATGGTCCTAACGTGCAGGATCCAAGGGGAAGGCTTGCCGATAAACCCGCTAAAGCTGAGGGAGCTATACTCCAGCTACCTGAAAGCATACAACACCCCGGGCAGCATGGAAGACGATTTGGAGTACTGCGCACAACATCTACGCACCAAACATATGCATAGCCTGCAATCGGCAAGAGCCACTCATGCAGCCTACATGAGTCCCCTGCCGGGTCCCAATAGAAAAAGGGGAAATTTTTAATCCCCCAGACGCGAAGGGGGAGACAAGACGCTCCTCCAAAGAAGAGGCAGGTTCGATGTCTACAAGCGAACCTCCATACCGCCAGGAAAGCCTACGACCTACTGGCGGAAACGGTTTGGGCCCGGAAGATCGACGTGGCCCTGCTCTCTGAACCGAATCTCGCTGCCTCCAAAGACCTCTTGAGGGATGCCACAGGCAGAGCGGCAATATACCTGCCTCCCACCACCAAAGGCATCCAGGGCAGCGGAAACGGAAAAGGGTACGCTTGGGTGGAAATCGATGGGGTAACGTATATCAGCTGCTACTACTCCCCGGCGGATGCCCTCGACGAGTTCGCCAGGCAGCTGGATCTGTTGTGCACCAAGGTCAACCAGACCACCGGAATGACCTTGGTGGGGGGCGACTTCAATGCCAAGTCGCCGGAGTGGGGTTCCCCGGAAGAAGACCCCCGGGGCCAGGCGCTAGCCGACATCTTAGGAGCGATGGACCTCGGGGTGTGCAACGTCGGCGATACAACAACGTTCGTCGGAATGGGGGCGGCAACCATCGTAGACGTCACCCTAGCCTCCACCGGTCACCTTCGCAGAGTCACCGAGTGGGAAGTGTTCAACACCGAAAACTTCAGCGACCACCGGTACGTGTACTTCTGCGTGGAGAGTGCGGGAGAGGCGCAAGAAGGGGAACCCCCAAGAGGTTGGGCAGCGCGGAAGCTGGACATAGAGAAGCTCCGACAAGCGCTAGCCCACGAGACAGATAGCCTCCAAAGGGCACGATGCCGGAGAGCTGGTCGAGGCCATGAGCCGAGCGTGCGACAAGGCAATGCCCAGACGGGCTGGCCCGCGCCGACCGCCGGTATACTGGTGGACCCAAGAGATTTTACTAACCATGGATCTTGGATAAGAGCGATTGTGTCCTTGCAACTGTCAAGGTGGCGGCATAGAGTTGCTACTGCCCCCGACAATGTTGCAGGTTTGTTTGTAACAAACTCCAGTTAGCCAAGGAAGCCATTGGGCCTACCTTGTGAGCTTACTGGTTTGTTTCGCTTCCGGCGCCGCCTTCGGATTTACATCCGTCTCCATGGGAGTGGCAGGGGCCGTTGGCCGTTGTAGTTGCAGAAGTGGGAGGATCTTCCATCTTTTGCAACTTGACCTTGAGTGAGGTAAACTTATAGTTTAACCTCTCTCCTTTGGCTCTGATGGTGGCGCTGTCTTCCTGGCCGGCACCAAAGACAAGAAGTTTGCCTTTCGGCTCGTCCTTGTCCGTGTCGAGAAGACACACCATTCTTTACTTTAGCCCATGTGTTTTGGGCAACGAGGCGCCTTATGACAGCCTCAGTGGGCTCTGGTTCCCCAGGAACCCAAAGGGTGACCTTGGTTAGCCTCGGTAGCTCGTCCACCTGGACCACGTCAAGTTTAGCCCCTCCCATGGTGGTGGGAGGTTTGCTATGGTGGTTCGCAGCCATTCTAGCGAGCCCTGATCACTGCAGGTGATCCGAAGGATCTGCCTTGAGTGATATAGCCCCCCGAATGTGGGTGCTGATCTTGCTTCATTATCCGCTGCCATGATAAAGGTATCGAGGGCAGCGGTGAGGCTGGTTTCTACTTTACCTGCCTGGGACTCATCGAGCTTGCCCAGGAGGTTCGAGCGATCAATTAGCCACACGGAGGTGCCTTCCGGCCGCCTCCTGTAGGACACATTGTCCGCTCTTTTGTATTTTTAGTTTTCCCGGGCGTGTGGTCTTCGCCCTCTTCCCTTGATTGCTCGAGGGTGAGGGAAGGGAATCATGCGACCGGAGCCTAGTTTTCTTTGCACCCCCTCAAGCGGGTGGTTGGGTAAACCTAGCCCGCTCGTGTGCAGTGGTCGTAAGGCCTTGCTTCGAGGTGGAAGCGTTAGCTTCCAACGCTTGTCGGGCCCTTCTTCGCCTTTTGGCTTCTGCGCCGCAGACTCGAGTCCTCCGCTTGGGAGGTTCGGTATTTGCGGCGCTAAGAAACGGGGTATCCTGGTTGGACGCACCCGTCTGATTAGGAAGGGTATCCTCAAGGGACGCACCTTCCTGTGTTATAGCTGATACTTCAGCTGGTTTTTTTTGGTTTTATTTTGGTATCCATGAAAAAGAAACAGTTTTCATCTCTCAGAGCTCCCCACCCTCCCCGGAGCCTCATACATTGGGACGCTGCATTAGCGCCAGGGCTACTCGAGAGATATATATACTCGAGAGGTGTGGTACTTTGGCACCCCATCCTCGTCTAAATACTCGTCCAGCTGAACCTCTGACGGAACAGCACAGCCGATTGATCAGGGTGGACTAGTCCTGACCTCCCGTTTGAGTGGAAATCCAGGCCAAAGTGGAGTGTTGCCAGTCCCAGGAGATCTATTGCCGCTCCCGGGCGGGCTCAGCCACCAGGATCCCTTCATCCCACCGTACGGGTCACCGCGCACGGCAAAAACACCCAGGTACCTGTATTCGTCTGGATCCTCCACGGTAACCGTCATCCCGGTTTATTAACAGCTGTATGGCTAAGCACAAAGGTTTTTATGCCCCGGCCGTGCCCAACTGCCAAAGCAGACCGAAGCAGGGGAGTTTTAAGTCCCCGGCCCTCATCCTAACAGGTACACGCCTACCGCTTCCTCAGAACTCACAAGCCCCCTTACCACGACAAGGTTCAGATACATTTAAGGGGGGGGCGGTGGTACTTAAAACTGTTAATAAAGCTAATGAAACAGGTTGCTAATGAAAATGGTAAATGTGATTTTCTTCATCCGATTCAACAACTACTTGAATCTTATTCTCGTCCCTGTTTTGGTTTTTTCTTTTGAAACATGCTCTTTCGATATGGCCTGTAATCCCACAGAATCGGCATTTTACTCGTTTACACGAGCATGTATTTGGATTGTGCGATTCCCCGCACCTGAAACATGCTTTTTGTGTTTCGCGTCTATCTCGACTTCGATCTACACGTGCTCGATTGGATTTAACTTGATGCACTTCATTATCGATTTCTTTATTTGATTTCCGCAATTCTGCCACGTTTCTGCTGCTACAGCTTCATCGCGCGCGATTTCGAATGTAAGCGATTTCATTGTTAATAGTTTACGCTGTAGTCCTTCGTCCCGGATTCCGCACACTAACCGATCGCGTAGCATTGTTTTAGTGTATTGCCAAAGTTGCACGTTTCGCCGATGTTTCGTAATTCCGAAATGTATGTGGCGATACTTTCTCCCGCTCATTGGTCGCTTTTATGAAACTGAAAACGCTGCACGATTGTATTGTATCAGATAAAAATATAAAGCTACAATCCTCCAGTTATTATTTTGGCCTACACACCTATCAGACCAAACGATTAAATTACGTTTTTCAGCATACTGGGAGTTTTGTAAAATTTTCTACGATGTATTTCAAAACACATGAAGCCACCTCTGCAGATCCTCGTTTTGCTATAGTTTCGTCCCATAAGTGCATTGATGCATGATTAGTTACAAGATTGTGAATATTAAAATTATAGCAAGAAAGTTGTCTTTGGTGAAACACAGAAGAATGCGTAAGCGTTGGACAGAAGAGCACTTGCTCCATATCAACAAAACAACACCTTTGTTACAAATGGCAGTATTAGTATCTTCTTTTAAAAATTTGTAGGCTGCTTCAGCTTTACGGTGATGTAGCTCTCTTTCTGCAGACAACTTCGTACGTTCTTCTTCTGTTATTGTATTGACCAACTTCAAATAAGTCATATCACAATACTTACAAGTATCTGATCTTGGAACTCAAATTGCAAGTGAAAGTCATTATTGAAAATTTTTGATATATAGTACGGCTGACCGATATTTCTGGATATTTTTCTTTGAAAAGGCGATACATCTTCCATAAATTTAAATCCGGATTAAGACATTCTTTTTCAGTTTTTGCTCTTGAATAGTGACTTGGTTGTTTCGGAAAACTAGATATATGCTGCTTAATTAAGTCCCTGACAGAGTCCTTAAGAGGATGAGGCACTGGCGTATTCATGAAATCAAATACTTCCTGATTAATAGTAACTTCCATCTCCTGCTGCAATAAAATTGAATATTAAAATTTAAAATTACATAAACGATTAAAAAATTACACAATTATATTGTGTATGTATTACATGCGAAGCAAAAGGAACTCGCTTTTTGTTCCAGTATCTCCACTTGTGATTCTGCTTGTTTTAGACGACGAATTCCAGCAATAACGGACATCAAACGTAATCAATTGGTTTGGATCTTGTAATTGCATTACAAAGACGCTTTTTCTGAATAATAACTGCATTGATTGAGTAATTTATTATTCCACAAGTTTTCTTTTCTCACTCACGATTTTGGACGAATTGTCTTTTGTTATAATTTTAATGGAAAATCCAGCTTGAAGGATCAATAATGTTGTAATATAACGAATCGTTATACTTTTAATGTAACTATGGCTATTTATTTACGTGAATAACTAATTGAAAACTAAAAACTATTGTCGCGTTATGAATTATTTAAGTGGGTTGGGGTGTAGCTTATTTTAAACTCGGTTTGGTTATCAATTAATTTTTATATTAATCAATAATTTTTACATAATTTCTATATCTAAATTTAAATTGTAAAGTTATTACTTACCCTAAGATCACCAAAACGATTGGCGTGGAGGAAATTGGCATGGCTGGACTCACGTGAATTCGATCTTCTCGAATCCAAAGCACACACGCAACTGCCTCATTGATTTATCATTGATTTGCCTGTCGCTTCCTCCACGTGCCTCATTAATTTTGCTGATCTGCTGATTGCATATATCTATATCGATTACTGGCCAATTCCCCTCATTGGTAGCGGAAGTGCCTTTTCATGCACATTTTTTATTTAAGTTCAAAGAACCTTTTTATTACATTTAACATCAAATCAAAATTTCCACTTGTGACACTATATTACACTTTAATTTTCTTGTTCGATGTGACTATCGCTTCTTTTAATATTACGCTGTCTGAAACTTGAATTTTAATGAGTTGATGTGGTTCTTGGGGAGCCACAACATATTTTAAAATACAATAAAGTGAACACATACAAGTTTAAAAATGTCGTTATACGTGCTTTAACAAAAGTTGACAAAAGTGTTGAAATCCATGTCTCTTATCTGGGTATGAATCGGGATCTTGTCATTGGCATAAACGACAAAGTAAGTATTCAATAGCCCTTGAATCTAAAAAATATAAATGTTGTCAAAAATAAAATGAAAGAACTACTTATCTGATAATAATAATTATTGTCCATAAATGAATAATTCTAAAATAATTATGTATTTGCAACTAAAGTATTAATCTGTACCTAGAATATTTTTTTGTTCGCAAAATTTGTTATTAAAAATAAATTTTGCTTTTTTTTAGATTTTGTCTTTGACAATATGATATATGATTTAAAGTCAAAATACACTGTAAAATAATTTTACCGCCTAAATCCTTTAAATCAACCTATGTGCAACGTCAAAAAATGGTATTTTGGGCTCTTTCCAATAGAATTTTTTTATGGGCTGCGATATCAATTAAAAGCTTTATTGAATCGTAATTCTGAAAGATGAACACGTCGTTCTAATGATCCTTTTTGGATCAAGTTTAATCTTTTTCCCATATTAAATCTGTAGACGATAGTCATCAACCGTTTATCTGTGTTATTATTCTCATTTGATGTAAGTAAATGAGCTTTTCGCAGCAACAAGTTTAAAACTCCTAAGGGAGCGTTCAAGTATTACGTAACGCAATTTTGAGGATTTTTGACCCCTGCCCCCACTGTAACGCTCCGTAACGTTTTTCTGTACTCCCCCACCCCCCTCTTTAAACGTTACGTAACACTCAAGTGATCATTTTTACCCTGAAGTCGCATAAAGTTATGTTATAGTTTTTATTCTTGGTACAGTTTTAATTGCCTTATAATAAAACACGAGATTTTTAATCCGCAACACCTGCGTATTTTGTTTATTCTTTTGTAATATTTTGGCTACACACACTTGTTTTTCTCCTTTGTAATTAGTAAAAAAAGCTTAAATACTTAATAGGAGAAGTATTTAAGCTTTTTTTACTAATAAAGTTTTCAAATAAAATAACATATTTATTTTAACCTTTGGCAATGCAATTATAAACAGAAACCCAACTCAAATTAAACATTTTACTCGAAATAAAATCGTATTCTTAACAAAATTAAAAAATAATCAACTATTAACCAAGTATCTAAGTAGGTCTATAGAAACAATTCGGTTAAAATTACTGCTCCTCTGTCCACGGGTTTGCTAGCCACTCAGATTCT
This sequence comes from Lycocerus yunnanus, assembly GCA_036346125.1. Lineage (NCBI taxonomy): Eukaryota > Metazoa > Arthropoda > Insecta > Coleoptera > Cantharidae > Lycocerus > Lycocerus yunnanus. Next base: position 332,199 of record JARFIX010000097.1, read on the forward strand.
TTCATCACTGGTACCTGGAGTGCAGACGAAGACGGTTCTGGAATTGTTAAGCCACTTGCATCAACTTCGTCTTCGTCGAGCCATTCAGCATCCTCAGACGATGTTTCATAACGACGTACAATGCAGAGAAGCTCATTTGCCCTTCTGGCAGCAAGGCGCTGTGGCCGTACTCTAGTTTCACAATGGCCTTGGACAGGCTTGCCATGCACGTAAGCACAGTGCATTTGAACACTCCTGTGCGATGTGAAATAGATCCCACAGGTTGGACATACTTTTTTTTTTAGGTCGGATTGTACAGATGGACAAAAGAAATCGTAAGGCATCTGCTTGAACCCTTCTAGAGGAGGTGACAGATCAACGGCCAACCTCACAAGAAGTGGCGCAAACTTGGATTTTCCTTGGTCTAGCAAACTGGGTACAACGAGCTTGCTTGGGGTTTGAAGTACTGGGTAAGGTGGCGGCATGAAAGTATCCATAAGCACAGATTTCAATGCACTTCTCGGTGGTGAACAGCAGGTTTCATCCGCGCATTTTATAACCTGTAAGAAATATTGTGATTCACGGACGTGAATGCTATACCACGCCAGATTTGGTTCTACTGGATCCTGCATGCTATCTTCGGGGTGTCTATACTCCGCCGAAACGTCGTAATTATCAATTTTCATTTCTCCACACTTCTGCAAGTGTTTCTCCAGCGTGCTGAAAATTGCGTTTTCCAAAGCATCATCCGTAGTCATTCCTTTGTCGTTGAGATGAGAACCAAAATGTTCATGAGGCAGAATGACGCCTGCCAGTCGTTTGCTGAGGGGAGCCATGCGACGCTCAACTCGATTATATGCGCTCCGCCCAGGAGCATTAGTCGCTATAAACAGGGCGTCCAGGTTGTACTTTTTAAAGTGTTCAATTGCAAAGTTCTTGACTTTGCGATAACGCGGGTTTTCGTCCGGCCCACCATCTACAAAGATGATGATTACTGGCTTCACGGTGTTCGATTCTGTCATCATTAAGGGTTTGAATGAAGGTATTGATAAAAGTGCTTCGAAATCATAAGCGTGGGTGTTCGCTGTGGAGGATGAGTGTTTCCCGCTCCTTATGGATATGTGTGTCGGCCCGCTGTACCCAACAGCTTCTTCCTTACCGAAATTGTTAGATTCTACGTTGACGCCGGCGTATACAGAGGGAATAAGTTTGTGCCGCTCTGCCACGACCCAGTCATGATCGGGTAAAAGTATTCTGTATTCCATATGCATTAAAAGAGGGCTCTGACTTTTCACTGCCGGTAAACCAATTGGTACACGTGCCTTATCGTCTTGTGAGAGAACGAATACTTGCTGCGGTCCCAGAAGCGAAGCGAGAGATTCCAATGACCTGATTGTAGCAGTGCAAAATTCGCCGTCCACGTGCTTTTTGTGCATCTCGGTCTGTGGTCTTGCTAACTTTACGGGTACAGTACTTACGTGTCTTCTTCCCTCTCGTGTGTTAGAAACGCGTGGGAGTAAATGAAGATATGTGCCGCTTCGAGAAATTTGGAATCCCATTAACAACAGCCTCTCATGCAGGTCGGACAGAGTAAGACAACTCCTAATCATCTCTGTTCGGCGGCGTTCATCAGCAGCGCTGCCATGAATGGCAATATTAATTATGGTCTCTAGGAGAGCAGGTTGCGAGTCAACTAAAGGGGGCTGTCCAGGGCCAGTTCGAGGTTGTACTGCAGCAGGATTGTTTCTCAGACGTTCAGTTTTGTCCAGTTTTTCTTTGGCTCGAAATTTTTTTGCACGCTTAGCAGAGTCTCTTTTTTTCTTTAAAAATTTCTCTTCTTCTTTCAACTCTTTGCGTAGCTTTTTTATTTCGTCATGAACATCATCTTTGGCTATACCAGTGTCCCTTGCTTCAGTGAGAACATTTATTCTTTTTTGCAGTACACCAATTTTCTTCATAAGAATTTCTTGAGCCGGTTTGCTTGTAACATTTTTAGTGATGACCGAATCAACCAAAGTCTTTTCTGGTTCTGTAGACGATGTCTCCACAGTTTCTTTATCAGTATCCTGACTTTGCTCATCGTGGGTATCGCTCATCTTTCGTTTGACGGCAGTGCTTTCATGCCCAGCGACTGAGACAATCGATTCCACAAGAGATGAACACGTGGATGAAGCTACAACATTCGAATCCTATAGACCAAAAGAAAATAAATTAAGAATAGGTATTATTGACACATGCGATAAAAAAAGAACATAATATACGACATATATAAGCAGATGCACCTGTTTTTGTTGAGGAGCACGCGAAGTCGATGGAACTTTGGGCCTTAGTGTTGCTGGCGTGCTTGATGTTTGCATAGGTAGCTAGAAATATAAAATACTTATGACCAGTTCTTTTATGAAAAATCAAGGTTTGGATTAAATATAATACTTATGTCATTAATTATTACATTTTATTAGTAGTAAACTTACTTTTGAAAAATAACTAAGCATTGTTGCTTTCTTCTTCGTGGCCTTCACCTTCAACTCTCGTATGACATCATTTATATGTTCTATAAACTTTTCTTTATTTTTTAGTTTTTCTTTAGCCGTTTTCCAAATTTCGTTGGCATTTTTTTTGACATAGTTGCGCTGGCAAGTCAGCATGAGAGCCTTTATAGGCCAAAAACAGCTGATGATACAAATCTCCTTCTTTTGAGGACATTACAGTATGAACACTATGAACTCACTTTAATCACACCGACTACCACAATGTGCTTCTGCATAAACACTAACGAATACTGACAACAAAAATAACATTAAATGACGTACAATACAATCTAGGGATTCCCCGTGAAATATAAAGGAAAAGGTTTGTCAACATGCGAGAACAAATTAAAATGACGACCAGACTAATACAATCTAGGGATTCCCGTGAAATATAAAGGAAAAGGTTTGCCAACATGCGAGAACAAATTAAAATGACGACCAGACTAATACAATCAAGGGATTCCCGTAAAACGTAAACGAAAAGGGTTGCCAATTTGGGAGTTTTAATTCCTAATTTTTATATAGAAAAGAGATAATGTTACGTAACTTGTTGTAAGAAAGACCCCTCCGTCCCTGTAACGCATCGTAACGTTTTAGAGACCCCCGCCCCCAAATTGCGTTACGTAATACTTGAACGCTCCTAAGATACGTGAATATTATTTAATAAATTTGTTTAAAACGTAGTAAAATGGAAGTTTGAGTTTCAAGGTCATTATAGTTATCCTGTTGACCTGCTGCATGATTCTCAAAAACATGGTGTAGGTAAACATTCATTAAGTTAGTATTACTAATTTAAAAATCACACTATTAATATTCCTGGCATCCTCATAATATTGTCATCAGATGGTAATTTTTGAAATACATCAGTTACATATTGACTTTAGGTAAAAAATGTATCCTCTTGTTGTTGAATATGAATAAAGTAAAAGATTTTTCAAAAGAAATTTTAATTTACAAATAGATACATATTTATAAATTTCTATGAAAATCAACATTACATTTAAACATTTAGCAATATTTGCATAAATAATATTTATTGCCACGCAAGCCACTTGCTTGATCGTAGCTGGAATTATATGATCGGCTAACTCTTATACATTTAAGTATTTAGTCCAAGGGCGAGAGTGGTTCGAATCGATTTGTAATTAAAATGCACTGCTCAGTATGAGGAAAATAAGATGTAAATGGGGCGCCAGCTAAAATAAATAAAACGTACAATAAAGGAAGAATTGTTTAATTAACAAAAGCAAAGATAGTGAAAAGATGTGGCATTTATTCTCAATTCCTTATTAGAACAAATACAGAATAAGGAGCATTAGCAAGAGCTCCTTCTGTTGCAGGTAGATGTAGAACATATCTAATGGATTTTTCTTAACCCTGTGTTTGTTTTATATATATAAGCGAGTGTTTTACAGACGTATCCGTTTCTCGCATCCCATTCTCCAAACCTGTCTGTCGGTCCAATCATCTTCCCGAAGTCCTCTATCTTTCATTGCCTCCTCAACTTCCTGCGCCCAGGTTTTTGCAGGTCTTCCACGTGTTCTTCTAAAGTGCGGCGTCCATTCCCACACCCTCTTTGGCCATCTGTCATCGTTCATTCTTTGAATGTGTCCGAACCACCTTAGTCTTTTAGCTTCCACTGTATCCATAATTGAACCTTCCGATTTTATCCTTTGTCGGATATCGTCATTTCTAATATGGTTCAATCTGGATATCCCACAGCTTCGTCTTAAGAAATCCATTTTCAGGGCTCTCAACTTGCTTTTATTCCCAGCGCTCATAGTCCATACCTCCGACCCATAAGTTGTAAGAATAACCAAATTTCTGAAGGAAATTTAGAACGGCCCTGTGCTAGCAAAAGCCGGAGAACATTAATTTTCTGAAGACCCTGCCGGGGAAGGAGGTTCACTAATACCTTGACCTGCCATCCTTTGCAAAATAAAAGACCAATTTAAGTATTAGATTTTAATAAAAGATAAAAATAAATTTCATTAATTTAAAAACCAAGTACTAAGAAAATTAAAATTACCTAGCTGATAACTTACAGACTAATATTTAAAATTTACAATAGTTAAATCTACGGCAATAAAAATATAATTAAACTACTTAAACTAACACAAACAAAAATATACTGGAGTCTATAATTTACTATGGCTTACCAACTTTGGGGTAATCACTTTGTTTAATTGTTGTCTGCACTATAAGGGCCCTTTGTTGGGGGTTCACTTCACTGTCTTTCACTTATTGATGAGTTGAAGACGATGACGGATTGCTGATTGAGGGACGATATAGTTGGTTATGGATGAGGGTATACTAGTCACTAAATTTAACACCTTAGGACTACCCTTTAATTTAATTTTCTAATATTAGGTAGCTATTATACTGTACATTCATTTAATAGCACACCAAAACAATTGTTTAATTGTTGCATCGCACTTAAATTTAATGTTTATCTTACTTTTACAATGTTGCGATTTGCGGCATCAACTTTAGTTTTACTTGAAATTTAAATTTAACTCAAATCGACCGACAGGCAAACTTAGGTAATCTATACAAATCTAACTCTTTTCACTAATTTACTTTAATCTAATATCTAAATTAATTTATCACAAAATCTAGCGAAGTTGACCACTTCGGCCTATCTACGTGACTGCCTTATTTATTTTCAGGAAAAGTTGTTATTAGTAGAAGAAGGGAAAATGATCAAACAATTCTCCCGACAACCACCCTAACATATTAAAATTTATTACTTTAATGTTTTAGGGCACAAATCTACTGATATATGATACCCGTGTAAATGATACAAAGGTCTTTTAGAGTTGCCGATCTATGCAATGCAGCTGTGATACTCAGAAATCTTAAGATTTAAGTTATCACGTGCACCATAAGACCAGTTCAACTTCAAACTCAAAATAAAATTTACACATGGGCGTATCAAATGTTTGAATGAATGCGTATGTTCAAGATTTAAAATGTTACAAAAAGGAATTTTCGTAACAAAGTTGTTATGCTTTCAATAATTGACTTGTATGTATATTATCATTTTGGTCTTTCTAGTAATTCTATCATTCCATAGGATTGGGTTCAATTGCCTGATTGCTCGTCGCCCTTGTCCAATTTTATTTATTATGTCATCATTGCTGTTGCCGGCTCTAGAGAACGTAACACCCAAATACTTGAATCTCGTTGTGTGGTTCACAATGTCTGTTTCGATGTTTGTGTTTTGTCCCTCTTTACCAACTACCAAGTACTCCGTTTTCTTTATATCAATTATCAGTCCTCATTTTTTGTACTCTTCTGACAGTTTTCTTAGCATATAGTTAATATCGTACTCGTCCGCCGCCATCAGAACCTGGTCATCGGCAAAAAACAAAGTAAACAGTGTTTTGTTGTTTATTTGTATGCCCATATTACTACATTTTTTAGTGCACTCTTTCAGAGCTTCGTATAAATATATTTTAAAAAGAGTCGGTGCTAGACAGCATTCCTGTCGTAATCCTTTTGTTATTCCAAACTTTTCTGATAATTTATTTCCCATCTTTATGTTCATCTTCATGTTATGTTTTTTTTTTTTTTTTTGACTCAAAAATCAGGTCTACGTGAGGATCCATTATAGTTGTATACATTTAAATTCCTCGTTCGTGCTGTCTCCGTTGATTTGCATATATCTTAGATATGATGTTGGATATGCTAATCCAGCCGCATTGTCCTCCCTACACTTTTTAATCCAATCAGTAGTTTGCATTACTGAGACAATTGCTCTGTACCTAGAGGTACGCAACCTCTCGAATACTGCAATAGATGTTAGTACGGCATTGACAGGCAACTGTAATCTAATCGCATTCTTTGCGATGGTCATACGTTGTATGGATGGCAAATTATTCTTTGGAGCGTTGTATGTAAAACTCCAGCAAGTAGTTGACGTAGTAAGTAAAACCCAAGCTTCTTCGAAACTTAGGCTCACTGGAGTACATTCTGTCATAATCCTTTCGGCTTCACCAACATTACTGCGCTCTGGTTCTGGTAGTGTCTCATCCATACTTGTATATAAAATTTATTAGTTCTTATTTAATTTAATTTTGGTCTGGATGGGTCTATGCATATTTCCCCATCAGGTTTCAAAAACAAAGCAGCAAAGGCTTTCTGGTCAGAAATAAGTTGTATAAGAGCTGAAACCACAGCTGTGATGTCGCGATAACCGCCATAACGTTTATAAACCGCTTCGCTCAACAAAACGTTAATAGCCGCATTCGAAAAGGATTTAGTCAAATCAAGCAAAGAAACTCTATACTCCTCTACATGTTCAAAGTTTTTTTCATATCCTTGCGGCCCAACTTTGAAACCAATTTCAGAGGATCTGGTACAAAATAATAATTATCGTCGTCGTACAAAAGAAACTTAGAGCAAAAGTAGGCGTATCTATACTTCAACAACTTGGCTTCCAAGTTGAAAAACTGTGCCAGCTTTCTATGTTCGTCCAGCAAATCTAGCAATGTATATATAACTGAATCATCTCCGGCAAACAATGCCAAAATCACAGAACTAAGATCGTAAACGTAGGCCAAAACAAACATAGTCACCAAAGTATTACCAAAAAATGTAGAAGCATCACCAGATTTACGCTGATTTCTAACAAATGCTCTAAGATTGTTAAATCTATCCCTCAATGATGTATGGGTATGTGGCGTTAATCCAAAGTTGGCAAATGAATTTCGGCAAACCCAACAACCTATATATTATTGTTTCTATCAAAAGTATCAGTGATCCCTGGCTCTTATCAAACTTAGATATATCTATTTCTAATTTCTTTGCCAACTTTAAAAGTTCTGGTGATATTTTCAGTTTTAATATGTCTTCAAGATCTTTTGGTGACATATCCGTAAAAATCACAAATCTCGGATCAAGTAGTTTCATAAATCTATTCCTTAGTTTTTTAAATAGTGGGCAAAAGAGTGCGTTGATATTCTTAGAGTGTGCCAATATTGTTTGCAATGAAGCATAAATATTTACATCAGATTCTGTAAGTGGTGGTTTAGGATTTTTCTTTATCGTCAAATCGTACACATTCAATTCTCTCATCCAAAGTGAATCACAATAGTCTTCCAAATTAGCTTTTACTGAATCTGGTTGACCTTGTATCCACTCATCTATATCTTGAGTTGTAGGTACAACAGGATTCTGTGTACATTGTTTCAAAGCCCATCTATTATTAATTGGTATATATATTGTCATGTTATCAACTTAAAACTAAGATAAATAACCTTAATAAAGTAAATTGCATCTTCCGATTAAAAACCGCAGCTTCGATAGATGAAGTGTAACCTCGGATGGAACTTTTGTTGGAACGGGTTGTTAATTTTGGCATGTAGCATTTATAGAAGGTTCATGGCATACCATTGGAGCCATTTTGAACACAAAATTTCATTTCATAAGCTGGCCAGAGCAGTTAGCATTCTAAAATTAAAATCTTTCCTACGGGTAGCACAGATAAAAGTTGGAATTGTTTTGCATATCCAATAGCAGCGTCCGCATTTCTTGGCACTATTGTAAGTGAATCCAAAATCCAAAAGTTTCAAATAAAGCTAAAATGAGCAAAGCAAATTTCATCCTTCGGAAAATCTAAAAAGAGATTTAGATAACATAAAAATTGTAATTACATCATAAGGCATACCAAAAGTTGAGGATTAATTTGTAGAACGATTTGCTATACAAGTGAGGATGGTAGATGCAAAATTGAGTCTTCTACATTGAAAAATGTGAAACTGTTACCTGCAGAAATGTCAAAATGTTAATTTTAGTAATAATTTTGTTAATAGGATAAGGATTTAAGTGAGATTAGTATTGTAAGATGAGGAATTAAAAACTAAGTGTTACGCAAGTGGTTATGATAGGAAAGTGTGTGAAATAAACATGGAGTGCAAAAGAAAGAATTCGTACTTTGACAGATGATTGTGGAACGACCAGTGAACTTGGAATTTTTCTAACAATTTTGTGTGGAACTGCTTAGTAGTCTTTAATTTTCGTGAAAGTTTCAAAAGGATCCGTTTGATAAGAATTTTCAGCCAATTGGAATCGAGTTTTGTTGGAAAAACCCTGTTATAAAGTAGAAATCCTCAATTTAATAGGCTTCGCGATGCGAAAATACGATCAGTCGACAATTTTCACTTGCCCAGGTAGGACGTGAAAATTTCGTTCCTAAAAATTTCAAAATGAACAATAAATTATAAAATAATTTTGTCGACATACAACATGCAACTACTAGTGACGCTATAGATTTTTATGTAACAAAAGTGATTTAAAGACAGTGCAACGGAGAAAAAGTTATTAAAGAAAAATTTCGTATTTACCTGTGAGAATGTGGATGACGATGTCCAAGAAGATTACATGTTTGGAACCACTGCGTATTGAAAAGGAAGCAATGACCTGCTAATCAGCTGATCGTCCACCGGTTTGTTTATTTCGTTAATAATTAAAAAAACGTATAACATGAACGATTTACAACGCTTTAGTTTAATTAGTTTTAAGTAATTTTTAATTTAAATGGCCACTTGTTTTCTTAGTATAATTCCTAATACGAACACATCACTACACAAAAGATTAATAAAGAAAGAAGCTACTTTGGTGACATCTTTAGTCATTTTTGTAAAAATTATATTTAAATTAATACAGATTTCATTATAAAAGGCCAAGTTTTTGCGGGTGTTTATTTAAAAATTCAAAAACAGTTTATTCACAGTAGCAGAAGCGAAGTTTTCTTTTCAAGATTGCAGATAAAGAAGCAGCAAAAGTAGGTACATCACAGGTGGCATTTCATCTACCGTTGGCAATTTTACGTGCAGTTCAGGTTCGTTTATTTAACAATTATCGAATATTATTTACGTCGGACCGTATCATTACAAATTTGGCGCCCAACTTAAGGCTCGATCTTGCCAAGTAAATACTGGCAAACCAATCGAGAACTCACGACTGATAGAAATTTAAAAATTAAAGTAAACTTGTCAGGTAAATTAAAATTTCAAAATGAACACAAAGAGTAAAGAGAACGTTGAGATAGGGTTTGAGAACATGATAAAAAAGCTCATGAACTTTATGGAAGACAGGTTGGATAAATTGGAAAATAATATGGGAGATAGGTTAGGAAAACAAAGTGATGAAATCAGGTCGTATATGGGACAGATGGAAAGTAGATTAATGGGAAAAATAAAGGATGTGGGAAAAGATTTAAAGGGGCAAATAGAAAATCTAAATACAAATGTTAAAAGTACGAACAGTAGAATGGGTGAGTTAGTTAAATCGTTTGATAAAGTTAAAGAAGTTCAAGAAAAAGATGTAGATTTAGAAATTCAAGTTGAGGTAGGTCACGATAGTAATGGTAAATTAGGGGGTAACGAGATGATTCAAGTAGAATGGAAAGAAGTAAGAGGAGGTTGCATTATACTAGATAGGAAAGTAGTTGGAGTAGAAAAAGTGTTCAATTGTGTTAACGGAAGAAAAATAAAGGTACACGAAAGGCAACGAGAGGGGGTACGAAATAAAAGTAATGAATCAGAAGTTGAAATTTGAATTAGTTGAGGAAGTAGAGAAGCCGTTAAAGGTAATCGAACAAGGTTACGAGAACGAGGGAAGTATTAATGAAGGTAGTAAGGGGGTCGTAATAACAGAAATTTTAAGAAAATTGATAGAGCAAAAAGAAACGGTGGAGGAAAATTTAAAGGAAGTAAGGGGGTGTAAAGATTACGATGATTATAGACACATTGCTTGGTATGAAAAATTAGTTAAAATTTGTACAGGGGTAGGAAAAGCATACCGACAAAGTAGCTCGAGTAAGAGGAAGAAACGAGAAGGACTTAAATGGGGTCAATACGGAAAGCAATTAAACGTTAGCAATCGGAAGTAAGAAAGAATAAGTAGCAGTAATTAGTAGAAATAAGTTAGGTTAATTTAGTTTAGATTTAGTAGAATAGGATGATGATAAGAGGATTGAGTCGATTAAAATTAAATGGGGAATTATTGGTGATTATAGAAGTAAATTGGAGGGCCAAAGGAGCCGATGTGAAAATATTATTGAAGTATGTTGGAGGGCCATGAGAGCCGAGAAGAAAGTATTATTGAAGTATATTAGAGGGCCAAGAGAGCCGATATGAAGAAGTTTAGGTAGGAGACGGGAGGTCAAATGTAGGACGTAAATAAGTATTGGGGGTATTGAAAGTAGAATCGACAAGAGATCGGATAGATTGTTAGAGAAGAGGAATAGGTTAATTGAGGTAATTAGGATAGTTTAGATTTAAAGTAGAATAGATGTAAATTTGATGAAACTGGATAAATTAAGGGGAGAGTACTAGGAAAGTAGATCCAGTTAAGAACTTAGTAAGATTTGGAAGGAATTGGTAAACGAAGGTTTAAAAATTTCATGGAACGAGTGGAAAGTTTGATGTTGGAAAGAGTTGGGAAGCGAAAGGTTGTGAGAGATGATTAAATAGTAGTAGTCCGGAGTAAGAAAAATTTATAGATTTGAAGGGAAAATTTAAAGTAGAATAATTTAGAAAATTTCGTTATGCATGGGGAAAGGTAGTCAAAGTTAGGAAAGATTAGTAACTGTCGAAGGAGTGATGGAAATTAGGATTAGAAGTTGTGCTGAGTTAAGAGAACGGAAGTAAGATGAAGTTGTAGTAAGGGGCTAAACGAGCCGGAGGAAAAAGGAAGTTGTAGTAAGGGCAAAAGTGCCGAGGTAATAGAATAAAGGGCTAAGTGAGAGCCGAGGTTAAGGTAATAGTATAAGGGCTAAACGAGCCGGAAGTAAGATGAAGTTGTAGTAAGGGCCAAGTGAGCCGGAAGTAAGATGAAGTTGTAGTAAGGGCCAAGTGAGCCGGAAGTAAGATGAAGTTGTTATTATGTAGAAGAAGAAGTAGGGAAAGGCAATAGGCCAGAATTTAGTAGATGTAAGGAAGTTGAAGTAACGGAGGTAGTTTGAAACTCAGGATAGCATTATTTGAATAAATAAAGAACTTACGAGACAGTGAAGCAACTAGGATTTAAAGTTAGGTGACCATGTAATAATATGATTAGTGTAGAAACGGGATGGGGTCATTTAGAAATTCAAGAGGGGAAAATTTAGGGAACGAATGAGATATACGTCAAAATTTATGAAATAAATAAAAGGAAAAAGAACTCGTGAATGTTTATAAGTACAGAGAAGAGGTTAGGTAGAAAGATTAAGAGGAGACGGAGATGTGAAATAGTGGAATAAATGATGAACAAATATGAGGAGCAGCGATAAAGAGTATACGAAGTTAGTTGAGAGAATTATGATGATGAAGTATTAAAAGGGGGTAAATAGAAGAAGAAGATGATGAATTATGATGATGAATTAGGGGAATATAGAAGTAGGACAAAAGGTCCAAAGAAGTATTAAAGTCAGAGGTAAGATGCCTGATGAATTATGAAAGGGGGGTAAATAGAAGAAGAAGATGATGATGTTGATTAAAATGAGTATACGAAGTATTGAGGTGAAAGATATGAATTTAAAGTGAATAAAGCTATAGGAAAAGAGGTGGAGGTAAACATGATGAGTTTCATATGGAAAATAAACATACACGAGGACTTAATGTAGAGTAAATAATGGTTCAACGTAAGGCAGGAGTAACGAAATAAAATGTGTAAATAAAAAAGGGGCGAAAGGGAGAAGCAGTAATATTAATAAAAGAGGTAAATGATTAAGACGTGAAGGTAGTTTGAAGTAAACAATAATGTAGGAGGTAACGGGAGAAATTTAGTTTGAGTAAAGGAGGAAGAATTAGGATGATAAAAAGGAGAAGAATTATGTGAGTAGAAGGAAGATGGTATTATAAATGATTAAGACGTAAAGGTAGTTTTGAAGTAGACGATAATGTGGAAGATAGATGGGAGGAATTAGTTTGAGTAAAGCAGGAAGAATTATGATGAGAAAAGGAAGGTTTATGATGATAAAGGGAATTAAGATAAAGACGATGAAGGAAAGAAAGGAGGTAAATAAGTTACGGAAGTAGGTTTAGCGTAGTTTTAGAATAGAATAGATTAGAATAAAGTAATGTTAGTATTTTGGGCATCGTAATGCGAGGAGACGATTAAAGTTTAGTTAATTAAAGATTAGGTTAGAAGTAGTTAAAGTTTATTTGAATAGTAGGTTAGGAGTGTTAATACAAAAGTCTTTGAACTATTTGTAAACAAAAATTTTGAAATTCCATGTAAGACAAGTGTTACCGAAATTTAAAAAATTTTTTTTTAGGGTAATTATGTCATGTTATCAACTTAAAAACTAAGATAAATAACCTTAATAAAGTAAATTGCATCTTCCGATTAAAAACCGCAGCTTCGATAGATGAAGTGTAACCTCGGATGGAACTTTTTGTTGGAACGGGTTGTTAATTTTGGCATGTAGCATTTATAGAAGGTTCATGGCATACCATTGGAGCCATTTTGAACACAAAATTTCATTTCATAAGCTGGCCAGAGCAGTTAGCATTCTAAAAATTAAAATCTTTCCTACGGGTAGCACAGATAAAAGTTGGAATTGTTTTGCATATCCAATAGCAGCGTCCGCATTTCTTGGCACTATTGTAAGTGAATCCAAAATCCAAAAGTTTCAAATAAAGCTAAAATGAGCAAAAGCAAATTTCATCCTTCGGAAAATCTAAAAAAGAGAGATTTAGATAACATAAAAAATTGTAATTACATCATAAGGCATACCAAAAGTTGAGGATTAATTTGTAGAACGATTTGCTATACAAGTGAGGATGGTAGATGCAAAATTGAGTCTTCTACATTGAAAAATGTGAAACTGTTACCTGCAGAAATGTCAAAATGTTAATTTTAGTAATAATTTTGTTAATAGGATAAGGATTTAAGTGAGATTAGTATTGTAAGATGAGGAATTAAAAACTAAGTGTTACGCAAGTGGTTATGATAGGAAAGTGTGTGAAATAAACATGGAGTGCAAAAGAAAGAATTCGTACTTTGACAGATGATTGTGGAACGACCAGTGAACTTGGAATTTTTCTAACAATTTTGTGTGGAACTGCTTAGTAGTCTTTAATTTTCGTGAAAGTTTCAAAAGGATCCGTTTGATAAGAATTTTCAGCCAATTGGAATCGAGTTTTGTTGGAAAAACCCGGTTATAAAGTAGAAATCCTCAATTTAATAGGCTTCGCGATGCGAAAAATACGATCAGTCGACAATTTTCACTTGCCCAGGTAGGACGTGAAAATTTCGTTCCTAAAAAATTTCAAAATGAACAATAAATTATAAAATAATTTTGTCGACATACAACATGCAACTACTAGTGACGCTATAGATTTTTATGTAACAAAAAAGTGATTTAAAGAAAGTGCAACGGAGAAAAAGTTATTAAAGAAAAATTTCGTATTTACCTGTGAGAATGTGGATGACGATGTCCAAGAAGATTACATGTTTGGAACCACTGCGTATTGAAAAGGAAGCAATGACCTGCTAATCAGCTGATCGTCCACCGGTTTGTTTATTTCGTTAATAATTTAAAAAAACGTATAACATGAACGATTTACAACGCTTTAGTTTAATTAGTTTTAAGTAATTTTTAATTTAAATGGCCACTTGTTTTCTTAGTATAATTCCTAATACGAACACATCACTACACAAAGATTAATAAAGAAAGAAGCTACTTTGGTGACATCTTTAGTCATTTTGTAAAAAATTTTATTTAAATTAATACAGATTTCATTATAAAAGGCCAAGTTTTTGCGGGTGTTTATTTAAAAATTCAAAACAGTTTATTCACAGTAGCAGAAGCGAAGTTTTCTTTTCAAGATTGCAGATAAAGAAGCAGCAAAAGTAGTACATCACAGGTGGCATTTCATCTACCGTTGGCAATTTTACGTGCAATTCAGGTTGGTTTATTTTACGTTTGTTTATCAATTATCAATTATTATTTACGTCGGACCGGATCATTACAATATATTAACAAATGTTTCGACCACCTCTTCAGCCACCACATTATCATCCAAAACTTCCTGTAATTCTGGTATGTTAAAATTTCTCTTAAACAACGCCAAGAACACTTCAGTGGTCGATTGCTTACGTGAAGGGCTGATAGCCGTATTTAAAACCGGTATTAAATTCTCGTATGGACTAGGTTTTAAAGGCCTGGGTATTGTTGCAGTGACTATATGTTCAAATTGCAGATTCAAAGGACTATTCTCAACTATATATGGATCGTGAGCCACAGATTCTACGGCATTGGGTAAACATTCGTAATACCAATCCTGAAGAGTAATAACCGGATTGAGTGTTATTGTTTGAGAAACAAATTTTGGTTTCTTAGTCTTTAAAATCATTGAAAAATAACCATCCATAATATTTTCGTCTTTTTCAAGCGATATGGTATCAGCGTCAGGTTCACATAAAGGATTGTGAATACACAAAGCCAAATCAGTAGGTTTAGGTAGAAAACGTGGTTCGATTAAATCAAGTTGTTGCATATAATAACCACCTCGCAAATCCGGTTTTTTACAGCTATTCAAGAATACCGGATCTACAACTTTTTGAATTGTTGTTGCCACCAAATCAGAGACAACCGGAGTATAGTAGAAAAACTTTTGTGTATGTCTAGATATCGCGACCAAACACTGTGACTCATCGAGAAATATACCCTCTTGAGGTTTGTTTGAAAGTCTTACCAATTTAATAATATTACACTGTGATCCCTGATACTCATTAATAGTGTTGGCTTCCACACCAAGGTTTCTAAGTATTGTTTTATCTGATTGTTTAAATGTTAGATATTTTATGGTTTTCTTACCAATGTCAGAAGAGTATGGTATATCATCCACTGAGTTGATATGAACGAGTTCCATAGTATTTATAGCCTTATTAGTGGAATATATTTTTTTGGTCATAATATCTAGAAAGTTTAGCAATAACATCCAATGGACATCTAAAAGACGTATTAAGAAATTCGCTTTCTGTTGTAATATTAGACAACAAATGATGCTTTGTTTCCACTTGTGGTACTCTAGATATAAATGGTATTTGTGCTGTGTCTCCAAGGCATACTATTTCTCTCGCTCCGGAATAGTAAGCCACTGCAACTATTTCTCCGGCGTGAGACATTATAGCCTCGTCTATGTATGCAAACCTATGTTTAGTTCTCGAATTAAGAAGGTAAGAGTCAATAGTTTTCACATGTGGTTTCTCTATTTTATATTTTTCAGTTATTTGTCTACTAAGATCATTGGAAGCTGATTTAGTTGTTGTCAAAATCAAAACATTACTGTCATGTTTATAGTGATTATGATATACGTTGACTTACCACAACCCGGAACTCCTCTCACCAACGTTATCAAAGGTGGTAAAAAATTAGCAAGAGGTATAGAACTATATATTATATACTTTCTATTCTCAAGCATAAGCTCCGTACATTGACAAACAAGTACATATGGTCTATTTGTTTTTATCCCAGAAGACTTGTCAGATTCAGATAATATGAATCTCTCACCGTCATAACAATATTGATAATTGTCTTTCATTTCATTGTGCTTTAACACTATTTTTCCGTTTCTAGAGTCAACAAGTGAAGGTTTAAGAGGTGAGGAATTAAAAACAGTGTATAAATTATGATTAAATTTAAGCTGAATTGATTGTGGCACAAAATTCTCGTAAAACTGTTGCAAACTAGCATTAAAAATGGCATCACTGACTCTTGCTATTTCTGTACGTTCCACAAGAGAATTCTTAACCATGGTCACAGTATCGTTGCCTCTCAGAAATTTAGGTGCATATCTTCTGTATAAACACTTATCAGTCTCTGAGAGTCTCCAATAATCTATTGGTACTATTTTCTTCGTTTTTCCCACAAAATTGTTGTATATAACCACTTCTGGTATATGTATAGTTAATTGAATGTTAGGAACAGTTAACATTATCTCATTGAGAGAATTCTTAATTTCTTCCATGGACTTACTGTAAATGCCGTAACCCAAGAGCACTGTATCAATAACCAACAAGCCATTGTGCCGCGAAATTTCCTTCAAAGTTTTCTTTAAATCAGAAAAACATTCCACTGCATTAGTAACAATGTTAATAACGCACGCAAATTGATTGCCGTATGTCAACAGATAACCACCCCGTTCCTCCAGTTTAAAACGCAATAAATGTTCAATATATTTCTCTGCGCCGTGATCTCTAGCGACTACTCCAGCAAATCCAGAATAACCCCTAGGTATCCCTTCTTTTACATACAGCATATCATGTACAAAATGTATCAATAATCTACTTTTGCGTAGTGTATCATTGACTACACTAACCTGCTGTGCGTTAGCTTCGAAAGCAAGAGTTGACATAATCCTGCCTACCACCGTCAAATGTCAAGTCTTCTGTTTGATTCCCATCAGCTGCTTCTAGTTTCTCAGAACGTTGTCGCTGAATCGCAGGTTTAACTTTAATATCCTTCGTCTCATCTTTTGATGTTCCTACATCCTTAATCTCAAGATCTCTGTTATTAATATTCGATTCATCTTTTGGTGTTCCCATATCCTTAATCTCAAGATCTCTGTTGTTATTATTCGATTCATCAATTTTCCCAGCTGTATGCGGTAACACTGGCTGTGGTTCAGTACTCTTTGAACCCTCAAGAGAATGTGAAAGCTTTGGTTGTACTATATAGTTACGAACAATATTTAGTGGTTTAACATCCATGATTGGCGCAGCTTCCGTGTGTTCCTGCGCAAAGCTAATTGGATCAAAGGTTCAAAACCCTAGACCCAGAACGGATCTCGTCGATAACCTGTGTTGGTTTCTTTAAATGGCTAGTTATGGTTTTATAGCTTTACTAACCATCTCATTAGTCTTACGATTGTTGAGAATTAAATCTCTATTCGCAGAGAAATTATCCCATTCCCAAATTTCCCTTTCTTCACTAGGTTTTAGTACTCCAGTTATAGTGGAAGCCTCACTAATGGTTTCATCATCAGCTTTAGTGTTGTAATCTGCTGCTTTCAAAGTACTATTTAAATCTTTTATAGCACTACGTACAACTTCGGGTATTTCCAATTCATTCAGCGATGAATTTTCCAGTTCAGCAGATCTCTTTCTAATATTTACAGTTACCACTTTGGTTTCTCCATTAGGAAGTTTCCTCTTCACTCTCTGAGTAATGTTAATACGTCTTGAAGGTTTAGTCTTGATCGGTGGTTCATAGGTCTGTCCAGTAGCATCCAGTAATGCGTCCAACTGACTGCGCGATGGTAACATTGTCAGTATCAACTCATCAAAGATCAGGCTGTCACAGCCTGAATACAAGTTCCGTATTGCCTTTATGTACGTTTCATTGACACCATTTTCACTCAAGCAGTTCCACACCTTATTTAATGGAACGGTGTCATAGGCTTTATGTAAGTCTACAAATACTACACCTTTTCCACATGTAATTCAGAAAGATCAACTGCAATTCGGATTTCGTCAATTGTAATTCAGATTTGTCAACTGTAATTCGGAATTCGTCAATTGTAATTCAGATTTGTCAACTGTAATTCGGAATTCGTCAATTGTAATTCAGATTTGTCAACTGTAATTCGGAATTCGTCAATTGTAATTCAGATTTGTCAACTGTAATTCGGACTTCGTCAATTGTAATTCAGATTTGTCAATTGATATTCGGAAATCGTCAAATGAAATTCAGAAAACTTCAATTGTAATTCGGAAAGCATGAGAATTTAATTAGGATTGCATATAAATTACATAGAATGAAATTATAACTAAACTGAAATAAAATTTAATAAATATTTAAATTTTATTCATATAATAAAAAATAAACCATAAATTGTTTCACAACAATTTGTTAAATCAATTTCTAGCAAATAAGTTAGCGACCGACTTGCATATCTTCCATGGATAAGGCTTTTGCTTGATGTGTCTTGCAATGTTGTGCAGCCCAAACACAATCGCCACTATTTACGGTGTTCTTAGCTCGATCTATTATTTCTTCTAAATAGACCAGTCTTTGTTCTGTAAGATTAGGTCCTGTGACATTGGGAACTCGAATATGGCTTTTGGCTTCTGCCTTAATTTTGACCAAATGAACTCAATTGGATTTAACATTGGTGAGTAGGGTCCTAGTCGCAACAAAATTGCTGTCGTCCCATCAAACACAGTTTCCAATCTTGAATGACATGGCGCGTTGTCTACTACAAGTACGAAATCTGACAATTGATTTCCCATATCTTGCCAACGCTGCAGTAATGCCCTTACCCAATCATTTGCTAGTTGTGAAGTAAATGAACCTCTTCTGCAATCCATACTTACAACACCAGCCACAGAAATTGCTCCGATTAAATGAACGTTAGGACCTCTTGACCTCATATTTTTATTCAATCCAAGAGATTAAAGGATTAAATTAAATTAAGTAGGTTTAACTTTATTTAAAGGGTTGAAACTTTAAAATTATAACATTCAAGTATTTATTTTAAAATTGTATTTTTGGCTTACAGTTCGGCTAATTCTGTGACAGGTTTTCTGAATTACATTTGACGTTTCCTGATTTTCATTTGACGTTTTCTGAATTTCAATTAACGGTTTCTGAATTTCACTTGACGATTTCTGAATATCAATTGACAAATCTGAATTACAATTGACGAAGTCCGAATTACAGTTGACAAATCTGAATTACAATTGACGAATTCCGAATTACAGTTGACAAATCTGAATTACAATTGACGAAGTCCGAATTACAGTTGACAAATCTGAATTACAATTGACGAATTCCGAATTACAGTTGACAAATCTGAATTACAATTGACGAAATCCGAATTACATGTGGAAAGGTGTAGATGGATCGCCCTCCCCGAGCAGTGTATTTTTCAATAAGTTTTTTAGTGTAAATATATTGTCAATGCAAGATCTGCCCACTTTAAATCCACATTGTTTCTCTGGTTCCGTTAAGCACTTTTCTAATCTCACTTTCATAACTCGGTAATATAGGCGTGCTATAGAACGGATCACGCTTATGCCTCGATAGTTGGTACATTCCAGTCTTCTTCCTTTTTTAAATATAGATATTATGTGTGCTGTTTTCCGCTCATTAGGGGAGGTTCTCCTCCCAAGCATCCGTTAAAGATGTTTGTCAAGATTTCTAAAAGAATATCTGGGGCTGCTTTTATTAATTCTATTGGTATATTTCAGGTCCTGCTGACTTTCCATTTTCATGCTTATTAGAGCTTTCTTGACTTCATGACTTCATTCTCTATCTGAGAATTCTGCTCAACTACACATTTGTCTCCAGTTTCATCTTCAGCTTTATCTTCCACACCAGAAACTGCTCGAAACAATTTTTTTCTGACTTCTTTTTGGTATTTTGTTGGAAGACTATTAGTGATGTTGACCTTAGACATAAAACTGATACAAAGCATTATTTTTTAAGTCCTCTTGTTTTTGTGTTTTTGAAACAAGATTTTGACGCAATTCATTCGCAAGTCAATATGAACTTGAAAAATAAAAACCCGTTCAAAATTATTTGTTGCCCTGAAAAGCGCCGATTTTTATTCTAGCAGCTCTGCAAAGAATTACACCAGCGTTCGTTACGATTGAAGTTGTCCTGTGGATTTCTTCGGTAATTTCACTCAGTGAATCTTGCAGCAATTTTATTGTTTCGTAAATTTCCCAAATTTAAAATTTTAAAGAATCACCGACACTATAATTGAGCCGCTTGGAAATCCTGTTCGCAGCGCCAAATATGTTTAAATAAAGTAAAACTTGATTTTAAAAACTATTTTGTTTATTAAAAACTAATGAGCAACTTCTACAGTTCACACTTAAGAGAAGACTATCTGAAATTTTACCATTGCCTACATCTCTCCTTGGTTATAACATTACGATAAGGGTTGACGTGGCCTAATTATTAATTAGAAAGTTTTATATTATACTATTCTAAAGGTTAGTGTGATGGATCCTTGTATTTAGATAAGGGTCGTTTAGATATCAATGGTCGGTTATAGTGCATCGATCATTGATGTATTATGTTAACGTATGTCAGCGTCTGATGGCGTAACTATATGTATGTAGTTAAAGGTGGTTATATAGTAATAATAATAAAGGTGGTATATAGTTAAAAAATATGTATATAGTAAAGGGAAAGACTAAATATTTACAAATACGATAAAGTGATGACATAAAAGTTTAAAAATGTCGTTGTACGTGCTTTAACAAAGGAAATTAAAATGTATAACTAAAAAATAATTATTATTGAATCCGGCTCGAAGGACCATAATTAATCTCAACGAAATTATGTACAATTCCAAAGATATTAAGGGGTGGAGTAATTAACTGCAGGCACGACGCTTGAGCTAATACTTATTTTATTACAAAATTCAATTGTTTATATACACAGATTTACAATTGCATAGTTGCACATTAAACTAAATTTAGGACAATTTAATAATAGTTTTTGTATTATTGCACTTATACTGTCCATTTTGCACTATTGCACTTATAATATTATAATGTTAATTTTGCACTTATTTAAAACTGTCACACTTTTGCATGTATGTTTTAATGTAATTAAACATTCTGCCACCCCCAATTTATAATGGTTGAAGTTCTACCATCGCTGTGGTTGTTCTTCCTTTGATTGTCCAATCTTCATCTGTTTGGCATTATGTTGTGCTTGATTGTTTCCCCTGTTTTCTGTAATGACTGCTTTTCTTTCCGCTGGACTCATGCTTCTGAATTTGCTGCATTCGAAAATTTTATGTTGTTCGTTACAACAGATACATCTTGATTGGTAGGCGAATTTCTGAGTGTAATTTGGGACCATCGTATTTCTTGTTTGGTAATAATTGCATCTTGTACTTGTAGATTCAATTGACTGACACCTTTTTTCTAAAAATTCTTGTAGCGACGTTAATGTTTGAACTTCATGATTATTTGATATAGTTTGCTCATATATCCTGTTTGTTTCTGGATCCCATTTTTGACTGACCCAATGTTCGATCATTGGACGCCAATTCTCAACTGCAATTCCTTGGTTTTCTATGGCTTTTAAACATTCGTGAACAGTGTTGTGTATCTGACGAAGTTGTTTAATATTCTCATATTGCATTATTGGTAGATTGGTTATCTGATCCATTAATTTATTGATGATTAATCTCTTGTTTTGATATCTCTTGATTAATATTTCCCACGCTGAATCGTAATTTTCTTCGACGATTAATAGATGTTCTCAGTTTTGGTTATTGCTGTGTTGTCATGTATTACTTTTTGAAAGATGTCGTAGAAGGTACCCCATGCTTCATAACCTCCGCTGAAGTACGGTAGTTCTATTTGTGGTAATTTAATGTTTGGTTTGTTTGTTGATACTTGATTTATCTTGATTTCCAGTTCTTCCATTATTTCGTAGTATTTTTCTGATTTCTTCAAACTCTTGATTTTCGTATTCTTGTTCGTATCCCATTATCTCGTCGTGAAGTCCCTTGATGGATTTCCAATCTGTTTGCAATTGTTCCTGTAGTATCTTGTATCCGGCTCGAAGGACCTTATGTCGAAGCTCCCCAAAGGATGTTGCGGAAAATGCTGCATCTCGAGCGCTTTAGTTGCCTTCCGATCAGACTCAATCGGAATTGGTCGAAGAAAGTGTCTTAAGTTAGCAACCAAAGCGAGTCGAAGTGCAGGGAAGTACTATCAAGACGACGATCTTGATGATACTACGTTTATTTAAATTATTTACAAAGTTTATATACATAATTACAAATGCTGATTTATAGTGATTACATTTCATAAAGTTGTGACCTATTAATTTTTGATTAGTTTACTTGAAATGGAATGTGCTATGTGCACTTTATTTATAAAAAATACAAAATTTTGCTAATCAGGTGTATTATGTATCACAAAACGTTATTTTAAAGGTGACCGTTATGAAATTGCATCAAGATTTACGTCAAGCCGGTGACACTTTAAAGGCTAAGAAAACCTGTATTGTAAAGATTATGGCATGATGATTGTACTGGTTAACATCATTTAACATTTCTAAAATGTATTTTTTACATAGTTCTGCTGATATACCAAATAATACGGATAATGTTGCGTACATTAAATTGGTTTTTAATTTGCATAAAACTAAAACAATTCTATCTTTTACTGGCAACCGATGGGTTCTTTTATCCTTAAATTTATTTTGAATAGCTTTAACCAACATTTCTAAAAGTTGAAAACTTTTTAGGCCCGTAAAACTATTTAAAGCTTGATCTGTTGTTATTATATTGCACAATGTATAGGTATGTATAGGTTGTAAAGAAACATGATTTTAATATTGAATCATGAATTTTGGTTCGAAAATGGTTTGGTTTCGTTTGTACCTCTTTTGTTTTCGTGTAATTGAAGAAAGTTTGAGGGGGGGGGGCTGGAGACATGCTAAATTTGAACTTTGAATTTCGGATTCAAAATTGTTCAGATCGTTTGTTCTTCGTATGCAGTTGTTTGTGCAAACTTTATTTTCGTTTGTACCCTTCTCGTTTCGAGATTTTTAATAAATACAAAGGCTAAATTGACGAGCAGCAAGATTAACGAGATTCCCTGTATTTTTTTAAAACCGAATAACAAGATTTTTGATTTTTTGATATACAGATAATCGATTTTAGATCGAAATTGGTCTTGATTGTTTGTGCATCTTTTGTGGTTGATTGTACATCGTTCATTTTCGTTTGTTTTGCGCGGAGTTTGCGCAATTTGTTGGCCGGTGTATAGGGGCTATAATGCGCATCCAAAGCAAAATTTTAAATATTTGATAACTTTTCTATCAATTTTCTGGTTCCATAAAGATTTACTTAAATTTTTTAGCATGAGTAATGTCGGACCATTTAGCAACATAATGTTGACACTCACGACGAACAACAGCTATTGTACAACTATCATCATCACCGATTAGCGTCCCAAGGATAACATTTTGGTTCTCAAAATTCTTGTTGTGTGCACCGATTTCTGCTGCAATGTCAGGCTCCATAGCCTTGGCACTTCTTGTCGAATTTAGGCGGCAATCGTGATCTTCGGGTTTGTGACCTTGTGCACATAAGCGACAATGTTTTTTACGTGCTGAAAAAGCTAATACCTTTCCAGAATGCATGCCAATTAGAACTCCGTGACCTATTAATTGAAAAACCAATCAAATATGAAAAGAAACTGATTACAAATGTAAATAAAATAAATCTAGTGAAACCAAAGTGGAAAAAGAAAAAAATACTTCTTCTTCTTCTTCTTACGTGAGGTCTGCGACCTGTGTTTTCCAGCAGCAGCCTCGGATAAGATCCGAAGTCACTGCTAGAACTGTGAGCATATTATTTGTTTTACATCTGAAGTAGTTTGCTAGACTGGCTTCAGATGTGCCTGTTACCCTATATTATCGTTAATGATGGCAATTCATTAACATAGGAGGACCACCGGCTTTACGTGCCTTCCGAAGCACGGGGACGGTCATAGATAGAAAGAGAGTCAGAAAGAAAATTTTCCTTTGTAGACTCCTCCCGGGTTCGAACCGGGTGCCTTAGCATTAGTAGTCGATCGCTCTAACTACTAGGCCAGTGACCGTCTCAAAAAAATACGTAGGTACTAAAATTAGGTATCTATGCAAAAATTGGAATGAGCACAGGTTTATACGAAATTGGGTATTGCCATAAGTCAAAGAATTTCTTCTTAAGTATATTTTTGACATTAGGAATAAATACTATAATTATGCAAAAAATTACCCGAAAGACTATCGTAGTTACGGCCATTGCCCCGTTTCATCCATGCAGTGTCATAGCTACATGTCAACTTGATTGGCCCTTCGGATTCTGTTGATGATCTATAAATTTTGATAATGCATTACGATGACTATGGACTATATAGCAAAGAAAATTACTCTTTTTGTATCGAAATTTGTTTTTCTTCTCGTATGGCTTCTACACAGGTGTCATTTGCAAGATCCAATGTGGCGTTCGTGTCTCTTCAATAGTGTACCAGTCAAAGTTGGAATATTTATCGCTGATAACAGCGTATTTAGTTGACTGATCCCAATTCCAGGATCAATTATTCCTACAAATTGAAATATTCATACAAAACCGAGAAACTGAAAATATCAGATCTCAAAAAATTTAAGGCATCTATGGCAGCTTTGCAATTCACGTCAAATCGACTTTTACCATATTGATTCTGTTGCGTTTTCGAAGTCGCAACTTCATGTAATTTGTGGCGTTGATGGCAGCGAATTGTAAGAGTGTTCGCCAAACCGACTATATTTTCCCTGAAAATATTTTGCAACAAAAGAGGACCATCACACGATTTACACCATAACTCTTCTATCAATCTGGCAAATTCAACAATACGCCGACCATTGGAAATAATTTTATTCGCGTTTTCGTCTAAATTCACTTTAGCTCTTTTATTTGCTGTTGATCCAACTTTCGTTTTGTGGTAAATTTTCCTTACAATCATAAAGTAACACCGACTTCTGTCATAATTATACACAGGAAAGACGATTTGCATTTATTTGACAATTGATAATTAATTACATAACGCATTATTATTATGAATATAAATTGCGACAATGCCAAATTAAATATACGCGAGTCAAATGAGTTATTGTAAAATAATAAATAATAATAAACTTTATTATACATTGCCGATGTAAAATAGATAAACAGCTTATACAGTTACACAATTTACAAAATAAATATATAAATGGTGGAGAATCAGCTTCACGCTGTTTTTCATCTCAACGCTAATTTGATGTGTGGTGCTGGAGGGAGTCCATGACACTGTACAGAGCTTCATCGGTCATCATTTCCTTAACTTTACTCTTAAATTGTTTTATGGGGAACTGTTTGAGATTCTGAGGTAGCTTGTTGTACAGTTGGATTCCCAGGTTTAAGCCTTCCGTACATCTCAGTCTCAGCCTTTTTGTTCGGATATTATCCCTTGTTCTGGTCTCGTATGGGTGGTTGGCAGTGTTGTTTAGCATGCTGGCATCGCTGTGGATTCTGGTGGTAGTCAGGTATACGTAGGCAGATGGTAGAGTCATAATGTGGAGATCGCGAAATAGAGGTTTGCAGTGAGATCTGCTTGATACACCTTCTACGGCTCGGATGGCTCGTTTTTGTAGCACAAAGACCTTGTGAATCTGCAACTTATTGCCCCAGACCAAAACCCCATATATCATTCTGGCATGAAACAACGAGAAATACACAGTTTTTGCAGCTGCTTTGCTTGTAGTCTCTCTAATCCTTCTGATGACATATATTGTTTGGCTTAAAGATTTTTGTAGGTCACATTATTGTGCTTTTTGAAGCAGCAGCGGGTTCAAAATTAACTTCTGCCACTTGTAGTTGAGTTAATGTGTTTTTTGAAGCAACAGCAGGTTTCTTTACAATGTTTACTTTTATGTTTTTGACATTTGCACTTACATTGGCTGCGTTCACTTATTCGTAAGACAGCGCATTGTTGGTTGCGTTCACGTTCTGCTGCGAGTCGTCACGTGTTGATTTAGAGTTTGTAGCTGTTTTGTCTGGCGAATAGAGTTTTCCATTTATTAACTGAATTAAGTTATTTTTTTCTTGCACGAGCTCGTTTAGGTTTTTTATTTGTTCCTTTTTATTTATTAGTTCAGTCTTGAGATTGTTTATAACTTCGTTGACACCGTAGGCCTCTTTGTCGTTGAAATTCGGAGAAAACGTACACTTAAATATGTAAATATGTATACGGATAATTCTAAATTCATCCCAGATGCTGATCCAGTCCAATTTTTGAAGCAAATATATTCTCCTGGGCTATCTGACCTAGCACACACAGAACAAAATTTATTTTTAATATCCACAAATAATAATTCTCCAGTATTCTTTCCAATTATGCCTATCAATCCATGGAGTTCTATCGATTGTTGTACGGATCTTGATAACTTCATTTTGTCTCCACAATCCTTCGACTCCCCTTCCATTTTCAAGTGCAGTACCAACTTCCTTCATAATTTGCCTGTGGACCTAGGGCTTTTAAAAAATTATGTAAGACACATCATGCTTTTATAACTGCAAAAACTTTGTATCGTGACAAATTAATGGGATTGAACAGTACTCGAAAACGGTTAACAAGGATACCAAAATCATTTTCTACTATCTCCCTTATTCGATCTCGAATCTGTAATTAATAATTCTTTGTTCTCGCGTTATATTCCGAAAAGGAATGGTTTTAAGATATAGCATTGCAAAATAAATGCAACATCTACTAATAATACAAATGGTATGGGGTCTTCCATACTGGATAATGCTGTGTCCTTTTGCAATTGGTTATCTAAACCCAAGTCACAGTCCTTGTACACTCTTCCATCACTAACTCTCCCGTTTGTTCCAACATCAATGTACAAAAAATTGTAATTAGCGTTTATAATTGCAAGTAGTACAATACTAGATGTTCCCTGGTAGGGGTGCCCAAGCAGCATTTTGATGCTAAAAAGCAACTAATAGCTAGCTAAATAGCTGTATTTGACAGCATAGTTGCTGCGACAGCCAGCTAAATATCGTTTAAATAGCATCCATATTGCAAAAGTGGCCCACTATTTTTAAGCAAAAAGGTAGCTATTTAAAAGCAATTTGCTAGCTGCCACATTATGAATTTTTTTAATTTATTTAGTTAACTTTCGTCTAATCTCCCATTCCAGCTTCATATTGTACGCCTTCCTTGTCAGTAAAAAATTGTTGTTGTTTATTTTTTTTTAATCGACGAATTGTTCTGGCCTCTTTTGTTGCTTTGGTAGCGTTGATTCGAGCGTGTTTCAGCCGGTTTTGCATTTTCTCCAGACAATAGTGGTATCCCTCGTATCCAGTTGTTATTCCAAGCAATCTTTTAATTCTTAATAAAGTTTCTGCCCTGTCATTAAAAGTACATACAGCAATATTGGAAGCTATATCGACTATTCTTTTACTACCTGTACTACCTGTACCTACAACATTTGGGTGCAATCTTCCAAATTTTTGAGTTGAGGCTTTCATTGACATTTTGTGTAAATCCACCCAAGCATTTTTCCAGTAACTGATCGTCACTTATGCCCGATTGCACGACCTCCGACTAAAAGTGGCCCTTACCTAAGTGATCCTTAACTATAAGGTTCAGATTAGTTTAGGTTGCATTGCACCACCTTTACATAACGTCGGCTTAGTTAAGCTTCAGATTAATTTAGCAACACCGCATTTTTATAGTAATTTTGGTAATATTTTAGGAATTTTACACAGACATAAATTTTAGGTTGGTTAAACTTGCAAACAAAAACAAAATGCATATACTACATAACCTTATATTATTCTTTTACATTCAACGTTATTGTTCATTGTAGAAATTTAAAAAATATCTAAAAAAAACAAGTTTATAGGAGATACAGAATTATTTCTGTCATATGGATATTCCAATTGTGGCTCAATTTCTCTCAAAACCCTAACAACTGTCTCCTTCTGAAGTCGAAATCTTTTAAAAAACGACAAATCATCCATACTATTAATATAGTTTGCTCTTTCGTAAATTTGTCTTGAAAACCATGATTAATTATTAAAATTTTTAATAATTTTTTAATTAATATTAAAAATATTTAATAAAACTTCCAAATCGTCTTCAAACAAGTCATGCATCATTTCATTCATGTTGTGCGCAAATATAACACACTTTATTGAAATATTATTAATGTTTTTAACCTATAAATTTACCTCACAACCATAAAATTATTCATCAATTTCTGTCATTTAAGGTTAAGGAACAGTTTAAGCGGCAGATTTCGTCGGCTTAAATTTAGGTGGTTCGTAAGAGGTTAAGGAACACTTAATTCGGTGGTGCAATGGAATAGGTGGCACTTAATGATTTAAGGAACAGTTAACACTTTAAGGAGAGGTCGTGCAATTGGGCATTAATGACTCATAGATGGGTTTTATTGCCTGCAGTACAACTTCAGGTAAAGCGGCTTTGTGGTTGTATGTGTCTAATGTACCTCTGGCTTTTGCTCTCTGCCAATCACACTAACTTTCTTCTCCAGGTGGACAATAAGTATGTTGAGGTTTTTCATCCGTTGATGATTTATGGTAAAATGTCGCCCATATGGCATTTTTCATGTTTTCCAGAGAATCGATATTATTTCTTATTGCTAAACCGTAAGAAATAGTTAACTCGTCTATTAGTTTAGCAGTAAGTTTTCCACGTCCTCCCAAACTAACTCGTTTACTTTCATTCGATGTAATTTTTTATTATTCTTTTCCGTTGTTGATTCCGTTTCTTTGATACTTGACGTAGATTTTTTACTATCGCTGATGACTTGGCGAAGACGCTTACCCATACGTTTTTGAACGTGACCCACGCATTCTTTTTTTTTCCTCGAGGTCTTCATACGGCTGAGCTTTCCTGATACTTGAAAAAGTTTTTGTATCACCGTCTCCTATGTAATACTCATATTTTATCCCATAGTTTTCTAAAGATCGTTGAAACATTTCCACAACACTATTTGGCTCCATTATTCCAGAGCTTCCCGTGTGATTCGCTGCACAATCTTCTTGATGTACAGATAAGTTAAAAATGAAAAAGTAAATACAAAAGGATTAAAGTATAAATACATATTATTCAGCAGGTAAAAGTTTCGTTTTGTTAAGTTAACCTGGGGCACAGTAGTAATGGGGATTATTACACTATTGTATGCTGTGGGTACTTCGGCTCAGCGGGGGCTTTGCTACTGCTTGTGATCTATGCTTTATTGTTGGCGCGTGCTAAAGATGCTTTATTGTTGAATTTTATTTTCTATCTGATCGAGACCTGGTCCTTTGTTATTAGGTAGCGTTCGCATGTCCTTTTGTAGTTCTGCGGGACTTTTTATTAGTTTTTTATACTATCGCGTGTGTATGTCGTGGTGTCTGCTTGTAAACGCGAGTACTTGTCTTTTAATTTGCGTTTGTTCGGGGGTGTCGTTGCCGTCGAGTGTGTGCACTCGTTCGAACGTGTTCGCGAGTAGTTCCGATTTTTCTGCGTCTGTCATGACAATACCTGAAGGGTTATTGCGTAATTCTGGAATAGGCTCGTAGACTTTCCACAGATTTTTTGTTAATTTCCAGAGGGCTCTTAACATTTCTTCCACGTTGGTCTGTTGGTTGATTTCTTCGCACACGCTTCCTAGGTTGGCGAAGGTGTCCGTTATGTTTGCTGCTTGCCTCGGTTAAGAGGTAGGTCTTGGAGCAGGTTGTTGCGACCTCAAGGGCGGGAAGGCTCGGCTGTAATTTTGCAAGTTGGATGGCGCCGATGGTGGTGTCCTTTGTTGTAGCGACGGTTGCCATGCATTTCGAACAGGTGCGTTGTGGCTGTCACCTGCAGTGTAGCTGTTACGCCTACTTTCCTCTATCCTCAGTATCGTTCTTTTGTAGACGATGCAGATGACGCTATTGGCAAGGTGGGCTTCATCCCAGTTCACGCATTTTTCCAGTTCTGTGGTGGGTAGGGTGCAGTCTTTTGTTTGATGCTCTTGAGAGAATATCAAACATCTGTGTTGGAGGCTGCAGTTTTCAGTGGCATGACACCACTGTTGGCACCGATGGCATTGTGTTATTTGTTTTGAATTGCGGTGTCTTTCCCACCTTACCTTGCAATTGAATAATTCGGTAATTGTTGCCGTGATTATTTTATCCGTGATTTCGTTGCTTGTAATTACTAAAAATGATGGGCTTCTGGGGCCGGTTATTTTGTAGCACTTGTAAATGGGTATGGTAGTTTTTATATTGATTTCATTCTTAATTTCTTCTGCCGTTGTATCGTCATGTAAGCCTTTTAATACAAAGGCGTGTGTCCTATCTTGCCTGTGTGTGTTCTTAAACAGAGCACACTCGTCTTTGTCGTAAATGTACATAAGAACCACGTTGTTCTTGTATTGTACATGGAAACTCTTCTTCACGTGGCTTCGAAGGGTTTCCTGGAATTCCTTGTGGCTATTAACTTTATCGTGTAGCACGATAGTAAAGAATGCACAAACGATTTAGACTATTTTGAATCAAAAGTTCGAAATGGGAGGGGGGGGGCTGGCGACATGCACCTGATAGAAAGTCTTTAAAAAAGATGTTTGCTATTGAAGTAATTGGTGTTTCGCAAGATATTTGGTACAAACCATTACAAAGTTGTTGAGCTGGATAACGGGGTGTCAGCAATTCTGCTCTTTGTTTATATACATACATATTGGGCGATACCCGAAGAAAGAATTTTTAACGAAAGTTGTGCTATTTCAAAGCATAATGCTTCTTTCACTACATCTTTGTATGCCGTGCTGTCACAACATGTCGTGCATATTATTTGCAATAGGGAGTCAAACGCACAAGTATTCGACAAAATAACAGTTATTCCTGACTTCAGTAATATTGGCTTAAGGAATTATTATTTCCATTTTCAATTAATCCAATATTAATGGCACGACGGGTATTTAAATCACCATTTAGCCAATCGGGATCAGGTTGTAAATAAGTCTTCCGTTTATGGATGGGTTTGTTGATTAACCCACGCCAGTTTTCTTGGGCAGTCATTTCCTTTGCAGGTTCTGACAATTCTTCGTTTTGGAAGTTTTTACTTTGATTTGTGAAACAATCGTCGATAATAATATCTTCCGAATGTAATTTTTCCGTTTTCAATGGTTGTAAACAAGGTTCACAAACATCTACTTGAGTATTTGGCAAAGTATCATTTACAATTTTTTCATTCTTCTGTTCATCCGTTTTATTTATTGTGCATAACTTCACACTTCCTTCTACGGTTTGCATGTAATGAAACACGAAGTCGTCTATTCTTATGGGTAATTTAAAATGTCGGAACATGTTAGTTACGGGGACTCAGCTCCTCTAATAATGGTTTTAGTCTTTTTAAGTAAATTTTTTCAAATACCTTTGAAAGCAATGGCAGTAAGCTTATGGGCCTATATGACTTGACGTCGTCGGGCTTCTTACCAGGTTTGAGGATCATTATTATTTGAGCTACCCTCCATGAGATTGGAAAGTGATGTGTTCGTAGTATAGATTTAAAGATGAATGTTATCAGTTTTAGGTATTTTTCTGGTAGTTCCTGTAGAGTTTTTCCAGTAATTAGGTCGAAGCCTGGAGATTTTTTTATGTTTATTTATTTTTATAATATCTTTGACTTCTTGGACTTTGATCCCTTTGATGAGCAGGCTAAGTTGAAATGGGGCGTCAAGGTAGCTTTTTTCTTCGTCCGTTGACATTGATGGGAATGGCTGAAAGACCTTCTCCAAATGTCTTGCGAATGTGTCAGCCTTTTCTTCATCATTTCTTGCTCATTTGTTGCTTTCATCTTTGATTGGAGGGTTAAGTCCTTGAGGTATGTTCAGCTTTCTTGCTGTCTTCCAAAGGGAGTAGTCTGTGGCGTTTGTTGGGGTTAGGCCCTCGAGGTAGTCTTGGATGCCTTGGTTTTTGATTTCTAATCACTACTTAATCATTACTGATTAACTTGCGAGTTTTTACTTCCAGTTTTTCAGTCTTGTCATTTTTTGGTAAATTGTAAAGAGCTTTACCGTAACATTTGACAACATGGTTTGTGTATTCTACTTTTTAATGTCTCTCCCGTACAAAACTGACTCGGTTACGTTGGCAAAGACGCTTGAGTCTCCATTACCTATGTATTTTTTATAACAAAGGTTTTGCATTTCTTCGCTCAGTCGAAAACCTTCCACTAGAATTGACGTTTCCATTTCAGTTGAACTTTCTGACTAATTTTTAAAACATACATGATAAGGAGAGGATCCGATGACTTGTTTGCCGCCCGGAAACACATTGTCCCCAAACAATTCTTTCATTTATATCACCTAACTCATTTTTTGACGATAACTTTCTATAATTTCAGAAGTAAACATTTATTTAGGTCCGGACGTTGCGTTGTGTGTATTAATGTCACTAATTTACCACGTGCATCTTGAAAGCGACCCATCAAATAACGAATGGATAATATTTTCAGATTATCCTTTTTTAACCCTTATGTTAGTACCCGGGTTCCCATCGCGGTGTATTTGTACGAATAGTTAAAGAAAATTCAATATTTTATTTTAAGCTCTCGAATCGTCGTTTTTTAGCTTAAAAGG
Source organism: Lycocerus yunnanus (assembly GCA_036346125.1). Lineage (NCBI taxonomy): Eukaryota > Metazoa > Arthropoda > Insecta > Coleoptera > Cantharidae > Lycocerus > Lycocerus yunnanus. Next base: position 364,818 of record JARFIX010000097.1, read on the forward strand.
AAGGTAGTTGTGAGTGCATTTAATTAATTTATAATTTTTTTTTTTTAAATAAGCTTAAACTTCAGCCATCGCCCCATTAGCAACCGGGTACCTGGGTACCCACAGTAGAAAGTATAGAAACTAAATTGAAAATGATGTTTATAAATAGATGCAACTAATAAATTTTATTAAAAATACAAAGAAATGTAACATTTTTTAAATAATTAATTATATTAAACCTGACATTTAACACAGCGTATAAGATTTATTGAGTGCTCGTCACATACTGGCTGGTTACAATTGGCACAGCTCTTACGAGTCTTTCGCCGTCTTTTGATTGGCAAGGCATTGCATACATGGCAAGATCCTGTCACTTTTTTTCTTCCGGTTTTATCCCTTGGAACCACTGGACCAGTATTTACCTCGATTGCTTCTGCTAGCGCATGGCCTAAAATACTTTCAACAGCAATCTTTGTTGAGAAGTGACGCATTACTTGCGGATTCGCCGTGCGGTGTTCAATCATCGGCAATGCTAGTTCTTCACTTAGCTTCCGCATAAATTGACGACGTTCTGTCGTTTTTTTAACGATCATTTTATTATTTTCGTAATAAATGATGTATGAGGCAAGTGAAGAAATGTCTAGCATGTTGAAGAACATTGCCATTGGCCATCTCGAAGATCGTCGTTGACTCGTGTACCTTCGGACCATTTGGTCCATTGTGTCAACGCCAGCTTTATTTTTATTATAAAAATTTATAATTTCTGGTTTCTGTTTAGCGTCATCACCAACTGATGCATCTGAATGCATTGTAGATAACAGAATGACAGCTTTATTTTTTTTAGGAACATAAGAACACATGGTAACCTTTTCGTGAAATCCAAAAACTGTCGAATACTGCTCCCGTGTCTTATTTGCTCCCATAACACTAGGGATATAAGGTTTATTTTTTTTTAGCGTGCCAACAATAGTAATATTCCATGATAATAAATGTTTAGCAACGGGTAGAGTAGTAAAGAAGTTATCCATGCAGATGTTTCTACCACTACCTCGGTATGGAGCCGCTAATTCTTTCACTACTCTTTCACCCTGATTTTTTTCCCGAATATTATCTTTTTTACCAACGTATATAATTCCTTGCAAAGGATATGCGTTTTCCGCATCACAAATCCACCAGATCTTTATACCATACTTAGCTGGTTTCGATGGTATATATTGAGTGAATCCAGTACGGCCACGGTAAGGATAGAGCTGTTCATCGATTGTCAAGTTTGCGGTTGGTTTGTACATCTGAGCTAAATTTGAATTTAACATTGTCCACACATCACGAATTGGAGCTGCCTTGTCTTCTTTTTTACGTTGACTTCGAGTATTACTATCGTCAAATCTCAAAAAACGCAGAATATTATGGAATCTCTTCAGTCCCATCGTTGCGCGGTACAGCGGATAGGAATTGAGTGCCACATATCAGCAGTATGGTCCGTATTTGAGTTATTTGCGCCAGCACAAATCAAGATACCGAAGAATGAATAAATTTCGGGTATCGTAACGGGCTTCCATTGATACTGAGAGTCTGGATGGTCAGCATTATAATGTTGATAAGTAGCTTCAGCCTTCTTGTTTGTGTGACGGACAATTATATCCACCATTTCGTAGGTGAAAATTTTTTGAACGTCTCGCTTATTGATAACATATCCGTACTGCGATGAGGCCCACTTCGCTGACGTACAACATTATGAGCTGCGGTCTGATGCTGAGTTAGTGGAGTTTTGTTCCACACTGTTTTATCTTTCGCAATAAAACTTCCACATGGTTCTCGAGCTCGTCCTAAAATAAATAATAATAATAACATAAATTAATTATTTAAGAACAAAAATTATTATTTCAATCATTATTAGGAACAAATATTTTACTACCTTCATGCTCAGCAGTTTCTACTTCTTCGTCGTCTTCCTCACTCTCGCTATTTTCAACCTCTCCTTCTGCTTCTGAATTCCCTTCAGCGACTTCTCCTGTATCTTCAGAATCTTCTGGTTCATCATGCTCTGTATTGTCTTCTTGATGTAAAATTTGACGTCTAGCTATATTCGCTGGAATCCAGTCTTCGTCATCACTGTCAGACGGCCCGCTCGAATCACTGTCATTTTCTCCCAGCAGTTGTTTCAAATATGTATTTCTTTCGGCTGGACTTAACCTAATGAATTAATTATTATATTATAAAATTCCTTAATAATATTATTACGCAAAATTATAATTAAAACATTTACAAATGTTAAATATATGTAAAGTTTACTTACCTAGCAAATTCAGCTCTCGATAGTTGTTCCATAACTTTGTTTTTCAGTGTGAAGAGAACACAATACATAAAACACGTCCGATCTCACTAAAAATCCAACACATACTAAAAAATACTCGACTCTAACTCGCGATAGAAAAAAAAGAAATAACATTGAGTTTTTTTCTCTCTCCAACGGCATCTGTTCAGCTCCGGCAAATAAAAACGGGCCGACTACCTGGGGTGGCCCAAACTGGTTTCAGATGTCATTCACAATTCTACATTATTATTATTATTTGAAATGTCACTAACTATTGATATTTCAAGAGAAAAATATTTAGAATTTTTTTTTTTTATGAAATAAACAAAATTTTTAATATTTAGATCTGTGGGTACCCGGTTGCTAAAAGACGTCGGTAAAGTTGGTTACTAACATAAGGGTTATACTATCGAGACTTTCTCTGTCTTTTTTAATTTTGCTTCTCTGTAAAGAGTGTGAAGTATCATCTTTTTTTGTGAGTCTAATATTTTCTTTAATTGTCAGTATTTTCGTTCTCATGCTGTGGCTGAGCGCCCATCTTTGACGCGCAGATATTGAGTCTACGGCAAGGTTATCAGTTAATTGATTGCTAGCATCAGCGTTGATGGTCTGTTCAAGTGTCAAGTCGACCGGCGATCGAGCAAATTTAGCGGAGGTTCTTTTGATTCCAAAGGCGCCTCGACGAAATTCATCTACCAAAGACGAATTTTTATTATACAAGTCGATCAAATTACTTAAGTATAATAGGGCCCATCGAGCATAGTTGGGCTGGTTAAGCGAAAAAAATAAATCAACCGCCACAAAAAAGCGAACGGCCGACGCGTTCCGCTTAACCGAGTAAGTAAAGAAACGATGAAAGTAGTGGTATTTCACTGGCGACACGCCGAAACGCGTCTCCCACTTATGCTACACCTCTCATGTCTCTTTACAATGCCAGACTAGAGTCAAGCTCAACAGGGTCTTCTTTTCCCGCTGATTTTTCCAAGCCCGTTCCCTTGGCTGTGGTTTCGCCAGAAAGTAGGTAGGGACAGTGTGAATCTCGTTAATCCATTCATGCGCGTCACTAATTAGATGAGGCATTTGGCTATTAAATTTGTTTATTTTCTCAAAAATAATACAATATATTCCCTTTTATAAGGTAGAAAGAAAGTAATAATACAATTTATTGTACATTATATTTAAAAATTTTATTTCTTCTGAAGGAAGTAGTTTTAAAAAATAAAATGACGTGAAGCGTCTTCTTCTCTCTAAGTGGTATTCCGGTTCGCATTTGTCCTTTTCTCGCATGGTAGTCGTCCTCGTTTCACCTTGGTTTCCTTTTCGCGTTCCCCACGTCTTTGGGTAGCCCAGGAAATGCTGGTTAGCATTGATGTTAAACGGTCCTCCGGACCTTCTTAGCCGTAATCCAGGTGGGCGCGCGCAATGGAAGTTGTTGTGCGCGTGATGTGCATGACGATGTCTATCGCCGTTTTCCTGGTGACCCCTATGGTCTTCATGGCGTTCGAGGTGCTGTGAGGAATGGCACCTCTACTCCCGAACACCAGGGGCACCACCTCCACCGTTGTTACGTTCATCTGGGCCCGGACTGGATCGGCAAGGACCAGGTACTTAGTCTTTTTCTCTAAGTAGGCCTCAGCGAGTGCCTGCTCTTGTTCAAATCTAATGGTCACATCCATAATGAACGCCCTGTCCCCTCTTTTAATTAGGAGGTCGGGCTTCAGGAGAGAACCATTAGGAGCACGGAAACTTTGCTCTTTAAATATGGTGTAACTGCTAGGCAAGGCTGAGGCGATGAGTTGTACCACTTTGTTGTGTCGGTGGATACGGGCTGGCTTGCCGGCAACACATTCTCCAATTATGTGTGCCAGCGTTTCATTTTTATTCGGCATAGGATGCTTAGTTCGGTACTTCCTGCTCTTATCAGGGCCTCTCGATTTCCAAAAGTGTTTGTTCTTATTCGCAGCATGTCTATGAATTCTCCAGGTTGTAGGGCTTGTTGATTGAGTAACCAGTAGTTAGTGTTACTGTTGTTTTTGAAACTCATGACGCCTTTTCCTTGTGACGTCAGGTTAGCCCACTTTTGGTGTTCTTCGATTTTTGCCTGGAGTTTGGCGCTGTTCAGCTTCTGTAGACTTGATGGGATGGTGATATTGAGCTTTTCTGCGTTGGCTTTAGTTCTTTTGCAGAAGTCTTCATTCCTTGCCAGCGACCGCAGCAGCGGATCCTGATCTGCTGCAAATACCGACAAGGCTCTGATGTTGTTGAGCGTCACTATGTTTTTCGGTTTTGGAAGTCCGAGGCCCCCATCCCTCTTCCTAGTATAGACGAGGTGATCTGTGGTGGAAGTAGCCAGGTGTAAGATGTTCTTGCATACCCCTCTTATATGGTCATCGATACTCTCAAGTGTTGTTTGAGTTGGAACGTCATTGTTTAGACGGTGAGAGAACTTGGGCATAATGTGTTGAGCCAATAACGTTACTTTTTGTATTGGCTTTAAGGAGAGCTTTTTACATCTTGTTGTCGCTTCCAAGATTTTATGGAATTGGTGTTTGTTTGACAACCCTTCATTGATAGTGAAGGAAAGCCCAAGGTATTCAAAGGGCTCATCAACTTCATAGTTTCTCAGCTCTTTTCCTTGGATGTTGGTTTTGGTATTTATTGTTGCCCATGTCCTCCTTCCGCTGATTATGCCAAAGCTGGCACTTTTCTCACTGGAGATGTTTAGGCCAACCCTATCAAGTTCTTCCATTATTAGTTTTTGCAAGTTTTTGCATTAGTTTTTGCTCATCCCTGGCCATAAGGAAGAGATCATTGGCAAACGCTAGGATGGAAAGATTTTTGTTCGGCAGGATAGGGAACCCTGGCATCTCCTCCACACTTGAAAGCATTCGATCGACCATGATGTTGAAAATTATGGGGGAGAGGGGGTCTCCTTGTTTTACCCCTTGTTTTATAGTTAGGCTGATGTTAGTGCCAGTAAATGTTGTGGTTGTCCTGGTGTACATATCCCGGATGATGTTTCTCAAGGCAGCTGGTATGTCTCGTTCTTGCAGCTCGTCCTGTATGGCATCGTGTGGTACGGAGTCGAACGCTTTGCTCAGATCCAGTTGAGCAGCTGCCAGTGATGTTGTTTTCCCCTTTTTTATACAGTAGTCAAGGAGAGTGGCGTTTATATGACAACCGTTCCCCGACACGAAACCTCGTTGCCTTATAGACAGCTCAAGATGTTTGTTGAGCTCGTCTTTAATACAGGAGTTGTAGAGTCTTGAGAGCACGGAAGAGATGGTAATCGGCCTCCAGTTCTTTATGAGGTTGAGATCCTTTCCCATTTTGGGTATGAGGGTGGTTCTGTTTTTCTTCCATGCCGCGGGATTATGTCCGGTACAGTTGACCACATTAAAAATTGTCACGAGGCATTGCGTTACACCATGTACTCGTAGGTGCGCCTTTAATAGTCCATCGGGTTCAGCGTCTCCATTTGTTTTTAGCCTTTGAATCTTCTTGTTGACTTGTTTTGTTGTTATTTCGCCAACGGGGTTATCGTTGTTTATCTTGTTCACCCCATATTTGTTCGTAAGCTTCCTTGACTTGACTTACCGGAAGCTGTGGCTTTTTGATGTTTATCAGCTCTTCCACATTTCCTTGGACCACCATTTCAGCAAGCTGCGAAGGGTTCTTCTTAAAAAGTTCCTGTGTTTTAGCGTAGATGGTCTTTTTCGCTGTTGTTCGTTCGCAGTATTTGTACTTTTTGTGTTTATTTTTGGAACCTTTTGGTGGCTGGTTGTTGTTCTTTAGGAACCTGGTGAGGGACTCTACTGCTTCGTTTATCTCCCCCTCATCCGGAAACCGATGCCGCAGGAAACCCCGAAGCTTGATCCCTTCTTTGAACAGTTGGGGCTCGTCCGCCAGCTTCCTTCTGATCTCTTTTCACCAGGAGAAGATGTTTGGAGCGGCGGTGTTCATTTTACCAGGCCCGGTGGTCGGTGGAGTCTGTGGAGGCCTTTGTGGAGTCGCTGGACTTTTTGGTGTTGGATTTGTTTGTTTGGTTTGTGGTTGTCTTTTTTGGTGCTTAACTACTTCCGTTCCCTATTGGAGCATGGATGGTTTCTAGCGGGGAATTTTGCCTTTCGCCGTTCTCATCTTTGGACTCGATGTCGTCTCTGCAGATGTTCGTGCAATGGCTCCCTATTGGTAGGGGAGAGACGACGCAGTCTCTTGATGGACCGGCGATTGGACTCGGTGGCCGCTTGGTGGCCGGGGAGGTTTTGGTGTAATTCTCACCTTTTTCTCGGAGGGCTGGTAGATTTTTGTTTGTCCTCCTTGTATTTCTTCCCTCTGGTGGTGGTGGTGGGGGGGGGGATGGTGTCCTATCCCTTCCTTCTTTAGCCATGAATTCGGCGAGGAGGGGTGGTGGGTGAGACCCCTTCTTCAGTGTAGCGATACGGTCTCTGATTTGCTTCGCTGTTCGGCCTTGGATTTGCTCCGCAAGTCTACCGGAGTAGTTTTTCTCGTGTGCGAGCTGTATGTAGAGTGTTACCAGCTCGTTGGTTTGTTCTTCCGTCCAGTTGGATGTTCCTCTTGAAGTGTGTTGGCTAGGTTTGGGTGCCAGCTGTTTTTGCTTTTGGACATTTCTTGATTTTGGTTAGTCCACTCTTGGTGTTGAACTTTCTTCGGCATTCAAGGCATGGATGTTTACCTTCTTCTTCTTGCGTCTTCATCCCTTTACATTTTGCATGGTGACATATTCCTGCGTGGTACTTGGAATATGGTTTGTCGCATTTGCTGCACAGAAACATCATCTGGGTGGATTGGTGATGTGTGTCATAATGGTCCTTTAGAGCACTGGATTTGGTCAAGGGTCTATTGCAAGATTTACACTTCCCTGGACGGAATGGGATGTTGTAGTTGTCGATCCGGTGGCTCGTGTCCGCGTCCACGCTTTCAGCGTCGCTTGACGCAACGTCATGGTCGTCATCGGTGGTCCGATCTGTTTCATCCGAGGCTGGTTGTTTTGGACCGTGGCTAACCGTTTATTTTCACCCTCGACGATGGTTAACCAGCCGAGAGCAAGGGGGTGGAGGGGCTGCCTCCTTTAAGCCCATTAATACCGCCAGGGCTTTGACGGGCGACCTTTTAACAACGGTCCGCACGCTGATTCGATCCGTCCCCTTTTGCGAAAACAGGGCCACCACGTGAAGGTGAGAGGTACGGTCTTGATGTCACCGGAGTATGTTTCGGCCGAAGCCTTTCCTCGTTATGTGACACCCTGGATCCAACCCAAGTTGACAATTCGGGTTGGAAGCCTTTGGATCGGGTCCCAGCACAGAGCGATTAACATTCTAAGTGCCAGAACCCGACGGTCCGAGAGTGGGCTGCTTCGCCGACACTGCTCAAGCAGACGCTTTCTGCCGGGTGTCATTGGCTGCCGATTTCGTGCCGGCCGACCAGATCGGAGACACCATAGAGAGGGATGCAACCCCATTGTCAAGACAGCGGGACGGTTCAGCACGAACTCGCGATGGTCTTTGTCTTACGTGAACCCCTTCGGTACGAACTCCCAGGAGTCGCACTTGTCAGGGTCCCGATTCGCCCGCCTGTTCACCGTTTCCCGCTGCCTCGCCAACAGAGCGCACCTCACTCCCCCCGCATCTGCCTCTACGATCCGTTCGGCGCACAAAGCCACCACTCCGAACCCCCCAAAGAGAGTCATAGTTACTCCCGCCGTTTACCCGCGCTTGCTTGAATTTCTTCACGTTGACATTCAGAGCACTGGGCAGAAATCACATTGCGTCAACACCCGCATGGGCCATCGCAATGCTTTGTTTTAATTAGACAGTTGGATTTCCCTAGTCCGTGCCAGTTCTGAGTTGACCGTTAAATGGCGGCCGAAGAGAGCGCACCGGGGTCGATTCAAAAGCCAATTTGTGTATATTACGGTACATCTGGTTACTTGAATCTTTGTGTTCTTGGGTGGCTTGTCTTTCTTTGGTCAAATAAAATGCGTAGCAAGTCTGATGATAAGCAATAGCTTGGTTTTCAAGCTTTGACAAGATTTCCCGAATCATCGAGTTTTCTAGCTATTTGTTTTATTTGTTGAGTAACATGGCCACTTTGAGGCCACTTCCCAGAATTTTTCCTTACGCAATTGCAAAACAAGCATGTACTTTTGTTGGACGACGATGCTGTTGATATTGACGCTTCGTGAAATAATAAAATTCATTTTATGAATAGAAATTCATTGAGAAAAAAATGGTTTTGAGCGTAAACAATAAATTGATCAAGAATTTATTAAATATTTCTTTAATTTTTATCATGTTAAATAAAAATCTGTTAATGAATTATTTATCTATATTATTTTTATTTTAATTTTATAAAAATATTTTCGTTTTTTTTGTTAGTCCCTGTTTAAATAAAAACCAAAACATTTTCCTACCTCATCCAAATCCGTAGAAATGTGAGATGTGACGTCATCATTACTTTCTTCACCCTCAGTAACTGCTTTACTGCAATGAACACTAGAATCTGGGCACTCTGTACCTTCATCAGCAATGGAAGTATTGACATGCTCCTAGAATTAATTTGTTATATTTAATGTTTGAGATTTTCTTTTTATGAAAAGCTTTATTTACATCGATAACATTTTTTTTGTCTTATTTTCTACGGGAAATTTTTTAGAAAAATAATAAATACTGAAAGAAGGTAGAAACTGAAAAAATTAATTCTATTAGATAATAATTAAAAGAATCATTATAATATTATACTTACTGAATACTCTGTATCAAAAATTTCAAATTCTCCATTGTATTTATTTCCTAAAACAGTTACTTTTTTGTAACACGTGGTGTGATAACCTACAAAATCGAGTACTGCTTTAGTAAGTTCAACTTCATAATATTTAAAGTTTTTCTTTTTACGAAAAGCTAACTTTAACGAACAATTTTTAAAAGTTTCATCAGTAAAATCAATTAAAGAATCGTCCGAGCCACACAAAAAACACTTTTTAGCCATTTTTTGTCACACCGATACAGAATAACACGTGTTTTCTCCAAAGTAATGCGCACTGTTTACGATGTGGAGGTTAGAGGTATCTCCACCCTCCATAGTTTACATACCGAGCATGCGCACTGTCTCATATTCGGGGTCCCATCACATGCGACTGCAATGTTGTGTCCTTTATTATTACACGGTATACTAACTTCGGATCTCTCTGTCACACATTTCCACTCGCGTCGAAATTAAAATCTTTAAAATTCGCAAACCATTATTAGGACCGAATTTTTTGCAGACAACCCTATATCAACGTGTTCGCAATAAAACAGCGTTTACGTTGATATAAAATTTTCTATTATCAATTCAAGTGAAAGTAACTGGTATTGACATACATGTTTATACCTGGCAACCCAGTAGTTCGTCCAGGTAAATAATAGGCAACCCAATGGCTGCACATTCTATACGTTTTGTACTTTAAGTCAGAATAAAATTTTCTTATTATCTTGATGTTACAAAATTTAATTAAAAATAATTTTTTTTAAATATTAAAAATAGCCTGTCCAGGATTTTTTTTGCTAACCCATTTTAATATATTTTCTAATATACTAAATTTATTATAAAATACGTTTCACTCTATTATCAACTCGGTGAAGGTCGATTTAGGTTTGGATCTTCTACTATAAACGAAACGAAGGATCTTGACGATGGTCTTCGGTATTGCGAGCTTGCTCCTGTAAACGAAACAAGGGATTTTGACGAGCTTCACGATGGTGTTCGGTATTGCGAGCTTGCTCCTGTAAACGAAGCGAAGGATCTTGACGAGCTTGACGATGGTTTTCGGTGTTGCGAACTTCAACAACAAGTCGCACTCAAGTAACTAATATTCGAATTAGTCCAGATTATAAACTAAAGTTGTAGAAACCGGGGGGTCTGGGGGGTGTGGAGCACCTTCCAGAAACACTCAAACTATGATGGATAAATTTGCAAATTTATGGTTATGAGTATTAAGCGATAATGGTAAAAGCTTTTAGCACAAAAAATATAAAGCAGTGACCAAGAATTGAGTGGCTCTGTGGAATAACGAGGTAAGTCTATTAACCTTGTTTTTAAGATAACTTGCTCAAACGAAGGCAAATACATATGCCTAGTTACCCCCTAAATATGAATTCATAGAAATAACTACAAAGTGGATTTTGAATCATTTTTATATAGTGCAGTTTCTTATTATATCCGGTAAGTATCGGATTATAGAATACATTATGTAGTTATTAATAAAAAAACTATTCTAAACTATTCTTGGGAAATGCGTTTGTTATGAAATATAAGACTTTATAAAAATATTTGGTATATATTAGTAAACATATAAAAGGTAAAGTTGTTACTCAAACAATTTAATTTTATTAATTTGTTATTAAATTTATTAATAATTATAATTATATATTATTATTTATATATTATAATTTATTAATAATAATAATTATATATTATTATTAATAAATATAGGTATAATTAATATTAATATAATCCCGAAGATTATTATTGTTCGAACGTCTTACTGCATAGATAGTTTATAAAATAATTTAAAGAAAACACACTAACAAAAAATTAAATAAAACTGTTCTCATTAAATTAAAATTTCAAAAACACAAATAATCAAAAATTAAAGGAAAGTAATAGTACAACAATGTTGATACATTGTATGCTAATTTAAAAAAACATAACAAACCGTGTTATTTAAAAAAAATTAACCATTAGGGCTTATAAAAATAAATAATGGTTACTGAAAGAATTCCCAGATGTTGTGAATCCAGCAGCTTACTTTCGGTTTGAGCGGTGCCTTCTTTGAACTAATAAAACTTCCGCAAAATTTAATTGTTTTACCTGAAATATTCAAAGAATATTTTCCAAATGTTGTACTTACCAAAATATACTAAAACAAAATCTGTTTTAAAAATTTCCAACTGTGCATTACCTCCCGTAAGAAGTACCTACATAAAGCACAGCTTTTGCAGGAAAGAAATATTATTTTACTTAGTTCCATTTATTCTTTTGTGTGAAATACATTAATAACTTTGGGTATCAAAACAAATTATTTGTGCAAAATGAGTGGCATTTCAACTAGTGATAGTGATTTTGACTTTAAACTTGAGAAAGAAAACAGGAAGGAAGAAAATTGAAACAGTAGCACATTATGCTAAAATAATAAAATCTAGCAGGTCTGAGCCATTTATAATGGTTGACGGAAGTCAAGATGGTTTCCTAGGTAATTATGAAGCAGCTTTAAAAAATGAAGTAAAAAAACCAAAATCACTCCTCATCTCTAAAGCGTGTTTTATAACTTATGAACCAAATAATACAGTTAAAGTGTCGCAAAACTATAATATCACAGGAGCATCAACGTATTCTGTGTCGTGTAAAATTAAATTGAAAGATTTGAAACTATTTAGACCTCCTGTGCAAGGTATTTCGGCAGCAAAAAAAAAAGATGTACTACAGCTTCTTCGCTATATCGAAAAAAAACATCATAGGTTTTATGAAAATTTAGTTGCCTCTGAAGCAGTAACTAATGAGGAAGAAGATATGATCACTGATTCTGATTAAAAATGTTATTTGTATTGTGCCTTATCAGTAATTAATTATTAAATAAACGATTAAAAATTAATTCAATCTATTATTTTAGTAAATAATAATAAAATTAACTGCAGGTATTTGGTATACAAAAGTGTACATCTTGTTAGATACTTCGGTCTTCTGGGTTTACTTACCTCGTAAACTTACAAACATAATTTGCCTTGGGTAGTCAGCGGTCCTCCACTTCAAATACAAGTATCCGAGGGAGGCCAGGTTCGAAAATTAGCTTACTTTTGGGCTGGGCAGCTTGTCATTAAAACACAAGATACATCAAAAAATCGTATAATATAAATTATTAAAATGGTATGCACATTATTCACAAAACATTATAAGTTTAGTCACCTTAGCATTTCTTAAATATTCTTTAATTAAAATAGATAATCATTATTATCCAAACCTGCTCCTTTATCGTGGAGTAACATTAATATTACTTTGTCTACACTTAATTCATACCAATTCGCCTATGGTTTAATCAATACACGTTATTGTAATATAGCTTTAATCGTTTCAGCTATTTAAGTTACTAGGTTGGCTTATGGCCAAGAAATTGATCCTGTCAATTACTAGGATTTTATTGTCAATTTATAGACCATTGGTCTAGTCATCAATTGCGCGGCACTTTACACAAACGCACTGTCTTATATCTAATACAAAATTGTTACCTTTAGGTGACATCGATAGGTGGTAAGTTGTAGTAACGATACTTCTCTAATTGGAGACAACACCCCCTGGGTAGTATGATTGATTCCCCAAATAACGTGGTCCATAGAATGCGTGGATTAGTTGTTATTCGGATGTTTACTCTTTAATTGAATTAGATAGGTTATGAAGCGCGTTAATTGCTAGCGCTAACCATTGCTCCGTTGCTATTGCGTTATGTTGGTTTTATTAACCAATTTTGCGGTAGCACAAACATTTAATATTTAGCTTTACCAGCTGTCGATGGTAACTACCGGATCGAATTCTATATTTACTGCGTTATTCATTTATTTTCACAAAGTGTTTTATTAATCACTTGTAAGGTAATTATTTAGTCGAAAATTTGATCTCTTTATTCGTAAACGGCCCGTAATTATATTAACAGGTATATTTAATTTTATTTGCACTAAACTATTTAACTTTATTTCGATAATTTAATCTTAGCCGTTCTTTATTATTAATTTAAGGAATATTTTCCCAATTCGAAACATTGCGCTTTTCGAGACGATATTTCTTGTGGCTCCCGGTAATTTTATAAGTTTCCCAAATTGTAGAAACGATATTTTAACCGAGTAGCGCGTACGCTATGTTAGAAAATTACATCCTCTTGCTTTCGAGGTTTCGGAGGAACTTACTGGTTTTTCTACCCTTTCCTATTACTTTTGCATATTTTCCCACTGCCTCTTGGCGGTTATCACGGCTTGCATTATTCTGCACTTTTGCGCGTGGGTGTCTCGGACGGACACGTGTCACCCAGTCAGCTTAACACTGCCTTTCTTTTTAGTATTATAGCTTTGACTCATATTCAGGTAATATTTGGTCGACTTTAATTGCATTTATGCTAGACTTTATCTTATCTTATGCTGAGACAAGTCGCGCTTTCTTGGCGTCGCTAGAGATTAGTTATTATTTTGCTACAATATGTTTATACAAAGTATATTAATTTTAGGTATGAATTTATAGAAAATTCGACTTTATAGCTTTAAATTGCTATTTCGTGTTACGTAAAAAAGTGGAGCGTAACAATCTTCACTTTGGTATTGAATATTTTTGTATGGGTGGAATAACGAGGTAAATCAACTTTGAGAAATATATTATATTTTAAAAAGCAATAAATATTTTAAAATAATTTGATTTTATAAAAGATTTCAATTTACAACAAGTTATTTAACACAAAAAAAAATGTTCTGATAAATAATAACATTTCCTATTCTATAATAAACCCCTTTGAAACCTTTAATTGCGTTTATCTCAAAACTATGATTTTCTACTTACCTCGTTATTCCACAGAGCCATACAATTGGGGGGAGGGCGGTTATGAATTCTCCCCAGTATAATATGTCATCGTTCTCAAGTAAACCAAAACGCTATAATAAACACTACTCATAATCTGTAAACATTGAATGTTTTACGTGCGTGAAGTTAGCCCCCCAATTTTTGAATTTTTAAATTTTGATGGTTGTGCTGAGTTGTGCTAGTGTTGTGCCAACTTGTGCCGATCGAAGAAAAACAATTTAGTTATTCGTTTACGCTTAAAATTAAAAAAATCGATTTTTACGTTAGCCCCCCAATTTTGAAAAAATGAAATTTTTTTTGTTGTGCTAAATTGTGCTAGTTGTTCTAAACATTGTGCTAAAATTTTAATCTAATAGGATTAACCGTTTTTGTAAAAAAAACAAAAACGATTTTGAGTTAGTCCCCATTTTGAAAAAATGAAATTTTTGTTGTGCTAAATTGTGCTAGTTGTTCTAAACATTGTGCTAAAATTTTAATCTAATAGGATTAACCGTTTTCGTAAAAAACACAAAAAACGATTTTGAGTTAGCCCCCCAATTTTGAAAAAATGAATTTTTTTTGTTGTGCTAAATTGTGCTAGTTGTTCTAAACATTGTGCTAAAATTTTAATCTAATAGGATTAACCGTTTTCGTAAAAACACAAAAACGATTTTGAGTTAGCCCCATTTTGAAAAAATGAAAATTTTTTGTTGTGCTAAATTGTGCTAGTTGTTCTGAACATTGTGCTAAAATTTTAGTCTAATAGGATTAACCGTTTTCGTAAAAAACACAAAAAACGATTTTGAGTTAGCCCCCCAATTTTGAAAAAATGAAATTTTGACCGTTTAATATCGCCGTAATTTGATCAATATCAATCAAAGTCAAGGTCAATGATGTAAATCGGCCATTGATGTCAATAACCGGCCAATGACTTCAACACCCAATTATGCTGGCCATTAATGTCATTATCCGGCCATTGACGTCAATGCCCGTTAACACTGGCCAATGATGTAAATATTTTATCTGATTGTAATACTTACAATAGGTCAATAACGTTAATGGCCAAAAGGATTGGACAATGATGATATCAGAGAATCATTGACCGTAACTTATATACAGGGTTTACACCAAAACGCACAAAAATAAAACTTGGAATTTGTTTTGGATGAACCAAATAATTATAATTATAATTGTTTTGTTTCGAAAATTTTTTCAAATTTGAAAAATATTGTAAATCTTTAAAAAATTGTAAATAAAGGGGAACCCCAAAAATTTTACTTGGCGCGCAGGGTCGAAACACGATTTAAGAGAGGAATACATAACAAATCTATGCGACAGATGGCGCGGTACATAACAAATAATAAAATTGGCTGTAGACACTATCAGTACTATTTAAATTAAACTTGTTTAATGTGCGAAACATAAATATACGGAGAAGGCAATAAGCAAATTTGAGGAATAACGAATTAATTTTATTTAGAAAATTGCAACATTTTAGTAAAAGCAAAATTTATTGATTTTCTTTACATAAGTATCATCTAGAATCAACGGATTTCGAGTTATGCATTAAATTAAGAGAAAAAATGTAAACAAATTCCAAGTTTTATTTTTATGCGTTTTTTGTGTACACCCTGTATATAAGTTACGGTCAATGATTCTCTGATATCATCATTGTCCAATCCTTTTTGTCCATTAACTTTATTGACCTATTGTAAGTATTACATCAGATATATATATTTACATCATTGGCCAGTGTTAACGGGCATTGACGTCAATGCCGGATAATGACATTAATGCCAGCATAATTGGTGTTGAAATCATTGGCCGGTTATTGACATCAATCAGAGTATTATGTATCACAAAACGTTATTTTAAAGGTGACCGTTTGAAATAGCATCAAGATTTACGTCAAACCGGTGACACTTTCAAGATTAAGAAAACCTTTATTGCAATCATCATGCCATAATCTTTACAATAAAGGTTTTTAGCCTTTAAATTGTCACTGGCTTGACGTAAACCTTTATTGTATTTCATAACGGTCACCTTTAAATAACGTTTTGTGTACATAATACACCTGAATACCGATTTACATCATTGACCGTGACTTTGATTGATATTGATCAAATTACGGCGATATTAAACGGTTAATCCTATTTTTTTACAAAATTTTAGCACACAGTTTAGAACAACTAGCACAATTTAGCACAACAAAAAATTTCATTTTTTCAAAAATGGGGCTAACTCAAAATCGTTTTGTGTTTTTACGAAAACGGTTAATCCTATTAGACTAAAATATTAGCACAATGTTCAGAACAACTAGCACAATTTAGCACAATAAAAAATTTCATTTTTCAAAATGGGGCTAACTCAAAATCGTTTTTGTGTTTTTACGAAAACGGTTAATCCTATTAGACTAAAATATTAGCACAATGTTCAGAACAACTAGCACAATTTAGCACAACAAAAAAATTTCATTTTTTCAAAAATGGGGGCTAACTTAAAATCGATTTTTTGTTTTACGAAAACGGATATAACTAATTAGATTCTAAAATATTAGCACAATGTTCAGAACACTAGCACAATTAGCACAACCATAAAATTTCAATTTCAAAAATGGGGGCTAACTTCAAGATCGTTTTTATTTTTACGAAAACGGTTAATCCATTAGACTATTTTAGAAAGTTCAAACAACCCAGCCATTTACTTCAACAAATAAATTTAATTATTTCAAAAAAATGGAGGGCAATAAAATGATTTTTACTTTTAAGCGAAACATACTAAATTGTTCAAATTTCAGACCTACAATTGGCACAACATAGCACTAACTTAAAATTTACTTGCATTCAAAATTTAAAAATAGTTCAAAAACTGAGTAACTTCACTTCAACGAATTTATATTGCAGAAAGCACTGGAGGTGTTCAACAGATATATTATTATAGAATTAAATACTAATAATGACCATTACTTTTCATGAATTAGAATTTATTATGAAGTTACAAAATAAACAGCTTAAATAGGTAATTCATAATTTTCCTTACTTCAAACTTAAAGTTTTCAATATTACAAATATATATTAATTTTGCTATTTTAAAATTTTATTCACAGTTTGGTTTCAATTTGTATTGGTATTTTCGGAATGTATACCACACGATAAACACTTCTATTAAATTTGAGAATTGCAAAAACAGAGATTGTGCATATTAAAATCATATTATTTATTATGATTATTTTAAATAATTTTTTTCCATCAACTTTTGCCGAATTCTATTCAGATACTTGTATTTTCTGATAGTTCCACATCATAAATCCAGTATAAAGTTGAAAGTAACTTTCATAAACATATTATTCATTACTTAACTTTATAAACTATGAAAGGTTAATTCATATTACAATCATAACTTATATTTTTACTTTTTGCTATTTTGACTTGAGTTGAACTTTTATAATCAAGTTTGGTTGAATTTGTAACCTCAGCTACTTTATTTTCTTGGAATCGTTAACCTCACATCGGATATAACCTTCTTGGGTAATTAATATAACTTTGCATTAAAATTTTGCATGATGTAGCTAAAATATGTAGAGTTAATTATAATTTTGAAAATAAACTTAATACTAACCTGATTATGACCCGGAAATTTAATTGATCGTTACACTGCTCTTGATTGTAAGTCTGTAAAAATTATAATCAATAAATAAGTGAATAAATACATAAGTAAAATACATACTCTAGCAATGAAACAAATAATGATGGCGATGGTACTTAAAACTGTTAATAAAGCTAATGAAACAGGTTAACCTCATAAAGTACCAACATAACCTTACATTTTGTAATACCGCGTAGCGAGTATTAAGTCACTTTACGGATTCCTTTGCTTTATTAACAAGTTTTTTGCACAGTTTGGTAATAAGCCTCAGCATAGTTGCCCTTAGTTTGTCATTCGCAATTTATACTATAGCACGCGATCGAAACAACTTCTGAAAATCACTTAACATTTTTTGAGAAGACTTCGGACGCTTGCTACAATACAAAGAAGTTTGTTTATGCACTTGCCGTCCAGTTGTACACTCTGAAAAATGATTTTGCCAAGCTAACAAATACGGATTAGTTGATGAAATATTATTTGGTGTAACACAAAACTAGTTGTTTTAACAAATATTTTTTTTGGCATTTGTTGTGGTAAAAGAAATGAAAATGTTGTAGTAAATAATACAATTTTGTTATCTGAAATAAAATATTTGATTCTACTAAGCACATATTTTTGTTGTCAGAAATGTAACATTTGTTAATCAATAATTCAACAAATATACATTTGTTACATTAGAAATCCGTTAAACCGAACGTTTACGAGTAATGCGTCGAATAGTCATTAGTACATACTAAGTAGCCGTATGTCGACGTGCTTTAATTATTTTAATGCAAGTTACTATAAAAAAAATGAGTGTAGCCGAAATTTTAGAAAAGTGGCAGTTATCTGAACTCGTCGCAGTATTCGAAGGTAAGTAAAATAAAAATTAGATTACAACAAAAGATTTTATTCGCAATCGGTCGGTAATTGCTCGTTTCCCGACTTTAAAAAGTTTGAACGTAGCATATTGTTAACTACTAAAATCAACCGGTGTGTAATGAAAATTATTCACTCGTTATACCACGTGCCGGTCAGTAATGAACAAATGGGCGTGGTTTTAACGTAAATAGAAGCTGCTGATACAAATGTCAAATATAGTTAGGTTATAACAATAATTAGAAATCATAATTGGGCGTGCAAATTATAAAACATTTTAATTAGAATAATTGCTTATTGCAAGTGATAGCCCTTTTTAAATTTTCGCTAAGATTTATTTGTTGCTAGTTTAAAAATATTTGGATGATCCGATAAGTTTAAGCTTCGACATCGAAAAGTTTTGTTAACAATTCCTGGCATTTTATCGTTCAAATTATTGATGTATAAGTACATATTGTGACATTTGAATACTTATTTATGGTAAGTCCTATAATACTTCTCATTTTCTTGTTAAAATTTATTTGTTACAGTCAGGGTTCGCAGTTTGGAACCGTAGAAGTCTTCTGACGATTGGCTACACCGTTACACTTTATTTGCTACATGACACCAGAAGTGCAACCTAGATTAGCCTAGCTTATCATAAAACCAACCTAGAAAGTTTAAATAATTTTATTATGGAATATTATGCAATTTTGAAAATTATTGAAAATATAAGAAGATTACTTAAGAGTAACTAATGTTTACAAGTTTTCTTCCGAAGATTTACGTATTCTTTAACAATTACAATCCATTCCGGGCGCGTTATTAAGAATGATCGAGAATGATAGGTTTTGTATCACGAATGTGGATACTTATTTTATTTTCTAAAAAGTTTACATCTTCTATTTTCATTTTATACAGCTGATCACTTCGACATGCACAGCTAACGCCGATTATTAAAGCAACCTAGAAAGTTTAATCAATTATGTTCATTGTATGTGAGTACAAAATTTATAATTTTACCTTTTGTAGAAGAAATTCTATAGGCGCATCACTTAAAAATCTATCAATTTCAGTTTTATGTAAAACACCTGATTTTTTTGGCTTGAACCCAACATTTTGCTTCTTCAAAAAAGCTCTCAATTTCGCAAATTTTGAAATATCTGTATTATCTTTAATATTGAATGTTGTTCGTAGCATTGAATAAGTTGCCCATAACGTAGAAGGTTTTTGTCTTTCGACAATTCACTAAAATAAGCAAGCACCACACTTTCTGAATTATTCCGTGCTTGTTTATTGTAACGCCAATCCATGTAAGCTTTGTAGGCTTTTCATACCTTGCCTTACTTTTGTTGGGTAACAAATCACCTACTGCATTTTCTGCAACTTCTCGAAGCTCTGGTGGAGTACAAGATAATTCACTCATAATCACAATGCGACAAAAACAATAATACTAATTATTGTCAAAAAAACGCACGGTAATTTTGCTTTGACGCCTACTAAAATAATTATCACTAACGTGATATGAGCTATTAAAAGTAGAGGCGCTGATACAAATGTCAAATATGACATAACTTAATATAAATTTGAAAACGCATTATTTCCATTAAACCAACCCCAACTTCACGATTGCGAATAAAATAGTATACATGCTTCGGCGTAAAGCGTCATTACTAACTTCGGCAATTGCTGACCTCCGGCTTCGCCGTCGGTCAGCAGAACAGACCTCAGTTAGTAATGACTCGCTTTCCACCTCGCTATGTAATATACTATTATTTAACTGATGGCCATGGTCAGGAGGATCAAAATTTCATTTTAATTTCATGATTACCTATTACTATTCAAAATTAATGACTAAAATAAATTATTTTATAATTATTAGCAGTATAACAAAATTAATTTAGCGATAATTGTAAAACTTGTGCTTCCCCGACATTGCTTACTCTGCATATTTCATATTGGTCGGCGCCGGCCGGCGTAACCTTGATGTACTATGTTAATACGTAGGTACCATAGACTATTAGAAAGAATGGACACAGCTATTTACATATTTTAGTGTAACCATGATCATGTGACCAAAACCGTGTTTTTGTTTTGAAATGCTTGTTATGATCTACAGTACATTACGCCTGTTAATAGGGTTAGGTTGTCCGCATTTCAGAAAATTTATTTTTATCTTGCAAAAATATAGCTCCGTTATAAATTTATACTGCTGAATATGTTGTGTATAATGTGTAAAAAGTCAAAACTTAACGAAGAAGTTGTTATTTTTAGGTAAGTAAATTGTTATAATGTATACTATTTCAGTGGCGCACATTTCGAAGTTAAAAGAATTTCATCGACGTGTCTAAATTACAATTTTTACTTCATAGATGATATCATTTTCATATTATTCCACCATTACCACAATACCTATACTTGAAATAAGTAGATAATACAAATTTATTTTTTAGGATTTCGAAAACAATTTGTTTAAGATGTCTTTCAAGTAATTTGAGTGCCTCGGTAATATGAAATTATAAAAATTTTATTTTATTATTTAAAAATAAATTTTATTCGTTGTTTACATGTTGAAACCTAATTTTAATTTGACATTGAATCCAAGTACCTGCGAACCCACACGCACGCCTGTGGCATACAAAACAAACATCAGGACTTTGTTTACCTCCCCGCCTTTCTTATCAATGCTGAACGATGGCATCAAAACGTTATGTGTATTCGAATAGGACATGCTATGTCCATTCTTTCTATAGTCTATGGTAGGTACTATGTACCTTTTTAACATGATAGGTTCGTGTAGGTTTGAATAAAGAAAACAATATTATTTATACGCGTGCAAGTATAAATTTTAATTCAAACGAAATTTTTGTTTTCAGCGAATAGTACTACCTATTTATTAATTTTGTTAAGTTACAAAAAATAACATTGTATTTTTAGGCTTACTAATAAATACAGTATAATTATTAGAGACATTCAATGAATATACTACTAAAATTGAATTTGTTGTTGAAGATTTGAATATTTAAAAGGTTAACCGCCAGAGCGCTTTTTTTTCAAATTATTTGTATACAGGGTGTTGACTAACAATAAGCCTCTCGTTCATAGGAATTTAACATGTAAAATTATATTTTTGTAATTTACTGCTCCCCTAATTTCAATTAGGCTCAGTCAACACCCTATATGTATGTTAAATTGTATCCAAATTACAATTCAGTACAAGTTTTCATTTCTAAAATGCTTCCAATTGTCGGTTTTTTTCTCAGTTTTGAAAAATTTTATTTTTAATGTCATACCTGCAAGAACAATAAATTTGATCCAATTTTAGAAAACGCAATCAATATGGAAGCTTTTCAATGTCTCACCACTGATGTCATTAAGGAAATAATTCCCAAAATAGGACCGAGAGTTTTATTCATTAAACGATATAAGGAATATTTCGCCGAATCGGGTTCTGATAGTAATACTTGGAGTATTAGCGGTGGTTCTACTACAACTGATCATAGTAGCATACCATCTCCAGCATCTTCTATTGAGATTTCAGACTTCAACATTTTTAAACAGCTTTGTTGCAAATTGGATTTCTATTTCTAATGTAAAATATAAACGTAAATTTGTATTACTTATTGATGCAAAGGAAAATGATATACCTGTATTTGGTCAGATTAACTTGATTTTCGTAAACAAAAATAAAGAAGTTGGGTTTCTCTATGAAGAAATTCAAGTGCATGATCATAATAATCATGTTTGTGCGTATGAAGTAGCGTATGAACAAGTGACTCTTGTATCAATTTTGTTAATTATAAAGATTTATTTGAAGATCACGAAGCGTTTTTACATAGAATGGCCGATGGAAAATTATTCATAACTACTAAAATTTTATTCTAACAAGTAGTCTATTTTGTAAATTTATATTTTGTAGTAATTTTAGGTTTTCTTAGTTTTAGCTTATAGGTTTTATTTTACTGTTATATTTCGTAGAAATAAAATTGTGTTAAATACGATGAAATATTTTTATTTCGAAATTCATTATCCTACAAGCCCTAAAATAAATTGGCTGGTACTACAAATGCATTATTTAATACAACATATATTTTTTAGTTCGCCACAGCAAGAGTTTTACTTGGTACAACTAAATGAGCTTTGTTCGCATCAAGTAATGTATTACTTGTAATAACAAAGTTTAATTTTTTTATAATAACAAATGTTTTATTAGAAGCGACATAATTTTACTTGCTATATTAACAAATTTTTTTACTTGAAGCAACAAAGTTTTATTATTTATTACAACAAACCTTTTAGTTGAAGCAATCAAGTCATCTTTGTTACAATAACAAATTTCTTAGTTGAAGCAACAAAGTTTTACTTTTTATAAGAACTAATTGTTTTAGTTGGCGCAACAAATAAATGTTCAACAAAAATGAGTTTGTTGTAGCAGCAAATTTTTTGTTGAGGCTATAGTGACTAAAATAATTTGTTGATACAACTAAATTTTTGTCAGAGCGACAAATTTTTTTTAGAGTGTATTGGAAATTAAATTTCTCTTTATTGCTTTTCAGAAACAACTCGGCTGCAGGATTAAACTCGTTATAATTTATAGCCAAGAAGTTCATCATCACAGCTACGTACTCCGCCAACGGTGACGACATAAGGTTTCGGAACTTCTTCCGATTTATGTGATCTTCTGGCATAGACGCAATCACAGTAAGAACCTCATGAGGAAATCGTATCACTTGTGTGTAGAACGGTGAAACGATCAAATTTCTTCAGACTGGCCGTAATCATTTTTGTGCGGTACTGAAACTATAAAAATATGTACGATTTATAAATCAAAAAAATAAAAGACTAAGTTACCCTGCGTATTCAGCTTTTCTCGTTCTGCTTATGCCACCAGTAATTGTGTAGTTGTAATGCCTGCAATTCTCTGTGCAGATCAAGGAAGCGTTTCTCGGCAGCCGAAAAATCACATTGGTATTCATACCGAAGCCGAAATTCATTGTTATGGATCCTTACTATTCGTATATAGCTGTAAGGCTGTGCTTCGTGATCATCTATGATCCGCATGCGATTGATTTCTTTCTTAGGTACTCTTTTGTACGGCTAAAAGCACATTTAGTTCAATAGGTATATGTTACATATTTAAAATTTTCCACAAACAGCAAAAAACGTTGTAATTGCAAAATTTTTGGATTTCAGTATTTTTGAACTTTTCTAATCAAATATCATATATGTCAGCATGATGAAATTCTCGTAATATTATTTACTGCTAGTACCTAATTTGAAAAAATAGACAATCTTTTTCTTTACAGTAGAACAATGATTTATGAAATTAGCACTAAAAACTTAATATATTTATCTATTTGTTTCTTTTCTTTGCTAATTTTTAAAGCTCATCAATAAAATAGCAAATTATTTACAAGGAACTCTTTATTTCTCGTGGTTCACTGGGCTGTCCTTAATAATTTGCTTTCTCTTTCTTCGCTAATTTGTGTGAAAGGATGCTGCACATAGAAATATCGCGAAATTTTATCACATTGAACTCAATATTTATGATCATTATTCCAGTATATTTTCTAATCAATCTATATGATTTCCATCGCATAAATACTTTGAGAATACGGTTGTTGCAACATTGGTCATGCTATTAAATTTTATCCATTCTTGCGGATCCTTGATTTTGCTATCATTTTACTCATAATTTTGGGAATCTCATCCATAGAATTGTCTTAGAAATTTTGTTTCATAAATACTATTGTACAGAAAGGTAAATTTACAAGGGTACATGCTCCATTACATCTTTTACCACTTCTAGACAAACGGTATAATTACTTTTTCTATCTTTACTGTTCAGTTTGGTGAAAATTTTCTCAGATTTAAACAGTAGAAACTTCGTCCTGTTTTGCTATAGAAATTTTCCATAAGTCATTCATGATTAGTAACCAAGATTGTATCATTAAAATTATAAAGAAATTCTTTGTACACAGTTATGCGTATTTTGGACTGAAAAGCATCTCCTATCAACCATAAACGATTAAACACTTTTTCAGCATAATGGAGTTTTGTAAAATTTTTAGATTATTTAAAAATCTGACAGCCAGCCTTACGGTGATGAGCCTCGTTTCTGACATACTTAGTTATCGTCTTCCATATGCTGCATTTTGATTGACAATTCAAATTGTCATATTAAAATTTACAAGAATTGATCTTGGTAACACGAAAATGCAAGTGAAAGTCACTTGTCCATATCAACAATTTTTGAAAATAGCTACGGCTGACAATCAAACGTAGATATTTCTGGATATTTTTCTTTGAAAAGGCGATACATCTTCCATAAATTTAAATCCGGATTAAGACATTCTTTTTCAGTTTTTGCTCTTGAATAGTGACTTGGTTGTTTCGGAAAACTAGATATATGCTGCTTAATTAAGTCCCCGACAGAGTTCTTAAGGGGATGAGGCACTGGCGTATTCATGAAATCAAATACTTCCTGATTAATAGTAACTTCCACCTCCTGCTGCAATAAAAATTGAATATTAAAATTTAAAATTACACAATTATATTGTGTATGTATGCATTACATGCGAAGCAAAAAGAACTCACTTTTTGTTCCAGTATCTCCACTTGTGATTCTGCGTGTTTTAGACGACGAATTCCGGCAATAACGGACATCAAATGTAATCAATTGGTTTGGATCTTGTAATTGCATTACAAAGACGCTTTTTCTGAATAATAACTGCATTGATCGAGTAATTTATTATGCCACAAGTTTTCTTTTCTCACTCATGATTTTACACGAATTGTCTTTTGTTATAATTTTAATTGAAAATCCAGCTTGAAGGATCAATAATGTTGTAATATAACGAATCGTTATACTTTTAATGTAACTATGGCTATTTATTTACGTGAATAACTAATTGAAAACTAAAAACTATATTACACTTTAATTTTCTTGTCCGATGTGACTATCGCTGCTTTTAATATTACACTGTCTGAAACTTGAATTTTAATGAGTTGATGTGGTTATTGGGAGCCACAACATATTTTAAAATACAATAAAGTGAACACATAAAAGTTTAAAATGTTGTTGTACGTGCTTTAACAAAAGTGTTGAAATCCATGTCTCTTATCTGGGTATGAATCGGGATCTTGTCATTGGCATAAACGACAACGTAAATATTCAATAGCCCTTGAATCTAAAAAATATAAATGTTATCAAAATTAAAATGAAAGGACTAGTTATCTGATAATAATAATTATTGTCCATAAATGAATAATTCTAAAATAATTATGTATTTGCAACTAAAGTATTAATCCGTACCTAGAATATTTTTTTGTTCGCAAAATTTGTTATTAAAAATAAATTTTGTTTTTTTTAGATTTTGTCTTTTATTGCTTATTTTATTCCACTTTTTAGCGAGGAAACATGCTAATTTTACAAAGACGAATATTTGACAATATGATATATGATTTAAAGTCAAAATACACTGTAAAATAATTTTGACCGCCTAAATCCTTTAAATCAACCTATGTGCAACATCGAAAAATGGTATGTTGGACTCTGTCCAATAGAATTTTTAATGATCCTTTTTGGATCAAGTTTAATCTTTTTCCCATATTAAATCTGTAGACGATAGTCATCAACCGTTCATCTGTGTTATTATTTTCATTTGAAGTAAGTAAATGAGCTTTTGCAGCAACAAGTTTAAAACTCTAAGATACGTGAATATTATTTAATAAATTTGTTTAAAACGTAGTAAAATGGAGGTTTGGGTTTCAAGGACATTATAGTATCCTGTTGACCTGCTCCATGATTCTCAAAACATGGTGTAAACATTCATTAAGTTAGTATTACTAATTTGAAAATCACACTATTAATATTCCTGGCATCCTCATAATATTATTGTCATCAGATGGTAATTTTGAAATACATCAATTACATATTGACTTTAGGTAAAAATGTATCCTCTTGTTGTTGAATATGAATAAAGTAAAGATTTTCAAAAAAATTTTAATTTACAAATAGATACATATTTATAAATTTCTATGAAAATCAACATTACATTTAAACATTTAGCAATATTTGCATAAATAATATTTATTGCCACTCAAGCCACTTGCTTGATCGTAGCTGTTATTATACGATCGACTAACTCTTATACATTTAAGTATTTAGTCCAAGGGCGAGGGTGGTTCGAATCGATTCGTAATTAAAATGCACTGCTCAGTATGAGGAAAATAAGATGTAAATGGGGCGCCAGCTAAAATAAATAAAACGTACAATAAAGGAAGAATTGTTTAATTAACAAAAGCAAAGATAGTAAAAAGATGTGACATTTATTCTCAATTCCTTATCAGAACAAACACAGAACAAGGAACATTAGCAAGTAGCTCCTTCTGTTGCAGGTAGATGTAGAACATATCTAATGGATTTTTCTTAACCCTGTGTTTGTTTTAATGTAGATTTTTTAATACTACTCGAATCTTTTTTTTGGTGCTTAGAGCTGACAGCGCGTAAACGTTTGTTATATTTTCACGCGTTCTTTAAAAATCGCTGGTTGCTATCAGTTCAAAATTGTAAGTACTAAAAAAAATTAGTTGTGTTAAGGTTTATGTTCAAATAATTAAAAATCGATAAGAATCACATAATATTGTACATAATAGCTAATTTGTACCTACATTTTTTTTTTAAATTTTTAGATACCACAAATATACTTTTGAAAAATAAGGTTTAGATATTAAAGATATGAATACTTTCCCCAAAATTATTTAATTACAGTCAATGAAAAGGGCCGATTTTTATTCTAGCAGTTCTGCAAAGAATTACACCCGATACCGCTCCGTGACTTGCGTTTCTGGATGTCTGGTGGTTGTTAATGAAGTTTCCAGCGATCGTTACGATTGAAGTTGTCCTGTGGATTTCTTCGGTAATTTTACTCGGTGGATCTTGCACCAATTTTATTGCTGTTTCGTAAATTTCCAATTACGATTTTAAGAAATTACTACACTATAATTGAGCCGTTTGGAAATCCTGTTCGCTGCGCCAAATATGTTTAAATAAAGTAAAACTTTATTTTTAAAAACTATTTTATTTATTAAAAACTAATGAGCAACTTCTACAGTTCACACTTAAGAAGACTATCTGAAATTTTACCATTGCCTACAATCTCTCCTTGCTTATCACATTGCGATAAGGGTTGATTGTGGCCCAATTACTAATTAGAAAGTTTTATATTATACTATTCTAAAGGTCAGTGCGATGGACCCTTGTATTTAGATAAGGATCGTTTAGATGTCAATGGTCGGTCATGGTGCATCGATCATTGATGTATTATGTTAAAGTATGTTATCGTCTGATGACGTAACTATATGTATTGCTGTGATTTTTTATTTGATTTCTAAAAAATCGGATAAGCTTTAAATTTCCCCTCGGAATGTGAAATTCGGCACTTACCTGTCAGCAAACTAATTTTTATTTTTGGTGGCTCACAAAATTCGGCTTTCTCTTTTCCCAGAGCTTGGGTTCTCATTTTAAATTAAACTTCAAAAATGAAACTTATGAAATTATTTACTATAAAAGAAAACTTTTGCAATACCCTGTAGTACATAAAAACAAAATTTATACCTAACATAAAACAAAACCTATCATATAATTGTTCATAATAATTCATCAAATAAATCTTAAAATTAATTAATTGTTTTATTATCTTAATTTTTTAAAATTCAAGTTTTATATCTCGCGCACAGAAAAAATTTGCTAATTAATCAGCATTTAGTCACGCCTACACGTGTAGTAATTGTTCTTACTTGACGCGGGAAGATTCATCTCGTGGTTACTTTGATGTTGCGCTTTGCACATGGTTAAAATTGTTTATCCATCGAAATATCGCCCATCGATGCCTTAATTAATATTAATTTTGTTTGTTACCTTTGAATTTGTGTTCTTTAGTGTGTTGTGTCCTTATTTTGAATATTGATGGAATTATAGCAGATTCCACGTTCTTTGTTGATCACGTTTTTTTGTCATCGACCTCATTTGTCGATTCCAAATATCTTCTTTTTACAAGTAAGTAAATCGTCCTTTACTTTCTATTATTTAATCAAATTTGTTTCAGATTAATTGCACATCCGTTAATTAAGTGCAAAAATTTTAGCACTTCCAAAATTTTTACTCCATGTTGCTCAAGATGTTAAACCAAAGAGGAAGTCGTTTTCGTTGGTTTTTCTCTTATCATTTCCTACTTTTTATAAAAAATTGCCATTGGCTACTTAATTTAAACAAATAGTTTTATCTACAAATACAGGGTAAGTCAGAATTTATTACACTTTATTTAAACTGTTTATTTTTAAATTATCATATTTTAATGTTTTCAAACTGGTAATTGTTATTTTGTCACCTGCACTTTTATTGTTTATCACTGATTTTTACCTTACTAACTAATTTACAAAAATTAAAACTATAAGTTAACAAAATTAAATCTAAATTCATTTTTCAACTGTACCTACTTACAACAGTGGTTTATAAAAAGTTGAAATTTACCGTGGTTCTCAAAAGTTTTATTTTTCTTGTCATATTTGTGTAATTTATTATTAATTAAATTTTGCTTTTTAGGTTTAATCATGATTAGAATAATTAGAAAATTCGTTGGATGGTCGACCTTTGTATCGTAACTGAAGATTCGAATTGAAATTTTGTGAATATGAAGATCGGCAAGATTATTTATTTTTAATTTAATTTTAATTTAATTTTAATATTTTTGAAATTGAAGGTCACATGTCAGTATATAGTTAAAGGGGTTATATAGTAATAATAATAAAGGTGGTATATAGTTAAAAATATGTATATAGCAAAGGGAAAGACTAAATATTTACAAATACGATAAAGTGATGACATAAAAGTTTAAAAATGTCGTACGTGACCATCGTTTTGTTTTTTTAACAATGGCATGGAGCATTGTCCTGTTGAAAAACATATTCAGGGCTATCTTCTTGAAAAGTTTTACAATAGTAGCCTCTAAAGGTCTTTTTAAGTTGCGATGTAGGTGCTCAAATTCATTCGTCCCTCGCAGATTTTTACTTTTTCGACGCCATTGGCAGACATTGAACCCCAAATCATTATACTACTACCGCCAAATTTGACGGTAGACACAATACAATCTAGGTAAAATTCTTAACTTTCCTTTTTACGTACATACTATTATAATTACGTACACTAAACAAAATATAACCTCAGTAACAAATAATAATTATCGTCTTGCTGTTATTTATTATGGATTTGCTGTTATCTTCAATTTATTACTAATAAAAATAAATTGCACAAACCGGGGGTCTGGGGTGTGGAACACCCTCCAGTGCTATGCTGAAAGGTAAAACATTCAATGTTTACAGATTATGAGTAGGGTTTATTGTAGCGTTTCGGTTTTCTTGAAAACGATGACATATTATATTGAAATTTATAACCCAATTCTTGGTCACTGCTTTATATTTTTGTGCTAAAAAATTTTTTCCATTATCGCTTAATACTGATAACCATAAGTTTGAAAATTGACCCCCGGTCTCTAAAATTTTGGTTTTTAATTTGGATTAATTGGGATATTTGTGGCTTGAGTGTGACTTGTTAAAGTTAGGATTAAATAGTTTATCTAGAGATTTTTTCTAGATCGGTTTTGCTGATATCTTCAATTTATTACTAATGAAAATAAACGGCACAAACTGGGGGTGTGGAACACCCTCCAGTGCTTTACTGCTGAAAGGTAAAACATTAATGCCCGGTTTCAGAAAGGTTCACTTTAACAATTGTTAGTTAACAATTGTTAGCGGTAACCTCTTGTTAAATTTTGAATGGGTTGCAGAAACTACCTGAAATCTATGATTAGTTAACCTCTGATTATGTGCCGATTCGTTATGTTGGTACCGCAAAACGGTAACTTCATAGTACGAAATTGACATTTATAAACGTCAGTTACCGACAATAATAAAATTATTAAGGTTATGTACTTCGTATCTATTGTATTTCACATAATTTGTTTTGAATTTTATCGATTATGGATCATATAATTATTATTGCATTGCTAATTTAGTGTTAATGATTTGATATTATTTACGATAAAATCTATGATCGGACCCTTTTTTTATTTGTTTTTAACTGCGATGATTACTTTGAAACAGGTTTGTTACGATAATTACTTAATTTGTGATTAATTAATTATTATTTAATATCATCAGTCAATGATATCCATTTGTTCATGAAAAAATGATGTCTTGCACGGAGGATATGGTTGTATTGCCAGGAGAATCTAGTTTCACCTATTTTATCTCGACCCCCAAGAGCTTGAAGAAGAAACTGCATTTTCAAGCATCACGATGAAAGAAAATATCACCTCTGTCTTTACCGACCACTAATGAATATTATCAATGTTATTCGGTGTCGATATTATTTGACAAAACTTAATCAACACAACTGGAATTAAGTTGTCACCGTAAACTATTATTAGTTAGTAGAAATTAGCAAATTAAGTCATAATTTTTATTCTAATATAAATTTTCAAAAAAAACACTAGTTTATGTCAATTTATATAATTAGGTGATTTATCATAAATAAATATTTCATAAAAATCATTGTAGTATTGCTTTGTAAAACTCCTTAAAGTTGCCGAAGGGATCCCCCGTTGCATAAAATCTAAACGTTAGTAGAAACTGCAACATCTCCGACATGCTATTTATGTGTTCCCTAGTTGATTCTTTATGATTATCACATTTTCTTCATAAAACCTTCATTATATGTAATATAAAATAAATATTATTGAAACTTAAATGATATTGTAATGAATAAAGAATAAAACTACATAAGTCGTATCGCAGTTGAAATTTTGCCACCTTATAATATAAAAATCTGATGTGAATCACATGACATTCCCATTCACTCCTAGGTTTATCAAAATAACAATAATTTTAACACGTTGACTGCCACAGTAATTTTCAGATTTCTGGCCAAAAATGAAATTTTGATTTTATTACATTATATTATTAAAAGTCTAAATCTAGAGCATAGTTATAAAATAAAGAGTAAAACGTATTTTCCTAAAAAACAATGTTGTACGAATTATCTCGTAGTTGGCGTCGGAAACAGTAATCTCTTCTCGGAAGCCAATTACGAGTTTATTCAACACCTGCACTGACTTGTCGCTTCGATAATGCTGAATCATTCATTGCGCCATCATCGTCCGCGTCAGTTATATCTTAGACATTGTTGACCGCCTACCGAAAAAAAACAGCGTCCAACGAAACCATGTCGCATATGTAACCAAGGGAAAAAACGCCGAGAAACGCGTTATTACTGTCCAGTATGTAGTGAAAAGCCAGCTCTGTGTGTGGAAGGTTGTTTTAAAAAGTTCCACAAACAGTAAATATTATTATACTTCTGTAATTTGACTTAATTCTTACACTTACATTTTTTATGTTCGTTTTCAAATAAATTGTCTTTTCATGCAAGCCAACATTGATTTTTTGTTCTTCCCCTGAAGCCATCTATCGATATTAGCACTGATATATTACGGATTTAATCGTAGCAACACAAGAATGGCAAGTTAATACAGTACGAGATAATTTCTCGTCAAGTTTGGCATCACGTGTTAATTTTGTTTAAATTTTAAAATTTTAATTTTAAAAACATTTGTTTAATTTATTCGTTATTTTGTTACTAAGGCCGTCAATCCGAACATCGTTTCAAAAATTGTCTTAAACGACTTCTATGGACTCATAAATCATGGGAAAATGCTAACTCAAAAATTTTTTTACTCGATTACAATCGCACTTTCCTTTACTACGTAAATGAGAAAGTAAAGGCTCTCATAACACAATGAATGATCTTGACGATGGTAATTTCTTCCACATTTGAGAAATCACAATCATACAACTCAAAATGAAAAAAACACGTATGAAAGTATACTGGCCGTTTAACATACCGTACTTAGGTAAACTTTTAGGTTAAAATCGTTTGTTATGTCACTTTAATCACTGGTTTTCGGGTGATTAAATATTTTGGTAGTTAACCTGTGTTAAGCGCTGACCATCATTTGTGAAACCCAAATAGGCACTTAACAACAGATTTAACCTCTGATTAAACTAACACTTGTTAACTTTTATACCTGGCTTTCTGCAACCGAAATGTGACTTAACCAATGATTATCTTTCTAATCAAAGGTTAAATTCCTTAACAATCGTTTGTGAAACCGGGCATAAATGTTTACAGATTATCAGTAGGGTTTATTATAGCGTTTTGGTTTTCTTGAGAATGATGACATAAATTATACTGGGAATTCATTTAGGCGAGCTGATAGTGTAACATTTAACGATGTTTGGGGTATATTGGAAGGAATACTTCAAAGTGATCCTGAAGCTTTGGTGGCCAGGGTTTAAACTACACCTTTTCCAATTGATATTGAGAAGTCCTCAATTGTAATTAAGATTTTCCAATTGATATTGAGAAGTCGTCAAATGAAAATGAGAAAGCGTCAAATGAAGATGAGAAAACCTCAATTGTAATTCGGAAAGCATATTATAAATTTTTAATATACTTTGTTTTAAAGCAACATTTTAATTTTATTTATTTATTGATATTATATAACAAATACAGCATAAATTGTTATTGTTCATAGCCATATCTTAAATCACATTTTTAGCGACCGACTTCCATATCTTCCATTGCCAAGGCTTTTGCGTGGTGCATTGTGCAGTGTTGTGCAGCACGAGCACAATCTCCTCAGTAAGACATTTTGGCTTTATACCTCCTTTATTACTCATTTCAGCACGTCCAGATCGCACCCAGTTATATGCTGTTTTGTAGTTGATGTTCAAAGTTTTAACCAACGCAACCCAGTCTTCACCTCGATTGGCACAAGTTACTATTCTAAAACGATCTTCTTCTGAATTTGTTTTGTATTGTGCCCTTGCAGCCGTTTCGCTGCCAGTCAGAGAAGTTTCGCAAACAGGACAAGTACCATCCGGTATATCAATTATTGGTTTGCGCACCGTGTGTGAAGTAAATGTAGGCACGGTAGCAGTCGTACTACTAAAGGGTCGATGTAAACTCCGCAAATTGGGCGGGTAAAAAAAAGCTGTAAACTCCGCTCCGACCAAAATGTGGTCAGTAATCCCACATGTAAACTCCGCAAAAGTTGGGGAAGGTATGAGCGGAGTTTACATTCGAGGACAAAGGGATTTATTTAAGGAGGGATAAATGAGTAAACAAAAGCAACGTAAACTTTGTTTTGTTCTTGTGTAAGAGCATGTAGAAACTGGTAGATATTGGGATGAGGAGAATTAAAATTAAGTTTAAATGCGGCATGAAATGATTCACAGCAGTTAGTTGTAGATATCAAATCAGCAGATGGCTTAGCCCATACTCTGGGAGGAAACACAGCTTGTTCGCTCACATAATAAGTAAACAAATAATTGCAGAACTTATCAAGATTTGAATTGATGGGTTTGATTTGAATTAAATCATTGTAGGTTTCCAAAACGTCTTCCGCTTTTAAAATTTCAAACCGAAACAATATCGCAACCATTTACCGACTTCAGAATGTACATCTGTATAATCTAAAGCCAATCCGTTTTTTTGGAGAGCACGGTACCACGCTTGTCCAAGATGAAACCTACAACCTTCAACAGATGCTTCAGGCCATTGCTTTGCACATGCATTTCTCATGGCCATTTCGAAATCCGTAACTATTCTATTTATTTATAACTAGCTGGATACCCGGCTTCGCCCGGGGTCTCATTAAAAAGGTGGAACTCTGCCTTTGTCTGAAGTACTTTACTTTAGGCTCTTGGACTTAAAAAGAATTTAAATGGGTAGACTGAATAATTATTCAGCAAACTTCGTACCGCCTTAGAATTAATAATAATGTTGTGTTAAGTTATTAGGTGATTCTTAATCTTATAAATTTTATTTTAATATAAAAAAGTTAATAAAAGTTCAAAATGGAACTAATTCACGTACAGCAAAGCAACCATGTGCTGAATGGGTTGCACTCGCGTCAATTATCTTCATTGAAGGACCTTGCGATACACTATATTTTTGGTTTTATTGTTAGGGGCGAGAATGAATAAAGCGGATGGTTTGCCTACACGTGAACATGCTACGTACAATTGACCATGAGAAAATCAACTACTTTCTATATTCAGTCCACAAACATTCAAGGATTGGCCTTGCGATTTGTTTATCGTCATGGCGAATGCAAGACGAATCGGATATTGAATTCGTTTAAATTCGAATGGCATATCGGTTGGTATCATCGGAATTCTCGGAATGAGAACTTCCTCACCCTTAAATTTTCCCTTAAGTATCGTTGCGTGAATTATATTGCCCATGAGTTTTTTCACCACCAAACGCGTTCCGTTACATAGCTTTGGTTGGTTCAGATTTCTAAGCATGATGACAACCGAGCCAACTTTTAGTAGTAAATTGTGCGGTGGTAAGCCAGGCACATCCAGTGAGTTTAGAAATTCAGTGGGATAGTTAGTTGCTTCGTCTTCGTTTGTTACACTGTCAATAGATTTGAAGGAATGCAGTGGACCAACAATTTGATTTTGAATTATTATGTTTAAGTCATCTACATCCTTGTTCTTTGCTGCTAAAATTGCTCGTTCACTCAACCAATTGTAATTTTTTTGGTTAGCAATGATATCCGGGAACACTTTACTAATTAGCTCGTTCTTCGTTGAGACAAAATTGCAAAAATTCGGCGGAAACGAAATCAATCCGCTCGATTCGTCGACAGGAATACGGCCATTACCGATATCCAGCAATTGTTTAGAGAACTTTTCGGCAGAAGGATCATTTAGCAATGCAACTCGCATGTTTGTCGTCAGCTCAAGTTTTTACATAGCGCCACAGAGTCGATGATTTGAGGCAAGCGTTTATTTCATCCGCAGCGGTCGATCTTGGACAAAGGCAGAGTTTCACCTTTTTAATGAGACCCCGGGCGAAGCGGGGTCTTTGCATTACGGCTTCGTTGTGAAGGATTCGATCTTCTTGCTCGCGGCATTGTAGAGATTAGATTACATTAATTTCCATGTCCATGACTGACTGACTGACTCTTTAATATCTGCCGGTTGTGTCATGTACCAACCTTTAGATATTAAATATTCACCAATCACCGTTCACCATACCTAATCCGTTATGCTTTATTTACATATACACTGTATAAAACATTATTACACTAAATTAATACAGGACCGTATTTACATATAATCATGAAAATCGGTTCAGCCGTTCTCGAGTTATAAATGGTGTAACTAAACACAATTTTGCGACTTCGGACATCTTTTCTTTTTTAGTTTATAGATATGATGATATATAATTATTTATATAATAAATGTAGTTGGTACATAGGGATTATCGGTTTAACGAAATCCATAACGTGATAATACAGCCTCTTGTTGAGAAAGCTTAAACAACCTCATTTTTAAAGAAATTAATGCTTATAAAATTTTTCTTCTTTGATAAAATCCTCTTAATACCTTTGAATAGCAATAGCTTGTGTTTGAAGTTGGAAGAATATCTCGATTCGACTATTTCATTGGTCGAAAAATTTTTCTTTTGGGTTGGTATAATAAATGAACGAACCAATCAGAAGCGCAAAGGACACGAACACACACACACTGAGAAATATATATTAGATAGTTGGAATATGTCGAAAATACTTCCATCAATCACGGAGCTAGCTCCAAGAGTGCATATTTCTTTGAAACAGTTTTCATACGTCGCTTGTTTTTATCTGGCAACAAACAGAAAACGAGTGGTATATAATGACCATTAAAAGTCCATGAATCGTAAACAATTGAGTGAAATATTTTGCACAATAATCAAATGTACCATCCATATAGATTGCTTCTGCTACCGCCAAAGCACTTAAATTTGTTACACATGAAAGTATTACTAGATGGAAATTAGAATCGTTTACAAGAAGAAAATTTTCACCTCGATCAGTTTTAATTTCCATATCTGTAAGCTTGTCGTGGAATTCTTCAATATTTTTTGGAATAGTACCGATACTTTTACGTCTTTCATTGTAAGCATTCCGTTTGGCATAATTTAAATCTTGCTTTCGTAAATATCCAGTGGAAGAAGGTCGTTCGCTTAAACACTTTTTTACCATTTCATCAGGCCTCTGTGATGGGTCTTCTAATATTTTGTCTTTCATTTGAACAGAGAATTGTTGCCTATGCAAATGCTGCTGTTCGTATGATGCATGCGTATGTAGTTCGTGAACAGAAGTAATTTGCAAATCAGGGCTTTCTCCCAAGACTTTAATAAACGCCAAACATTTCTTATTACAGCACCGCCATTTTGTTCACCTGTCTTCAATAAACGCTCCATATAATATTTGTTTAATTTATAAATAATCAGCGGCTTTCCTCGTTGACCTTTAGTAAATGTAATTTCAGCCATTTCTAGAGGTTCTTTGTTATCAGTAATTAGGTTGTTTGCGCTTTTACAATGATTCGAATATTTTTGGTGATTTGGATGAAATTATTGTTTATATAGTAAAATTATTAATTGGTACATTTGTGATTGCTTAAGCTGGCAGATCTCAGGATCAACTCCCCAGTACACCCGATAAAATTAAGAGCATACTTTGAAAATAAAACGACAATAAATTTTCACTCATAAAATCATAAAAAAGTGAAAATAGTGAATAATTTCCCAACAACTGAATAAAAGGGTATGATTTTCGAAAAAGTTTATTTGTGGCAACCCTGTATTAGTAATTTAATAAAGCTATCTTTACCCTGCGATAATCGTAATCTCCTGCTTACGATATAAGTAGGTATAAGTCGGTTGCCTATTGTTAAATGAGTGCGAGCGGGTTTACATTCTGGATTAGTGTCGACCTTTTGCTCGGAGCGGGTTTACATGTCTTGGAGCGGAGTTTACATTACCCCCTACTGAACCTCTTGTCATATTGAAACCACAAATAGCGCAATTGCTTTTAAACTCCATTGTAATTATTACTTTTTAAATTATTATCTTATATACTCTGTTAGCAAGCATGTTTTGCTTATATGTGGATTTTATTAATTATCCGATGTAATAAGATAAGCGGATTTGTTTAAAATTATATTATAAATAGTTTTTTTTGTAATTTACTTACAGTTTTGCTGTATGTCGTTGCAGAATTGATGCTTTCTCATCTTCATTTGACGTTTTCTCATTTTCATTTGACAACTTCTCAATATCAATTGGAAAATCTTAATTACAATTGAGGACTTCTCAATATCAATTGAAAATCTTAATTACAATTGAGGTTTTCTCAATAGCAGTTGAGCTTTCTCAATTACTGTTGTAAAGGTGTAGTTGTTACCCCATAAGACCGCCTGTTGGCAAAGGTCGTCAACGTACCCATAACAACTTCCCCTCCATTTCAAATTTTTTATTCAAAAACGTCTAAATCGTTTGTGCATGATTATGCATTCTTTATTTTCGTTTGTACCTCTTTCGTTTTAGAATTATTTGAAAATGTAGTTGGGGGGTGGAGACATGCTAGCCCCTCCATTCAGAATTTTGGTTCGAAAATGGTCTTAATCGTTTGTGCATGATTGTGCATTGTTTATTTTCGTTTGTACCCTTGTCGTTTCGAGATTTTTAATAAATACAAAGACTAAATTGACGAGCAGCAAGATTAACGAGATTCCCTGTATTTTTTAAAACCGAATAACGAGCTTTTGATATACAGATAATCGATTTTGGATCGAAAGTGGTCTTTCGTTTGCATTTTTGTGATTGATTGTACATCGTTCATTTCGTTTGTTTTGCGCGGAGTTTGCGCAATTTATTGGCCGGTGTATGGGGGCTATAATGCGCATCCAAAAGCAAAATTTTAAATATTCGATAATTTTCTATCAATTTTCTGGTTCCATAAAGATTTACTTAAATTTTTTTTGCATAAGTAATGTGGGACCATTTAGCAACATAATGTTAACACTCACGACGAACAACAGTTATTGTACAACTATCATCATCACCGATCAGCGTCCCAAGGATAACATTTTGGTTCTCAAAATTCTTGTGTGCACCGATTTCTGGTGCAATGTCAGGCTTCATAGCCTTGGCACTTGTCCAATTTAGGCGGCAATCGTGATCTTCGGGTTTGTGACATAAGCGACAATGTTTTTACGTGTTGAAAAAGCTAATACCTTTCCAGAATGGATGCCAATTAGAGATCCGTACCTATTAATTGAAAAACCAATCAAATATGAAAAGAAACTGATTACAAATGTAAATAAAATAAATCTAGTTAAACCAAAGTGGAAAAAAAATACGTAGGTACTAAAATTAGGTATCTACGCAAAAAATTAGAACAAGCACAAGTTTATACGAAATTTGGTATTTCCATAAGTCAAAGAATTCCTCCTTAAATATATTCTTGACATTAGGGAATAAATACTATAATTATGCAAAAAATTACCCGAGAGACTATCGTAGTTACGGCCATTGCCCCGTTTCATCCATGCAGTGTCGTAGCTACATGTCAACTTGATTGGCCCTTCGGATTCTGTTGATGATCTATAAATTTTGATAATGCATTACGATGACTATGGAATATATAGCAAAGAAAATTACTCTTTTTGTATCGAAATTTGTTTTTCTTCTCGTATGGCTTCTACACAGGTGTCATTTGCAAGATCCAATGTGGCGTTTGTGTCTCTTCAATAGTGTACCAGTGAAAGTTGGAATATTTATCGCTGATAACAGCGTATTTAGTTGACTGATCCCAATTCCAGGATCAATTATTCCTACAAATTGAAATATCCATACAAAACCGAGAAACTGAAAATATCAGATCTCAAAAAATCTATGGCAGCTTTGCAATTCACGTCAAATCGAGTTTTACCATATTGATTCTGTTGCGCTTTCGAAGTCGCAACTTCATGTAATTTGTGGCGTTGATGGCAGCGAAGTGTAAGAGTGCTTGCCAAACCGACTATATTTTCACTGAAAATATTTTGCAACAAAAGAGGACCGTCACACGATTTACACCATAACTCTTCTATCAATCTGGCAAATTCAACAATACGCCGACCATTGGGAATAATTTTATTCGCGTTTTCGTCTAAATTCACTTTAGCTCTTTTATTTGCTGTTGATCAAACTCTCGTTTTGTGGTAAATTTGCATTTTTATCGGATTTACTATTCCTTGCTACAGATGCTTTTGCTTTTTTTTAGTTCAATACTTTTTCGCTTCACTATATTTTCAAGAGATGCTAAAATGGTTGCAATTTGTTTACTGCGTTTTCGTATGTTTTGAACTGCACCAGATGTACTAGGCACTGGGTTTATTTTATCCAGCACTTTACCTGGTGTCTCTTTTTGTGGAGTTGTTTTATTGCTGGTAATTTCTGAACCGTCCATAAGATTAGGGTTTGGGTCTTGGATAGCATTATTTACTTCAGTAGTACACAATTCACCACTTTCTTCTTCACCTAGAAATGCATAATCGGGTATTGCATTTGGATTGAATGGGTAAATTCCTGTTGCACGAAATCCCGAAACTCCATTCTCTACTGTTGCAGATTTTGACCAAGCACCTGACAATAGGTTACCAAAAACCAATCTATTAATTTTTCTCGCTGGGTATGCTCTAATAAACGTATTGCACATCTTGCCATAATTAGATTTGAAACTTTTAAAAAACGCTCTATTTAAAGGTTGAAGAAACTGAGTGGTATGGCTGGGAAGACAGAATAGTATTATTTCATGTTGCTCTGCAAATTCCAGCATTTCAACAGAGTTGCAATGGGTTGAATGCCCATCAAGAATCAAAATAACTTTACCATTAGGTTTCCTAGGCACAAAATAGATCTTTAACCATCTTAAAAACAAGTCAGTATTAATGTAAGCTGACTTCTGGTTTATAAGTCCTCACAATATGAAAAGCCCGGTCGCGAAATTTAAATTAATCGGTTTTTTATTTCCTAATGTGTTAAATTTTTCATGTGTAATTTGAATTCTTTAAATATTTATTATTATATTAACAATAATAATGTATAATATTAACAAAATTTATGAAATAAATTTATAAAAATTTTAAAATTGAATTCGCGAAGCAAAATTTATGTTTTTCGAATTATGGCGACTACAATAAATTTGCATAATTTGATGTTAAAAAATTTATTATTAAAAATTTATATGCACCATTAATAAAGGTACACAAATAAAGGTATTAATATTTTGTATGGCCCCTCTGGCCTTTATTACATCTGGTAAACGATTAGGCATTGATGACGTTAAGCGCGTCAGGTATTCTGGTGTTAAATTATTGTTCCAGGCAAAATTTAAAGACTGCTCTAGCTCTAACACATTCTTTGGTGTTGTATTAACAACATGTCTTTTTATTATGACCCATAAATTTTTTATAGGGTTAAAATCAGGGGAGTTTCCACAGCAATCCAGTGTAAAAATATCGTTACGTAAAAAGTATTCATTTACCTGTAACACATAAACAAGTTAATAGTTAAATATTTTGCAATAAATTGTTTTAAATATGTATAAGAAACATAAAATAATTCGGAATTTTCAAAAAAAAAAATTATTTAAAAAAATATGCCATACTCTTTTAGCCGTATGACAAGGTGCTTTGTCTTGCTAAATAATCCATTCCTCAATATCTGCGTATAATTGTAAAACAGATGGTCCTAAATTTTTTTTTTAAAATGTTAATGTACCTGTCGGCAATAAGGGTTTCTTTTGTAATTTGTAATTTTCCTAATCCGTGTTGGGAAAAATATTCCCAGACCATTAAACCGATTCTGCCACGTATTATTTTAATTGTACACCGTTCACTTAATTTTTCATTTTATAGCGCCGTACATATTGCTTGCCACCGAAACCGCATAGTAAAATTTTGACTCAACGCAAAATATTACACAACTCTAATCTTCTGCAGTCCAATTGGCGTATTTTTTGCAAATTCCAGTCATTTTTTGTCATTGCTTTGGTTCGAATTGGTTTTTTAATAGGCGAATAAGCTCTTAAATCAAATTCATTTAACCGATTTGCGATAGTATTTACCCTTGAATTTACACCAATTTAATCCTTTACTTTATCTCTTAGCTGTCGGCAGGTTTTAAGCGATTTTTCGTTAACAATCGACGAAGAACGCGGCCCTGAGCTGGCGTAGTCTTCCGTGGCGGTCGTCCTTTGCAAGTGGCTTTGTAACGCTGGTTTTATCAAATTTTGTAAAAACGGCTTACCGAACCTCTATTGCACCCTACTTTTTGCTAATATACGTAAAACTTTTATTTTCATTTCGTAAAGTTAAAATTGTTTCCTTTTCTAATTTGGTCAAATTGCCGCTTTTGGCATTTTCACACAATTATGCTATAAATAATTCAAAATATAAAACTTGCAGACACTCAATAACAACTAAAGTGTTTGAAGATTATGTACCTTATACAAAAATCCCCACCCCTCAAATAAAAAGAATTACAAGCAAATATTACCTGAAAATTACACCGGGCTTTTCATATTGTGAGGACTGTATAAACAGTGGAACCGGGTGACATCCCGTCTTCAAACTCAGCTTTTTTATTTTTGCCTTTGAATATGCATACAGGTGGTAAAAAGTTTCCTTCGGGTTTACAACAAGATATGACAGTAATAGTTTCTCCTTTTTCTGATGATATTTTTTGATCATTGATTCATTGTAAGAAATATGTTTACG
Organism: Lycocerus yunnanus; assembly: GCA_036346125.1. NCBI lineage: Eukaryota > Metazoa > Arthropoda > Insecta > Coleoptera > Cantharidae > Lycocerus > Lycocerus yunnanus. Next base: position 406,909 of record JARFIX010000097.1, read on the forward strand.
CTTTTTAATCCGCTCACTCCTTCGAGGCTCAGATAGAGGTCTCTTTTGAAATGAAGTTTTATGAGTGTTTATGTTTTCGTTACTCGAGCCTTCTATACTCAATTCATCTGATTTCCTTTCAGATTTATCCCCATCCTTAATTGATTTTGACTCTAAGTCATCAACTTTGATATGTTTGTCTGAATTTTCACTATTCAGTTTTTCTGATTTATCACTATCAGATTTTTGTGAGTCTATTGATTTTGAACTACAGTCAGAAACATCAATTTTACTCTGTTTTACATATCTTTGGGGCCTTGAGTTTAAGAAATTTGACTCGTCTACTATTACGTCTCTTACAATGACGTATTTTTCCGTCTCCACGTCCCACACTCTATAACCATTATGTTCATACCCTACCAGTATTCCTTTTGATGACTTCTCATCAAATTTAGATTTACTAGTTTTGTTATGAACATAAACAGTTGACCCAAAAACTTTCAAATACTTTAATTGTGGCCTTTTACTGTACCACAATTCATATGGTGTTTTATTTTGGTTTAATGCTCTAGTCGGGGTTCTATTTATTAAATATGTAGCAGTTAAAACTGCATCACCCCAAAATACCTTTTCTAATCCGGAACCAGCGATCATTGACCGAGCTTTCTCGGTAATGGTCCGATTCATTCGTTCCGCGACACCATTTAATTGTGGGGTACGTGGAACCGTCAGGTGATAACTTATCCCTTTCTCAACACAATAAACCTTCATTTCATTTGATAGGTATTCCCTACCATTATCACAATACAGATTAACAATCTTTAAGTTAAAATGAGCCTCACTCTTCGCTACAAAATCTTTAAATACCGAAAATAAATCTGATTTCAATGTTATCAGATATGTTACACAGTAATGAGTATATTCATCTATGAATGAAGCAAAATAATTTTACTTTGTATTGCTGAAGGAGTGATCGGACCGCAAAGGTCAGAATGTATTACAAATAAAGGTCTGTTAATAAAACTTTTATCTTTGCACTTATTGAATGGCAATCTCGTTTGTTTACCTTTAATACAGGCTTCACATAAGTTATCATTCGGTAAAACAGAAACAATTAATTCAGAATCATTTATCATTTGCTTACTTTTAAGTTCTAAAAATTTATTTTTACTTATGTGACCCAAACGCTGATGCCATATTTCATAAGTATTCTTTACAGTATTATAAACCTGTTTTATACTTCTATTATTGTCTACCACAAATTTAATTGCTATTAAATTATTTATTGACTTACCAGTCATAACAGCCTTACCACACTTCAGGACTTCTACTCCCTTTTTATCAAAGACTATTTTGAAACCTGAATTTTGCATCTTCGTTACAGATAATAAATTGTGAGGCACGTCTGATGAGTACAAAACATCTTCTAGTTGTCCTTTTACTCCTTTATCGGTGATAACATCTAGTGTTCCTTTCTTTGTCGCATATATAAATATTCCGTTCTTTGCTACGGATATTTTTAATGGATTTTCAGTGTAACAAAATTATTTGTTAATTCGGCATTGTTTATTATATGGTCGGAGGCACCAGAATCTAACAAAAAAACTTATTTTGTTTTCTTCTTTGTTATTTAATTGGAAGTCTCCAGCCATAAATGCAAAACCTGAAGAATTTTCTGAAGAAGAAATTTGCACAGTTTGCAGTGTTCTTGTTTTTTCATTGGCCGTTCGTTCCGTATACCTTTTGTAATAAATACACTTTTTCTGTATATGTCCTCTTCTACCACAGAAATAACACTTAACTGATAATTTATTTTCCGGCTTAAATTTCTTGTCTTTGTTACTCTTGTGCATATTTTTATTAAAACGATTATATTTCTTTGGACCACTCTTTTTAAAATGATTTCCCTTAAAATTATCTTGTTTCACTTCTGCTTGGAGCACTTTAAGACTTGTATCTTTATTTTCTTCTGTTAACTTCACTTCATGATCCAGAAATCTACTTTTGGCAAATGCAAGTGTCAGATTTTCGGGGTGACATTGTTTCAAGAGTTGTAATAACTCCAGAATACTCATTTGACATTGTTATCAACAAATGTGCCACTTTATCTGACTCAGTAATTTGTTCACCAGTAGCGATCAATTGTTGGATTAGCTCTTCAAACATGACGAAATGTTTATAAAGAGGTGTTCCAGTTTGTAATTTTAAAGCCAATAACTTTTGCGAATAGACACTTGTGCAATAGCAGATTTTCGTTCATATAGCGCATCTAGATTTTTGAAAATTTCACTCGTTGTGATTGAAGGTGTTATAATACTTAACATTGAATCAGCCAAGTAGTTGACAATTAAGCCTTTTGCTTTTCGCTCTTTCCTATCCCACTTTTCCGCATCCCTTTGTTCCGTTGGTCTAGGAGAATCAACCACATCAAGCACTTTCACATCCGAAAAAAGTTGACGGATTCGCATTTTCCAAAAACCGTACTTTTCACCATCAAATGGCTGAATGTTTCGTTTTGTGCTAATTTTATCCATTGTTCATTTAGTGTCTATCACTGATAAAAGAAACTTGTTTAAATTAAAAATATGCACTTCACTTATTAAATTAAAAACTTCACTTATTAGAGTTTTGAGTTTTTTTTATAAATTAATTTTATCATTAATTATCTTTCTATTATTTTAATTCGCGATGTCTGGGCCCATAACCTATTGAATGGTATGGTTTAATATAATAATAATTAGAAAGATATCATTTAAAATTACTTTTATTTAACGCAGTGAAAGGAATATCATCATCTGAAGAGCTCCTATTCTCAACTAACTTAAAAAGTATAATATGTTACATGTATCCTATTCCTTACTAATTTATTAGAGGAACTGACCCGAATATGGACACCCCTTTTGTTTTTGGTTTTTAACAGACTAGGAATTGGAAATAGATCAATTATAATAGTGCTAATATATTATCCGATCATCTAGGAATTCACCATCAAAAAGATTTTTTGCAAAAATTGTGTTAAAGTAGTGTTTTCTTTCTTTATGTAACTTATTACTGGTTTTCGAAATTGAATGAGAAGGCTTTGAATATGGGCCCTTCAAAAAATTTTCAGAAAAACACTAATATGGAACGTTTTTATTCATAAAAATACTCAAAGTAATAAAATAAAAATATAAAGCATACAAATACATAAAAGGATTCATATTATTAATTAATTAGAGTTCTTGACAAAAGTCACAAATATAATCATTCTTTTCGGCACCAGAGCATTCTTCATGGGCCCACATACGACACATAAAGCACTGAACCCAAAGTTCACCTTTGGTGTCTTCTGAAAAATTTGATTCACAGAAGATACATACAGCATCTTTATCAGAATTTAATTTACCAATTACTTCCATGTCATTGTCATCATCTGCTGCCACAAATGTTTCATCTTCTTCTGATGACGATTCTTTCTCTGCAGGTTTAGATTTGTTTCTTATATGTCCCAATTTTCTAGTTTTAATTATATTTGATTTACTAGATTTTTTAACAGATGACTCCAGCTCCTGTTTATAAGGAGAAGACGTTATCACTTGAGACTTGGATGCTTTTCGTCCTCTTGTAGAAACCTTTTTTTTTACAGGTGGAATGGGACTAATATCAAATGGACTAACAAATTGAGGTTCTCGAGAAGTAAGATCGAAATCTTTCGAGCTGCTTGATTGAGGTTCATGTTGAAATGAAGCTCCGGAATCCGTCGAACATCCTGCTCGTGGTTCAATTTCATTTATTATGCTACAGTTTTTCCCGGCATCAATTTGTTCGGAAATATAATCAGCATCAGAAAAAATACTTCGATTAAATGGCCAGATACCTGTGACTCTGAAACCATTCACAGCTATTTCTGCTGTTTGGCATTTCAGGAAGGCTTTGCCCAATAATTCGGCTAAGTCAAAATGTGTTAACGCACGGTTATTCTCTCTTACCCACACCCTGATTTCTTCACCATAGTGAGCCTTTAGAGCACCCATATAAGTTTTATCTAAAGGTTGTAATTTATGGGTTGAATGAGGTGGAAGAGATAATTGAAACATGGTTCTGCCTTGCCAAATTGACGATGTCTAAATTGCGTGTATGACTGTAATGCCCGTCTAAAATAAGTAAAATTGGAGAGTCTTCAGTTGGTTTAGTAAATTCTATAAAATGTTTAAACCATTTTGTAAATATATTTTGCTGCACCCACCCACTTGGATGCACTTCATAAATAGTTCCAGGAGGTGCTCCACGAATTAGTTGATCATTTCTATTTTTTCTTGGAAAAATTAACAGTGGTGGAACATGCTGACCTGCTGCACTCATAGCAGCTATCATTGTCACTAAAGATCCTCGTTCTGCTGAAGTTATTGAGGCTATTTGACGCTTTCCTTTTCGTCCAATAATTTTGGGTATCTTGCTTGGCACAACAGATAAACCTGTTTCGTCTACGTTATATATTCTATGTGGTCCAAAATTGTGGTTTTCGTATTCTAACTCTAAGTTATTAAAAAATTGTGTTACATTTTCGCGGTTAAATCCCAACGCTCTTGCAAATGAGGTACCAGTTGGTCTGCGAATGGAGAGTAATTTATTATGTCGTCTTAAAAGGCTTCCACCCAACTGCGGCCTGCGATACCATTCTTAAATGGGTGGTTAATACCATTTTAATTGCTAAGGAATATGCCATTCTGCACAGATCTTTTCTTGTGAGTCCATAGAACTGCGCTTCCATTTTAAGATGTAATCAACCAATACTTTTCAATTTCTTCCCTAGAACACTATGTCTTCCTAATTTTGTATTTACAATATCTTGAAGGGGGAGATTAAGGTTTTTGATTTATTTAACAACCTTTGTAAAGTAGACCTAGGAACTTCAAAGTTCTTTGCGGCACTTTTTATACTCATCTTTTTTTGTTTCGCAGCGTCAATTGCTTCTTCCATCTTTTCTTTATCCCATAATTTTCGTAAATTACGACATACAAATTTTCTATTTGAGTTTAGTGAACTCATGATTCTGAAAAAAGAAATGAACTAAATTACGGTCCTAATATGGGCACGGTGTCCATATTCCACAATCACAGTAGTAAATTTAAAGGTTATATTAAAATTAAACAAGAGATATGCAAAAAAAAGCAAATCGCCACTGTATTTCTAAAACTATAGGCAGCACTTACAGGACAGACTGGCCTTTAATATAATAATAATTTTGAAAATTAAGTTGGTTAACTTACCATAAAATAGTTTTCAATATTTACACTAACACACTATATTAATTTTATAGCAACCATGTAATGAATACATCATAATTGTAAAACAAACACCTAGTGATTATTGTAGGTTTATGATTAATCTATAAAAACAGAGATGGCACACGTTAATATCTAGAAACACATAGGGCCCATATTAAATACAATGCTCATATTCAGACCAGTTCCTCTAATTATTACTATGTGCTCTCTCTTAAACTCTATTTCTTTTCTTGACACTTTATCTCATAAACATCCATTCTCAGTAAAACACTTATTATTTGATTTCATAAACAATAACTAGGGTATTGGATAGCACTGCCAATTTTGTAAATATTCTTGGCGTCGCTATCAACAGAATAAATATATAATGACGCATATTTCAATAGTGATGTTTGGCGTTAGCTTTACAAATTTTAGCTTTGGCCTTCCAACTAAAAATTTGAATGTATGTAGGGGCTCCTCGTGTTTACACATATCCCTTATTTCATTTATTTACAAAATTGTATTTAAAATGCACTAATTAAATTAATTTATTTTACATTTTCGTTTTTAGTTATTTTTGCGCTTAAATTATTTATTTGTTGGAAAATACATTGAAAACCAACTTAAAATATTTCACACTTAATTAATTAATTTACAACCTAATTAAACTATTCTAAGGAAGAGAAAATACAATTTGTACAATGAAAGTAAATAATTAGTTATGTACAGATAGGTTAAAAATGAAAAGTAAATTCATACAAAAGGATTAACGTATTATTCAGCAGGTAAAAGTTTCGTTTTGTTAAGTTAACCTGGGGCACAGTAGTAATGGGATTATTACGCTATTATATGCTGTGGGTACTTCGGCTCAGCGGGGCTTTGCTACCGCTTGTGATCTATTCTTTACTTTTTGGCGCGTGCTAAAGATGCTTTATTGTTGAATTTTATTTTCTATCTGATCGGGACCTGTTGCTTTGTTATTAGGTAGCGTTCGCATGTGCTTTTGTAGTTCTGCGGGACTCGTTATAAAATTTTTATACTGTCGCGTGTCTATATCGTGGTTTCTGCTTGCAAACGCGAGTATTTGTCTTTTAATTTGCGTTTGTTGGGGGTGTCGTTGCCGTCGAGTGTGTGCACTCGTTCGAACGTGTTCGCGAGTAGTTTCGATTTTTCTGCGTCTGTCATGGCAATACCTGAAGGGTTATTGCGTAATTCTGGAATAGGCTCGTAGACTTTCCGCAGATTTTTTGTTAATTTCCAGAGAGTGTTGTCGTTCGGTTTCAATGACGCGAGTAACTCGTTCCACGTTTTGTTTTTATACTCGATAGTATTCTGTTGCATACGTCTATTTATATCGAGCATTACGTTTTGAATATCCGCTGTTTGTTGCCAAAGTTTCCGATTACGATTTTTTTCGCTAATTAGCATTTGAATGTCATCTGGAAATTCGTCTTTGTTGTTATTTATCGTCATCGTTTTTGAGTTTTCTCGTTTGGCTTGCTTACGTTTTCCGTTAATTTTTCTATTTCTATGTCTATTTTATCCGCGGTGTCTATCTTGTTGTTAATTGTGATTAGCTCGTCGAGTCTTTTACGAAATTTATTCCAATCGGTGTCTTTGAAGGTGGTGATTTGTTTCTTGTTGTTATTTTTGGTGAAGCCATTTAAATAACACTGTACTATGCTGTGATCTGACATTAGATTTGCTTTATTAGTTGGTCTTGTCACGTTAGTCATGTTTTTGTCAGTATGAGATCTATTGTTGTGGCTGTCATATTGTTCATGGGGTGGTGGGTGGCGTCGTCCGTGTGTAATATGTCTACGTACTTATTTGTGCAGTAATTAAGTAGTGTCGTGCCGTTCGCGTTTGCTCGGTTGCAGTTCCAGTGGGTGTGCTTCGCATTGAAGTCTCCAGCCACTAGAACTTTACCGTCGCTTCCGAAGAGGGTGTCTAGGTCGTGTTCGTCGAAATTGTTAAGCGGTCGATTGTAACATGTAATTATTGTCGTATTGTCTTGGAGTTTTATCCCCAGTGCCTCCATACTAGTACCTTGTATGTCGTTTTTGCGGTGTGGAATGTCGTTTTTGATTATGGCTGCAACGCCCGCTCCATGACCTCCTCGGTCTCTTCTGTGGACGGAGTACCCCGGCATCTTGAGTTTTTTGATGGAGTCAGTTTGGTTTCTGTAATTAGAAAATATCAATTTTGTGTTTAATTATGTAATTTTTTAAATTCGTATGTTTTATTTGTGATACCATTCGCGTTCCATAGGTTAATCTTTAACTTAACAGGCATATTTGTTTAAGTTGCCGAAGAATTGTAGGGTAACATTAAACCTTTCTGCTTGCATGTTACAACCTTTAAGCAGGTTGTTGTATTCCGTGGGGGCCTTTAACATTTCTTCCATGTTGGTTGATTTCTTCGCACACGCTTGCTAGGTCGGCGAAGGTGTCCGTTATGTTTGCTGCTTGCGTCGGTTGAGGGGTGGGTCCGGTGCTGGTTGTCGCGACCTTAAGGGCGGGAAGGCTCGGCTGTAATTTTGCGACTTGGATGGCGCCGGTGGTGGTGTCTTTTGTTGTAGCGACGGTTGCCATGCATTTCAAGCAGGCAGGGTGTAAGTGCGTTGTGGCTGTCACCTGCAGTGTAGCTGTTACGCCTACTTTCTCTATCCTCAGTATCGTTCTTTTGTAGACGATGCAGGTGACGCTATTGGCAGGGTGGGCTTCACCGCAGTTCACACATTTTGCCGGTTCTGTGGTGGGTAGGGTGCAGTCTTTTGTTTGATGCTCTTGAGAGAATATCAAACATCTGTGTTGGAGGCTGCAGTTTTCAGTGGCATGGCACCACTGTTGGCACCGATGGCATTGTGTTATTTGTTTTGAATTGCGGTGTCTTTCCCACCTTACCTTGCAATTGAATAATTCGGTAATTGTTGCCGTGATTATTCTATCCGTGATTTCGTTGCTTGTGATTACTAAAAATGACGGGCTTCTGGGGCCGGTTATTTTGTAGCACTTGTAAATGGGTATGGTAGTTTTTATATTGATTTCATTCTTAATTTGTCCTATGTCCTATCTGCCTGTGTGTGTTCTTAAACAGAGCACACTCGTCTTTGTCGTAAATGTACATAAGAACCACGTTGTTCTTGTATTGTACATGGAAACTCTTCACGTGGCTAGAAGGGTTTCCTGGAATTCCTTGTGGTTATTAACTTTATCGTGTAGCACGATAGTAAAGAATGCACAAACGATTTAGACTATTTTGAATCAAAAGTTCGAAATGGAGGGGCTGGCGACATGCACCTGATAGAAAGTTTTTAAAAAAGATGTTTGCTATTGAAGTAATTGGTGTTTCGCAAGATATTTGGTACAAACCATTACAAAGTTGTTGAGGTGGATAATGGGGTGCCAGCAATTCTGCTCTTTGTTTATATACATATTGGGTGATGCCCGAAGAAAGAATTTTTAACGAAAGTTGCGCTATTTCAAAAAATAATGCTTCTTTCACTACATCTTTGTATGCCGTGCTGTCACAACATGTCGTGCATATTATTTGCAATAGGGAGTCAAACGCACAAGTATTCGACAAAATAACAGTTTTCCTGACTTCAGTAATATTGGCTTTAAGGAATTATTATTTCCATTTTTAATTAATCCAATATTAATGGCACGACGGGTATTTAAATCAGCATTTAGCCAATCGGGATCAGGTTGTAAATAAGTCTTCCGTTTATTGATGGGTTTGTTGATTAACCCACGCCAGTTTTCTTGGGCAGTCATTTCCTTTGAGGTTCTGACAATTCTTCGTTTAGGAAGTTTTTACTTTGATTTGTGAAACAATCGTCGATAATATCTTCCGAATGTAATTTTCCGTTTTCAATGGTTGTAAACAAGGTTCACAAACATCTACTTGAGTATTTAGCAAAGTATCATTTACAATTTTTTCATTCTTCTGTTCATCCGTTTTATTTATTGTGCATAACTTCATACTTCCTTCTACGGTTTGAATGTAATGAAACACGAAGTCGTCTATCCTTATGGGTAATTTAAAATGTCGGAACATGTTCGTTACGGGGACTCAGCTCCTCTAATAATGGTTTTAGTCTTTTAAGTAAATTTTTTCAAATACCTTTGAAAGCAATGGCAGTAAGCTTATGGGCCTATATGATTTGACGTCGTCGGGCTTCTTACTGGGTTTGAGGATCATTATTATTTGAGCTAGCCTCCACGAGATTGGAAAGTGATGTGTTCGTAGTATAGAATTAAAGATAAATGTTAACAGTTTTAGGCATTTTTCTGGTAGTTCCTGTAGAGTTTTTCCAGTAATTAGGTCCCAAGCCTGGAGATTTTTTATGTATATTTATTTTTATAATATCTTTGACTTCTTGGACTTTGATCCCTTGGTCGAGGTAGCTCATTATTTTTTTCTTCGTCCGTTGACATTGATGGGAATGGCTGAAAGACCTTCTCAAATGTCTTGCGAATGTCAGCCTTTTCTTCATCATTTCTTGCTCATTTGTTGCTTTCATCTTTGATTGGAGGGTTATGTGCTTGAGGTGTGTTCAGCTTTCTTGCTGCCTTCCAAAGGGAGTAGTCTGTGGAGTTTGTTGGGGTTAGGCCCTCGAGGTAGTCTTGGATGCCTTGGTTTTGATTTCCAATCACTACTTAATCATTACTGATTAACTTGAGTTTTACTTCCAGTTTTTCAGTCTTGTCATTTTTGGTAAATTGTAAAGAGCTTTACCGTAACATTTGACAACATGGTTTGTGCATTCCACTTTTTAATGTCTCTCCCGTACAAAACTGACTCGGTTACGTTGGCAAAGACGCTTGAGTCTCCATTACCTATGTATTTTTTATAACGAAGGTTTTGCATTTCTTCGCTCAGTCGAAAACCTTCCACTAGAATTGCCATTTCCATTCAGTTGAACTTCCTGACCAATTTTTTAAAAAATACATGATAAGGAGGATCCGATGACTTGTTTGCCGCCCGGAACACATTGTCCCCAAACAATTCTTTCATTTATATCACCTAACTCATTTTTTGACGATAACTTTCTATAATTTCAGAAGTAAACATTTACTTAGGTCCGGACGTTGTGTCTATTAATGTCACTAATTTGCCACGTGCATCTTGAAAGCGACCCATCAAATAACGAATGGATAATATTTTCGGATTATCCTTTTTTAAAGTTAATGAAGAAGTACTCGACCTTGGGCGCTTCATGTTAGCAGTTAATGTCGCCAACGCCCAGGTCAGTGACCGTCTCCATTGCAATTATAATTCTAAAAATTAAAAAATTGTAATTAAACAAATTTGGTTGGAATAGGGATGTTGCATGGTATCGAATTTAGTGATAATTGCTATTAATTCTTGAAAATAATATCAAATGAAATTTATAACCGAAATAAAAATTTTTGAAATGCGGTCTGCGCTGAGAAAATCAAATTAGAAATTCAAAAATGAATCGGTCAGCCGATTACGTCTCTGACGTCATACGAGTGATCCCGAACGTTTTTATGGAAATTTTACAACGTCGCAAAGACCTGACAGTTAAATATTTGACTTGTATTTGACAGTTGTAAACAATGTAACGTTTACCATTTAAATTGTATTTTTTATTAATATAATATTTATTTTAATACAAACTGTAGTCACAAGCAATTATAAGAAAAATGATTTATTCCGAGTTTTCTGTGTTTTTATTAAAATTCATTTTTCAATTTTACACAAACTATTTATAGGTTACATTATCAACACAAACTGCATTTGCTGTGTTGCCAGTTGTTAAAAAAAATAGTCTGTGACGTCATTCGCGCTAAAAACACGGTTTCAAAAATCATTTTTTATAAATTTTTTTTAGAAAACTGAAGGTTTCCTGAACTTTTTATCTATGCAGTGCTGTTTACCAGCACCTAAAGTTTATAAAAAAATACTTAAAAAATCATGCAACATCCCTATTAGCCCACGAAAGTTGCTTCAATTTGCTTGGGGGGTATTCCTGTTCTTCCTTTGTTACCTTACATTTGGTAGATTTTGGGTTTTCTTCCAGTTTCTTTCTTCTAGTAGTCCAGGGTTCCAGGTCTTTATTATTTCCTGATTACATTCTTGTCCTAGTCTATACCTGAAGGGTATTGAGACTGTGTGCTTGGATGATTTTAAAAATGCAGAGGGTTAGAAAAAAGAGAGCTAGATGGTAATGCAAGTATACAGGGTGCCCGAGATGTTTGGCAATTTTTATGGATGAGAGAATGAGAATAAATACAGGGTGGGGAAAGAGAGGGTGGTGTAAAGTGTGCAGTGGTGCTTGATAAGCGAAGTGCATAGAGAGAAATGAGTAGGGAAATACAGACAAGAAATGGCGAACGGGTGGAGGAAGAGAGAAGAGGAGAAAAAATAGAATAAGGTTGCTCGAAAGAGAAAAAGAGAGGCGGTTAATAGGAAAGATGAGTATTGAAGCCGTAGGTGGAAGAAGAGAGACTAAAAAGAACGAGAACGAGACCAATGTATAAGGGAGGGAGGTTATTTGGGCAGAGTACGAGAAGACTAAGTCGAAAATTGAAATATTACCTATAAAATTCTGAAAAGAAAATAATAAGAAATATTATGAACTATGGATGTTTCAAAAATTTTGACCTTTAGGCATTAAAAATTAAAAATTGTAATATGTTTTTATAATAGGCTAAATTCTAACCTTAAGCCCCGCCCATTTTGAATTTTTCAATTTTACGCAGTATTTTTACGGCAATAATTTTTAAGGTGAATCCGAGATTTGACGTGGTTACCTTGGACAAAACCGACTTTCTATCTCTACCCAAACGTACCCCTCCCTTCTCCCGCTGCCCTGAACGCTCTTAGTAGGGGGACCAGATAAATTGCGGCTCTGCCTGTGACGTCCCTCAGGAGATCTTTACAGGCAGCGAGGTTTGATTCGGGCAGCAGGACCACTTCTATCTTGATGTCCCAAACCGTCACCACGAGCAGGTTGTACGCTCTTCTGGCGGTGTGGAGATCACCTCCAGAAATCGAATCTGTTTCCTCTTTGACACGGTTTCTTGCACTCCCCGCAAGTCGTGGAATTTAAAATTCCTTTTCTCCTTATATGGCTTAGCCAGGGGTCTTGTGTATCCTGCCTGTCCGTATCTGGACGCTTTTTATAGTTTGCTGGCGTAGGATGTGGTCCGATAAGATGGTAGGCACATCACCTCAAGTCCGCATCTATGTCGCCTGGAATACCATACGCTTTATGATATTGGGCAAGAGTCTTCTAACCTTGACTCGAAAGTAAACTTTTTTCATATAAAATGGCTTTACCAAACGAAAGAATGGAAAAATACAAGCTCTTTAAGGTGAGGATGAACTTAATCGGACTTGTAATAAGGCCACAATTCAATTTCGAAGATTACAATTTTCTCATAAGAAATACATATAAATATATTATTGCGTAATATTATGCCAAATATGGTAAACATTCATCACTCGTTCGCGTGTTGTAGATGGGTCGACAGTGACTAGCGGTGAGGAGCTACCAGTCGCTCCCTGAGATCCATCGGCTCAACATCCACACTTTGGCGAGTTGGACCGTTCTTGGGGGATATTTTTAATAAGTAAAGCGCTTGTCAAAACCGCTTATAGCGGAGCGGTAGCAGCGTAAAGTGCGGTAGCTTCGGCCCCTTGACGCTGTCCAACATTAGGCCACATTTGGCTCCTCTGCTCGGAAGAGGGGTCATGCAGATGTTGCGCACTATGCTTTTGGCGGTTGCGCTTACCTCTTCTCTTCTTTCGCCTCCCATCTAATGTCACCACAGTAACCGTCTGATTCACCGCCTGATTTCCGGGAAAGGGGAGGGGAGTGAGCGTCAAGTCCACTATGCTGCTTTACACTCCCGGAGGTAACGCACTTGCGTTTTTATCGTATTTTCGCCGTTCGCCGCGCCAGGAATCACCACAGTCGGAGGTATGATGGGCTTCATCCTTTGAGGGTGGTTTTGTTTCTACCCCCTGCTTTTTTACGCCTGGTCTGATTTTCGACCTTGACCGTTTTGGAGGAGCGGGTAGTTTACATCGTCTTCCTCGATTTCCTTTACCCATTTATTACCGCCACTTGGGTCCTCCTCCACCTCGTCAGCCTGGGCCGCACTAAGAGTGTCTGTTGGCGACGGGGAGTTGGGTGTACTTCCACGAGATAGCTCCTATTAGTCTCTCAGTAATCGGCTGGGACGAAGTCTGTGCGTTGGCAGCTGGAGTCGGATCCAGCGGGCCCTGGGTGAATGTAACGTTGGCAGCCCTCAGCTTTCCTAGCTTCCGACGTCGGAGACGCCATGCTCGCTGTCTTCTCCACGGTTTATAAAAGAGGCCAATAACACCTGCTGACAAAATGAAGCCCATCAACGGCTGTCTGAGAAGTAATTTTCCTGTCGTGCATTAAATAATTCCAGCGCCCATTATAACGCATAGTATATGCACAATCCTAAGAAACTGTCACATGATCAGATGATTATTTTCAAACAAAGTACCCTTGCGAAGCTCAACTTGAAATTATGAGAAGTCAATCGAGTTTCTCTCCAATCGAATTGCACGTCAATCTAGTTCTACTGTGTTCACTCGCTAAGTAGTAATCTTTATAAAGTGAAGTATCTACCCCACCCACCCTCTTTCCCGAAGAAGGAACCTGACTACGACGCTGATAGTTATTTTCTTTACAAATTTTCCGAGTTTAATATTTAAAAAATAAAACAGATAGAAGAACAGCTTTCAACAATCAATCAATTTAATCTAATAGTATCAAAATCCATTGTTAGCCAGTATTATTTGTAAAAATTGAAAAAGGTGCGCGGAAAATTCGAGAAAGTGCTTTTTAGTACGAACAGCAATTCAATCACAGATAGAATATGAACACCGTCTACATCTGGAAATTTAAACAATTGTTTAGTGGACAACCCTGGAAACGAACCGAACTGAGAAACCCATGACCCAAACTCCTGAGTTTGGATCCACCTCCAATGAAGTTTTGTAACTGTAAACGAATTGTACATTTTTGTAAAAATGCGAAATAAGAAATCAAACAACGCAACCAACTAAGTTGGTATAGTAGTCTTTATTTTAATCTCGTACCTAGAAATGTTGCCTGAGGGGGGGATTTTAATTTACCAACCGTTAGTATGAAGCACTATAAATAAGGAATAGATTGTAAACAAATTCAATATCAAAAGTTATCTGCAAGTTTATATAAGACGAAAATTGCTACCAAAATGAAGTGCTACTATGAAGTACTGGAAGTACCTAAAACTGCGAACGAAGATGAAATTAAAAGGAAATATGAAGAGTTGGCACTAAAATGCCATCCAGATAAGACTCTAGATAATGTAGAAGCTGCTACCAAAAAATTTCAATTGATCAAACAAGCGTTCGATGTATTAATTGATTGGGAGCAAAGAAAAATATATGACGGTCGTCGGGAAGATACGTCGAAACACGGCACACATTACCCAGAACCTAAAGATGAATCCTCTGATGATTATGATGATGATTATTCGTCAGGAGATGACTATTGGGAAGAAGATATCACACGAATAGATTTAGATTGCTATTTTGATGCTACGGCGTTTAGGGATTTTACAGATCGCACGGGAGGATTTTTTACAGTGTACAGAGAACTGTTTGAAAAAATTGCTCGGGAGGAGATCTTGAATTGTTGCTACAAAAAAGTTCCCTGTTTTGGTTTTGCAAAAAGTAATTATGAAGAAGTCGTGGAGCCATTTTATGCTTGTTGGTCACTATATCAGTCATCTAAAGTCTATAGAACAAGGGAAGTTCGGATTCTTGTTCAGTTCGTTAAAGAACTGGATATAAGGGTTATAAAGCAGACTGATCCTGATAAAGCTCAATCGATAAAAAGGGAAAAACACGCATTAAAAAAAGAGGAAAGAAGAAAAAGAAGAGCCGTACTAAGACCGAAGAAGAACAAACGCAGAAGGTATATGTTTCATTAAACTAAAAATTTTCTTTAAAAACACTAATATACATGTTTACATGATTTTTTTCTTCAATTTTTTTTATTTATGTAATAAATGTAAAGAAAATTAATTATTAACAATTAAACCGCAAAATATTCATTCTTAGAGGTTGAATGTTTATTTAAATGGATTATATTTTTGTTCAAATTATAATGCGACGTCAGAGATTCGGGTGCACATTAAGAATACTCCGCTCGCCACTCTTCGGGGTTTTTAGTAGATGTGGTAATAATAAGTGGTAAGGGAAATTAACGATCCCTACTGCTAAAGTTGTGTATAAAAGGCCTGAAAATCATTTTCAACTAGTTCTTGGCACTTCGTGGCAGCCTAGGGTAGAGTGAAGTGACTTTTTCGCTAACTCGAAGGTAAATCGTTACAAATGCTTAGAGAATCCTCTTCCTTATCCATCCGAAATTGTAGTGTTTTTGTTAGTTTGCATCCAAATCCGTCTTCTAAAGGGTCTTTTGAATATGTTTTTTAAATTACCCGAAGGAATAATCTCTAGTTCTCCGGGGATCGATGTAGCCGTTATTCCGACAAAGCCCCCGAGTTATTTCCGAAGCAGCCAGGTTGGGTTTGTTGGGTCAAGACTCGGCTTTATTGCGCAATATTACACCATAAATGGAATACATTCTATCACCCGTCCGAGCGTTGTAGATGGGTCGATAAGAAAGAGTAATGTTATCTGTCGGGTCAACATCTACATTTTACCAAGTAGGACCGCTCTAAAGGAATATTTTTAATTAATAAAGCGTTCTCAAACGGCCTGGAGCGGAGGGTGCGGAAGGTTTTGACTAACGCAACCACGACAAATCTCCGATTCACCCTAAAAGTGTAGTTTTTCCAAAATTTGTGGACCGACTGCTAATTTTATTTTTTTATCAGTTAATTAAACCCGCAACTTTCATAATTCGCTTTAAAACTTCAGATTCGAGTATCTCAACTGTCACTAAAACGTATTTCAATTTCGATGGGCACGGTTACAATTCAAAAGAGCCAATGAAAAAATTGCATTCCAAATTAATTTTTAAACCCTTTTTTTTCCAACTTTTGTGGGCCAATTGCAAATTTTATTGTTTTTATCCGCTAATTAGATGGTACTAATTATAATTGGTAGAAATCCAATTTCGGATATCTTATAGTAACTCTCACCGTCGTATTTAGTAAGCGAAGAAATAAATAAAAAAATTATTTTATACTGTTTAATTATTGTACTTACATTGTATTTCTGACATTGTCTTCTTCAATTTATGTATAACATTTTCAATAGGTACTAATTTTTTAATTTTAATTATAATCACAAAAAATCTTAAAATAATCGACAAGATCGGTACAAAAAATTTAAAAAAAGGTCTCCTAGGTGAATAGCCTCTAGTCGATAGAATAATGTAGGTAAGGGAAGTCGGCAAATTGGATCCGTAACTTCGGGGTAAGGATTGGCTCTGAGGATCGGGGCGTGTCGGGCTTGGTCCGGAAGCGGGTAACGGCTCACGTGCCGAGCCTGGGAGAGTCGGCGGTGCGTTTCGGCGTTAGCGTTCACGCGCACGTCGTTCGCGCCGTCCGTCGATCTCGGTCTCGCGCCATGGTCTCCCGCGGAACGTCCTTGCTTAGAGACTCCGTAAGGTCGGCGTTCGCGCGCCGACCCCGGTGCGCTCTCTTCGGCCGCCATTTAACGGTCAACTCGGAACTGATATTCTTGGCCCTGCAAGATCAGCTGGAGTATACGATACTTGTTATTGCACATCACGTGACCCAATATCTGAGTTTCTTTTCTTTTGTTGTTCTTATCACCACCTCCTTGTCTTTTCCCATTCTTTACAGTACAGTATTCTAAGCATACATCTGTAACACCATAATTCGAACGTTTATTACAGGCGTCTGACAGTCTTCCGACAAGGTCCACGTCATACAGGAGGACAGAAAACATGTAGCACTCAACTTGCATTCAGCGAGCTGCCCAAGTATGTGAAGGATGTGACATTTTGCAAAGTTTCTCCGTGTGCCTGACACTGGGCGACGACGATGTTTGATGTCTTGCTGATTACTACGACTTTTGTTTTTGTTATATTTAGTCGCATTCCTTGGAATTTCTAGGATAATTTAGGGAATTTCTTTGTCACTCTCTGGGAGTTACTTAGAAAAATTTGGAATTTTTATGTAAGCCTTTGGAATTTCTTAAAAATCATCCTTGATATTTTTTTTAAATATTTGGAGTTTCTTGAAAACCTTTGGAATTCTGAATTTCGTGTATTACAATTTTTGCATTTATCAATAGCAGTTTTGCGAAATATTAAATTTTTTTAATATTTTTTTTAAATAT
Organism: Lycocerus yunnanus; assembly: GCA_036346125.1. Lineage (NCBI taxonomy): Eukaryota > Metazoa > Arthropoda > Insecta > Coleoptera > Cantharidae > Lycocerus > Lycocerus yunnanus. The sequence continues at coordinate 424,473 of JARFIX010000097.1, forward strand.
TTAATATTTATATTGAAAATCTTAAAAATTCCTTGGAAATCTTAGACATTCTTTGAAATTTCTTGAAAATACTTGGAATTCCCTGGAAACCTTTGCAATTTTGAATCTTCTATATAAAAATATTGTAATATATTTACTTTTCGCGGTATATTATATTCTTAAAAAATCTTGGAATTAACTTAAATTATATTGGAAATTTTCAGAATTTCTTATAATTCTTTGAAATTCAAAGAAAACTTTGAAATTCCATAGAAAACTTTGAAATTAAAATTTTTTGTAATTCTTCGGAGTTTCTTAGAAATCCATGGATTTCTTATGGGAATTTTGGAATGTCTTGGAAATGTTAGATATTATTTGGAGTTTCTTGGACGTAATTGGAATTCCCCAGAACCCTTTGGAATTTCGAATCTCCTGTATGCAAAGTTTTAATAATTTCCCTTCGTGAGATATTACTTTGTTCAAAGTCTTGGAATTATGAAAAATTATTATAAAAATCTTTTTGATTTCAAAGAAAGCTTTGGTATTTTTTGGGAACTTAAAATATTCTTTGGTGTTTTTTGAAAATATTTGGAATTGCGGATCTCATGTACGCAAATTCAGCAATATTTCACCCCTTCCGAGATATTACATTATTTAAAAAGTAACCTAACTTAAATTTGTTTAGAAATCTTGAGAATTTCTTGAGAGTTCCTTAGAAATCCTTGGAATTTCATTAAATATTTTTCAAATTTCTTGTAATTTTTTTCTGGTTACTTAGAAATTAATGGAATTTTTATGGCATTTTTTGAAATTTCTTGAAAATCTGATATATTGTAGGAGTAAGTTATTTTCCTTAATCTTTGAATATAATCAGTTCTTGGGATTTAAGGGAGGGCCAAAACAAACAACGTATGTGCCAATCAACCGGTTTCGTGCATTACCTGCACATCATCAGGATCTACGAGATTTTATTGAATTAAAATACAATCGGCAAAAAAACACAAGGCAGAGGGAAAAATGAAAAAACGGATCTCACCTAATGGCACCGATGGTATACGTGACGCCCAGGACAGAGTGCCAGCCAGAAACCGTTATGTGGAAAGGTGAACCACGAAGTCGTCAATTTATAAAATTTGTTAAGACTATTACAAAACATATAAGTGTATAAATAAAATGAATAAAATTAATTAAACTATGTAAAACTTAACAACTATAAAATAAGTTATTATCAATGTGGCTGATAACTAGTTAATCGCAGTCATGAGCAGAAACATAATAAAAATAAACTGCGGTTCACTCGTGTCAAAAATTTAAATAACCCGCCCAACGCATGTACCACGGTGTGAGATCCCTCTACCAACACAAATTGTGACAAGAAAAGTAAACAAACAGAAAAATTAAAAATAATTAAAAATTAGAGTGCTTCCTCGTTCTTTCTTGATATATTGATAATACTGTTTTAAACATATTATCTATAGGTCGAAAATCAGTAATCTTATTGACCGTGTTAGTGCTGGTATTGATGTGAGACGCCTCCAAAAACAATCTTTTTTGAAAATTTGGTTCTTCATCTAGTATTCTAACTTCCAATAATTTTAAGATTTTTTAATAACTGTAATATTTAACCACCAAGAATGTATCAGATTTTCAAGAAATTTCAAAAATTGCCATTAATTTCTAACTATCCAGAAAAAAATTCCACTCCACAAAAGCCACTTGATTTCACCCCCGAAACACTTTGAAGCGACTTTTCAGCTACTTCCTGACGTTTGCCCCAGAGCAAACGTCACAAGCAATTAAAAGAAAAATGATTTATTCCGAGTTTTCTGTGTTTTTATAAAAATTCATTTTTTCAATCTTTACACAAACTATTTATAGGTTAGATTATCAGCACAAACTGGATTTGCGGTGTTGCCAGTTGTTAAAAAAATAGTCTGTGACGTCATTCGCGCTAAAAACACGGTTTCAAAAATCATTTTTTATAAATTTTTTTTGAGAAAACTGAAGGTTTCCTGAACTTTTTATCTATGCAGTGCTGTTTACCAGCAACTAAAGTTTATAAAAAATTACTTCAAAAATCATGCAACATCGCTATTAGCCCACAAGAGTTGCTTCAATTTGCTTGGGGGGTATTCCTATTCTTCCTTTGTTACCTTACATTTGGTAGATTTTGTGTTTTCTTCTAGTTCGGCAGAGTCTTGGTGTAGTAGTCCAGGGTTCCAGCTCTTTATTATTTCCTGATTACATTCTAGTCCTAGTCTATGCCTGAAGGGTATTGAGACTGTGTGCTTGGATGATTTTAAAAATACAGAGGGTTAGAAAAAAGAGAGCTAGATGGTAATGCAAGTATACAGGGTGTCCGAGATGTTTGACAATTTTTATGGACGAGTGAATGAGAATAAATACAAGGTGGGGAAAGAAAGTGAGGTGTACAGGGGTGCTTGATGAGCGAAGTGCATAGAGAGAAATGAGTAGGGAAATACAGACAAGAAATGGCGAACGGGTGGAGGAAGAGAGAAGAGGAGAAAAAATAGAATAAGGTTGCTCGAAAGAGAAAAAGAGAGACGGTTAATATGAAAGATGAGTATTGAAGCCGTAGGTGGAAGAAGAGAGACTAAAAAGGACGAGAACAAGAGCGATGTATGAGGGAGAGGGGTTATTTGGGCAAAGTACGAGAAGACTAAGTCGATAAATAAAAAATTCCCTATAAAATAGGTATAAAATTCTGAAAAAGAAGATAATAAGAAATATTATGAACTATGGATGATTCAAAAATTTTGACCTTTAGGCATTAAAACATCAAAAATTGTAATATGTTTCTATGATAGGCTAAATTCTAACTTTAACCTAACCCGCCCATTTTGAATTTTTCAATTTTACGCAGTATTTTTACGGCAATAATTTTTAAGGTGAATCCGAGATTTGACGTGGTTACCTTGGACAAAACCGACTTTCTATCTCTACCCAAACGTACCCCTTCCTTCTCCCGCTGCCCTGAACGCTCTTGGTAGGGGGACAGATAAATTGCGGCTCTGCCTGTGACGTCCCTCAGGAGATCTTTACAGGCAGCAAGGTTTGATTCGGTCAGCAGGACCACTTCTATCTTGATGTCCCAAACCGTCACCACGAGCAGGTTGTACGCTCTTCTGGCGGTGTGGAGATCACCTCCAGAAATCGAATCTGTTTCCTCTTTGACACGGTTTCTTACACTCCCACGCATGTCGTGGAATTTAAAAATTCCTTTTCTCCTTATATGGCTTAGCCAGGGGTCTTGTGTATCCTGCCTGTCCGTACCTGGACGCTTCTAATAGTTTGCTGGCGTAGGATGTGGTCTGATAAGTTGGTAGGCATATAACCTCAAGTCCGCATCTATGTCGCCTGGAATACCATACGCTTTATAATATTGGGCAAGAGTCTTCTAACCTTGACTCGAAAGTAAACTTTTTCATATAAAATGGCTTTACCAAACGAAAGAATAGAAAAATACAAGCTCTTTAAGGTGAGGATGAACTTAATCGGACTTGTAATAAGGCCACAATTCGATTTCGAAGATTACAATTTTCCCATAAGAAATACATATAAATGTATTATTGCGTAATATTATGCCAAATATGGTAAACATTCATCACTCGTTCGCGTGTTGTAGATGGGTCGACAGTGACTAGCGGTGAGGAGCTACCAGTCTCTCCCTGAGATCCATCGGCTCAACATCCACACTTTGCCGAGTTGGACCGTTCTTGGGGGATATTTTTAATGAGTAAAGCGCTTGTCAAAACCGCTTATAGCGGAGCGGTGGCAGCGTAAAGTGGGTTTTGACAAACGCAACTACGTCAAGACTCGGATTCATCCTAAAACTGTATTTTTCTTAAATTTGTTGACCGACCACAAATTTTATTTTTTTATTTGTTAATTAGACCTTGATCTTTCATAATTTGTTGTAAAAACCGAGATCCTGATATCTTTACTGTCGCCTCAACCTACTTCAATTTTAATGGGCGGGGTTACAGTTCAAAAGAGCCAATGAGAAAATTGCATTCCAAATTAATTTTTAAGCCGTTTTTTTTTCAAAATGTGAACTGTCCCCAAATTAGTTTTATTATGTGTTTATGGGATTGTTGTATTTCATAATTTACAAAAAAATGGTGAAAATCGCAATCAGGGTTAACCGACTCTCCTCAGATATTGTGCGTACAAGTCCTTCAGTTCTCTTGATATCGGCTTCCCTTTTCGGATGACTTGGTCATTTGGACAATGACTGGTTCCAGTGGGCCCTCGGGTGGAGTTCTTTCCCTAAGGGCTTCTAGGTTGACGTTCGCGTCAAATTTATTGCCCTTTCCGCTTCAATGTTCTGTCTATCCGCTCGGCTGTATACCTCCATGCACTCAAGCTGTTCGTGGTACGTGACTCTGAGATACAGAGGACTTTGTGCTGCAGCCTGTTCTCTCTGTGCCCAATTTTACGACACTTGACGCAGTAGGCTTTTTTCGCGTAGGTTTCCATGTATCCTACACCTATACACCTGTAAAAAGTGGTGGACGTGTCAGATGCTCCGCGTACTGTGCGCCTCGACCACCCGATTGTCAAGATGCCCTCACGGAGGAGTATCCTAGTTTTCGACGGTGCCAGGGTAATCAAGGTTCTTTTGGTGTGCCGATTTAGACGCACTCACGTTACCCTCCTCCACCGTGCCAACCACTTTGGTGACCGCTGTTTAATCGCGGCAGCTTCGGCCCCTTGACGCTGTCCAACATTAGACCACATTTGGCTCCTCTGCTCGGAAGAGGATCGTGCAGATGTTGCGCACTATGCTTTTGGCGGTTGCGCTTACCTCTTCTCCTCTTTCGCCTCCCATCATAATGTCACCGCATTAACCGTCTGATTCACCGTACTACCCGCTGTTAACGAATTTGCGTCTAGAGTGTCTATTCCCAGCGCTATTCCGATGCGTTACGCGCCGGGTATTGCCGGGGAAAGGGGGGGCGTGAACGTCGAGTCCACTATGCTACTTTACACTCCCGGAGATCTCGCACATGCTTTTTTATCGTATTTTCGCCGGTCTAGGACAATTAGGCGCAACCGAATAGGCGCAGGACATATAGGCGCGATCCGTTTAGGCGCAAAGCCATTTAGGCGCAATAAAAAATGTTATAAATAAAAAAAAACCTTTTGTGTGAATTCGTTTCTTATGTGGTTGAGCTGTCAAAACGTACTCTCCGCACCCTGCGCAACCCTCCGGGTTGCTCCGAGCGGTTTTGACACGCGCTTTACTTAATAAAAACATCCCTCAAGTAGCCCCAACTCGAAAAGTTTGGAAGTTGACGCAACGGATTTCAGAGAGCGATTGCTATCTCCCCACCACTAGTCACTATCAACCCAGGAAATTTTTGTGAGGTTCAAATTTGGTCCCACTTCTTCTAGAAAACCTATCATTTTTTCATAAGTCCGTGTATTTTTGTTCGGTAGTAATACGTAAATTACGGGATGGACGCCTCCAAATCTTTCTGCCATAATGACATATATTGATAAAAAAGATGAGGCGCCGTTGAATCATCGGTTCACTTTTTACGGGTTTTTTTCGTCACTTTTGCAAATATATCTATGGTTTTAATAAGTTAGTGAACCCATTATACTATTGCATAATAAATAATAATATAATGAATAAGAACATAAATAAAAAAAAATACTGTAATAGCTTTGCGACTAAACGGATTACGCCTATATGTCCCGCGCCTAAACGGTTTTGCGCCTATTTTTCCCGCGCCTATTCGGCTGCGCCTAATTGTCCGGGTCCTTATTTTCGCCCTTCGCCGCGTCAGGAATCACCGCAGTCGGTGGTATTGTGGGCTTCATCATTTGAGGGGGGTTTTGTTTCTACCCCTTGCTTTTTTACGCCTGGTCTGATTTTCGACCTTTACCGTTTTGGAGGAGCGGGTAGTTTACATCGTCTTCCTTGATTTCCCTTACCCATTTATTACCGCCACTTGGGTCCTCCTCATCCTCGTCAGCCTGGATCGCACTAAGAGTGCCTGTTGGCGACGGAGAGTTGGGTGTACTTCCACGAGATAGCTCCTATTAGTCTCTCGGTAATCGGCTGGGACGAAGTCTGTGCGTTGGCAGCTGGAGTCGGATCCAGCGGGCCGTGGGTGAATGTAACGTTGGCAGCCCTCAGCTTTCCTAACTTCCGACGTCGGAGACGCCATGCTCGCTGTCAGGTACAACACGCACTCCTGCAGCGCCAAGTTTTTCTCCACGGTTTATAAAAGAGGCCAATAACACCTGCTGACAAAATGAAGCCCATCAGCGGCTGTCTGAGAAGTAATTTTCCTGTCGTGCATTAAATAATTCCAGCGCCCATTATAACGCATAGTATTATGCACAATCCTAAGAAACTGTCACATGATCAGATGATTATTTTCAAACAAAGTACCCTTGCGAAGCTTAACTTAAAATTATGAGAAGTCAATCGAGTTTCTCTCCAATCGAGTTGCACGTCAATCTAGTTCTACTGTGTTCACTCGCTAAGTAGTAATCTTTATAAAGTGAAGTATCTCTCCCAACCCACCCTCTTTCCCGAAGAAGGAACCTGACTACGAAATAGCAATTCAATCACAGATAGAATATGAACACCATCTACATCTGGAAATTCAAACAATCGTTTAGTGGACAACTCTGGAAACGAACCGAACTGAGAAACCCATGACCCAAACTCCTGAGTTTGGATCCACCTTTAATGAAGTTTTGTAACTGTAAACGAATTGTACATTTTTGTAAAAATGCGAAATAGTAAGAAATCAAACAACGCAACCAACTAAGTTGGTATAGTAGTCTTTATTTTAATCTCGTACTTAGAAATGTTGCCTGGGGGGGGGGGGGATTTTAATTTACCAACCGTTAGTATCAAACACTATATATAAGGAATAGATTGTAAACAAATTCAATATCAAAAGTTATCTGCAAGTTTATATAAGACGAAAATTGCTACCAAAATGAAGTGCCACTATGAAGTACTGGAAGTACCTAAAACTGCGAACGAAGATGAAATTAAAAGGAAATATAAAGAGTTGGCACTAAAATGCCATCCAGATAAGAATCTAGATAATGTAGAAGCTGCTACCAAAAAATTTCAATTGATCAAACAAGCGTTCGATGTATTAATTAATTCGGAGCAAAGAAAAAAATATGACGGTAGTCGGGAAGATACGTCGAAACACGGCACACATTACCGAGAACCTAAAGATCAATCCTCTGATGAATATGATGATGATTATTCGTCAGGAGATGACTATTGGGAAGAAGATATCAAACGAATACATTTAAATTGCTTTTATGATGCTACGGCGTTTAGGGATTTTACAGATCGCATGAAAGGATTTTTTACAGTGTACAGAGAACTGTTTGAAGACATTGCTCGTGAGGAGATCTTGAATTGTTGCTACAAAAAAGTTCCCTGTTTTGGTTTTGCAAAAAGTAATTATAAAGAAGTCGTAGAGCCATTTTATGCTTGTTGGTCACTATATCAGTCATCTAAAGTCTCTAGAACAAGGGAAGTTCGGACTCTTGTTCAGTTCGTTAAAGAACTGGATATAAGGGTTATACAGCAGACTGATCCTGAAAAAGCTCAATCGATAAAAAGGGAAAAACACGCATTAAAAAAAGAGGAAAGAAGAAAAATAAAACTCGTAGTAAGACCGAAGAAGAACAAAAGCAGAAGGTATATGTTTGATTAAACTAAAAATTTTTTTTAAAAACACTGATATACATGTTCACATGATTTTTTCTTCAATTTTTTTTATTTATGTAATAAATGTAAAGAAAAATTAATTATTAACAATTAAACCGCAAAATATTCATTCTTAGAGGTTGAATGTTTATTTAAATGGATTATATTTTTGTTCAAATTATAATGCGACGTCAGAGATTCGGGTGCACATTAAGAATACTCCGCTCGCCACTCTTCGGGGTTTTTAGTAGATGTGGTAATAATAAGTGGTAAGGGAAATTAACGATCTCTACTGCTAAAGTTGTGTATAAAAGGACCTGAAAATCATTTTCAACTAGTTCTTGGCACTTCGTGGCAGCCTAGGGTAGAGTGAAGTGACTTTTTCGCTAACTCGAAGGTAAATCGTTACAAAGGCTTGGAGAATCCTCTTCCTTATCCATCCGAAATTGTAGTGTTTTTCCTAGTTTGCATCCAAATCCGTTTTCTGAAGGGTCTTTTGAATATGTTTTTTAAATTACCCGAAGGAATAATCTCTAGTTCTCCGGGGATCGATGTAGCCGTTATTCCGACAAAGCCCCCGAGTTATTTCCGAAGCAGCCAGGTTGGGTTTGTTGGGTCAAGACTCGGCTTTATTGCGCAATATTACACCATAAATGGAATACATTCTATCACCCGTCCGAGCGTTGTCGATAAGAAAGGGTAATGTTATCTGTCGGGTCAACATCTACACTTTACCAAGTAGGACCGCTCTAAAGGAATATTTTTAATTAATAAAGCGTTCTCAAACGGCCTGGAGCGGAGGGTGCGGAAGGTTTTGACTAACGCAACCACGAAAAATCTCGGATTCACCCTAAAAGTGTAGTTTTTCCAAAATTTGTGGATCGACTGCTAATTTTATTCTTTTATCAGTTAATTAAACCCGCAACTTTCATAATTCGCTTTAAAACTTCAGATTCGAGTATCTCAACTGTCACTAAAACGTATTTCAACTTCGATGGGCACGCTTACAATTCAAAAGAGCCAATGAAAAAATTGCATTCCAAATTAATTTTTAAACCCTTTCTTTTCCAACATTTGTGGGCCAATTGCAAATTTTATTGTTTTTATCTGCTAATTAGATGGTACTAATTATAATTGGTAGAAATCCAATTTCGGATATCTTAACTCTCACCGTCGTATTTAGTGAGCGAAGAAATAAATAAAAAAATTATTTTATACTGTTTAATACTGATAAAGAGTACTTACATTGTATTTCTGACATTTTCTTCTTCAATTTATGTACAGTAGAACCCCGATTATCCGTGCGCGAATTATCCGGGAAGCGGTTTATCCGTGGGCCCATTATACATCGATTACCGTCAGATTATTATGCGTCCGGCGGCTTATCCGTGCGGCGCCAGCGGTTTATCTGTGGACATTCGCAACTTGAGTAGTATACTATGTGAAATCAAATGTATAGAATTTTTTACTTACTTCAGAGCTGCAATTAGGTTACATACAAAGCTGTTTAGTGTTTGTTTTTTGTAATAATTTAACAAAACACGTCAATTATTATTATCCGTGTTTTTCAATTATCCGTGCCGAGCACGGTCCCGGTCGGCCAGGATAATCGAGGTTCTACTGTATAACATTTTCAATACTAATTTTTTAATTATAATCACAGAAAATCTTAAAATAATCGACAAGATCGGTTACAAAAAATTTAATAGTCATACAGGGTGTTTCCGTGTCTACGGTAAATCTTTAAGGTTGCGATAAAGGACACTTTTCTATGGTAAATTTTCAAATAAAATTTTTTCCCCAAGTCCAAATCCTTGGAGGGTACCCATCTTTAAAGCAATTTTTTGAATTTCTGCTTTCAAACGGCCATAGCACCGTAACCATTGATTTTATGATATTATTGAATTAGTAATTTTTTAAAGATCATTTATTTATCTATAAACTGATTTAGAATTCTTATCCCCTAAAATGAACGAATTTCGAGTTATAAATTAAAGTAGGAGATGAAATGTTAAAAAATTGCAAGTTTTATTTTTTTTTCTTCCAAATCCTGTATCTTTTAAACGAAACTATTTACAAAAAACTAATGGCCCAATTTGGATAGCAAATTTAATGGGATATAATTTTAGTCTAGTAACATTTTTTGGAAAATCAACCCATTTTACAAAAAATCCCAAAATACAACAACACAACATTACAACCGCCACAAATGAAACTAGGCAAATTGATACTCCCGAATTACTTACATCAAAATTTAAATCATGTCCGGAACATTATGACGTACTAAATTTGTTTGAGAAATCAACGAACGCTTTAGCCAATGGAGAGTTGAAATTTAGCTGGGTATGTAACCTTTAGATTTCAAAATAAATACAAAAATATTAATTTAGGTGCAAAAACCCATACATTTAATAAATCTGAAGTGCCAAATTGGATTGAATATGTTTCAAAGGATAATTTGATGCATTCAAATGAAGCTATGACTCAATTAACTACAATTTTAAATACCTACAGAATTTTAAAAATTTCATTATTTTAAATTCAAAATTTTCAGTAGAAGAAAGCTATCATATTCCAAAGACAAAGCTAAAAATCCGCCGTTTCCTCATCTAGCTATTTATTTAATTAACTCCAAAACAAATTAGATACAAACAATAATAATAGGCACAAAAGCATTTGCAAAAATTTAGGCTGTGTATTATTATGGACCCAAAAATCTTAGGAAATTAGCTTGTCTAATTTGCCTCCCCCCTCGTAAAGTTTTTAAATAACTATTGACAAAAGAGATACAGACGAAAATAAATGATGGCCAAACGAGGCACAAATTATTTAGTTTATTGAGAACTCAAAATGCAGCATCGCGTGAAACTATAATAATATTGTTTTTATTTGATAATTATTAAAAATAATACATGCATTTTCAATGCAATTCATTATTATGGTTCAAATTATAATAATAATTTCTTTACAAAACTTCAGTTTTTAAGTTTTATTATACCGCAATAGTGTAATTTTGAAAAACTTCAGTATATTCAATCCGTCTCTGTAAATTTTGATTATGAACAAAATTAGAATATACTTAAGAGGGCCTAGTAGAATACGCATGATACTATTGTGCACTCACTTCCACTTGTGGCGTAAGATAGGCGAATTAGCCTTTGACGATGGCGAAGTTTTTCCTAAACTATAACGAATTTTTCAATTTTTTTATTTTTAAAATCTACATAGTTACCCGTTTGCGGTAAAGAAAATTCAAGCTGTTTCGTTGAATAGTTTAAAATATATAGCGAAATAGAAATCACCATTATTATTGCAATGAATTTGTACCTTATGTTATATTTATTTTCACAATCATTTTACAATAAATGTTTATGAAAATTGTTTACAGTGTACAGTTCATCATTATCTACTAAATCCAAAAGAAAAAGTATCAAATTTTGTTTAGTTTTAAAAATCTTCGCCATCAGTAATAAAATAAAATATCATTTATTTTAATGAAATTTTCAGTTAGCCAAGTCGCAAAATAGTTGGTAAAACTTTGACTATTGTGACAGAGATGGCCCAATTTGGAATTTGTTTAGATGACATTTCAAATTTTTAATCAAATATACTATATTTTTCAATAAATTGCAATTTTGCATTAACAAAATAATTGCTATTTACCTCAAGCTAGTATTGACATAATAATAATTATATTATTTTATATTATTAATAATGTATTAGATTAATGTGATATATTAGAATATCACATTATTTCTATTACTCAAGAGAGGGCTACATAAAATATAATTTGTAATGCCTGAGAATATGCAACTATCTAAACAAAGTGAAAGGCAAATAGATTTCGATTTGCTGTCTCTACTAGGGTCACGGTAAACATTACCAACTACAAAAAGTTGGTAGATTTTCTACAAAAGGATAGCAATTATTATAAGTTAAATTATTAATACCAATTTAAATTTTGTTTAATTTTAAACTTATGAGAGCTGTTCGTTTGCCCCACGTAATACAAAAATTTTAACAACTTTAAATGGATCAATATTCCATATCACTTCCATATCAATCAATATCACTTGTGATATTATTATTGTGACATAACATTTTGAACACTTGCGATCCCGTAACTAGATTTTAAATGCTGTCTTTTAATGAACCAAATTTAATAACTTCAATCGAATATTACTCAAAAAGGGTGGCAGTAATAAACAAAAATTTCCTACAAAAGTTGCTTATTTCTTAAAGATCTTTCCAACGATACTACATTTGACATATGTTCTGATATAAATTTTTGAAGTTCTGGACATTCTGAAGCAATCACTCGGGATCCCGACTTTTTCGGGAAATATTAATATCACCATTCGATTCTTTATTACGGCTTTTGTGATACATTTTTTTGACACAACTCTCTACGACTAACCGTTTTTGAAAAAAATTACTGATACGGGGGATAGGTATCACCTTGTATAGTACTTCTTTTCCAATATGTTACAATTTTTTAATAATTTGTCACTTCAACTATTTTCTTCTGTAATTCGCTTCTGTAATAAAATTAAATCATTTTTGGAAACGCTAAATACTGGGTGGTCAACTAAGGAATTTTGATTTACAAGCGCACTAAAATTGTTTTGAATAGGAATAGAGAAGTGGAGTTGGTCTTAAACGAAGGAGGGCTCATGGAAATTCAGTCGCCATGGTTCGCTGGACGGGTGAGGAGCGTTCGTTCTGTGTGCGCGCTTATTACCAAAATCAAAATTCTTGCATTATTGTGCGTCGTCGTTTTCGTGCACATTATGCTTTGCACAATCTTAACCAATGTCCGAGTGCTCAACTCATTCGGAAATGGGTCAGAACATTCGAAGAAACTGGTTCGACATTGCCCCAGCGAGTGATAAACCGTCGACGGTCTGTGAGAAACGATGCAAACGTAGAGCGAGTGAGAGCATCTGTTCGCAACCAACCGGGCCTCTCGACACGCCGGCGCGCGGCCGCTCTAAATGTGAAGAGATCGTCATTGATAAACATTCTTCATAAAGATTTAAAATGCACCCTACAAGATCCAATTAGTGCAGGAATTAAAGCCAGGGGACCATCAACAACGCCTTGATTACGCCAATGAAATGGTGAACCGATTTCAAGCGTACGACAACATTTTTCTCTGATGAAGCCCATTTTCATCTGAACGGCTATGTAAACAAACAGAATTGCCGGTATTGGTCTTCAGAAAACCCCAAACAGAAACATGAAACTCAATTGCATAGTCTGAAGGTCACAGTTTGGTGTGCAATACACGCACAAGGCATTATTGGCCCGTACTTTTTCGAAGACGGACGCGGCCGAGCAGTAACAGTGGATTCTGATCGTTATGTGGACATGTTGAACAATTTTTGAACCAGCCCTTCAAGACTTTGATGGATACAATCGGACACTTGGTTTCAGCAAGACGGGGCCACTTGTCACACTTCAAATCGGTCTTTACCTGTTATTCAGGCGCTTTTTCCTGAAAAATTGATTTCTCGGCGTGGAGACCTTCCATGGCCCCCCAGAAGCCCGGACTTGACACCTTGCGACTTTTACTTATGGGGATACCTCAAAAGTGTAGTCTACCGCAACAATCCCCGCACTCTAATTGCGTTGAAGGAAAATATCCGCCAGGAAATTCAAGCCATCGGTCCAGAAACTTTGCGACGTGTTTTCTAAATTTCGGGGTTCGACTCGAAGAGTGCCAGCAGAAAACGGTGGACATTTGGAGAGCGTAATTTTAAGAAATGAATTTCAAAGAGCTGAACATTATTTGTAAAAAAAATTAAAATTGACTTGAAAGTTTTGTTTTATTTTCTTTAAATCGGAATTCCTTAGTTGACCACCCGTTACTTACATGACTTTCCCATTATACTACTAGGTCTAAAACATAGTAGGGTCGACACTCGAAGTTTGCCAATTAAAATGCTGTAATTTTGTTAATTTGTTACGAAAATTTAACATTTTCAAACAAGTCCCAAATTAAATACAATAAATGTTTATTTTATTCAATAAACATTTTTGTAATTTATAAATTATTGACTTTCAATAGAAAATTTCGAACATTATCTCTTAATTTCGAGATTGAAACGTCATGTGGCGTGATTATTTCCATCACATGGTAAGGCATAAGAGGAGAGCGCAGGCGTAGTAGAGATAAGGGGGGAAAAGTTGGACGAGTCCAACGGGAGGTCTAGCGCTAGTTCTTCAAGAGTGAAGACGTGTTTTGAAAAATTGCGAAGACAAATTTTTAACAGTCGCTAGATAGTAGTGATAGTCATAACCTACAGTAGTGGGTGATAATTGTAGACGCATTGTGGTTTCCGATCGCGTGGGCGGATCATATTTTCCTATGGAAAGTGGAAATTTTCACATGATTGATAGTTTGATTGTGGTTTTGACGCGCCATTTTGAACCGTTGTCTTTCATCGTGCGCAAACTGTAGCGAAACATTATCGTGTTTGCGCAGCTAGTGATAACGCAACTACGTCACAGAAATTGTTTACCCGAGTTCTGTTTACGATCGTGGAAGTTATTGTTATTTTGGATTTACCACGACTGCTTTTGGATGGGTGGTTACCACCAATTTAATCGACCTTACTACGTTCATCACGATTCCGAGGAGGAATATTTAAGTGCACCTTTGCTGGATGGATATTCGCAAACAGCTGGCATCACCCGTTTGGAAGTGTTCTTCAAGTGTCGTGCGTATTGTGATTGTGCCGGGTTCATATCTAGTGAGATAATCGAGCAGTTTCTAAGGGTTCCAATTGTCGTATTACCAATTGTAAACTTATGGTTTGTACAAACGGGTAAGTCCATATTTTTCACCTTTATTAACTGCCTTAAATTCGTCACACTAAATTTTGGAGATCCGAAGAATCGGATCATAGTTTCTTTGCGTACGCACTGCGTGATACAGTCACTTCAATCCAACCAATTGCCAAGGGTTGGTTTTGTAGATATTTTAATCTTAAACATCAGTTATTATTATCAATAAAGTCTATATCTATTGTTCAATTGGGTTTTATTGTTGGAGAGTACCTAGAAAACGAATCTACGACTCTAGCATCCGCAACCAGCAGAGAGCTAGTTTTACCATCGAGGCAAATCACAAATATAAATTTTGTGAGAAAGGGTTGTTGGCCCTTCTGGCATTCAATCTTTTTTCAAATTTTGATTTTTATATTTAAAACCTTCAGTATAGGTATCGTAAAAATAATTCAAACTTTAAAAAAAATATGTTATTGTTCGATGTAACCACCTTTAGCGCGGATAATAGCATCGAGTCTGTTTGCGAAGGCTTCACATTCTGCCATTATCGGCGAAGAGCAATCTTTGAAGGGTCAACGTCTCATATTTTTTAGTTAATACTTTGACCTCCAGAATGGGGCATACGAAAAATCCATTGGGTTTATGGGATGGTGCCGAGTCTTGATGTAACGTCCCATGGTTTCTACCGAATTGTTTACGTGCCCAAGGTAACAAACACATCGTTTAAAATCTTTTCAAGGTAAAAAGACAAAATTTTTAAGCTCGCCACCAACGTTCAAGTGTTTTAACACCATTCCTATTGCTAGACAAACTGCCTTTTGTGCAGGTGTTAAAATCTTGCACTTTTTGTATTTTGTAGGGCTTTAATCGTAGTTCCATGTTTTAATATGCGCCCCATGGTACCAGCAGACACATTGAGATTTTTCGCCAATTGAACGGCGTTTTGTTGTGGATTACGTTGAATTCTGACCTTCACCTTTCGAACCATTTCTGTCAAACTTGCTGTTTTTGGATGCCCACTTCTATGGCATTTTTTTGATGCTACCAGTACCATTGTAACGTGTAATGATCCGATCGACAAAAATTTTGATTACCTATAAATGTCGTAGCTTTTCCAGCCAAATTTAAACCAATAACACTGTTGTATTTGAATTCTATTTCGATACCTTTTTTAACTGCGACCTAAAACAATATGCTGCAGTGGGCTTGTCAAAACACGAGCGCGCTGTTATTATACGTTTGGTTGCTATAGCAGCGTGAAGTTGGTAAGCCTTCGAGCGCCAATCCCTGTATTATAAATAAATAAAATTAATATCTTACAAATGTAATTATTAATGCAATCCCAAATTATTAAATAATACTTCTACAAATTAATATTAGTTTGAATATTACTATATTAATATTGTTTCGGGCAGGAAATTAATATTATTTTTGTAAAAATTACTTAATTGACATGTGCATTCCTTAAACGATAAGTACATTTCACCCCCCCTTCATTTTAGTGACATTGGTATCAAACATTTGAGCTTAGGAGTCCTTTCCCCTAGTTCTTTCCAAATGTTTTGTGAAGAACTTCATGACAGTTGTGGTTCAAACGACAGAAGTGGAAGCTCAAATGTTTGACACAAGCATTTCACTAAAAAATTCACAATGGGGAAGGGGAGCAAAATGTACATTTAAACGACCCCTACGGACTCATAGCCCATGGAAAAAATATTAACTGAAAACTTTTTTTTTACTCTATCACAATATTTTCCGCTTTTACATAAATGGAAAAGTAAAATTACTCAAATAAACTTACACTTCAAGCAGTGACATTTGTGGATTTTTAGCAAGTTCAGCATCCAGTTCTCTTATTTCTTCTGCAGGTGATCTTGAACCATGTAATATCTTACCCCGAATGCTATCTGTTGCCATCATAAGTAATTTAACAATATTTCGATAATTAATTTTTTCAAGAAAAGCTTTGAAAAGTGGTTGGTGCAAATTCGTGCTGTAAAAAACATGTTTCAGTATAAAGCTAATAATTTTACGATTCTAATATTAAGTAAATATTGGAATGTGGAATTTACCAATTTGTTTAAATTAATATAAGAATATTTATTATTAGGTACTAATAAAAATCGGATGAGGCCATGCCCATAACTTTATCATACTTTTATTAAATATTAAAAAAATAATTTTTAATAATAAAAAGAAAAAAATATTTTCCATTAACCAATGTGACTCAAAATTTAATCAGCTCTAAGTCTAAATATAAAGATACAAAATACCAACTTTAGTTTTGAAATTTTCATTAGTTTTTGAAATATTTAATAAAAACTAATAATAAATAAACAGATTTTAAAAAAATTGCTTCCATGGACCAATTTTATCCAAAATTTAATCAGCTCTAATTCCTGCCATAAACATAACAAATTTCAACTTTAGTTTTAAAATCCTTTTAGTTTTAAAATATTAAATAAAGGCTAATATTAAATAATAAAATTTAAAATAATAAAAAACAATAGTTTTTATAAACAAATTTTTACTAAAATTTAATCAGCTCTAAATATCGATTAAAATATGCGAAAACCTAAATTTAGTTTAGAAATTGAATTACTTTTCGAAATATTAATTAAAAACTAATATTAAATAATAAAACTTAAAAAAATTAAAAAACAATAGTTTTCATAAAACAATTTTAACTAAAATTTAATCAGTTCTAAATATCGACATAAGTATGCTAAATCCTAAATTTCGTTTTGAAATTCTTATTAGTTTTTGAAATATTAATTAAAACTAATATTAAATAATAAAATTAAAAAATAGTTCCCGTGAATCAATTTTAGCCAAAATCTAATCAGCTCTAAGTCTCAACATAAGGATACAAAATCCAAAATTTTGTTTGAAAATTCCTATTAGTTTTTGCTGTAGGTCGCACACAAAATTTGACCACACACACACACACACACACACATACACACACACACACACACACACAGACATTTTTTGGAAATGGTCTTATTTTACTCAGGGGACCTCAAAAAGTGTAAATCCATCAAAATCTCAAATTTTTTTTTCTGCACGAAAACAATACTTTCTCATATTACATATGATAAAGTAAAAATATTTATCAAATGTAAACAATAATTATTATGATTGCAAGTTTTGAATATTTTTTACAACATTTGCATGGCTCTTGGGTTAGTTATGTTTGAATTTTTGAAGTTAACAATAAATGGCAGTTGAATGAAATAATTTTATTTATTTTCTATTTTATTATTTATTTACTAGTAGTACATAAATGTGCATTGTTATAAATATTTTTAAACTTCAAGTAAACGAACTTCAGGTTAAATTGACGAAATAACCAATCAGATGATTGATTAATTTGTTTTGTTGTTGCCTGATTGGTTATTTTGTCAATTCAACCAGAAGTTTGCTAATTTGAAGATAACTATGCATGAAGAAATCGGGCATAAGAGAACTAATATAAAATATTATAGTTTTCCTAAAAATGACGATCTATTAATGGAGTGGATTCTCACTATTGTCAGAATCAAAGTCGAAAACAACTCCATTTGGTGGAAATCTAATACCTTGATACCTTCCGCTTGAACAAATTCAATTTTGTTGTGGTACTTTAATATCGCCTCATTGGACCAAGTTCTAAAATACAAAAGAATGGGGAAGTTATCCTTTACAAAATGTGTGCTCATTTGATACTCACAGATATCCATCTGAACCACCGCAACCACGGTTTACCACCATTAATTTCATGCATTTAGATCTTGACAATCAACCAATTCCCACTTTATTCATTAGAAGACTAGGAAGGAAGCATCGATGTCAGATCACCTAATCCACTTATTCCAGATAGTTGATGCCATGTCTTTCAAAAGGTGAAGAATTTTATGAAACAAATTTTGGTTTGACTTTAAATTTTGTATTCTACTTCCGGATGCTCACCAGTGCTACGTTGGATGGTTTTTGTGTTGCTGTCGTGTCCGGACCATGAGGGATGTTGGGTAATACTATATAACAGCTGTTCTTCCAGTTGTTTTCGGGGACGAACCATGGACATGGCTGGTAGCATGCCGTCACCCACATTTCAAATTGTAATCTTGTTTTAACTTATCCAACTTTATTACTCCCATTAATTCATGCTAATTATTTTCGTATTGTTTCACTTACAGTTCGGACGATTGTAATTGTTTGTTTACCTACAAAACTGTTGTAATTTTTGTTCATTTATTCTGTAATTTTACTGTCATTTGTTTACAATGTGTCAAATTTTACCGATAAAGTTGTTCACTGTAAACTAGATTAAGTTTAAAGCCGGCGCCACACTGTAAAATTATACAACTGATGGAGTTTTGTAATTCTTTGTTTAGGCCGGTATTCTGTAAATTAACCTCATTAATAATCATTTTTAGGTAAAATAATAATAGAAATTTGTGCAAGAAAATTTTTGATTATATTTAAAATGATCAAAATATATAAGCAATCTGCTTGCTTGCCTGCATTTTGGGTTGCAATCGTCAAACATAATTTGCATAATACTTCATACTATTATGACTTTCAAATTTTATTTTAAATTAGATGCACACAACAGAAATTTTGCACATGCAAAATCTGAAAATGTCATCTCTTGCTGACACGGTTTCGCAAGTTTTGGGGACCAGTGGAGAATGCCAAAATTTTCAAATAGAACCGCGGAGATTCCTTTTAAAATCCCATTGGGAAAATGTTTTCAGTTATCAAGACACTATCTGATATTGTCACATATGTCCACCCTGTATATAAAATAAAGAAAACCCAGTAATCAAATGAACAGGAACACCGTCATCAAATAGCTGAAGGTGGTACGAAAATGTAGATCAGCAAAATTAGCGAGGCACGTGGAGGAAGCGACAGGCAAATTAAAGAAAAATCAAGGAGTAGTTGCGTGTGCCTTGGATTCGAGAAGATCGAATCCAAGTGAGTGCAGCGATGCCGATTTCCTCCACGTGAATCGTTGAGGTGATGGACATGTAAGTAAAGTAATTTTAACATGTAAATATTAGATATAGGAATAATGTAAAAATAATTGGTTAATATAATATTTAATTTGATACCCAAACCGAGTTTTAACCAATAAGCTACACCCCAACCCCCAAAGAATCCTTTTCCGCGACATGGTGGAGGTACCGCGACATGGTGGAGAGCCGTGGCCGTTTTCGGTTGGCATATATCCCCGAATATTGCCAAATTGAATTGTAGGACCAAAATAATTTGATTTTTTATAATAAAAATTTTAATACGTGGTTTAAGTGAATTGGAAATTTTAAATACATAATATGCAAATGTTGAAAATAAAAAGGGCTCAATTAATTTATAAAGTAAATTGTTTAAAAATTTAGTTAATAAAAATAAACGTGACATGGTCGTTTTAATTTACGGGTAACAAAAAATTAATTGTAGGCGAAGAATGTAAAGTAAGAATGAGTCTAGCACTAGGTAGATGTGGGTATATCAAATTACAAACCCATGAGTTAGGAATAATTCAAAGAAGCTATAATATTGTTTTTGCAAAAAGGACAAAAAATTTACACTGTTCTAGTCCGGGACAGGCATTAACAGTATATTTAGTTTCAAAAAATTAATATTTTTTCTTATCACCCGTAGACAAAAATTGGGTGTTTTACTTGTTTTTGAGTCTGAAAACAAGGTGAGAAAAATGTTAATAAACTACGGGCGTTAAAATAAATTTTAAACAAAACTAAAATTTTATTTAAATGCATAATAGTGCATTTAGTTAATAAAAATATTAATTTAATTGTAACAAACAATGCAAGTTTTAAGTTGATACGTATGTACGTTGTTAACACGGTAAATTCGATTATGTTGCACATTCCAACTAAACGTATATGATATACAGGATGGATTTTTACTCTAACTTTTTAATAATTTTCAATAAAGCGATGGTTCGTGAAAAAATAGGAAAATAAAATATTACTTAGAAATTGATATTGCGAAGAATTAATTATACGCGATACGCGAAATCATAAATAAAGTACCAAAATAACGTGCCCATAGACAAATATAAAGGAAATAAAGTTAATGAAAATGCCAATAGGTAAAGAAATTAAAGTAATTAAAGGGCATCGGGCGAAGAAATAAATAAAATTCAAAATAAAGAGATGATATTTTAGAAAGGTACTGTAATTTAAAATCGCGACTAAAAAAGTAAAATTTTAAGAAATATTGGTTAAATTTAATCGATTTGGGTATCAAATAATCTAGATTTAGGTACAAATAAAGTTAAAATACAAGGTTAAATGAAATTTTCAAATATTACGTGAAAAATAATAATTGCAACTAAAAATAATAGCCGTCGTGTAACTAGAAACGCGTTCATACGATAAGTAAAGTTCATGACCCTTGCAATGAAAAGCATTGCAAATTAATTATTACAAATTATAAGAAAATAATTTAATTTTTTTAAAGAAAACTAGACAAATTTAATGCCGAAAATAAAGTCAATAAAAGGTTACATCATTAAAATGATTTGTCAATTTAACTAAAAATCGATAAGATATATTATTCTAGCCCAACGTGTTGGAAAACGTAAGCGAAACTACAAATTAGGCGCGGGTTCGAATTCCACACACGCCTGTGGGATAGCGTTTTTTAAAGAATGGCAAGCGCGGTGGAAAATAGGCTAAATATAAACATTTGATTTTTAATTAATATTATCAATTATTATGAAAAGACTAAAAATCAATTTTGAAATTTGTTTTATGATAAAATTAAATTAAAAGTAAAATTTGAAATTACAGAAGGGTTGTAAAGTATATTGTAATACCATACGAAAAGAAAACGGCGTAAATAACTAGCTAGCATTAACAAGTAAATTTTATTATTTTTGCAATAAAAGAAAAACTGATTAAAGAATGTTTTAAATAATAAACGCATAATTTATTAAAAGGAAAATTAAGTTCATGAAAACTTGAGTATTTTAACTTCAATTAGATAGGGTTTAAACATAAATAGGATCAGAACAACTAATTTTACGAATATACCTAGCTTTTAATAAAATGGGAATCAAATAATTATAAATTTTTTAGTTATGATACGTAGGTTAGAAGAAGTCAAATAAAAATTAAATTTAAAATTTATGCTGAACTTTTAGTTAAAAATATTAAATGTTGAAATAATTCGAGTTCAGATCAAACGGAAGATGTATAATTTTAAACGAGATATTAAGCGACAATTAAATTAATTAAAGTAAAGTTGATCATTAAACCTCTCTAGATAATGGATGGATGTAGATTGGTCAACGGGTTCCTATTTTAGGTCTGTGCGGAAAAGTATTGCCAAATGAGCTCGGATTTTGGGAGTAGCGTTCTTTCCTTTGGGAGCCGCGGCACTAGTCTACGTTTGTTTCAATTATCTTGAGAAAATTTGTCGGTAAATACTGATTTCTTTGTTGATCAATTTTGAGAAATTAAACACCCAATTGCTAAGTAAGCAGGAAAATAATTATCGTATCGTAAATTATTAATATGACAAAAAGAAAAAGGATCTACGATGCAAAGAAACAGATTGTAAGGTTTTATAAAACAAGTAATGCTACAATTTAGTATAAATTAATGGAAATAACATAATAATTAAAGTGTTTATTACAAGGGAATACAGGGCACATATATAAAAAATTTGTGTATAATTAAATTTGTAGTTTGTTTAAAGAAATCTAGTTAAATTTCAATTGAGAAAACAAGGATTAAGGTTCAATGGACAAACAATTTCAAGGACAAAAATCCAAATACGTACACTCCATGGTCCAAATCATAGTCGAGAAAAGCGCAGGTTGCAAATCAAAAAGGTAATATGAAAAGAAAAGGACTTCCACAATCAACTACAATATCGAAAAGGATGGTAAACCGGGTCGTGTGTCACGAATGGAGATGCGAGCCACTTCGAGGACTCATCACGTTCCTGCAAACCACCAAATTTGGAGTCCAAATTTGACAATGCAGAGGGAGAAAGAAAAATTGGAAAAAAATAGACTTGAAAAAATCTTGATGCTGCAGTAACCTAAGCGTAAGAAAATCGAATTAAATTTTTTTAAGCAAGTTTTTAGAGGGAAAACCCTAACTTAAAGTTAAGCAATTTTTAAATCAACCCTGAGGATAAAACTTCTTTGAATTCTGGCGATTCACATGAAAAAAATTCATATAAGTAAATTTCAGTCTTCAAATAGCAGGAAGAGATAAAGTCAGGTTAAAAAAAATTGCAACGTAAAGTTCCGCGAAGTGTCAAGGTCACACTATTTTATCAGGTCAAATTAAAGGGCATAAATAGGAAAATTTGGGTAAAAATAACGTGTAAGTTTCTGTTTAAAGATTAACTAAAGGGTCACTCGCCAGCACGCATCCAGATGGAAAAGTTCAAAGACGTTCGCCTCACCAATGGTATAAAATATGGTTACAAAATTAGGAGTCGTTATGGAAATCATACAAAATGTAAAAGGAAAACTTCAGTTAGAATTGGACGCAATTCAAATTGAAATAACCACAGTTAATGGTACAAAACTAGGACGCTGGATGTCAAACCAGGGGCTGATCATCTCAATGGAGGCACCACACCTATAAACGATCAATTTGGAATAGTATGTTACAACATCAAGTTAAAAAATAAAATGGAAGACAGTATGGATTTGGACAAACAAAATTTGCGAGGAACATTAACGAACAGTCAAAAACAAAAACCAAAACAATGCTGCAGTAGGACCTAGCCAACCCTACGTAATCATCTCTTGTCAGTCAACCCAGAAACCTACCAATTTTTGTTCAATTCACACCAACCAATTTAAAGGAACGACATGATGCTGTAATAGGACCTAGCCAACCCTATGCAAGTAAGACATCTCATGTTAGTTAAATTGCCAAATTTTTAGTTATCATGGACCAGCCACAAAATAAACAAGTACTTTTGGAAAATGTCAATAAATCTCCAATGGAACATGGCATGGAGGAAGTAAAAATACTGGAGAAGAGAACAAATAATTTGCAGAAATAATGTAAATAATGGATACGTACGTCAAAACGTTTTAACATATGGGTCGCGCCAATTATAAGTGAACAGTGATAAATGTACGCGAAAGTAAATAAACAGAGCAAATCAAAGAAGTGCCACAAAGTGAAGAACTGTTCCAGAGATGAACTCATCAGAGCCTAGCCAACTCTACGATAAACATCTCGAACAAGTTAAAAGAAGAATAAGTGCTTATAAATAAAGTGAATAAAAAGCAGAGTAGATAAAATAAAGTGAATAAAAGCAGAGAAAAGTGAATTGATTAGTGCCGTAAAGAAATATTGTAATGATAAATTACTGTAAAATGTGAAGATTAGAAAGAAACGTTAAAGCAAAACAGTATTTGCATCAAATATCACAAGAGGGTGTAGTGCACCCCAAATAAAATGTAGCGAGGGTTCATGTACAAGGTTAATATTTAACTTGCGCAATTAAACAAATCACCACTTTTTACATGAACTATCCAAGCATTTGTGATAAAATAAAATAAATGGGCATGTAGACCCAAACGAAAGAAATAAATGAAGGGAATCAATAAAGGTATTCATTGTAAATTACCAAGGAAGGTAATAATGAAATAAAGGTAAATAATAATTGTGAATCACCACAGGAGGGTGATATATTAAAGAATACCAATGAAACATAAAGGGTACAAATAAAAGGAATAAAGGGCACAAAATAAAATAAATCTATCAAGTCTCTGTAAAGTATATGTGTATTAAAACAAGGTAAAGTACCTACTATGTGAAGTACAAAAGGTATTGAAATTTTCAAAAGGGCAAATTTTAAGTAACAAACGGAGTCCAGTGTTTAAAAAACAAAATGAACCAGTATTTTGAAACGTATTTAGACGTAAACGTCTAAGTTCAAAAAACTTGAAAATGAGAATGAAAATTATTTAGAATGTTTATAACAATTTAACAATGTAAACAATGTAACGCAGTAAGGTAATTTAAAACCAAAAGGGAAATTAAAACAAATATGTACCAAAATTTTGAAAAGTTTAAAATGTCTTAAATAAAATTTTTAATGTAATGCTAAAAAAAAAAAAATTAATTTTACAAGTCAAAGAGGAATTTATGATCTTTTGTAAAGTTCAGAAAATAAATAATAGAAAATTGGTAATGAGTAAGAAAAATTTAAAAATTTATTTATTAATTTAAAGTAATTATGGTACGTGTCTCATAAATACAATCATTTAAACGATTCAAATAGTTTTACAAAGAATAGTGATTAAAAAATCAACGTATTGAACATTTCAAAATTTAAATTTAATATAAACAAATTTTTAATTCGAAAAATTTTCAAGCTTAAAATAATATGGCAGTATTGAATTTATAAAATGTAAATTAATCAAACCAAAATAAACGAAAAGGTTACGGCAAAAGCTTAAAATGTACCTAAGAAATTAAAAGAAAAACTAGATCATGGCACAAATTGATGTGCAAATTAATGAAACACTGCACAAAAATAAGATAATTAAGATTGATTAATTCAATTAAATTAATTTATCGAAATAAAACTTGAATTTTCAATACGAATTTGAATAATTTTAATTTTTTAATTTTAAAGGTAAATTAAAAATAATTACTTTTTAATAAACGTTAATAAAAAAGTTTTGTACTGTAATTTTGAGACTCGTTTAAACCATTTGAAAAATATACCTATATATTATTTTTTTAATGATTGAAATGATAAATGATTTTTATTATAAGATTGTTCTGATCCAACAACTACATACTAGTATATCTGCTATAATGTTTAAAAGTTTTGTGTAATTTAATAATTTTATAATTTTTTTTATTTTTTTAATTGGAGGAATATTTTTTAACTATATGAGATAAAATATCTTTTAATATATAATGTTAGCCAACTTCAGCTAATGATGACTGTTGTTTCTAAACGGATTCATTTTCAAAATTTTTTTTTACCGCCTTGGGGCAGGCGTTTATGAAGAGGGGGGCATGTCACATATGTCCACCCTGTATATAAAATAAAAAAACCCAGTAATCAAATGAACAGGAACACCGTCATCAAATAGCTGAAGGTGGTACGAAAATGTAGATCAGCAAAATTAGCGAGGCACGTGGAGGAAGCGACAGGCAAATTAAAGAAAAATTAATCAGGAGTTGCGTGTGTGCCTTGGATTCGAGAAGATCGAATCCAAGTGAGTGCAGCGATGCCGATTTCCTCCACGTGAATCGTTGAGGTGAGGGACATGTAAGTAAAGTAATTTTAACATGTAAATATTAGATATAGAAATAATGTAAAAATAATTGGTTAATATAATATTTAATTGATACCCGAATCGATTTTAAAACAATTAAGCTACACCCCAACCCCCAAAAGAATCCTTTACCGTGACAATATAGTCGTTTTCAAGGCACTTGGATTCCTAAAAACAAAATTACACTCTCCCATTATTCGAGACATTTTTTCGGTTTTCAAAGTGTTGTAATTATCCTGAGGCATTGTCGATTATCACAAGGTACCTCAGCTTCCGGTGTCTAAAAAGATCACTATCACTATCCACAAATCTGCTGATTGATTTGCTGTTCTTTTGACAGCCAAAGCTGCATCAATTTTAGTAGAGTAAAAAATTTACATTTGCATTTGATATCCATCTTATTTTTGACTCCTTATTTTGAATGATTCTAATTTCTGAAGTCGCTAAACCTCCCGTAAAAGATAGCAATTGCTCCGTTTTCATAATTCAATTAATTCGCTACCGTGAAATAAACACATCAACCTTCAATCGAAGCTTTCCCGGTCACTCTAAAAAAAATCGAAAACTACCGTTGAAATTCAAATCAAAATTTCCACCTGTAAAAGCCATAAAATGTTAGAAACTTTGATAAATATTTTCTTACCGACCAATAACCAATAAACGCAAGTTTCTGATAATCCGGTAGCACATCAGTTCATTACACGTATAATCAGTTTGACGTTTTTCGAACTGAATTAGATTTCCCTATAATATTTGAATAAGTTTCAAAATTAATGATTAATAAACTAATAATTTTATACCTGAAGAGAACAAAGCTTCCGCAAAATTTCGCGTTTGAAAACAAACTTATTTATTTGCAAAATATTAATGAACATAACCTCAAATAGACAGAACAGGACCGTACCTGAACAATTATATTGCAAGATTATTACAGCCACCATTAATTAAGTATTTATTACGGAAGTATATATTAAGTAATATTGCTTTCAGTTTGAATTAAAAAACATATATACACCTGTGCAATAAAATTAAAAGCAAACTAGCTTAGATCGAACTAAGGTTAGTTCGAACTAACGACCGCATGTATCCGCGGTATTTATTTTAATTTCGCTCATTAAATATTTGCAGCATCCTGTATGCGGCTGGATTAATGCGAGTAGCGCCATCTACATTTACGTGTCAAGCGCAAATATTTTGTTTTTTGCATAGCAACAAGTGGTTATGTTTAATTTATTGGCTGTGTTTATGGATTGTAAGCCTTTATCAGGTAATTAAACATCTTTCTATTCAAATATTACCATTTTAAATGATCTTGTAATATTATATTTTACTATTCAAATATTCGCGGGATTTAAGATTAAAATTCAGTTAAATTGTAAAGTTCACGCCATCTCGGTACGACGGGAAAAGAAGTATTATCAGAGATCATTATAATTCACTGTATTAGTAGGAGTCTTTTGTCAATTTTGGTTATTATCCCAGAGGGCGTAGAAAGAGATGCGAGATGATGCTAAAGATAACGGTCATTCAGACCTGAACCTTTGAGCGAGTCAGTCGACTAGATTAACCGTTGCAAATTATCAGTGTGAATTAAATTTAATCAGATTTGTAAGTTTCAGTAATAATTAATAACGATTTAAAATCTAAATTTGTGAAAATCTCCAAGTAAGTAATTTTATTTATTTTATATGATTTAAAATCAATAACTTCGATCATCCGATTTCATCCTTTGTTCGAGAGGCCATTTTGGTTTGATGGCGTGGGTAACGGGATATTTTGTCTTATGTTTGGGTTTAACAATTTACTAAGAGCTTGGTTTTGTGTTTGTCGGTCATAATTAATTTAATATTATTTAATTAATCTATATTTAATTCGGGTGTTTGAGAATTTATGTTATTTCCTGGTAAATTTTATAAAATGACTTTGGTATACTTTCCGATCGTAACTAGGTATTTACTCATTTATATTTAAGGTTTTATGGTAATTTTCCTTTGTGGTTTATAGGTAATTATTTGATTTGGTGTAAACTTAGTATTTAAGGGGTTGTGAATTTTATTCAAGATGGCCGGGGACGCGCACTTTTCAGTACCGGCCTTGGGTAGTTTCAAAATGGCCACTCACCACTAGATGTTGTTATTTGATTAATTTGGTTGCCAATTAAATGTGATTTGTATGTATGGGCTACTGGTTCTCAAAGCAGGTGACTAGCCCGAAACAAGGGTACTGTCAGGTCCATGGAGTCGTCCCGAAGGTTTTCAGCGGAGACCAGTTAGCTAAGGTAGGGAGCTTGAGGTTGTGTACGTGCCCTTCCTTGTTGTATGTGATTTGGGGTATGTTTCTGATCCTTGGGGGTTACTGGGTGAATTAAATACAACGTTTTGTGGTGATTGGTTCATTTCTAGGTATTTATCAGGTCAATTTATTTTATTTAGATTATTGTTATAATTAATTGGTTTAAATGATTCAGCGTTTATTTAGTCGCACTGTCGATTTACCAATCAGACCAGATTGAGTAATTTTAATTATATATGCTAAAGCACAATATTAAAACAAAGACAAATGAAAAGTTAATAATAGTCAATTGTAGCATCTACAATGACAAAGCAAACAAATGGTGCTTCCTACAGTAACCAATAACAATTGAAATTCCTAGCTGAATGCTTACTATTTAACGATATGTTGTTTTCACGTTTATCCGATACCTAATTACGATCCGAAATACTAGAGATCCATTTATAAAATTAAGTCCATATTGACACTATTTAATTAATGAAATAACCGGTCTCACAAATGAGCACCGAGGCTTTTCTATAATTCTGAAGTTGCTCGGATTACCGTGAGGTTGATATTTAATAAATATTCAAACCTAACAGTCCTGTGTTTTATTTCCTGATGGAGTATTTGGTGTTTAGGAAGGTTTCCGAGAAGGTCATGTCAAATATAAAGCTCTTAGTTATTTCTGTAGTTTGCTTATAGGTTTAGGTATGTGGAGACGCCACTGGGTGAGTAAATGGGGTTAGTGGTGACGCCACTGGATTTTCAGAAGAGGTTAGGTTGGTCATGTTCACGTCTTCCTATATTAGGGTTCAACTACTATGTGTTTTCCGTCTATTTAAAGAAGTTGGGTTACGATTTACACGATGTTTGGGGTGTCCTGTTGACGATCACGATGTTAGGCCAAGGTTATCTCGGTTTGGGATTCGAAATTTGTGGCGCGAATTTCGAATGTGTTGGGGCAAATATTACAATCTTATTTTAGCATATTGATGGCGACCTCGAATTGAACAGGTGATTTTGCACGTAACCTGTAAACACTTTCCTAAAGACAAATGAAGTTGATAGCTTTCAATTTATTTTTGATGTCAAGTTTTGTTCCGATGAATGATGATTTAATAACCGCAAAATTATAACAGTTTAATAATATTGCCATCTTGGAAGAACATATTTAATATGATTCAACGGAATAAATTAAAACTTATTTAACGTTAAATTTGTGAACTCGAAAATACTTGCAACTTATTTGGATAGTAGGTATTATGTTTTTATCTTATTTGTGTATTAATTAATTAGGTACCTATCGCAATTTATAAATTATTTGCATCTTTAGAATAACATCAAATTTATTTATAAATATTTATTGTATCGAAATAATTTTTGATACTTACAAAGCCACCGATAAGTAATGCAATTGAATTTTATAGGTGGTGGACAATTAGTAATTATGGTTAGCTGCTATAATGGATCGCAGCAGTTGCACTCGTATGACTTAGGACCAACATGGAGCCATTTTTCTGTTACATCTGGTCAGCGGTAAGTTGCATGTATATTTTTACTTATGATTTAGTAAACATTATTTTTGCTCTGTACACAACCACCCGGGTGTGTAATAAAATAAAGATGAACAAGTAACTGATACACGAGTAATATGTTTCGTTAGATCATCCTCTACCATACGTACTCAATTTTAAATTATATTAAGCTTTTGTCGTCTAGTTTAGATTTACATACTTGGATTTAAAAACATTTGTATAATATGATCATGTAATTTTAAGCCTGTGAATGCATGTTCCAGTTGATTGGAAATGACTCTCGAAATCTACAATGAATAACAGTTTTTTATTGGTAATTTAGCAAACATTGAAAACAATAATATTTAAACAATTCAAGTGCTTGTGATCTTGAAAAAACTAATATCGATTGATTCACTTGAACTGTTGCTACCAGGTTCACCTACGATTCGTTCAAACTAAAAAATCTTGATTTATTATCCGTTGCTTGTCTCGATCTCGTTTGTTATCTGCTCGTGTCACTGCCTGCATAACTGGTTGCCAACCTAAAGGTGTTGGGACCAATAACTTTCAATTAAAAACATGAACGTCAGGGTCGCCATAAGCCTTTATTGGGCTACTTGAGAAACCAAATACTGCATTTTGACAAGTAAAATTTGCGATTCCGAGTTTATGTTGAATAAAAGCCAATTTTATTGTTATTAAATTAAAATTACAGTATGCTTTTATTTCTTGTGGATTTTAATTTTTATTAGTTTAAAAGAAACTTGTTTATGATAAAATTTCACCAAAACAATTGCAAGTAACAGTAAAGATGGCAAAAACTGTAATTTTGCCAAATGTCTAGGTAAAGTGCATGAATTCTCATAATGTAAATTTATTAGAAATATAGAAAGAAGAACCGAATTCAAAAAGTTAGTGATTATTTTATTATTATTGATAATTAATTATCATTTAAGATGTGATTACCGAATGAAACAGGCACTGCCGAATTTAGCTTTTTTTTACCAAAAACCAAAATATTAGTATGTAATAAACTTTTATTAAGAATGAAAATTTTTTATTTGAGCTATAGCAGTGTGAAAATGTACCTGTTTTACAATAACAGCTATTGTATTCGAATAACAGTTATGGATGATTGGAACCATATTAAAGCCTTAGAACAAAATCAAAATTTAAAAAAATATTTTTTTAGTATTTTGAAAAAGATTGTTAAAACTGGGTGAATTAATGTTAATCAAAACTTCAACTTAAATATATTAGTAATACTGATTTTGAAATAAAATAATGTTTCTTAGTTTTAGAATTTATTATTGATAAGAAAACTTGACAAAATTCATAATTTTAGGTTTTTAGCTCTCTTTTTGATTGAATTAGTGCTTTTATTTAATTTGACATGGATTTTACCTAATTTTGCAGATCATTTTTTTTGACATATTCTCTGTTCACACTAAATTACTAATCTAAGGACTTCGGACTTCTATTAAAGCTTTGAAATTTGGTTTTTTTTCTTTGAAATACAAAATTTGTCCAAATTGGGTAGATTTAACGAAAGGATTCTAACGATAATTGATCTTTCCTGGATGTTCCATTAAACCATAATGAGTGGCTTACGACAACTGATAACAAATTACAAATGCTCCTGCAAAGATGCATCGGAGGAAAGGGGGAACTATGATTGCGTAGTATGAGTCAAAGACTGCATGAAAAGCAAAAAAACAAATTATTATAGTTACTAAGGGGAAAAGTGCAAAATGAACAAAATATTTATTTAATTAACGAGGAAAACTGGCAAAAATTCAATTGTTAAAGGAATAAACTTTTGTAATGCAGAATAAAATAAACCAGGGGTTACAAAGGTTTAGTTTTTGACTGCAAATTACTATTGTCTTTGTGTTTATTATGTTTCTGATTAA
Source organism: Lycocerus yunnanus (assembly GCA_036346125.1). Classification (NCBI taxonomy): domain Eukaryota; kingdom Metazoa; phylum Arthropoda; class Insecta; order Coleoptera; family Cantharidae; genus Lycocerus; species Lycocerus yunnanus. The sequence goes on from JARFIX010000097.1 coordinate 455,955, forward strand.
GGTCAATTATCTCTTAACAGATCCGCTCGTCCTTACATGAATTTATTAAAATCGTTTAAGGATGGCAGTTCATGAGTGCCTTTGTATTTTTTCCATTCTTTTGTGGAATTGCGATCGAGTTTACCTGCCAGGCTGTAAATTATAAGCGTATTCCAGTGCTTTGTGGGCTGCTCTAGATTTTCTAATGCTCGCATATGTTTATTCATTGTATCAAAAATTTTAAGTATTTCCGCCGAGGATTCGTGCGTAATAATTGAAATGTCGTAAATCGCCTTTATGTGGTTATGCACTAATAAGCGTTTGTATGTTTCACATACAAGACCCCGCGCAATTGGGTAATTCGTTGCTGATACACTGAAAAACCATCTAAATTTTAGATATTTCATCTAAAACTGTCATTGATTTTCAGCCTTCTACTTCAATTGACTGTAACGTCTATTCGCTAATAGCTGAATTAGACAAACTTATGGTTTGTGGTACTATGTACCACAACATGGTTGTTATGTCACTTTTGGATCGTATGGACCCCGTAATTCGAGATCGTCTCCATAATCTCGTTTCTTCAACTCCACCTCCAGTTTTTCTTCCGTATTTTTAGTTTTGTCATCATCATAACTAAAATCGATACTTGACCAACATTGAAATGGATTGATCAGTTTAAACTGTACAGTTCCCTACACGGGTGAATGTTATTACTTACTATAGCGATTATTGTAAAATATTCTTTGCTGTAGTTTTTAAAAATATGGCGCATATAGTGCCGGATGTGTAAAATGTGATTAAACAATTAAACTGCAATGTGGACAAATGACAACCGCTGCTCATACAGTCCGAGTTATTGATCCGCATAAACTGCGATTAAATACAGTTGCCTTTGTTGTGTTTTGCCCTTCATAATAGGAGCCATAAATGTACAATTCAATCATTATACATACTTTGAATACCGAATGCGAAGTACGGCCACCTATTAAGAGAGAAGCAGCGATGCCCGTCCAAGCTACGGAATTACAATATCGCCATTACCACGAATTTTATGCATTAATGCATTATAAATATAAGTTTTGCTCGTGCCGCCAGGAGAATTAATAACGAACATATTATCGGGACCATTGTTGTAAATTGCATTTAAAATTTCGTTATATACGTTTGCTTGGTCGGTATTAAAGTGTATTTCGCATTCGTGGGCGGCCTGTTGTTCGGAGATGACATCGAATACTTCCGTATTGTTGAGTAACGGAGCAATTTCAGAGTTACGAATATTCAACAGGTTAAAATCGCTGTTTTGTTTGCCGTGTAATTGAAAGTGATCATACAGATCAGCAAGAGCCAGTTTTTCGGCCATCTCTGGATTTTTATGTTTAAAAAGAAAATCTTCTATTAAAAATTGTTTGTGTTTGATCCACAAAGAAAAGGGATCGGTGGGAAAACAAAAGACGCAAATTGTGACAAACAATTGCCTTAGAAGATGTGGAAACTGATAATTTTCAGCCTCAGTTATGGCTCTGTCCTACTCGACGTCGTCTTCTTTTTGATAATTGAATGTGATTGCCGTTGCGAGAATGAATTTGGATGTCTCGATTCATTGGGGGTCCATCGTTACCATCGTCTTGATAAATGCATGCAATTTCGTTATTTGCTGTTGGTAGATTATAACGTCTTGGATCGCAATTTGGTTTTTTTAATAAGTATAACGTGTAGGTTTTGTTGACGGGTAAATTTTGTTGTTGGTAAATAGCTTGGGCGTCTGTTTCAAATTCTTTTAAATTTTTGAATTCTTTTGCATAAGCGTTGATGGTACGCAACAATTCATCGAGTTTTTTCATTAAGACTTTTTGGCATCCTTCATTGGCCGGATTATCGAGTCTGACGGTATTAGCTTCGTCGCTGTCTACAAAGTATAGTTGTGCATATTTAAGATGACCATCGGCACTTTTTAAATTTGACGTTTTATGATAAATATTTCCATTTATTCGTAAAGAATATGGACCAAAACCACTGGGACAATCGATTTTGTTAGCACCAAAAAGAAGCAAACGCTAAAGCTGAATTGTATTTTCGAATGTTTTTTTTATAATTTTTACATTCGCTGTTGTTATTTGTTAATAAACGATGTAATAATTCGGGCGTTTTAAAATCAATGTTGAGTATACATTTTCCCTTATGACAGCAACTTGTAAAGGTTTTGTCGTAGGCTCTTTCGGATGTAAAATTTTTAGAAGAGCAAAATTGGCATAACTTATCCAATGCTCCCAAAGTGCAGACAATTACACTATCCTCTTTAACGTCGCCTCTTCCACAATTGAGAGTTGTCTTTTTAGTTGTTTTAGATCGTGTGGGTTTTGTATTGCACGTCGTAAGTTCTTTTATAGAGGAAGTTATACAGGGTGGTCAACTAAGGAATTCCGATTTAAAAGAGAAATAAAACAAAAACTTTCAAGTCAATTTTAATTTTTTTTTTACAAATAATGTTCAGCTCTTTGGAAATTTATTTCTTAAAAATTACGCTCTCCAAATGTCCACCGTTTTTCTGCTGGCACTCTTCGAGTCGAACCCCGAAATTTAGAAAAAACACGTCGCAAAGTTTCTGGACCGATGGCTTGAATTTCCTGGCGGATATTTTCCTTCAACGCAATTAGAGTGCGGGGATTGTTGCGGTAGACTACACTTTTGAGGTATCCCCATAAGTAAAAGTCGCAAGGTGTCAAGTCCGGGCTTCTGGGGGGCCATGGAAGGTCTCCACGTAGAGAAATCAATTTTTCAGGAAAAAGCGCCTGAATAACAGGTAAAGACCGATTTGAAGTGTGACAAGTGGCCCCGTCTTGCTGAAACCAAGTGTCTTGATTGTATCCATCAAAGTCTTGAAGGGCTGGTTCAAAAAAATTGTTCAACATGTCCACATAACGATCAGAATCCACTGTTACTGCTCGGCCGCGTCCGTCTTCGAAAAAATACGGGCCAATAATGCCTTGTGCGTGTATTGCACACCAAACTGTGACCTTCAGACTATGCAATTGAGTTTCATGTTTCTGTTTGGGGTTTTCTGAAGACCAATACCGGCAATTCTGTTTGTTTACATAGCCGTTCAGATGAAAATGGGCTTCATCAGAGAAAAAAATGTTGTCGTACGCTTGAAATCGGTTCACCATTTCATTGGCGTAATCAAGGCGTTGTTGATGGTCCCCTGGCTTTAATTCCTGCACTAATTGGATCTTGTAGGGGGGCATGTGTAAATCTTTATGAAGAATGTTTATCAATGACGATCTCTTCACATTTAGAGCGGCCGCGCGCCGGCGTGTCGAGAGGCCCGGTTGGTTGCGAACAGATGCTCTCACTCGCTCTACGTTTGCATCGTTTCTCACAGACCGTCGACGGTTTATCACTCGCTGGGGCAATGTCGAACCAGTTTCTTCGAATGTTCTGACCCATTTCCGAATGAGTTGAGCACTCGGACATTGGTTAAGATTGTGCAAAGCATAATGTGCACGAAAACGACGACGCACAATAATGCAAGAATTTTGATTTTGGTAATAAGCGCGCACACAGAACGAACGCTCCTCACCCGTCCAGCGAACCATGGCATTTGAATTTCCATGAGCCCCTCCTTCGTTTAAAACCAACTCCACTTCTCTATTCCTATTCAAAACAATTTTAGAGCGCTTGTAAATCGAAATTCCTTAGTTGACCACCCAGTACTATCAATTATTGTTGTTTGCATTTCAGTAGATTTTGCGATTGGTGGTTTATATTTATTTTTGGATTGAACGGCTTTGATTCGCTTGTTGTTAATATTTTCTACACGTCCAGTCATGGTCTTTTGCTTGCGTTTTCGATTATTGATTTTAATAGGCACTTTTTCAATTAAAGTATTTATATTAGTTGAATGTATTGCAGAACTGTTTTCGTACGGAATAAGGGGCCAATAATGTGATCCATTGTACATTAGTCTAATGCAAGACGTTGAATCATAATCAAGAATTGTTGGATTATTATCTAAAATTAATGTAGCGAAATCGATTCGATTTATTTCAATTTTAATTTCTTTTGAACGGCGTATAGCTTCCAAAACAATGTGATCACCGTATTCATATCTTTGTGCCATTCTAGTAGTGTATTCTAATATATCATTATTAGGCACAAACGATGCGAAGTCATTAGAATTTATAATTATCTATATATATATCCGGTTTTATACCGCCATACGCGGCTTTCCGGTACGTAAACGCCAGGTATCTCGGTTCAATGCGTCTTCCTCCTCGAGCTGGTAGGCCAGCATTCTCTCTTTGGTGCCATCATTCCAGGATCTTCTTGGTCGACCCTCTTGCGTTTACCTGGAGGGGTCCATTGGAAAATTCTCTTAGGCCATCTCTCAACAGTTGTCCAAACCACTTTAGGCCTCATTGTTCTCCATCTTCCGTCCTTGGCCCTTGCGTTTGGTTTCTGCGAGACACACTATGTCCATGTTTAGTTTGTCTAACTGGCTCCAGATCTCTTGTTGCTTGTTTGATATACCTTGAACGTTCCATGTACCTACTCTCCATGTCCATTTTCTTTGCATAAGTCGTCTTTGATTGAATCCGTCCTGTATCCGAGGCTTGGCGTTTGGTTTTTTAGCATTTTATGTTTTTTATATACAACGAGGAGCTGGCCCGACGAGGAACCCCCATCCTGGAGGGCCAATATTTTCTGTCAGGGTTTATTCCCTTAGTCGAGGTGTACCGGTTTTTAGGCGCCGGAAACTCGCCTTTCATCCTTTCCCGTAGCTACAGTCTATTACGACTACAGTCAGGAGACACGACGAGAACGTGGGAAAAGGATTTGCTGGCAGAGCTGCTACGTGCAGTGGCGTTACTCGATATTTATAGGAGAATGCTTATTCGACATCAGCATCCCCTTCGAGACCATACCAGCCTTCGCCCCCCTTTTATAATTATGTAAGTAATTATATCTTCTCGTAACACGTGGCATTGTTCGACGTCATTGTTTAAAAAATATGAACATGCACGGAATAAACATGTTCCGTCGGCACGTACTGGAAGAGCTTTAAAATGTTCTCCGGAAGTTCTTCGAACAATGTATTCAGTTTCAAAACTTGGAATAGCTAAAAGGAGATAAGAAACAAATTTTTATAAACCAAAAACAGTTTGTTTTTGTCAATTTGAAAACGTTGAAATTCCAACGACAATTTCATTTACCCTATATTGTATACTATAAATTAATATATGTATCTATATTATAGTGTGCGTAGATGAAGCATGGAATAAATTACAAATTTCATAAAAATGTAAAAAATATTTGAAATAATATTAATGTTACTCAACAAATCAGTAACGATATCTATATTTAATGAACAATATCGATTATTGAATAATATTCCTAATTTTTTATTAATAGTTTTGTTTAACTTGTTATTCTTTTAAGACTACATAAAAATATTAAATCACGTTTGTTTTAGAATAATTATAAATTTTAATTCTAAATAATCACTAAAATTTCAAGTGTGCTATTTGTTACATGTAGTAAAAGTAGATCAATGCTATTTGATGGTACTTAAGATTCAAAATTAGTAAAAATAATTTTAATTAGCAAAGACTTTTGTCGCTCATCCGCTTCTGGACACGTCGTAAAGGCGTATTTATTTTATTACCCAATTCGTCTTGTGTTATATCCGCCCCCTCCACGATAACGTCGTCAGGCAGCCTCTGGCCCCATCGTACATCAGATTCGATAAGGTTGGTTCAATAACTGAGATCTGGGCTTAATAGTACGGCTTTCCATGAACTTCTTAAATTATTCCATCTTTTCTACGTCGTCGGCACTTTTATTGCCTGTTTATTGGCAAGAATTATCACTGTAGTTTTTGGAATGATATTTTATACCAATCGATTTTATCACCGGCTTAGGCAGCATTGCGATATTAACAGAATTTGGTTTTTCAATCCCCACAATCCCTTTGCAGTTGGCGTCAGAAGCAGTTCACATGTCTACCTTTCGGGTGAACGACATCTACCAAAATGCAATTCTGTTAGTTATTATGCAACAGTTACAACTATTTATTGCGTATCTATTTTGTGTCTTATCTGCACTATTACTGCATTTGATTTATCAGAAAGCACTTCTAAGTTTTATATCGTGCTTGATATTATCCAATAATTGAATTTAATATCGGAGCTTAAAAACATAGTATTTACGAATCCAGTGGCGCACACTGCAATCATTTTTTTCTTCATTAAACTCATCATCAGCAACAGACATTACATTGTGCTGGATATACATATTATGAAAAATGCTCTTTTTTTCTAATTTAGAACTATTTCCTGTAACAACCAATATATTGTTATGTCGTGCTAGGGATATGGGTTTGTTCTTGTCCATTTTTTCTTGTCTCTTTCTTTCTCTTATCCCTTACAATGTCTTGTATATTGCATATTAGTCGGATTTGTTGCTTCTTACTCTATCCATTAGAGAACTCTCACTATCGATCGTAACTGCTCGATGATCGTAACAAAACATTTTTTGTAAACGCTAAATCGTACATGACTTTCTCGAAAATACTCGAATTTCGAATACTATTACCATTATTATTACAGTACTGATGCTAAGTGTTTAAATTCTTGACAGTTGAGGAACTGATATCTTTTTTTTTTAACTCCATTTATTAATTTACAATCTGTTACATAATAACAATAAGTAAATGATCTCACAGATTTTCACATGATAAGAAAAACCCAATGGTTTTCTCCCCTTTCCTATATACATTTTGTTAAATACTAATTAAAACGTTGGGTTAAGTCCAGCGGCTTAAACTTTTTCAATCTTCGTGTGTGCTCCCCATCGTTAAGGAGCCTCAATGCCAAACTATTGGGGTGTTCACTTCGTTTTATTTGGTATTTTTTGCTGAATTTTACTATTTGGTTTTTAATGGTGCTAACTTCTAGGTCTTTGTGGAGCACGTCGTTTGGTATGTACCAAGGAGCATTAGAGATAATCCTTAAAACCTTAGATTGAAATCTCTGCAATATCTCAATGTTAGAGTTACTCGCTGTACTCCCATACGACCAAATGGGCTCATTATAGCCTTATATAACAATGTTTTATTTTCCAAGGTTAGCTGTGATTGAGGACCAATCATCCAGTACATTTTTCTGAGTGTTAGACCTAACTGTTTCCTCTTTGACCAGATGTGATGCTTCCAAGTGAGTCTTTTATCCAAATGCATACCAAGGTACTTAGCCACATCCGCTTGGGGTAGCAGTTGTCCATTCAGGGTCACTGGCGGACAGGTGTCTTTTTTCATGGTATAAGTAACCTGTACGGACTTGGTTTTATTCGCTCGTATTCGCCATCTCTTCAACCAGTCTTGGATTTGTAGGATAATATTTGTAGTAGTAGGGTAGTAGGATTTTCACGAATTTTTGAAGATGAAATATTACCACTATATAATCCACTATTTTTGATCTGTTTTAATGCAACTTGTTTGGGGTTTCTCAAATTCTTTATCACTCTATAGAACAGTTTTGGTTTTGGTTCTTATTTCTTTCCATCTTATTCCCAAAATCTTCCCATGCTTCTTTCTTTGCCTCCGTTACTAGTTGTTTAGTTTTTTGTCTCTGTCTTTTGTACTCTTCATACGACTCCTCCGTTTTGTGGTTCATATATTTCTGCCACCTAACTTTCTTTTCTTTAACTTCTTCCTTGATTTGGTGGTTCCACCATGCTGTTTGTTTTTTATTTAATTGATTTTTAATTGTTCCGCATACTTGTTTCGCAGCCATTTGTAGTGTTTTCTTTAGTGTCTCCCATTGTAATTCTATATCCTTCCCATCATCTTCCTTAACTCCTTCCAATTCCACTCTTACTATCTCCTGATATGCATTTCTGATTGTTTCTTCTTTTAGTTTGTATGACCTGATTCTTTCCAAACAGTTTACTTCAGTTTTCTTTATATTCTTTGTTACTTCACCCGGATTCCTTGCAATTCTTCCCACCAGAAGATAATGATCGCTTCCGATTTCAAACCCTCTGCGTACTCTAACATCAAGCAGCTTTTTTCTGTTTCTCTTCTCAATCAATATATAATCAATGATAGACTTTTCCATTCTGCCTGGCTCTTCTCGTGTGAATTTATGGACATTTTGTGCTCAAACAAAGAATTTCCAATCATCATTCCATTCAAAATACAAAAGTCAATTAACCGCTCACCGTTTTCGTTTATTTTATTTTCTCCAAAAGGTCCCATAATCTCTTCCTTTCCTTTAGAATCGCGTCCTACACGTCCATTTAAATCTCCAGCTACATAAATTATTCCCAACGCATTTTCTACTGTTACCTGCAGTTCCTCCCAGAAGCGGTCCTTCTCCTCTTTATTGGCATCTTCATTTGGTCCGTATGCAACTACAACAGTTGTTAGCTGATCTATATCTAATGTAACCGACAATACTCTTTCCGAGACAAAGACCCAGCTGTGCAGTTTATTTTTTTAATACATTTTTTATTAGGCAACCCACTCCTGCCGCTGCTCTGTTTTTGATCGGAACTCCACTATAAATCAGTAATTGCCCCTTATCCATTTCTATCATACCTGTGCCTTTCTTTTTGGTCTCCGTTAAAGCCAATATTTGCAAACCACTCCTCTCAAATTCATCTGCTAACTCCGGCTCTTTTCCGTTTATACTTCTGATATTCCATGTTCCCAATTTCCATTCTGTTATTACTCTCTCATATTTCCAAATCTTCGCCATTTTCGTCTTACTGTTATTCGCACAATCCAGCTCTATATTATCATTATCCTGTTTCCTTGCATTTTTCGTCATAATTGTTTTCCGTCCGAGATATTTTCCTGCTAGTTTTTTTGATGCGCCCGATGTTTCATGCCTTTTTATTTCTTTGGTTCGTTGATCCCAATTCCAACGTTCGTTATTTATAACGACCATTCCGTATCCTACCCTTGTAACCATACCCTTTTCTCTCTCAGATTTGGCAATCTCTCTCAGTTTTGCTTGCATTTTTTGCTCTTCATGCGTCAAATCGTCATCAATGTATCTTTTAGTGCCCTGCAATTTATTTTTTGCTTTCATTACCTTTGCCTTATCATGCCACGAATTCAGCTTTGTTAGTACAAAGGAATTTCCAGATCTCGTTTTATTATTTCAGCTGAATTGATTGTTACTTCAAGCTCCAATTCATTTTTCAAAATTCTTGCATCTCTGTTCTAACAGTTTCTTCCTTCATAATAACGCCTTTCAAAACTATGTTGTTCTTCTTCTCTCTTTTCAGATTGATGAACTCTGATCTCCAGGTCCATAACTCGGTCTTTCAGTACTTTATTTTCTTCCTTCAATATCCGGATATCATTTTCGTAAACCTTCTGTCCCGACTTAATATCCTTTATCTCATTCAGCAGCTCTCTCATCATCTTTTTCAGCTCCTCCATGTCGCTGTCCTGATTTACACCGCTATCAGGTTTCTTTGTTGGGGTTCTACCAAACTTTTTACTTCTGCGGAATATCTCAAACTCTGCCTGTAGTTTTTTTGTTTTCTGTTCGTCTGCTGTTGAACTTTCGCTATCGTATTGATGCTCTTCCTCTTGCATCTCTTTACCGCGAATAAGAGTAACACTCGGTTCGATCCCCCCGGAAATGTTACACCGAACAATTGTATTGCAATAAATAACTAATCAATAATTAATAAATAATTGAACCAAATTGCAGCGTAATAAACATGAACCTATGCAACCCAAAATACGACTCGCTTATCGTATTCTAACCTTTTGCAAATCACTCAACCACAAAAAGGTATTACTTTTCTTCAGCTATTCCAAACCAAATCACTTTGTTCTTATCTTCTATCAATCGCTCTGCATTTCAATCAAGAAAAAATTCCAAAATAAATCCAAGGATTACTTGGATTTACGTTCCACTCGACCGTGATATCTATGTTTTTTCTAAAAGATTACAAAGAATCTGGGGATTCACATCTTTTTCAAGTTCATTTAATTTCAATTGTTAAATGTGACGCACTAATCTCAGGGTTTTTCTAATCTTACGTAAAATATAAGTTTGTTCTTTACCACTGAATGCACTTGGACCGCCAGTTCATGGTTTGGAATCGATACGATTTTCATTTTTAAAACGTTTCACTATATCGTAGACCGTACTTTTTCTAATATTTAATTTGGATTTTTGACGGTAAAAGTTACCCTTGGGATTATGAAAAATAACCAACTGGCGTAAATCAAACCTGATATCTTTATTTTTTTGGCCCCAATTCCAACTAACCGTATTGTTTTTGTGATTTCATCTGAGTGCAATATGATAGCATTATAAAAATCTTTTTAATCAACTTAAAAAAATGAGCTTATTTAAATAATTAACTTACAGGGAAATTATTACAAATTTTATTAGGTGTCCAAATCATTAATTTACTCAGTGTATGTCGTTTTTGTTCGCAAGCGTGGTTCCGCATGTCCATTCAAGTATTGTACAATAAATTTTTTTTATCAAATCCTTCTACTAAATAAATTGGAAATTAACGATATTCGCGTAATTTCTTATGAAAATATTTAGAAATGCATATAATACGAGATAAAATAGCCAACAGTTGTATATATTGCTAATATGGTATTTCAACGGTAAAGATATATACAAGAGGTGAGCCAATATAACTTAAGGTGGTTCGAAGTTTCTCAGAAAAAGTGTGGCAGAACTGTACTCGCCATTCAACCTCATTGATAGGAGAAATATACACTCGCTCCAAGCCAAATCGCAGCCTAGGCTCAAAGTTACCGTAGAAACAACTTTAACCACCCTTTTTACGTATTTTATTTTAAAAATTTGCTGGTATTTACAGGTTGCAGTGTTATATTATTATAGTCCAATACATTTTAGGACTAAAAAGTGAAAAGTTCTATAATCATTCAAACACGTTTTATGTTTTGGTAGATTGTTAAATAAGACTAGTTATTGTATAATCTTAATTTGTAACTCTTTTCGAGGTCGGGAACCTGCCAAAAATGCAAAAATTGTTTATTTTTTATAACTATGCCAAAAAAATATACAAAACCTTTGCAAACTTGGTACAATGATTCTGCTTTTTTTTCCAATGTGGTGTATATTATTTATTTGCAACAATTTCGAAATAGGAAATATTATTATTTACTAAAAATTATAATTTTTGGTCATAATTAAATAAAAAAAAATCCAAATGTTATCGATAAAGAAATGTGCGGCTCAGAGGCCGCAATGCATAAAATCACATTGTATTAATACTCTTTTGGAATCTCCTCATCTTTTTAAATGTTGATTCACTGAACTAAATTAATTAATTTGTTAGTTCCGTCACTGTCTAAAAAAATGCTTAGTTTGGTAAGCAATTTGTTGAATAGACTCATTAAATAAGTCTATCTAACGTAACAGAAATTTAACAGTACACAAATTTCTGTTATAACCTGTTCTACTTGATAATCGTTGATGAGAGATACAAATCGCCTTAGATTTTGTATTCTTACCACCAAGTCGGGCAGCAAGGGTTCAATATGTTCAACTTCGTAGATTCTTCGGCAAGGGATCCTGGCTCATAAAAGGAGGTAAATAAGTGTTTTTCGGGTGGTGTTGCCATGTTGAATTTTTTAATATTAACTTTGCCCAGCGAGATGTTGAGAACACGTGAGATATTATTACTTTTCTCTAGACATCTGTAAATTATCTCACCGGCATTACTATATGACAGTATTTGTAAGCATTCATAGTTCGCTTAAAAATTTCACTAGGAATGCTTTAAAAAAATTGCCCAGCAAAACTAATATTTTCACATTAGACAGGGTTTGTATTATTCTAGCTATCACATTATGTACATAGTCTGATATTCTGAAGAAATGTTGGAAAAAGGATAATTTGGGTTCAACGAATCACTACATCATTTTCATCAGTTTAGTCAATACAACTCTGCGTTTCTTTTAGATGTAATATCTCATCAAACGTCGGAGAGTTTGAGCTGAAAACTTTGTAGAGCATCTTCAACGATACTAACATAATATAATGATATATTTTGAAAATTTTGAGAAAACGTTTCCAAAATGTTACTTAGCATTATTACATCTAAGCTTTCTAAAATGACTTTCCGTATTTAATTTTTAGTTTTGACAATTTATTTGATGTTATTTTAATTAAATGAACATAACAGCAATTGAACATAGTATAAGAAAATTTATTTTCTTCTGTGTTTTCCTCTGTATTATGGTTTCGATAGTTTTCTCGTAACTTATTAGAATTGTCGTCGCTCTGAAATTTACGAAATAAATGATATAGGTCGAAAATTAAAAATTTTTATTACTTACTGTATTAGGGACATTTGAAGGTCCAGGAGTTGGTTGATTGGAACTCGTACTCTTTAAATTACAAGCAGAAATATTGCAACCCAAAAAATTGCCGTCAGTTGCAATTTTATTTGTAAACAAGCGACGATCGCGCATGCATGCGCCTACCACCACACTTTTCGCGGCGTTTAAAAAAGTATTTTAGATTCTCATTGCGTTAAATTTATTAAGAAATTAACTTCTAAATGTTATAAAAATTAATACGTTTAGACAAATGATGTGTTAATCAAATATCTAAAAGCTATGTAAAATAATTTTAATTAGCAAAGACTTCTGTCGGTCATCCGCTTCTGGATACGCCGTAGAGGCGTATTTATTTTATCAGCCAAATTGTCTTGTGTTATATCCGCCCCCTCCACGATAACGTCGTCAGACAGCCTCTGGCCCCATCGTACATCAGGTTCGATAAGGTTGGTTTAATAACTGAGATCTGAGGCTAATATTAAGGCTTTCCATGAACTTTTAATTTATTCCATCCCTTCTACGTCGTCGGCACTTTTATTGCCTGTTTATTGGCAAGAATTACCACTGTAGTTTTTGGAATGATATTTTATACCAATCGATTTTATCACCGGCTTAGGCAGCATTGCGATATTAACAGAATTTGGTTTTTCAATCCCCACAATCCCTTTGCAGTTGGCGTCAGAAGCAGTTCACATGTCTACCTTTCGGGTGAACGACATCTACCAAAATGGAATTCTGTTAGTTATTATGCAACAGTTATAACTATTTATTGCGTATCTATTTGGGTCTTATCTGAAATATTACTGCATTTTCTTTATTACAAAGCCTTTCTAAGTTTTATATCGTGCTCGATATTATCCAATATTTGAATTTAATGTCGGAGCTTAAAAACATAGTATTTACTTATCCAGTGGCGCACACTGCAATCCTTTTTCGAAATCGTTTTTCTTCTTCTTCATTAAACTCGTCACCTTACCCCTATTACCTGAAAAATCAGAAATAAAGCTAAATGTATATGGAGGTATAATTCGTTTACATAACATTCACAGTAAACGAGAAATAACTTTCAAGGAGAATTTACTTAAAGGACTTACCAATTCTTCACAGCATACACGTACATATAGGGCCATGCAAGAACGATTAAGTGAAGAACGAGTTGCTTCTACAATTTATGATCTGGAAAATGTAGATTTAATCATTTGCGGAAAATATATACGATTTGCTGAAACCCAGACTACAACATGGACAACTTAGGTCAAAGTTACGTTTGGGTCGTTCTAGCAATTCACCCCATATAAAAGATTTAACATCTATTCATGTTTGTTCTGTTTTAGAAGCTTATCAAATCTTCCAATATGGATTACAAAATTTAAAATATGCAGTCACGTTATTAAACGATCATTCCAGCCGATCTTATTCTATATTTAGCAGAAGCATCTGATACAATGGATGGAGTTTCTGTAAATGTATTCACTTTTGGGGATTTCGCTGGCTCTGAGCGTCTTAAAAGAACAAACAACATATGTAGGGGATCGTTTAGAGGTGTGGAATAATATTAACACTTCTTTATTGGTCTTGGCCAGATGCATTCATTTAGTTTGGGAATCGCAAAAACGTAATGATAAGACTCTTATTCCGTTTAGAGAATCAAAACTTACACGATTGTTTTACAATGCTTTGATGGGTCTTGAAACTATATCGATGATAGTCGACATAAATCCTGCAAAAGAAACGTTTGATGAAACACAGCATGCACTCAATTTATCTGCAATTGCCAAAGCAGTGATCGTGGAGCAACAAACTCATTCAATCGTAAAATCGTTTCAAGAAATAATACATTAAACCGATACTTCTAGTAAAGAACATTATCAAAAATTATTAATCGAAAGTACAGAAACAGCTTAAGATTATGTTGAACATTCGGTCACCACTCTTCCTGTCCTTGCGTGCTCGCCCAGACCGTCTTATCACCTTACACGTGACTTAGGAAACCCAAGGGGAATATGAGAAAGATGCGACAAAGTGTACCTTTTATAACAGAAATTGTAATTTTAACAATTTCCCATAAATAAACAAAAATTATCTATTGGTTTCATCATTAAATGATCTCGATGAAAATAAATATCAAGTCAACCTTATGGATAAAAGTGAAAATATTAAACTCCAGGATGATTTAATTCAATCAAAATAGAAATGAAACGGAGATAGATGAAGAGAAAAATAAAGTTATGATGGACAATAAATTTCTTGAGAAAACCTTGGAAGATGGTAAATCTTCTTATTTAAATTTAAAAAATAAATAACAAAAATAAATTAAGTTACAGCTTACAATTGTTGAAAAAAAAAAGAAATCTGATGAACTAAATTCCATGATATTAGGACTGTAAAAACAATTGAAAGCTGAGTGATGTAGGTAAGTGAAAACAAAGATAAGATCATACAATGGGATTAAAGGATTTTAAATCAAATAATCTAAAAACCAAGTAAGGACATAAAAAAGGATTACAACATTATTCTTCAACGTAATTCAAACTTAATAATTTTTCAAATTCATTATGGTACGTGTTATTTCTGCAATCGATGATATCCTCGCACATTTTCCTAACCTCGAGCAACATTCAAAATCCCATTTATCATATCTCTTCATTTGACCAAGCTCTAAAATACAAAAGAACAAAAAAGTTATCCTTTACAAAACTTGTGCTCGTTCGATACTCACAGCCTACCCATCTGGGCCACCACCACCAAGGTTTACTATCCTTAATTTCATGCATTTAATGCATTTAACCCCAAACCACTCGTTGCAGACGGTTGATTGCGACGTTGATACCATGTCCTTCAAAAGGGTGAAGAATTTTATTAAACAAATTTTGATTTAACTCTAAATTTTGTATTACACCTAAGAGTGCTCACCGATGCTATGTTGGGTAGTTTTCGTGTCACATTGGTGTCCTGTCGAGGTTGTAAGGATCATACGAAATATCTGACAGCTGTCCACCTCTTTGTTGTTTAGAGTGGCGTACCATGGGTGCATAGCATACCGCCGCCAAAATTTAAAATTTAACTGAAAAATTCGAACATTTCAAATTTAGACGAAAATTGTAACCTTGTTTTAACATATCCAACTTTATTACTTCCATTAATCCATGGTTAGTATTGTATTGTTTTAGTTACATATGTACTGTGCAGGTAATTTTAATTTTTGTCTGTCATTCGTTTACAATGTGTCAAATTTGACCAACAAAGTAGTTTTACTTATTTTCTATAAGTGTAAAACTGAGGTTAACCTGTAAATAGTAGCGAATTTGTTAAAATAAAAAAGACACAAAAAAGGTGTTTAACATCGTTTGTTTCTACGGTAACCGTGAGCCGAAGGGTTTATACTGTGTGATGTTGGGTTCAGTTTCTTTCTTAAGAGACTTTCCGAGAAACATCGAACCACCTGAAAGAATATCAGCTTAGCTGTTGTATACATCATTATCGTTGAAATACGATATTAGCTGGTAAGAGTTCGAATTCCCAGGTTCGAAAATATACTTTTTCCTATAGAAATGGCTTTACCAACTGAAAGAGTATAAAAATACAAGCTCTTTAAGGTGAGAATCAACGTTTTCGGTAAGATAGCAGAAAAGAGAAAGCTTAGGAAACGATGGCAACTAACTCACGCTCCAAGTGATAAAACCAACTTAAACGAAGCTGCGAAACAACTAAAAAGACTTCTCGCTGAAAACAAAAATCAAGCAGTCAAAAACTTCCTAGAAAACCTGTCAGCTACTCAAGCAACCGACTACTCCTTGTGGAAAGTCACGCGGGAAATTAAAAAAAACCACAAAAACAAACCAACCCATTAAAACCAATGATGGAGGCTGGGCTCGGAATGATTTGGAAAAGGCCAAAACCTTTGCCGAACATCTTGCTAAAGTCTTCCAACCTCTTCCAAGAGAAATTCCCATTGAAGAAGAACACCCTATCCACCAGCTACTTGAAGCCCCCTACCAAATGGATCTACCAATTGCAAAATTCAAGATAAACGAAATAAAAAATGTCATCTTCAAAAAGATAAACCCAAAAAAGGCTCCTGGATATGACCTAACAACAGGAAAAGTCCTACAAAATCTACCAAAAATTGGTTTTAAATTTCTTAGAATAATCTTTAATGCAATTCTTCGATATGGTTATTTTCCAACTCAGTGGAAGGTGGCACAGGTGATTATGATCCAGAAGCCAGGAAAAGATCCAACTGAGACGTCATCCTATAGACCCATCAGCCTACTGCCAATTCTTTCGAAAACATTTGAAAAACTGTTCCTAGAAAGACTGAAGTCGTTACTTCAAGACAGAAATCTAATCCCAGACCATCAGTTTGGCTTTCAACCTACCCCATAATTATAGTCGTCTGCTAGACGACTAAGAATCTTATCTAACCGGTAGATATTTTTTAGTCAAATATGGAGAAGCCCATACCAACTTGAAATCCATCTTCTCAGGAGTGCCTCAGGGTAGTGTTCTTGGACCTACACTGTATCTATTATTCACATCAGACCTGCCAGCAACTAACAATACAGTATCTGCCACGTTTGCAGACGATACGGCTGTGTTGGCTTCTAGTGATGATCCAAGACTTGCTTCTCGATTCTTACAATGCCACCTAAATAAAATTGAGAACTGGTTCAAGATTTGGCGTATCAAAGCCAACACCACAAAGTCGGTGCACATCACCTTCAGAAGAGGTACTTGTCCAAGAGTTATGATGTACGGTAACGTCCTTCCGGAACAAGACGTGATCAAATATTTGGGCTTTCACCTGGATCGACGACTGACGTGGGCTAAACACATTTCGTATAAGCGTATCCAACTGGGTCTCGTGTATCGAAAGATGTACTGGCTTATGGGGATAAACTCCCCGTTGTCCATAGACAATAAAGTATTGTTATATACGATAATTCAGTGATTCAAATGTTGCAAAAATTCAGCGTTTTCAATCCAAGGTTTTGCGTAGTATCTGTGACGCCCCCTGGTATGTCCCAAAAAATATCATTAGTGCTGACCTCCAAGTTAATAATGTAAAGGAAGTCATTTCTTTCATAAGCAAGAAATATCAGCTGAGACTCGCAGACCATCCTAACCCTCTAGTGTGTGATCTACTGGTAGAGCTTCAGGTAAAGAGACTAAAGAGATATGATCCCATGGACCTGCGCCATCGTGTTTAGTTTAGTTTAATTAAGTGATAAACTACGTTGTTTATATTTTTTGAATTGTAACAACTAATCTAAAAGGAGGCCTACCAATGGGTTGGCTCTCCACTGTGTCGCTTTGTTGCTGTTATTTATGTCGGGCAGTGTTACTTATTGTCCTATGGACAGATTGTAATGTATATTCTTGGAGTCAATAAAAAAAAAGTTGTATTGTGTGCTCTTTGATAATTCAACGAAAGGAGGTATTGATACTGTAGACAAACCGATATTTTAGCTTTATCATTGATGATAGAGAAATTGTGCCATTGTTTAATCCACCGCATTTATTGAAGGAAATTCGGAATAACATGTTAGATAGAAAAGCAAAATTTTCCTGTGTATCTGATAAGAAGCAGATAGCAACCGTTCTACGAGTTAGATCAAAAAGTTGCATAGAGCGATTCTAATGATGGAGCTTCCATTTTTTTGATATATATTTGACAGTAGACATTCAATATTTAAATCCTGTAATAAACTCACAGGTCAATATTTATAACCATAACGTGAAAAAAATAAAAGTATCTTATGCAGCTCAAGTATTCAGCTAAACAGCTTCCAAATTATACATGTTATGTCTATAACTTTGGTACTTAATTATTTATTTTTGTAGGCCGTAAAAAATTTCCAAACACTGGCACTGACGATTTTCTATTATTTATTAACCAGTTGTTTGATAGTGTTAACAGTTTCGGCCGTGAAGTGAAGAATGGCAAAAGCTTGAAATGTGCTATCGCAAGCAGTTTTGCATATCTTCTTTTCTGGGAAAAGGCTATTATGGTATTAAATACTATAAAACTTTTAAATAATAAGAAAATTTTTCTTTGTACTCTTCTTGTAATTTGCCTTTGTACCTGCTATTGTCGCCAATTGAAAAAAATCAATTAGGGGACTTCCCTCCTTCCTTCCCGACACATTCATGAAATAATTCTAGCATATAGCAAATGCGATTTAGAGGCTTTCATTAAAGATTGACATTTTATGCTTTATACGTTCGAAATAAAATATATAATGACATAATTGTTGCAAGGCCTTCATTACTTACACTTCAACAACGTTATTTATTGAGATTTAAAACCAGCAAATATTGAAATCACCAAAACTGGGAATCCCAAAGTGAATCCCACTTTGGACTGGCGAGTTACTTCCACATAATTAAACACAGCGCAAACAAATATAAATTATTTCCACAATTTACTTATTTGCAAAGCACCTAAAGCAGTGTAAGATTTAGTTTACAATCCTATAAGAGTATTTTAATTTAGAAGCTGTAAAATTACTATCAGAGGTAGAGTGTGAAATTGACAGGTATTTCAATTAATAAATCTATGTTCCACATGGATGTAATATTATTTCTTTGTTATTAGAAATCCAAATTGGTACTCAAAAACCTACCTGACTGTAAAAATAACAAATTACCAACTTTTCAACTTGGAATAATTTCGTCTAAAGAGTATCCGATTGACTCCTCCATTTAAAAATTTTTTAAAAATTCATTTGAAAGTTTTTTTGACATAAACTTCAAGTTGGTCCTTCCTCATTTCAATTCAGTTAGATACAACATTTTTCTTATTAAGTGCTGGCGAATGGTGTAAATCATTTAATTCTTTACAAATTTCTTGATAACAAATTTGTTTTTAGAATCATGGAGACTCCTCTTTATTACGAAACTGTACCGGATATACCGAATGTCATTTCTGGAAACAGAATAGTAGCAATAAGACCAATAGGACAATTGGACACTTTAAAGAATTGTTGAATTGCATGAATATTCCGTGCATGTCAGCACACGATTATTTTGATGATTATGATTTAGAAAAAACGATTGGCGTTATAAGTTAAATTCATGTTCAATTTCATTTCTACAATACTAATCTACATAAATAATTACACAGAAAAGGAGAACATCTTTATGACATTCTATGGAAGTGGCCGAAATCGAACGAAATAACCCCCTTGAAAAGGCCCATGGTGCACTCTGGTTTATAGTTTATTTAGATCGATCTAGGAGCAAACACTCGTACGACACAAACTATAATTCTTTGTCGAACATGGTAGCAATACAAAGGAGGTATTATTTATAGCCGTAAGAAGTAAGTTCTGGTGTATTTGGGCAAAAGTTGAAAAGAAGGGCAGGGAGCCCAAGGAAGATATCTGTCATAAAATTGGAAGGCATCAGCATCTAGGATGAAAGCAGATATGGAAGGTTTCTTCCAAAGTGAGGAAATGCACAATGTTAGATATTTTTACAGTTTATAGCTGATGGGGATTCCAGCGTATTTTCTAAAATCAAGCAAAATAGAACATTTATGGTAATGTCAAAAAAATTGAGTGCGCAAAACACGTACTGAAAAAGTAAAGAAAGCACAAAACTTAAAAGTGATACAACAATTCAATTGAAAGGTAGTAAAATAATGAGCATTAAAAAAAACAAGCTCTAACCAAATCAACAAAAAGTTCAATCTCTGAACATGCGAAAAAAGATAATCCCAATGCAATTTTTCGAAGGAAAAACTTACACCATGTTTTTGAGGATCATACAGCATGTCAACTGGGTACCAGTAATTAATCTTGGAAACCAAACCAATAATCAAATCCCCATTTTGAAAAAAACCCTTATTTGTAATCACTTGCAAGGCAATGTGATACGTTTATTTTTAATAATATATAATAATTATGTACTATCTTAGTAGTTTTAAATTTGTTGCTGCGAAAAGCTTATTTACTTTTTTCAAATGAGAATATTAACACAGCTGAAGGGTTAGTGAATTTCGTCCCCAGATTTAATATTGGAAAAAGATTAAACTTCATTCAACAGGAATCCTGTTTATTTATAAATCATTTAACAGCTTCATTGTTTGGGAAAATAATAACAGGAGACACCTTTTTTGCTAAGACATACTCGATGCCTTCGACTTTACAACCACAGCAACTTTTGCTGACGATACCGTAATTATGGCTACGCATAATAACGCAAATCTTGCAACAATCGATCTACAAGAAAACTTAAACCATATCCAAAAATGGTTAAAAACGTGGAGAATCAAGACGAATAAGACTAACACCCCTATTCTGTAACTTTTTCGTTACCGTAACGAATTTCGTTGAGTTTTGTTTCGTAGAGAAGGATTGAACGAATTCGTTCAGAATCGTATTCTGTAACCGAACTCTAACGAATTCGTTACGGGCTTCATTCGTACATGAATCTCAACGAAAACACTAAGCGTTTTTGACACGATTAATTCCGAAGTTGTACTCGTGCCGTACACTAGCCATCTTCGGATTTTAAATTTTAAAAATTATTATAAAAACAAAAAATTTTTGATCTGTAAAAACTTGATAACGTAATCGGATTTTGTAAGTAATCGATTAATAATGCATATGTGCAACCTAACCCACAAATTGACGGCCTTTTGCAGAAAGGAACCAACCAAATTTTGGTACTTTTTCTGGTTTGTCGGTCGATTTGTTGAAAATTTAAAAAGCAACCAATTACATTACGTTTTTCTGCTTATATTTTTTATTATTGTTAGAACTCCTTGATGACGACACTTATTAAAAATATAGTGATACGCAACCGTGTAATACAGGGTGCTTCAAATATTGTATGTTGGTAGTATTTGATCCAATGGGTATATGGGCTAGGATATGCATATGCAGTGACATTAATTATTATTTTCTTGTTGTAACTGTATCGTAATCTAATAATTCGTCGTAAAGTGAAAACGATCTACAATGAGCGAATCTGTAGATAATAGTACGCCTAAACGTCGGCGAATTTCAAAAACTACATTAGTTCAGCAAATGTTGTATGTGAATACTATGCGGAATAATAGTACATTTCGAACAAAAAAAAACACCCCTAATAATAGCAATGGGGTAGATGATGCGTGGGAGGAACTAACAACAGAGCTAAATTCTTGTGGCGATGGTCCCATTAAGGACAAAGAAGCATGGAAGAAGGTAAGTTATCAAATTTCTTGTGAATTTTCAAATCGTGTTAAATTTTTTTTTTAATTACGTTACATTCGAATGTAAAGTATTTTTAACTTTGCTCACTATCTATATTTTAGACATTTGCGGATTGGACTAGTGCCACGAGACGAAAATCTCGGAATATCATAGTCCACGCTCGGGGAACAGGCGGCGGCCCACCCTTAAAGCCATTAACTGATTTGGAAAACGATCTCTTAGATGTAACTGGTCGTCTGGCTGTGACGGGTGATCCTGATGTCATCGAAGCAGGATTCGATACGCCTACACAACCGGCTGATTACAATATTGATAAGGTGGACTATCACGATTTTAGTCCAAGCGTTTTGTACCAACATTATGATAATCCATCTAGTAGCCAAGCAGCGTTACCAGTTGGATTGGTCACCCCCGACAATCACAAGAAAGCAACAAAGTAAGAATAATGAGTCATAAAATATGGTTAATTAACTTTTTTATCATTACCAGGAGGCCTCGCGAAAAAACATCGTTAGAAAGTCTTATTAACCAGAATGCAGAAAAAAATAAGGCCATTCAAAAAGAAAATATTAATTCCCGAAGTGAACTGGGCAAAGACATCAGAGAATTGGCTAAGTCAATAGATAAATTGGTAGATGTACAACGGGAAAAGCTGCAATTGGAGAAACGCAAATTAACGTCAACAGATAAATTGGTAGATGTACAACTGGAAAAGCTGCAATTGGAGAAACGCAAATTTAAATTTATTATACAAAAAATGTCTTTTGAGTTTTCGGATTTTGTATTTAATTCTGATTCTTCAGAATCAGAATGAAGATTTGGTTTGTTATTTGGAAAATTAGTATTTTATTAAAATATTGTTTTGTCGATGTAAATATTTTATTAAATTAAAAATTAATTGTAATTATTAACAATGTAATTATTTCTAATTCTTCGCCCTTCTGCTAACAAGTTACCATCTTGAATACCTACTTCGTTTTCTGAAACGATTTCTTCTTCATTAAAATTAAACTCATCGTCAGCAGGAGACATTACATTGTGTTGAATACACATGTTGTGCAAAATACAACAAGCATAAACAATTTTGGAGGCAGTTTTAGGAATGTAGTGCAAAACACGATGGCGTAATAAGCAACGAAATCTCATTTTTAATATCCCAATACAACGTTCGATGCTGTTTCTAGCAGTAGCAAATGCTTTATTATACCTCGAGTGCGGTGTATTAGGCGCTGCACCCATAACTGGGGTAAATAACCATGGTTGCAAAGGATAGCCCGAATCACCTAGCAATCGGGCAGATCCGTCACCTGTAACAAAGGCAAAAATATTAATAAAGAGTAAAAAATTGTGGGTAATTATCACTATTTTTTATAATTTAAATTGTTATAAAAGAACCAGTAATATTACCTTCATTGTATTGTTGACGTAAGTGCTGCTGTACAAGCGATGTCGTCCATATGGCAGCATCATGAACAGATCCAGGATGTCTTGCATTTACGGCCAGTAATTTTAGATTTGCATCACATATTACTTGAACATTTATGCTGTGATAACCTTTTCTGTTAATATATAAACGTCCCGAAACCTGTTCATCGTTGTTGGAAGGGGCCACGATTGCTATATGCGAACCATCTATTATACCAACTACCCCGCTTAGTGCAAATTTTTCATAAAAGTTGCGTTTAACTGTTTGTTTTTTAGCATTGGTTAATGGAAATCGAATCCAAATCCTCAATAAATTGTTGTTTAATGCATCGGTGACCTTATTAATGCATCGGCTGACACTAGCCTGACTTAGGCCAAACAAGTAACTTGTACCCACAGACTTTTGATATGACCCATGTGCATAAAAAAGTGCTTTACAAAACTTTTATGGTGATTGGAATTGCAGTTGATCTTTCTTCATCGTGTATCATAAATGGAGTTAACATGTTAATCAAATGTTTCGCAAGTTGTATCGAAAGTCGAAACATCATCCGAAAATTATTTTCTGGCAAATTAAATGGGTCACTTGTATCTCGAAGGTGACGATGATGATTTCTTAAATTGTTCCTAACACAAATTATAAATTATCAATATAATTGATGATATGTTTAGAGCAAGAAAATTAGTGATTATTGTAAAAATTTCGTTTCATACCTGTTCATATTTTGTTGTTGTTCATATATAAGAATAATCTGTAGCAATTCTGGATCCATTTCAAATAGGAATTAACAATTGTTTCAACTTTGTAATTATTTTTCACTACTTATATTACTTTGAATGTCGATTACTAACCTCAAAATACAATCTGTCACTTCTCAACGAATTCGTAATATGCTCAACGACACCTCAAGAGCATTCGTTCAATAATACCGTAATAACGAAGTTGGTAACGAATGCGGTCGTGTAGAGAATACCAATTTGACAACTGAACTACGTTTTCAACGAAACTTAACGAAACCGCTTAACGAACGGCTTACAGAATAGGGGTGTAAGTCGGCCCGTGCAACCGTCACGATGCGGAAGGGAAACTGTCCTCCCGTAACACTAAATAATAGAAAATTGCCACAGCTAGAAGTGGTAAAGTATCTTGGTCTACACTTAGATCAACGTTTAACCTACCAAAACCATATATGGGCAAAACGGAAGCAACTCAGACTCAAATTCAGAGACATGTACTGGCAAGATCCCCAATTGGCCTAAGTTATGGCTTATGAATGGCTAAAGTTATGGCGCATATGGCGTCAAAGTCAACAATAGCAAGTCAGTACATATTACCTTCACTCTTAGGAGAAATAAATGCTACAGTGTAAACTTATTTAATAGTTTGAAATGAAAACTGTATACTCCAATGTAAGATATTTCTATATTAAGGGTTTTGGATTAAAGGTATATTCTTACAAAAAAACTACAAATACTAATTTGTCAACCGGTTTCGGCTTTATGCCATCTTCAGGACAATCTATAATTAAAAAATATATAAAGAATTTGACAACAAGATACAGATCATCAACTTACGCGTCAAATATTTAATTATTTTATTATTTAATAGTCTCGTCCCTCAAAAGGAGGACGTAAAGTACCTAGGAATCCACCTAGATAAAAGAGTCACGAGGGCCAAACATATTTGGTGTAAGAGAATCCAACTGGGGCTCATCTATCGACAGATGTACTGGCTTATGAGCCGTAATTCCAGTCTCAAAATAAAAATAAGCTCTTACTGTACAAGGCAATATTGAAACCGGTTTGGACCTACGGTATCCAGTTATGGGGTTCTGCCAGTGACACAAATGTATTGAAGATCCAACGTTTTCAGTCCAAAATACTACGTACCATCTGTGACGCACCATGGTATGTACGAAACCAGACGCTTCATTGTGACCTAAACATCAAAACGGTCAAACAATATATCTCTCACACGAGTGCCAAATACCAGCAACGTCTAGGCGACCATCCGAACGCACTTGCCGCGGACTTACTCACAGCTTGTCGAGTCAAGATACTTAAGAAGATTGACCCTCTAGACCTACCCTTACGAAATTGAAGCACATCTATTTAAACTAATGTCATAAATACATATTTATAAAATACTGCAGCATATCTTAAGCAAGCCCAGTGGCTTACATCCACTGTGTCTTAATCTCAAACTATGTCAATACTATTATTTATTGTTCGTATAGGACAGATTGTAATAAGATTGGTTGTCAATAAAAAAAATAAAAAAAAATTTTAAGGTTAAAAAACTGTCATTACATAAGCGAAAATTGAATTTCACTATTGAGAAACTCCGCTAGATAGCGGGGACTCAGAAGTCCAACATTAAATTTGATTAAAATTCGCAAAACTTGTTATAATATTCCGTTTTTGCATAAATTATTCTAAAATTTAAGCAATTATTATACTAAAGAATCGCATTAAGCGCAGACTAGCTTATATTTTTTCATGTGCCGTCTCAGTAGTTCGTATAATACCATCAACCGTATATAGGCGTTTATTCGCTTGCAATTTGACCGACACCAACATAAAGTTGATCGACGTTAGTTTGGAATATAATTTTTTGTGAAATAAACTCTTACTTTACAAAGCCATTATAAAACCCATCTGGACATACGGAATCCAATTGTGGGGAGCGGTCAGCAATTCCAACGTTGAGATATTACAGAGATTCCAGGCGAAAACACTTCGAACCATTGCAAACGCTCCGTGGTACATTCCAACATAAAGTTGATCGACGTTAGTTTGGAATATCATTTTTTGTGAAATAAACTCTTACTTTTTAGGCCTACAGGTGACACCATGTAAAAAAAAACGCGCTTCGTATTCTACCTTAAAGGTGGTGGAGGAAACGAACGCATCGTAACGCTCAACTTTTCTCAGCCGTATAACTCAAGAACTATTGGTCCTACGTTAATTATGTATGGAACCTTTTTAATGCAGAATTAAGTAATAAATAAAATTTATAATAATCCAAATTGACGTACAATCAAAACTTGACGAGATATTCGCGAAAAACTGATTTACTCGACCTTTAATAACTTTTTTAGCTCACACGATTTTGTAATGGACTTTTGACACACTACTTCTCATGTCAAGTAAAGATAATTCCAATGAAAAAACTTCACCAGGATTCTTTTCGCAGATTGGCTTTTTTTTGTCTAATTTTCCTGGGCCATGGGAAAGCAAAAAGATTCTATAACATTTTTTAAAAATGTGTTTCTTTCCTCTAAAAGCTACTATGAAACTTTCGAGGAAAAAGAAACCGAATTTCAATTAAGTCTTGAAAAATTTGTAATTTTTAAAATTGTGGCCTTAATTGACCCTTTTAAAAAAATGAAGAATTGAAAAAGATGGACAACTAAAAATTCTATACGTAACTTCAAATAGTTTATAAACTTTTATTTTATCTAATGTTCGAGTCAGAGCAGTGTCTAAATACATAATTGAAAAATTTTTCCGTCAACTTCAAGAGTTCAAATTTATCCACACAATTTTTAATTTTAGAACAGCTATAGTACGAATGTGATAAAATTATATACTACAATTTCATATTTTGTATCTGTAATAGGAAAGCCGCAATATCCAAAACAAATTCAAAATGGTTTTCATGTGTATTCGACTACCTAGATATACACATAATAAATTTCAATACTTTAATACGATTTTTGTTATAAATTTTCAATATTTTATCATATTCAGAAAACTACCAATATTTATTTTGACCAGTTTTGTGCAAAAAATGACAAAATCACCTAGCAAATATTTGCATCGTCACTTCACCAATAATTACTCAATTCTTTTCTTAAAATGTAACTTCAATATAAAAAATTATCGTAAATTGTTATTACTTGAGATTTACAATTAAATTTGAGCTTATTATCAATAGTAATGTATTAAGTGCATAGCAAGTTGCCGATAATACTGGCTAAAATGCACGACAGCTATTACGACGAAAATTTGCACGACGCGAAGCGGAGGGCAAATTTTCTCAAGAAATAAGCTGGAGTGCATATTTAGCAGAATTATCGATGGCAACTTGCTATGCACGTAATACATTTTGTCAGACTATTGCATAAGTAATAAGAAAATTTATAAACTTATCGATAAGTGCACTTGTGCAAACTTATCGTTTAATTGCCATGGGACTGGTTCTAATTTTGACATTTGAGTTATTCCAAATTTTTCTATTGGTTCATAGGTAACTATGTACATACGCGTGCAATAGTCAAGCTAACGAAATTTAAAAATTAATTGTTTTTGTATTTTATATAAATTTCCAGGGCAACGAATGTCTACGTCATAATTACATAATATGCAGTCAGTAGAGAATCGAAACAAGGAGGTATGTTGCAAAAACTAAATTTGGTATTTTGTATCTTTGTATTGAGGATTTGAGCTGATTAGATTTTGGCTGATGATTTTGAATGAATATTTCTCTTTTTTATTATTAAAAATAATTTTTTTAATATTTAATAAAAGTATGAGTCATGGACATGGCCACATCCGATTTTTTATTTTAATATTTTACTGTCATTGAGAACGTTTTTGTCCAGTTTTTATCAGATTGTTCTAAATTTAAGCGTATAAATACAAAACAAAAGGAGATTTCTTGCGCCTGTTCCTGGATCCGGAGACGCCAGACAACTAGTAAAATAAAAAATAGGTAGATATTCCCTTTCTAATTGATTTTTTTATACAGGTCCACCTAGACGCTAACATTTTAATTGAAAATGGTCGATCAATGAATGGCTTGAGCAATAATGATAAACAAACAAGAAATATAACTGAATATTGGAATCGCTTCACAAATCAAATGCTTCTATTTAAAGCACTCATGGAATTCACCGAGTCAAGTTATACCGATAATATGCATATGCAAACCATTAAAGAAGTTAGGCCGATAAGCAAGCCTAAGCTAGTTAAACAAAATGAACATAAAGAAACTTTCAAATTACAACAAGTTTATTTGATTTTAGACAATTAATAATCTACTTTATCGGAAGCATAAAAAATAAAGGAGTTTGTTTAGTTTATAGCAATGAATAGTGCATACAGGATAGCCTACTCGGAATTACTTCAAGTGTAAGTAATTTACCATTCAAATATATTTTACTGATTTAAAGCAGATTTAGAATCGATTACTCTAGGACGATGAAGGATATTATCGTTTTGAATATCATCCTGTGCATAATTCTAATTATGAAGAATTGTATGGTGTAATAATTTATGGTTATCCAAACCCGGAGGTAAACATAAATTACAAGGAGTAAGCACTATTTTATGATGGATTTTTTTTAGCCTTCGCTATGGGAGTTAGTGTGGGCCATCATTACACTAATATGGCACTTTTGCCATGACCAACTTGTCCCGGAATATGGCCAAGATATACATTTACAAAAACTCTCGTGTAACACAGCTCAATATTGATAGTCGGGATTAAAAATTTCTCCAAAATTCAGACCTCGTGGAATGCTTTATTAGAATACGAACAAGAAGTAAAACACTATTAATTTTGTAAAAACTGTATTAAAACAATTTTGTTTTAGAATTTGCTTGTGTTGATCATCTGGTTCCTGTTTTTCTCTATCTACATGTAGCAGCTCAGGTAGAATTTCTCCACTGTGGACATAATTTTCTACAATTAACCGACCGCCTATTTCACGGGTGGTTTCCAAAAAATGTCTATGTGTCTGTGGTCAAATTTTGTGTGCGACCTACAGCAACAACTAATACGAATTTTCAAACAAAATTTTGGATTATGTATCCTTATATTGAGACTTAGAGTTCATTAGATTTTGGTTAAAATGGGTTCAATGAAACAAATCTTTTTAATCTATTTAGTTAATATTAGTATTTTCAAAGTATTTCAAGAACTAATAAGAATTCTATAATTTAATTTGGAATTTTGTTTTGGATTTTAGGTCAAATTCGAAAATGGAAATAATTTTGTTTTATTAATAAAAATTATTTTTAATATTTAATAAAAGTATGATAAAATTTTTTTCTGATAATTTGGCTTATTTTAAAAAGATAAGGTCTTATGTACATTTTTCGTTAATTGTTTCTAAAAAAGTTATGAATTTTGAAGTAAGTTGGTAAAAATGCTTGATTTTGGAAATTCAAAATTCATAATTTTTGGGGAAGTGTTCAAATAAAGTTAAATTGTTAAAATTTGTATTTACTCTGAGCAGTGGTTGAAAGTTTATTATAACTAACTACTTTTGCCCACCCGTTATCATAAAAACAAAACAAAAAATCTGGGTGAGCAGATTCTCCTTTGATATCTAAGAAAGAACATGTTTCTATGGCAGGATTAAACAAAAAATTTTCATTCTTAATAAAAGCTTGATACATAATAATACGTTTACAAAGCATTGCTTTAAAAACCATAACTTTGATCTGGAAAAAGTTTTTCTATGGCATGAAATAACTCAATTCGACACTACCTGTTCCATTCGGTAATTACATCTTAAATGATAATTATTGCCAATATTTTTTGAGTACGGTTCATCTTTCTCTACTTCTAATAAATTTACATTACTTGAATTCATACACTTGATAAAATTCTAGTTTTG
The DNA here is from genome assembly GCA_036346125.1 of Lycocerus yunnanus. Classification (NCBI taxonomy): domain Eukaryota; kingdom Metazoa; phylum Arthropoda; class Insecta; order Coleoptera; family Cantharidae; genus Lycocerus; species Lycocerus yunnanus. The sequence goes on from JARFIX010000097.1 coordinate 485,546, forward strand.
CTATATTTACTGTGCTACCTATAATGGTTTTGATGAAAACCTATTGTAAAATAAGTTTCTTTTAAACCAATAAAAATTAAAATCCACCAGAAATAAAAACATACAATAATTTTAATTTAATAACGATGAAATTGACGATCATTAAAAATAAACCTGAATGCAAATTATACTTGTCAAAATGCAGTATATGGTTTCTCAAAATTACAGAATCATATTATACAAATGGATTTGAATCCAAGTATGTAAATCAAAACTAAACGATAAAAGCTTAATGTAATTTAAACTTGAGTATGTGAAGTCAAGGATGATCCTCTAACGAAACATATTATTCAGATATTAGTTACTTGTTCATATTTATTTATATTACACACCCGGAAAAGTTGTGTACACCGCAAAAATATTGTTTAGTAAATAATAAGTAAAAATGTACATGCAACTTACCCCTTGTCAGATGTTGCAAAAGATGGCTTCACGTTGGTCCAACATCACAAGTCACGCTAGTAAAACTGCTACGATCCATTACAGCAGCTATCAATAATTACTAAAAGTCCATCACCTACAAAAACAACAAGTATAAAAAATTATGAAGTCACATTAAATATTTATAAATGACTTCGATGTTATTCTACAGCTGCAAATAATTTATAAATTGTGATAGGTAATTAATACACAAATAAGATAAAATACATAATACTTACTATCCAAATAAGTTGTGAGCATTTTCGAGTTCACAAATTAGACATTCAATAAATTTTAATTTATTCCGTTGAATCATATTAAATATGTACTTCCAATACGAAAAAATTCTTAAGCTGCATCATATAGTTATTAAACCATCATTCATCAGATCAAAATTTGACATCAAAAACTAAATTGAAAACCGTCAACTCAGTTTGACTTTGAGAAAGTATTACAGGGTTTCTTGCAAAATTACTTTGTTCAATTTGAGGTCGACATCAAATGCTAAAATAAGATCACTTAAAATGGTAATATTTGAATAGAAATGTGTTTAATTACATGATGAAGGCTTGCAACCTACAACATAGTCAATAAATCAAACATAACCACTTGTTGGTAAGCAAAAAAACAAAATATTTACGCACGACCACGTAAATGTAGATGAAGCTACATGCATTATTCAAGTTGTATACAGGATCCTGCAAATATTAAATGAACTAAATTAAAATAAATTAACTGATAAGTACATAGTTTGATCGTCCAGATAATCGTATAAAAAATAGGCATCTTACCTTAAACTGGAATGCTTGCCGATTTTAGTAAATATGCTAGCGTACGCCATTCCCTTAATTAGTTTTTTTTCTGGGGAAGGCTCGTGAGGTTTTTGAAGTTTTTTCTTTCCTGCTGATGATAAAACTATAAAATCCATTACAGCGGCTATTAATAATTACTAATAGTCCATCACCTACAAAAACCAATTGAATTACTTATCGATGGGCTTTATAAGTATAAAAAATTATGAAGTCACATTAAATATTTATAAATGACTTTATGGCGACCCATATTTGTTCCAAATTTAATAATAGTTCATCTTGTAAATATAATATTTAAATAAAATAATAGTTATTCCAACACAACGCAACCTTTAAATAATAACGTGCGAGGATACACACGCATCCTCCACAACTTTGATGTTATTCTAAAGATGACAATAATTTATAATTTGTACTAGTTAATTCATGCACAAATTAGATAAAATACATAATAGCTACTAACCAAATAAGTTGTGAGCACTTTCGTGTTCACAAATTTGATGTTGAATAATTTTCAATTAATTCCGTTGAATCGTATTAAATATGTACTTCCAATATGGCAAAATGATTAAGCTGTATCAATACAGTTATTAAATCATCGTTCATGGGAACAAAGCTTGACATCAAAAACTAGATTGAAAACCATCAATTCCATTTGTCTTTATGAAAGTTTTACAGGTTACGTGCAAAATCACTTTATTCAATTTGAGGTCGACATCAAATTGCTAAAATAAGATAATTTAAAATGGTAATATTTGAATAGAAAGATGTTTAATTAGAACAGAAAATAAGAATTAAACATAACCACTTGTTGCTATGCAAAAAACAAAATATTTGCGCATGTCTACATAAATGTAGTTGGCACTACTCGCATTATTCAAGTCGGATACAGGATGCTGCAAATATATGTAATCAGCGAAATGAATAGTTATTTACATGAAAGGCAGGAAAATGATGTATTACTGACGAGGAGCAATTTTAAAATACGAGGCACTTTGTGCCGAGTATTTTAGTGCTCCGAGTCAAGTGAGACATTTTTCTGACGTGTCTTGTATTAAATTTTTCCGAAAATCGTAAAAAATCGAAATTTTAAAACACTAAATTGAACGACATTTTTAAAATGAGCAAAGATCAAGTTTATCAATTTGTTGGCTCCATAGTTACAAACAAACAAAATAATTTACAATTACTAATTATTACCGGACTAGTCAGTAATGTTCAATTTCCCTGCGTGTACATAAGCAAGGAAGTATCGATTTGCTGACGATTTTCGGAAATAGTTATTTACATGAAAGTCAGGAAAGTGATTCTTTACCTGACTAGGCGACAATATTGAAGTACGAGGCCGCGTAGCGGCCGAGTACTTTAATTGTCGCCGTGTCAGGTAAAGACACTTTCTTGACGTGTATGGAATACTATTTTTTCTGAAATCGCGAGATTAATCGAATTCAATAGTTCGATTTTTAGTTATGGCTAATCACAATTAAAATTAAATAAAATCAAATAAGGCGTATTTCTGCTGTTGCCATAGTTAAACAATATAAAATATTTTTGAATAATATAAATAATCCTGCAATGACAGATGACGATGTGTTGTAATATTATAATATCAGAGTGGTCTGGCCTTTACTGCGTGAGTCCGGTAATGGTTTACTTTCCTGCGCCGAAAAGTTGCAGTAATTGATCAAGTATGGCCGATTTCAGAAAAATAAATTAACTAAAGTTAGATAATTGTATAAAAAAATAAATAACCTACCTTAAACTGGAAAGTTTTTGTCGATTTTAGCGAATGTCCTATAGCGTACGCCAGTGCCTTAATCAGCTTTTTTACGCGGGGAAGGCTCGCGAGGTTCTTGTAGTTTTTTGTTTCCTGCTGATGATAAAATATAAAATCACTCCAGATACTATGAATCTCATTTACAAATTGTTAGATAGTTGCTTTATAATGTTATTAGTTACGGGAAAAATAGCTCAATTTTGCTCAATTTTGAATTTAAGAGAAATGGATCACTGAAATTTGCCATAAATGTTGTCAATTACTTACTTTTTCTGAACCGACGAGTCTACCCGTTATTTAATTTTGTGGCGGAATGTCTATACGTAGAATTGGTAAAAGCATAATCAAAGTCGGGTGCTTAAACCGCTATAAGAAATTATGGAAATATTGTACAAACTTGCTTTGGTAAATTATTTCTACTGGCTGAATTACATTTTCAGCTCGGAAAAATTACCACTGGGCTGAATATCCTGCGCTCCGAAGTGGGAATAAAACGATAGCTGCCTTATCGCCAGGGCTAAAGTGGACTCTGTAGCGCAATTGAGTCTTTGTGGTTACAAGGGTGAAGAATTTTATAAAACAAATTTTGGTTTAACTTTAAATTAGGTATTACACTTGGATATACTCATCGATCCTACGTTAGGTGGTTTTCGTGTTGCTGTCGGGACCGTGCAGGTCCGTGTTGCGGTGATATGTGACAGCTGTCTTCCTTGTTGTTGTTTCTGACGGCTAAAGAATTAGTGGTACCATGCTACAACCCACGTTTAAAATTTAGATGAAAATTGTAACTTTGTTTGAACTTATCCAACTTGATTACTCCCATCAATCCATGTATTACGTTCTGCTACCAGATGCATTTGATAACTGATAACCTCTATTTTGAGTCAATTTTGTACTTTCTAATGTACAAAATGCAACTTTATGTAACTGCTTTTATTTATCTAAACTCAAACTTCTGAAAATGCAATTTACAAATTAAAGGCTGTCATGTTGGTGCCGTTACAACACCATTCTAATTATTCTTGTATTGTTTTACTTACTGTTCAGGCGATTTTAATTGTTGTTTTATATTTACAAAACCGTTGTAATTCGTTAATTTATTCTGTAATCTACAGGAGAGTCTTTTATTGTTTTTGTTTGGATTTTACTGTCATTTGTTTACAATTTTACCATCAATGCAGTTTCCTGTAAACTAACCAAATTAAATTAAGTTTAAAGCCGGAGCCACACCGTAATATTTTAAAACTCAGCAAGTTTTGTAATTATTTGTTTTAGGGCCGTATTCTGTTTAAATAATCTATTATGAAAGGTTTATTCATGAAAGAAAAAGCTTGGATTTTATCACCTCAAGTTTTTTGGTTTTGAAGTTAAGAATTCTATACCATATTAGGTATTTTTAACAGGGGCAAAGAGTTATAAATCAAGTTTGAAGTAGATGCATATATGCGAGTGACCGATAATACAGAAGAACAGCATTGTCGTTAGAAAACGGATCCACTGTACGTGCAGCCTTAGAGGGTTTATTAGTATTTTCGAAGTTTGAAATCGCGATATCTCAGAAATGGCGCTTGGTAAGAAAAAGTATAAAAACAATTTTTGTAGAAAATTGCGTGATATACAACTTTCGTTTGACCTATTTTTGCAATAACTCTTGGCGTTTACGAGAAAAATTCCGAAAACCGACATTTATGACTTTTGACCTTCAATAAAATTTGTAGCAGAAGTAGAATAGGTAGCGACTTTTGATATTTATTTGTAATCGTGAATTTAAGACCTGTATCAATTTTCAGCTCAATGCGAATTATTACAAAGTTGCTATCTTTTTTGTCTATTTTGACTAGACTAGGAATGTAATGGACCTTTACAGGATGACAGACATTAATTAATTTTGTGCAGGAAGGCACAACAAATCAAATCGACAATTTAATAAGATGACGAGATGGTAGAAGAGTGTTAATTCAATGTGATTTAGTACTTGCCACTTTTGCAACCGATTTGGAAACTTGAACCGACCCGAGCCTTACAAACGTCACGTGGGCATTGTATGTGTGTGTGAAAGTTTCAAGTAGGTATAAGATATCTTATTTAAAAAAATTATTTCACCTCTGACGATATGATTACTAGCAACGCCAAATCTGAATTTAGAAAAAAAAATTATAAATAAAATTTAAAAAAAAACTTACAAACTAATTCGACCTTAATTATAAATTGAAAAGGAAAAAAAATAGTTGATGGGAACTTAAACTGGCGTATCACCTCAACTATATTTTCTTTTTCAATTTATAATATAATTAAAGTCGACTATGTTTGGTATTTCTTTGCATTTTTAAAAGTGTCTAAAAACTTTATTTATAATTTTATTACATTTCTCCAAATTCAAATTTCGCGCTGCTATTATGATCTGTTTAAATACTTATGTATGAATAATTTTCTTATTTTTCTCATCGCTCCCAAGATTTTGCGTAATGGGAATCTATGCAATTACTCGCTTGGAGCGGCATTTTACCTGTAACTTCACTTTTCGTTAATAATAATTATAAATAACTTATCGTGCTGACGAGCATACTAAATGTTGTAGAGGAAGTTCGTCTTTATAAACTATAACTAACAAATTATTATTTATTTTAAGTAAATAAATTGTATTATAACTTTGCAAATAAATTTATTTTAATTTGATTTAATCACTACAAATCGATATTAAAAAAAGTGCAAAGTCTACATAAATGTAATGTCAGTTGTGATATGAGACACTAGAGGAAAACCGGGACAAGAGACACGGTCTGGATGCGAAATTATTGTAACACTGTAAATAGTGGTGAAATTGTTAAAATAAAAGAGGCAAAAAGATGGTTAAAGTCGTTTCTACGGTATCTGCGAGCTTTGGCCAAAGCTCTACATTATTTGAAAGGTTGTAATGGCGAGTTAGTTCTGCTACAGATTTAGATTAGATTTAAATATTCTTTATTAATTCGTCGATACAAATATTTGTACGAACAATCAGCTTACAAAGTTAATGCCGATTGTCCGTACATTTTAATTAATTTTACAAATCAAGAGCTCCTCGTGAGTTCACATATCTCCAATTATATTTATACTAACCGCGTACGGTTTTACAAAAATTAATAGGGGTACAGTTAAGTTTTACATTGTCGTATTACAAATAATTTACTAGTGTGGATGTTGGAAAAATTGTAAAAAAACCAACTCAAAATAATTGTGGTGTTTAAGGAAAATAAAATATAAATAATGTACAATAATAGCAGTAGAATTTGAAAACATAACAGTATTAACAAATAACAAATATAACAATTAACAAATAACAAATGGTTAACAAAAGAAAAATAACAATGACGCATTTAACTATAGAAGAAATGCTAAGTATCGTAGTAGCTTACGCTTTACAGCTATTTATGGAATGTAACGGTTTTCACACGCGTCATCCCAAGTTTCAAAAATACTCTGTCCATTGGCGTAGCAGCTATTTGTTTCGTCAGGGATCGTTGGGGTGCAGGACCGGATTGGAAAATGTTGGGAGCGTTTGGAAGGGTTTTTTTATATTTGCGTAATGTGTTGTCCCGTGTCATGTTAGTCGTTAGCGAGCTTTTGCGCGTTTGTGTGTTATAGAATTTCTCAGATAACCGAGTTACGTGGTCTCTGAGAAATTCCACTTGTGCGTCGTCGTGTATCGTCGTCAGTCGCGTATAACGATCTGCACCCGTGACGAGTCTGATGCAGCGATTCTGATAAACCTGCAGGGGTCTGAGACGTGTCTTGGACACCCCCGCCCAAGCAGGACAAGCGTACGTTAGGATCGGTCTTAGCACGGTTTTGTATAACGTACGTTTGTTTTGAGAACTCATCTGCCCCCCCCTCATCAAGGGGTAGATCTTGCGCATAGCAGCGTACCCGAGCTGTCTTCTTTGCTTCAGGTGAGTATCGAAGTTCAGTCTGGAGTCCATGGTGACTCCCAAGTATTTTACGTTAGTCTGTGGCGTAATTGTCTGTCCGTCTATCGTCAGTTTTTTGGAAGACCTTGTGATTGGTCCGCTTTCTGGCGAAGACTATTGTCTCCGTCTTTCCGGCGTTCAATCGGATCTTCCATTTGTCGAAGTAGCGTTTTATCATGTCGAGGTGTATTTGGATTTGTTTTGTGGCAACCTGTGCGCTGAACGAGTGCGCATAAATCGCTGTGTCGTCAGCATACAAGGCTACCTGGGTTTTCGCGAATGTCGGTAAGTCATTAATAAAGATGTTAAATAACTTAGGTGCGAGCACGGAGCCTTGGGGTACTCCAACTTGAATGTTTTTAGTGTCGGAGATGGTTTCGTTGACCTTAACCGCGATAGATCTGCCCGTGAGGTATGAAAAATTAGTTTAGTAATCGGTTTGCTGAACCCGTATTTTAGCAATTTGTGAATAAGACCATCGGTCCAGGTTCTGTCGAAGGCTTTTCGATGTCAAGTAGCGTCATGACCGTCACTTTGTCATTGTTAAATTGTCCAATCACGTCGTTAACAATGCGGGTCACTTGCATGGTCGTGTTATGGCCGGCAGTGAACCCGAATTGATAAGGATTGGTGATGTTTAGTCTCTTTTGTTCCTTGTCGAGTCTCGTTAGTATAATTTTCTCAGTTAGTTTGGCCATCGTGTTGAGTAACGTGATTGGCCTGTAACTGAGCGGTAGCGTAGGGTCTTTGTTGGGTTTGTGTATGGGTATTGTCAGTCCGTGCTTCCAGGCTTTCGGAAAGCATTGCAGCTTAAAGATTGCATTGATGATGTAACTTAGCTGCACAATTGCTTTCCGCGACAAATTTTTGAGAATCTTGTTCTCAATTTTGTCGGGGCCTGGGGCTTTGTTGTTTGGGAAGGATTTGAGGATTTGGACGATTTCGGAGGGGTTTGTCAGTAGTTTTTCGTATTGTTTTGTCGGTACGTCGTATGATTGGCTTAAAAAGTCAAGCACGTCTTGTTTGATTTGTCCCTGTTCGGGGGTGTCCGTATCTTGAAGCGTGTGAATGCTTTGAAAGGTTGACGCCAGGAGCTCCGCCTTTTGGGCGTCGGTCATGGCCGTCTGTAGATTATCTCGCAGGGCCGGGATGGGCTCGTACGATTTTCGTAAAATTTTCGTTAATTTCCAAAGTGAGTTGTCTGAAGGACTTAGGGAGGTCAGAAGGTCCTCCCATTGTTTATTTTTATGTTGCGTAATTTGCCGTTGTGCTTGTCGATTTAAGTCAATCATGGCGTTTTTGTACCGTATGTCCGCTGTCTGTTGCCAAAGTTTTCGATTCCGCTTCCGTTCCTTGATCAACAACTGGATGTCTTCGGGGAAGACGTCCCTGTTGTTTTTCGGCGTGAACGTTTTGGAATTTTCGACTTTGGCTTTGTTAATGTGTTGCGTCAGTAAGTCAACTTCTTTGTCTAATGTTTCTATGTTTGTAATTTTATTGTTAATCGTAATGAGGTCGTCAAGCCTTCGACGGAATCTGGACCAGTCGGTGTCCTTGAAGCTAGTAATTTTCTGTCCGAATGATTTCGCGTAACGTTTTGATGAAAAATTGAACGATGTTATGATCCGACATAAGTTTATGCTTAGCGGTCGGTTTCGTGACATTCGTTAAATTTTATTTAAAATTAGATCGATCGTGGTTGCGGTCATGTTGTTCATGGGAACGTGTGATGTGTATCTGTGTGTAAAATTTCGATGTTTTGTGTTGGCAAAATTTAAAGTGTATTACCGTTTGATTGGAGTGGTGGCAGTTCCAGTGGCCGTGCTTGGCGTTAAAATCGCCCGCCACAAGAACTTTGCCATCCAATCCAAACAGCATATCTAGGTCGTGAAATGAAAAGTGATTGGTGGGTTTATTATAGACTGTGATTAGTGTAGTGTTGTCTTGGAGTTTAATCCCCAAGACCTCCATACTGTTACCTTGCGTTATTTGTATCCGTCGGTGGGGTATGTCGTTTCGTATTAACGCTGCTACGCCTCCTGCTCCGTGACCCCCCCTGTCTTGTCGATGGACGGAGTATCCTTGAACCTTGAGGTTTTTGTTTTCGTTTAGTTTAGTTTCTGTAATTAAAAAAATGTCAATTTTGTTTTTGATTAGGTGATTTTTGAGTTCATAAATTTTGTTACTTATCCCGTTAGCGTTCCATAAATTGACTTTCAGCTTAGCAACCATAAGAGTTTATGGTTGAGAAGAACTGTAGCGTAGCTGTAAAGCGTTCGGTTTTGCTATTGCAGTTCTTGAGTAGGTTGTTATAATCCTTTAGGGCTCTTAGCATTTCTTCTATGTTGGTTTGCTGATTTATTTCGTCGCAGATTTGCGCGAATTCGGCGAAGGCGTCTCCAACGTTTGCTTGGGGCGTTGCTGTGGTTGGCTGTACCGGCGGTGGTGGTGGTGGTGGTGGTGTTGTGGTGGTCTGCGCTGTTGGGCGGGCTCCTCGAGGCACTCTGAGTGGGGGAAAGGCACTATTGCAGTTAATTTGCGCAGGTGGGGTTATTGTCGCCGCCCTCTGCCAGGCTGCTGTAGATGGGAGGGGGGCAGGCACGTATCGCGCGGCACTGACTCTTTCTGGGTGAGTCCTTGCCTGCCTAGATTGGTCCAGTTGTCGAATTTTCCTTGCGTATACTTCGCAGACTACATTATTTGCGGTGTGGGCCCCCCCCCACAGTTTGCGCATGTTGGTGTTTGTGTTGTTGGCAGAGTGCACTCCTTGGTTGCGTGGCTTTGCGCGCACTTTAGGCATTTAATTGCGCGCCTGCAGTTGGTTGTTGCGTGTCCCCACTCCTGGCACCTGTGGCATTGTATAATTATTTTATTATTATAATGCCTTTCCCATTTTACCCTGGCGTCTAAGAGTTGCGTGACAGTGGCGTTCAAAAATCTCTCGGTGACTGCGTTGTTGGTCACCACTAAGAAAGCAGCCGACCTCGTTCCGTTCATTTTGTACACTTTTTTTGTCTTTATGTTTTTGGTGTTTAATTCGGCCTCAATTTCCTCCAAAGGAGCGTCGCTCGTAAGTCCTTTTAGGACGAAAGCATGGGTTCTTTCGTCCCTTGGCGTATACGTATGGTGTTCGAATTTTCGGTTTCCGAGTTACGCCAGGAATAGCGCATACTCGTCTTTGTCGTTTATGTGTACCGCCACTGTGTTTGTGCGGTACGACAGTTGGAAGCTCTTTGTAGCGTATATTCTGACAAGAGCTCGTAGTTCTGATTGCTTGTATTCGCTCAGCGCAATTACGATTGGCGGTGGTTTAACTTTCTTCGTTGTGGGTGCGCTTTCGACTGTTGTGTTGTCTGCGCAGGGCTCCGTTTCCATGGCTTCTTCGTTCTCTAGTGTTTGTGTATCGCTTTCCTTGGCCAGGGGTGTAAATTTATTTGCGATTTCGGTCAACACCGGGGTGGGTTACGGTTTGTATTTTCGTTTGAATCTTTTGATACACGACCGGTCATGATGAATTCTTCGAGTGCCGCTGGTACGGCACTGCGTTTTTGTGGTAACGGTATTCCAGTAGGGAGTACCGTTACGATTTTCAACCACGTTTTCGTTTATTTCTACCCGCTCGTTTTTTTTATTAGTTGGCATTCCGCTGATATTTTTATTGTCACTAATTTTGTTACTCACATTAATTTCTACGACGTTCGTCCACAAATTTTCGGAGTCATTGTTGCTGACATTATCGTTGTTCGCCACTTCACTCATGGTGAAACCCGTTTGAAAATTAAAAATAAAATAAAATTACGTCTCTTTCGTATCACTTTGTACTGATTGATTAGGATAAAACAAGAAAAGTTCATAAAATTGTTCGAAATTTTTTGTACACCTCGTGGTTCACTGCACTTAAAATCACTGTCATGCGCTGTCGTACACACGTCCGCACTGTAGCGCTGCTAGGTTGCGACTGGACGAGAACGGTATTAGTTCTGCTACACGTTCTCCGAGAAACAGCGAACCATCTTATATAAAATTACTCTTCCACTGTATATATCTTTAGCGTAGAAATACTACACTAGCAGCATATACAAGTCCCGGTATTTTTATTTCTTATAATACGAATTTCTAAATATTTTCATAGAAAATTACATGGATATCACTAATTTCCGATTTATATGGTAGAAGGATTCAATAAAAAAAATTTAATGCACATTAGATTTAATTTGCATTGCAATGTACTAATGAAAGTGACATATTACATAATATACAGGTAACACCCGTATAACACGGTTTTTTTGATCATATATACAGGGTGTTCCCTTGACCGTGAAAAACCTTTGAGGTGGTGATAAAGGACACTTTTCTAAGAAAAATTTTCAAATAAAATTTTGTCCAAATCAAACCCTTAGCGGGTAACTCCCTTTAAAGCAATTTTATGAATTTCTGATTTCAAATGTACTTATTTGTCTTATCTTATCTGCAAATTAGGTTACGAATTTAGACGATAAGGGATTATAACCTAATTTATAGATAAGCGAGTGATCTTTAAAAAGTTCTAATCCATTAAGTCTAAAAAATCAATAATATTAAAGCTATTGCCATTTGAAATCAGAAATTCAAAAAATTGCAGTAAAGGGTGGTCCATCCAAGGGTTTGGACTTGAACAAAATTTTATTTGAAAATGTGTCTTAGAAAAGTGTTCTTTATCACCATCTCAAAGATTCTCCACGGTCACGGGAACACCTTGTATGTATGTCCAAAAAGATGAGCCACTTTTTCTCCACCTGGAAAGGTAAAATTTGTCATAGAGTTGGTGGGTGTTCGGGTTTACCAGAAAAATCTAAAACCCCAACATTTCGTCACACGAAACAAGTTACTAGTGTTTTACCTCACACTTCCTCTGATTGACTGATCGGTTTTAAATACCAATTAGATTGGTTTAACTAATTAACTATTTTAATCCGCAAGAAAAAATTGCAGGTATAGATTTAAGAGATTTGTGTTTTTCTCGCGGACAGTTTCATGTTCTCTGCTCGAGAGTTTGTAAAAAAGATAACCTATTTTTATTCTCTTTTACAGCTAAAATTCGAAATATTGCTTATAACGAAGCGTTATGAGCTGTATTTTTTTCAAGAAAAAATGTTACCACTTTTATACGTAACAAATAATATTTTTAATAAAAACTTTAAGTTTTTACAATACAGTCCTGCCCCTTTCCTCAAGCAATATTTCTATTTTCTTATTGGGTTTCTAGTTCAAAAAGCAGCTACTGTCCTTCAGAAGAGGACTTCCCATTTTTCAAGCACTACATGTCGTAAGGAGGCCGAAGGCCACCGGTGCCAGCTAGTAATTAATAATTTAAATAACACAACTAACAATTTGAATTTTGATCAAATTAAACCTACGTAACAACAAATAGCCTTAACTTACAAGGGGAGACCGGCAACTTCCCCTCACTGAATTGATTCATTTTCATTGTGCGTGTAGGTCTTGTATTGGACTTCAACATGTGCAAGTATAAGGGCACGCTTCTTTGCCAATTTTGAGAAAATTGAATTTGAATAATTATATATTACTGATGAACTTAAGCTTAAAATTAACCTAAATTTGATAAGTTGTTAATAGAATTGCGTAAGATTGCAAAAAAATTAAAACACATGCAAAGGGAACTGGGATCGCATCCAACTCCTGCCAATTTTTTTATTTATTTGATTATTAATTCCCCCCAGTATGCCATATGTCATCGTTCTCAAGAAAACCAAAGCCCTATAATAAACCCTACTCATAATCTGTAAACATTGACCCCATTGATTGTAAACCCCAGACCCCCGGTCTCTACAAATTTGGCTTTTTGGGATATTAGTTACTCAAGTGTGACTTGTTAAAGTTAGGATTAATTAGTATTTCTAGAGATTTTTTCGGGATCGGTTAAAAATAAACTGCACAAACCGGGGGGTCTGGGGGGTGTGGAACACCCTCCAGTGCATCACTGTTGAAAGGTAAAACATTCAATGTTTACAAATTATGAGTAGGGTTTATTATAGCGTTTTGGTTTTCTTCAGAACGATGGCATATTATACTGGGGGAATTCATAATCCCCCGATTCTTGGTCACTACTTTATATTTTTTGTGCTAAAAACTTTCACCATTATCGCTTAATACTAATAATCATAAATTTGCAAATTTATCTATCACAGTTTGAATGTTCCTGGGGTGCTCCACACCCTCAGACCCCGGTCTCTACAACTTTGATTTATAATTTGAGCTAATTGGAATATTAGTTACTTCAGTGTGACTAGTTAAAGTTAGGATTAATTAGTTTTTCTAGAGATTTTTTCTAGATCGGTTATGCTGATGTCTTCAATTTATTACTAATAAAAAATAAATTGTACAAACCGGGGGGTCTGGGGGGTGTGGAACACCCTCCAGTGCCTCACTGCTGAAAGGTAAAACATTCAATGTTTACAGATTATAAGTACGGTTTATTATAGTGCTTTGGTTTTCTTGAGAACGATAACATATTATACTGGGGATTCATAATCCCCCTCACCCGATTCTTAGTCACTGCTTTATATTTTTTGTGCTAAAAACATTCACCATTATCGCTTAATACTAATAACCATAAGTTTGCAAATTTATCTATCACAGTTTGAGTGTTCATGGGGGGTGCTCCACACCCCCCAGACCCCCCGGTTTCTACAACTTTGGTTTATAATTTGGATATTAGTTACTTGAGTGTGACTTGTTAAAGTTAGAATTAATTAGTTTTTGTAGAGGTTTTTTCTAGATCGGTTTGCTGTTATCTTCAATTTATTTCTAATAAAAAATAAACTGCACAAACCGGGGGGTCTGGGGGGTGTGGAACACCCTCCAGTACATAATTCCCACCCGATTCTTGGTCACTGCTTTATATTTTTTGTGCTAAAAACTTTCACTATTATCGCTTAATCATCTTCTTCTTCATCGTTTGCTTCTTGTCAGAAGAGTCGTGACTCAGCTTGGCCGAAGCCAAGATGAATTTTCATGGAAATATAATTCATGGGGTGGTTTCCCGTTGCCTTGCCCATGGTCCACAGTTTGATATTGGACCTTTGATCACAGCAGTGTATCCGACTCGACTAGGATTCGAACCGCGGTCTACCGCTTTCCAGTCGCCCGGTGCATGCTTTGCGCTACACTGCTGGTCTTAATACTGATAACCATAAGCTTGCAAATTTATCTATCACAGTTTGAGTGCTCCACACCCCCCAGACCCCCCGGTCTCTAAAAGTTTGGTTTATAATTTGAGCTAATTGGGATATTAGTTACTTGAGTGTGATTTGTTAAAGTTAGGATTAATTAGTTTTTCTAGAGATTTTTTCTAGATCGGTTATGCTGATGTCTTCAATTTATTACTAATAAAAAATAAATTGTACAAACCGGGGGGTCTGGGGGGTGTGGAACACCCTCCAGTGCCTCACTGCTAAAAGGCAAAACATTCAATGTTTACAGATTATGAGTAGAGATTATTATAGCGGTTTGGTTTTCTTGAGAACGATGACATAAATTATACTGGGGGGAATTAATAATCAAATAAATAAAAAAACAAATTAGCAGGAGCTGGATGCGATCCCTGTACCCTTCGCATGTTTTTATGTTTTGCAATCTTACGCAATCCAATAACATCTTTCCAAATTTATGTTAATTTTTATGCAGTTCATCAGTAATATATAATTATTCAAATTCAATTTTTTCGAAATTGGCAAAGAAGCGTGCCCTTATACTTGCACCTGTTGAAGTCCAATACAAGACCTACACGCACAATAAAAATGAATCAATTCAGTGAGGGAAGTTGCCGGTCTCCCCTTGTTAGTCAATTTCTTTTGTAGAAGGTAGAATAAATACGATATTACAAGAAATTAAAGTGCTTTTAACTTTGGATTTCATATTCTTTTGTAGAACATTTCCTTTTCAAGCAAATCGCAGGAAACGCTCGTTAAAATTTGACTTTTACATTGGGGTTAAAAAAACACCAACTCAAAATAATCATAAGTCGGTAAATTTTTATCATTCAAAAAATACAACAAAAATATTTAAAGATAATTTATTTATCTACAAAAAAGATCTGTTGCAATTGTCGCGGTTTGGCTGTTATTTTAGCCTTACCATCATTTTGCGCGGGGGTTGGAGCTCAGATTTCTTTGTTGAATTAATTATTCCTAAGTTTTATTTATAACTTAATCTTTAATCTAAACTCAATTACTATTTACCTGCAATTTCACCTTAATTATAATTAACATTTTCTTACCCTAAAGAACTCGACATTTCCACTCTTCTTTGTACTCGATCTCTTCGATTCCAGAGCATACACGTAACTACCTCATTCATTGATTTTGATTTTGCCTGTCGCTTCCTCCACGTGCCTTGCTGATCTTAAAGATCTAAATCGATTACTCATCAACCCCTTATTGGTAACGGAAATGCCTTTCCGCGACTTTTGCTTTGCATAAATTTTTATTTTAAGTTCGTGAATTTTTGAATTTCCAAATTATTATTTTTACTTGTGACAAAAATTTTTCGATAAAATTAACGTTTTTCTAATTTCTAAAACGAAACCACTTTGGACAACGGGGTCTTAGACTAAAATTGCAAGTTAAAAAATTTTCAAATTTCACTAAGCTTGTATATTTTTAAAGATTTTATTCAACATAAGAAACTTGACTATAATTATGTAAAATGTTAATGAAGAAAAACCATATGTAAAAAAATTTGTATTATTTTTTTAGTTAGGTAAACTTTAGGAGTCGATTGGGCGAGTACGGACCTGTGAGGTGTATACGAATTGTGAGCTGGTTATTTTCGAGAGATTTGAGGAGATAGAGAGTTGAATTGGAGGGCGAGGTGAAACGCAAGGAGTGTGTGATATATGCAATCGAGGAGTGTGTCGGGAACGACAGACAAAGCCGTACAGAAGCAAATATAGCTAAAAACAAGTATTTGAGGTTAAGTTATCGAAATTAAAAGATTTATTTTAGGGGTCTGCTGGTAGTACGACGGCTTCTGAAGGGACGACCTGAGCTGTCGTATTGGCGCCGAGGACAGGCATATAACATAGTAGGACATTCTGCATTAATTCGAAATAGAATTGTGTAACAAGCAACTTTGGTTGCCTAAGCATAACGACACTCAAATAAATGAACAAAATTAAAATTAACAGAGAGAGAGCAAACAGTGCAGGATCAATAAAAGAATACTTCAAAAGGAGCAGAGAAGAAATAGATACAAGTAAAGAGGAAGAAGAAGTATTCCGAAGGAGTAAAAAAACACCCAAGTCACCAATTAAAACAGCAGCAGGGGCAGACACGGGGGAAAGCATGGATGAACTGAAGCAAATGATTGCGGGGTTGGCGAAAATGGTGGCCGATGGCAATAACACGAATGTAGAAATTAAAGAAAAACTGAATACAATGGAAGCGAACTGGAATACGAAAGTACGTGAAATTGAGCATGAGATGGGGGATTTAGCAATGAAAGCTAACAAACAGGAAGAAAGAATAGAACACCTAGAGGAACAACTGGAGAAATATGAGAGGGAAAAAAGAAGAGAGAATATAGTAATAAAAAATTTAACAATAGATGGAACTGTAACCCCTGCAAAAGTCGAAGAGTTTCTGAACAATAACTTGCGGGTAAGAGTTGAGGTTCTAGATGCTTTCAAAGTCGGAAAAGCAACAGAAAGTCAGGTAGTTGTGGCAAAGTTAAAAAAATTTCACGCAGAAGAAACTGATAATGGAAAATAAGAGTAAACTGAAGGGGGGTAAGACGTACATTGATAGCGACTTGACGGTGAAAGAGATGAAAATACAGAGTAAGATAAGACAATTGGCAAAGAGCGAAACGGAGAAAGGAAACAATGCTAGAACGGGATATCAAAAATTAATAGTGAACGGAAAAACCTACCAATGGAAGGATTGGGGGAAACAATGGGACAAAGTACCCGCAAAAAGGAGACGAATCGGGGGAGAATACAAAAAACTAACAAGAACAAACCCGGACAGTCACATTACGCCGACACATGCAATGAAAACATACATTGAGAAGAGAAAAATGGAAATAACTGATGATATGGGTAATAAATCTACAGGGGAGAAAGAGGAATAGACGCGAAAGGAAAAACATTATAAAAATGGGTACATGGAACGTAAGAACACTGTTAAAACCGGGAAAGTTGAATGAAGTGGCGGGAGAATTGAGAAGGTATGCAGTCGAAGTGGCAGCGCTACAGGAGGTGAGATGGAGTGGAGAGGGGGAAATAGCAAAAAAAGAATACACGTTTTTCTACTCTGGGGAAAAGACACAGGGAAGAAATGGAACAGGATTTGTCGTATCAAAGAAAGTACTGGGAAACGTAATGACATTTAAACCAATAAGTGGAAGAATATCATATTTGAGATTAAAAGCAAAGACAAACTTGTCCATTGTAAACGGATACGCACCAACGGAAGAAAGCGAAAAGACTGAAAAGGATAAATTTTACGAAGAGCTAGAGGAGGTGTGTGACTGGATACCTAAGCACGATATATTGATTATGGTTGGAGACTTCAATGCACAGATAGGAAGAGAAAAATTTTGTAAGCACGGTGGCGGGGATACATACGATACACGAAGTAACAAATGATAATGGTAATAGACTGTGTGATATGGCAGAAGCGACAGGCATGGTAATAAGCAGCACTAAATTTAATCACCAGAAACTACATAAAATAACCTGGGTGTGGCCAGGGAAATGGCAGTGTCGGTAATCAAATTGACCATGTAATGATTTCTAAAAGAAGAGAAATGTGATACTAGATGTAAGATCATACAGAGGAGCGAATGCGGACACTGATCATTTTCTGGTAATCGCAAAGATCAAACAAGGTGTACCGAGCTTCAAGAGCCCCAACCAAGGGCACAAGAGAATAGCAACAGAAGAACTGAATAAAAGCAAAACAAGGAAACAATATGAAGAAAGAATGAGAAGAGATGTCAAACAAAGAAAGGTCCGATGATATGGAACTCGAATGGAAGAATATCGCAGAAGGAATCATGTCATGTGCGAGGAAGAGCTAGGATACAGACAGAGAAGAAGACACAAAGAATGGTTCGATGATGAATGCGCAGCAACCAGCAGAATAAAAATGAGGCAAGAGAACAATGGTTGAGAACTGGAAGGCAGGAAGACAGAAATGGCTATAGAGATGAGGTAAATAAAGCCAACAAACTGTACAGAAGGAAGAGGAACGGTTGGATGGAAAGGCAAATGGAGGAAATAGAAATAAACAATAATATTAACAAATCGAGAGTGTTCTATCAAAAGATAAGAAATCAAAAGATCACATGCAATATAAAAGCAAGAGGAATGAAAAATGAACAAGGAACAATCGAGTATGACACAAAAGCAATCGAGCAGATATGGACAAGACATTTTCAAAGGTTATTGAACAGTGAGGATGAGGAATCTGTAGAGATCGGAGAAGAGGTAGTAGATGATGAAACCGAAGAAGCTACTCCAAACAATACGGAAATCATAGAGACGATAGACAAAATGAAGAACGGTAAGGCTCCAGGAGTGGATGGTATGGACGTGGAGCTTATAAAATATGGAGGAACTGGTGAAGGAGAGAATATGTGAGATAATTAGAAGAATATGGGAAGAAGAAAGAATGCCAGAAGAATGGAACATAGGTGAAATAGTCACAATGAGAAAGAAAGGTAGCGCCGACGAATGTTCGAATTATAGAGGCATCACGTTGTTAAACTCAGCGTATAAGGTGTTAACGGCTCTATTGCACTGCAGATTGACCAGGTACACAAACGATAACATGAGTGAATGTCAATATGGTTTTATGAAAGGCGATCCACAGTGGATGCGATTCATGTGCTTAAACAAACAATAGAGAAGTGCCATGAACATGACATTGACCTGCATTTGTTGTTCGTAGACTATCAGCAAGCTTTTGATAAAGTAAGCAGAAAAGAACTATACAACATTCTAAAAGAAATGCTACCGGGAAACTACAAAGATTAATCAAGATGACAATGAAGAACACCAAGGTAAGCGTCAGAACATCGGCAGGTAGAACAGCACCTTTTGAAATAAACAGCGGTGTTAGACAGGGCGATGCGCTGTCGGCAGCTCTGTTCAACCTAGTGGTAAATAAGATAGTTAGAGACACCAAATGCGAGGGTCTGATAACAAATAAAGAAGTACAGATAATCGCGTACGCCGATGACATTGTCATTATATCGAGATCACTGAAGAGGATGCTTGAGATATTCAGAGAAATGGCGAAAGCAGCAAAAAAAATGGGACTTATAGTGAATGGCATGAAGACGAAGTATATGAAATGTGATAGAAACGAAGCGCACATAAGAAGTAAATTGAAAACAGACACATACGAGTTTGAAGAGGTAGAAACCTTCTGTTATCTGGGAGTACAGATAAATAGAACAGTAAGAAGAAGAGAAGAGATAGAGGAAGAATCAAAACCGGGAATAGAACATTCTACGCAAACAAAAAGCTACTCGTGAGTAAACAACTGACAAAAAGGACGAAGGTTAAAATCTACAGGACCTTGATCAGACCGGTGGTCACGTATGCCGCCGAGACACTGTGCATGTCGATGGAGGAGGAGGAACGGCTCAGAAGATTTGAACGTAAAGTACTGAGAGCGATATTGGGACCCATAAGGGAGTCAAATGAAGAACTGAGACGAATGATGAACCACGAAATCCTGGAAGCCATGAATGGAGAGGATATAGTTAAATATATCAAGGCACAACGAATTAGATGGTTGGGACACGTAATGAGGGCCGGTGATACTTCGCCGATAAAAGCGATTACGCAATGGAGACCGGGAGAGAGCCGACCAAGGGGCAGGCCAAGGATGAAGTGGTGGGATCAAGTGGAGCATGACCTGAGTATCATGGGGGTAAATGGATGGAAAGAAAAAACAGATGACAGGAGGTTATGGAGGAACATTGTAGAGCTGACAAGAAGTCACCCCAGACTGTGAAGAAAATAACGAAAAGGCGATAAGGCGAATATTATATATTGTAAAACGGGGAGTAATCCACCCCAACAAAGGGATTTGTAAATCTCGTAGGAGATAGTAATACTTTTTTTAGAGTGTAATACTGATAATAATAATAATAATAATAAAATTGAGAATTTTAAATAATTTACAATATATTTAACCTGTTTAATTAAGATTTTTTTTCCTTTTTGCTTGTCTATTGTAATCACTTTCAGAGGTATTTCTACTCAAGTTCCAGCAGTATTAGTCCGCTAACATTGACCTCATGCCATCGGCCCTGATATCTCTTTTCCATTGTCGGTATTATCTTGGTTAAATTGTTCACCATGTTCGTCATTTACATCACCGCAGTTAGAAGAAAAAAAATCAAAGAAAAGAAAAATCATTCGAAGCTACCCACTATTATATTATTAAATATGGCATAAATGAACAATAAGAACTAATTATGAATTTTAAGTTGTATATTTAGAATCAGCGAGTGAAATACTATAAATGTGGTACATTTTCAAATAAAACGCAATTTTGATCTATTTCTTCCAGATTACCCATTTCTGTACTCGTATAGTAGGTACCGTATGTCGATTCCGTTTGCTTGTGTGCTTCGCATGGTCAGTAACATAATGTATACATTACAATTTTTTTATCGTATCCTTCTACTATATAAATTGAAAATTAACGATATTTACGTAATTTCCTATGAAAATGTTTAGAAATGCCTATAACACGAGATAAAATTGCCCATAATGGTATATATTGCTAATAAAATATTTCTACGCTAAGGATATATACAGTAGGCGAGCTTATGGTATTTACGGTGGTTCGCGGTTTCTCGGAAAAAGTGTGGCAGAACTTTACTCGCCATAACATGAACCTCCTTTAATAGGAGACGTTATATTGTCACGCACACTAAGACGGTGAAAAGAGCTACGGCCAAAGCTCAAGTTACCGTAGAAACGATTTTAACCACCTTTTTGCCTTTTTTTTAGAATAAATTCGCTACTATTTACAAGTTACAGTGATACACCAATAATTTTGCATCCAGGCCGTGTCTCTGATCGCGATTTTCATCTTGTGTCTCATATCACACCATACATTATATTTATGTAACTGTAATTTTGCACATTGTTGTTGTATTGAAAGTTTTCTTCTTCTATTTAAAGAATTGCGATAAAATATTAATGCAACTGATGCAAAACTTTGGCCTACCCTAACATGACGGATTGTTATGTTGAGATAGTCCCTTATCTTGAAATGTGCTATTTTATCGTATTATTATTGTCGATTAAATTGTTATCTAAATTATCGTCTTTACAAATGTTAATGGTACAAAACTTGTTCTCAATGATGGTAGCGATCGCTTATTTTGTTCTATTATTTTCAAAATTTTCATCTGTTTTATTTTATTCGTTGGTCCTCGCAATGGTAAACTTTTATTACTTTCGAGTTTATTATAGCCTGTGCACTTTTTGTAATCGGCAGTACTTCCTACCTTTTTTATAAATGTGCATTTTTGAAATATACTTTTTGCTAACGTTTTTAATTCTTTTTACAGTAGAGTTCATATATAGCGACTTCGCTTATAACGACTAACCGGTTTTAACGACGAAAATGTTTACTCAAGTTAGGTTTCATAGTTAGGTATGTACTTAAGAAATAATCCGTTTTGTACGTCATCCGGTTAGTACGACATAGTATCGCCGGTCCCTTGAAAGTCGTTATATCCGGATTCTACTGTATTTAAATTTTCATTGCTTTGTCCATGTCTGTAATATCGTTTTTCATGTTCTACTATACTTTTTATTTTTGATTTATAATTGCGGTCGTTGACCTTTTTAACATTTTATTTTTGGTTTTCACATTTTCAATTTTGGTTCATTCTACCGTGTTTACTTTAACGGTTTTAACATCTAAAGTTTCTCTTGCAATTTTGTCGATTTTTGATCTTTTGTTTTTAAGTTATGTATTTTTTGTTGCTCAGACTAATTTCTGTTATTAATAATGAAATATGATCTGTTTAATGAAATATTTGGATCGCCATTGACTATCAGAAGATTTGTGGTTCTTTCAGAAAAATGCCAGTTGGGTTTACAATTATTTATTAATTAACAAATTACATGATCGAGCGGCATATAGTTATTCCGTCCGGAAACAGACTAAGAACTACAATTATTGGCAACTAACTGCATTTGCAAAAATACACAAGTTTATTGTCGTCAACTCAAAATAACGTGTACTGCGTTTTTGGGTAGATTGCCTCTAAACATCCGTTTTTTGAGTATATACCTGTTTCATCAAAATACTTTGACTGCAGTTCAATGCATTCACTTAAGGCATGTTCCACACTTCACATATTAATTATTTACATTAAAATAAATATAATTACAACGTTTAAACTTATACTATAATAATTCGAATTCATTATTGAAAGAATTAATTCATTATTTGATTTCTTTCTGTTCCCAGTCAAAATTTCATTGGCTTCATTTATTTGAAATAACATTTATTGCCATTGTTTTTTTGATTTGTTGATTTTGTCAATCTTTATTTTTTTTACTTCCACTTTTAATAATTGTTCCATTATTTTATCGATTGCTTGTTCTTTTCTTTGGGACATTGCTTCCCAATTCATTATTGCTTCCATTCTTTCTTTTACTGCTTCATACATTTTTGTAAATTTTTAATATGAATTACCACGTAATAACAAATATTGATTTTGTTAAATTTAAATTTTTGAAATTGTAAAAATAAAAATCATGAGCAATCTCTATATGATTTCAGAATTAGATTCAAATGATAATTTTGAAAAAGTAAAGTTTTTTCAAAACAAAATTACGACAACTTTTAAATTTTTACAGTTGTTTTACCATTTATTAAACATATCAAAGCAAAGCAATATAATAGTTATAATTATATTACTAATTATATCATTTCCATTCTTGACTCCCATCTATCCACCTCGATCAAGATCTTCTCTCTTCCAAGTTTAAACGCCTTTAGTATTTTCACCTCCACAGCCATGTTACTTCTTACAAAGCTCTGTTCTTTATTTTCTCTTTTTCTGTGACTCCAGCTTAAATTCAATTGTACATATCTTACTTTTAAGTTCTTTGACTCTTTTATTCCAGGTCCTAATTGTGAATGAGGGGTTTCTCTCCATTTCGAATATCCGTGCGTGTTGTGTTCCCTATTTCTATGTGGATCTCTTCTCTCCACATTAAATTTTAGAGCACGATGTGTTGCCTAGTCAGAACACTCGCAAATTGACGTTTTTATTTCGTTGTTTAATTCGTTCGAGGTACTCCAATTCACCAGAACTATTAAAGTTCCCGTCGTTTAGAACCGACGTTAAACCGTAGGTCTCACGATAATATTGACACAAGCATAAGATTTTCAGCTATTTATTTTAATTTTTTATTATTAATTTATCTCGTTTTAAAATTTAAATTAAAAAAATAGAGGGTTTTAAAAAAAAAGGAAAGAAGTAGAGTTTGGTTTTTGTTTGGTTTGGACAGTTGAGTGGAAGTTTTAGTTAACGTTAGTCGAGTCCGTGAGCATTAGTTAATCATTTAGTGAAATCAGTTTAGAGACATTTCCTTCAGTACAATGGAATGAATTCAGTACAATTCAGTTAGATTAGATGAAGTGAGGGTAGCGGTTAAAGTTAAAACAGCTGTGCCTAGCAATTAAATATTTTTTTATATCGAAAAATATATCAAGGGGGATGGTTTATCAGACGTACGAGAAAACAACTTTTTGCAGATTATCAGGACGCTGTTCTGATACACGTCCAAATTTCTTGTTATTTTGTTATTTTTTCTTTCTCTGCCCTCTAGTTGCTAAACTCTATTTTCCAGCGTCCCAACTCGTAGCTAAAGATTTTTATTTTCTTCCTTTAGCTTATTAATTTCCTATTCGTAAACTTTTTCCTCCATCTTTTATAACACTCACGTTAGCCACAAGCTGCCTTACCATTCGAGTCAGCTCTTCTATTCCATTTATTTTTGTAGTTTCTTGTAAACGTGGTGATCTTGCCGTATTTTTACTTCTGTTGAAAATGTCGTAATCTGTCAATCTTTTCCTTCTATTTTCTTCGGTAACCGACTCGTCGCTATCTCAACCCAATCCCTTGAAGATACCGACGGCGACTTCCACCCGGGTCAATCCCTCTGAAGTGGAAGCTCCCCTTATAGTTCAAGTTATTTTAAAGAATTTTCTTCTAGGTAATTAGTTCCCAGTATTTGAGTTACACCTAAACGTATACCACCAACTTTACAACAAATTCTGATTTATCCTTATCATTGCATTCTAACCTGTACAACTGTGATATATCGTAAAACTTTATCTTTTGTTACTGATTGCTATTCACTATCTCCAAAGTTGTCTTAGACTCCTAAAAACTACTGATTTACTACGAATTTATTAAAATAAAAAAAGCAAAAGATGGTTAATATCGTTTCTACGGTAACTGTGAGCTTCGGCCAAAGCTCTTGAAAGTAAACTTTGATGTTTTTAAGCGAGTAAAGTTCTGCCATACTTTTTCCGAGAAACAGCGAACCATCTTATATAGTATTAGCTCACAGATTGCATATATCATTAGCGTATAAATACTACATAAGCAACATATAGAAGTATAAGGAATTTTATCTCGTATTATACGCATTTTTAAATACTTTCATAGGAAATTACGTGAATATCGTTAATTTCCAATTTATATAGTAAAAGGATTCGATAAAAACAATTTTATAAATATTTAATTTAATTTACATAAATAATGTACAAACGAAAGGGACATTCACAATGTGTATGTTGGATAAAAATAGGTAATCTAGGAGAAATAATTAGGGGATCAACGAAACTAGACATATTGCACTGTCGACTTCGGTCTTTAAAGCAAAATTTACAAAAAAATATTTTTTTACAAAATTTTTACTGTAAAATTGAATTTTAAAATCTAAATAAAACTAAATACGTCTCTGAACAAAGCCAATGGGATTAAAAGATATTAAAAGAATGCATTTTGAGTAGAAAAATAATTTCTTTGAAAAGCTTAACAAACTTATAAATTTAAATTTATTTAGAATCAGCTGTTTATTTAACTTGATGTCGTTGACCTTTTATTTTAAAATGACATTATTCCAAACTCAGCTCATTGCAATTTTATAAGGTTTACCTGAAAATAGAAATTGGATTGTTTACATGTCGTTAATTGATAATAATTAATTTTATTAAAAAAATATTTAGAAGTTTAGCATCAAAATTTGATAATAATTATGAATGAAATTAAAAGTAAAAATGATAGATGTCACTGAAGGTATTACAAAAGACGATGTTGTTTACAGCCGAAATTAATTGATTAGAATTTGATAATAATAAGGGTAAAGTTATAAAATATAATGTGAATTTAAAATTTTAAAGTGATATAACCTTCAAAGTCTTCTGCAAGATCTAGACAGCAACATTGTGGAGCAATTTCATTCCATTGTGACTAAATTCGCAGTCGGTTAATGAATAAATTACTCAAAAGATAGATCATACCAATCTCGTTGTTTAGCTGCAGTGGTGAGTTTTAATTCAAAAGGTAGAGCTCATTCGGAATTGCATAATGTTTTTGAAAAAAGTTTATCAAAAATAAAAAATAAATTTGAAATTAAAAGACTAAAGAGATGTGAAAGATCGTTAAAATTTAGTAAGGAACATTATAAAAAACCAAATAAAGCCCTTCACCAAAAATTCCAAAAATAATGACCCCGATTACGGACTATTTTGTCAACAACCTGACATGACAGAAGTAGATTACAAAAAAGAAGAGTTAAATATTTTAAGCAGTTTAAAAAAAAACAGTAGAAGAAAGAAGACAAATTGATAGAGATACTATTTTGCAATCCGAATGTGTTTTATGGATCGAAACAAGAAGAAAATTATTGACGGCATCAAATTTCTATGATGTTGTTCAAAAAGGAAAACCACACATTGTGGAAATTTGGTTAAAAATCTTTTATACAGCATTGCTTTGAATACCCCTGCAATAAACTATGGCAAATTTTACGAACCAGTTGCTATAAACGAATTAGAGAAGCAGCTCATGGTAAAAATTCAAATATGTGGAATGTTCATTGATAAGAAATTTTCTTATCTTGGGGCTACACCTGATGAACTTATCAAACATGATACAATTGTCGAAATAAAATCCCCCTATTCTTCCTTTAATCGCTGATGTTTCTGTTAGAATAAAACAGAACGTGTCCTAATTAAGGCTAAAGAAGAAGAAGAAGAAGGAGAAGAAGGTAAAGGATATTTAAGTAATTAATAAAAACCATAAATGGTATTACCAGATTCAAGGTCAAGTACATATCGCTAATAAGAAAAAGTATATTCTTGGAGTGTGGACTTCCAATAAATTGGAATTTAAGGATAGAAACAATTTGGAATATCTCTTCCAAGATTATTATGTAGCTAATTATGAATGTTTATTACCTTGTGAAATTATATGTTGAATAAAATATTTTAAAAATTACAAGTTTTAGTAAAATTTGAAAATTTTCCAACTTACATTTCATTTAGAGTGCGCAACGGGTCCTAAACTAAAATGTAAGTTGGAAAATTCCGTACCCCCTGGGAGGTAGATCTCTGCAACGGGAAATCTTCAGCTTACTTCTGATAATAAATAAACTACTCAATCCTGAGGGTCTGGGGGTGTGGAACACCCTTCAGTGCCTCTGCAACGAGAGATCTTCAGTTTACTTCTGAAAATAATAAACTATTCAATCCGGGGGTCTGGGGGGTGTGGAACACCCTCCAGTGCACAAATTTTGGTATGAAGAGCATTGCAAAACGTGTAAAACCCCCCGGATCGAGTTGTTTATTTTCTATCAGAAGTAAACTGTTGTAGAGGCACTGGAGGGTGTTCCACACCCCTAGACCTATTTAACACCAGGGTCTCGATTTGCGTCGGTGATTTTTTCTGTAAAAGTGCTACGTAACTCGAATTGATTGAAATCAAATGCTACGTAAATCATCATTATTATAATGATTGCGAACGCATCTCGTATTGATTTCAATCAATTCGAATCAATACCCGTTTAATGAGCATTTACAGAAAAATACAGCAAATAACATGTGTAATTAATTTTAATCTAAAAGTTGAATCTATATAATTTGTACATAGTGGTCGAATTATTTAAAATTTGCTATGGCTGAAGTAATGTGTTTCAATTTTAATTGACAATTAATTTGATAAACTGCAATAATTATAAATTCCGTTACCTCGGCAGAGGTATTCTGACATACAAATATTTATTATTTGTTTTGTTTTCATTTTATCGCAATTTCTTTGTATCGCAGTTAAGCTTAAAAATTGTCACGATTACCATAGAAACGGTCAACATATAGATAATTCTGAATAATCAAATAATTATTTTTAAACTAATTATCCTTAATACCGATGAAGCTACCTGTGCCAGATTACGTTTCTAATAAATTGTGACGAACATATATAAACATACACATTATAGTGAACATTGAATTTTGTAAAATCGATAATATATTTAAACGTATAAGTCTGTGAATATAGATGAAGTACGTGAAATGCAATGTGAAGTATCAATTGTAAATGTTTAGAGAAGTTACCGTGAATTATTGATAAAGTAGTAATTACTGGTGAATACAATTGTGAATTACTGTAAGTTATAAATACAAAGTACGGTGAATTATGCTGAAGTACGTGAAGTGTGAAGTTAATTGTACACGATTTCCTCTAGCGGTTGACCCCTCGCAGATTATATTGCCATAACAAAATTGATCTTAAATTAATATTAGATTAAAGCTTTTAATTTTAGCAATGGTTACTGCTGTCATCAGACGTTTAAGCTTACGACTAATTTCGTTTTCTTGTTTATTTAACCTTTTAATTTAAAGGTTAATAATATATATAATTTCAATAAATTTAATTAATAAATAAAAATTATTTTTAAAAAACGCTAGTGCATATTTCAATCACCGCTGAAGAGTTCATCGACCTTTTTGTCTTTCGAGATTGCGTTTCGACTGATACTTAGATTTTTGTTGTGATATCTGAAAAAAAGTAATAAAAAAATATATAAACATTATATCACCAGTCTTATGTGCAACATTAAATTTATAAAACAAAAAAAAATTAATTTTAATTCCAGAATTTATAAATGAAAAAGTTAGTTCATTCAAAACAATGCAGATGTCGGCATTAGAATCAAAATTAGTAATTTTATGAATTCACGAGGTTGTACAGTTGAATTATTGGTTGTAAATGTTAATAATATTGTTTGAAACAAATTTTAGCTTAAAATTACTGAATAATGTTAAGAGATAAATAAATTTGAAAACGAAAACAAAAGAAATAGCAACTATTCTTGGCGTCCAACTAAAGGCATTAATAAAAGGTACATAACAAAATTGTCAAAATTTTTTCAAATTTTTTTAAATTTTTTTTTTCAAAATTGACTTTTGAACATACTTCTGAGATCACAGAGAATTTCTCTAGATTTTACAATTCCGAAAATATATGCTTAACAAAATCAATTATCATAACGTGGTAATTCATATTAAAAATTTAAAAACAAGTACGAAGAAGTAAAAAAGAATACAAGCAATAATGAAATGGGAAGTAAAAAACAATAAAGATCTACAAAATAAAAAAATAACATGTTATTTAAAATAAAAGAAGTCAATGAAATTTTGACTGGGAACAGAAAGAAATTAAATAATGAATTAATTCTTTCAAAAATTAATTCGAATAATTAACGAGAAAAATTGGTCTGAGCAACGAAAAAATAGATAACTTAAAAACAAAAGACCAAGAAATCAACAAAATTGCAATAGAAAATTTAGATGTTAAAACCGTTAAAGTAAATACAGTAGAACAAACCAAAATAGGAAAGCCAAATTAATAAATCAAATTTAAAAATTAAATTTAAATATAAACTATTAAAAAGGTCAACGACCGTAATTATAAATCAAAATAAAATATGTAGGAGTAACAAGAGAATCGTTAAAACAGAAATCGATAGTGCAATTAAAAATTTAATAATAAAAATTAAAAACGTTGACATTTGAAACAATAAATTAAAATTAGCAAAAAGTATATTTCAAAAATGCACATTATTAAATTTTTTTGAATGAAACACGTGTCAATTAATTTTATAAAAAATTTTATATATAATTTTTGAATTAAATTTTAATGGATTTTAATTCATTTTCATTCATTTAGGGATAGTTTAACTAACAAGTTTTTGAAATGACAAAACCACTTTGCGCAACAAGGTCTTAGACTAAAATGTAAGTTGGAAAATTTTAATATTTTACTAAACTTGTAATTTTTAAAATATTTGATCCAACATAATATAATTTTACAAGTTAATAAGTTAGAAAGTGCTAAGATTTTTATGATATTGAATCAAATTAGGCTTTGATCAACTTTACTATAGATTAAATTTCAAGGGCAAAGTTGCAATGGTGACTTCGGTTTTCAAGGTCTTCGGTTTTTCAATGGTGATTTCGGTTTCAAAGTCAGATGAAAAAATGTTTCGAACGAAAGTTATGATAGCGAAGGGGACAGAATATGGCATAATTGTTTTCTTAATTTATTGACCTTTTCAAGGTCATTTGAAGGTCAACTTTGGTTTTTTAAATGGCACCTTAATTTTTTTTAGCAGATTCATATTTTGCATAAAAAAATAAACAACTTTTGTAGGAAAATTTTTTTTATCCCACATTAGGATTTTCGAGTAAGATGCGTTGAAACAAAATAAAAACATTATTATCAACTAACCATTGTTAATCAAAATTTAATATTTACATGTTTTAGAAGGCTATTTATTAGTATTAAACAGTAGAAAAAATGTTTGTAAGCGAGTGTTTTCATAACAAGTTTTCAAAATGTTCCCCATTTACAGCTAAACAATGATACAGCCTTTGTTGAAACTCGTTTCTAACATTTTCAAAAGTTTCTTTCGTAATATTTTTGCAAGCCACTGTGATTCGAAATTTTAACTCTTCAATATTAGCTGGTATTGTATCATAAATTACAGATTTTAAATGTCCCCATAAAAAGAAATCAAGAGGAGTTAAGTCAGGGGACCTAGCTGGCCATTCTATCGGTCCTCGTCTGCCGATCCACTGCCCTGGAAATTTATCATCTAACCAGTTTCGAACAGGAATAGTATAGTGAGGAGGTGCGCCATCTTGTTGAAAATGCAAAACAGTTTCATCGAGCTCCAGGTGTCCTTCTTCGTCACTTTGACTTTCTAACGCATCAACTATTAAAGGATAGATTGTATCTTCAAGCATTTCTAGATATTTTGACCTGTTAAATTTCCATCAATAAATAATGGTCCAATAATTGTATCACCAAGTATACCAGCCCACACGTTTACCTTCTGCGGCCACTGTGTATGTCCATCAGTAAACACATGAGGATTTTCATCACACCAATATCGACAGTTGTGTTTATTGACAAATCCATTTAAAAAAGGTTGACTCATCAGAAAAACAAGTCGATTTCAATAAATGTGGATGTGTAGTTAATAATTGAAGCATTTCTTCACTAAACTCCACTCGTCTGTCTGGATCATCCTCGGTCAAAGTTTGATGAATCTGCATTTTATATGGGTGAAATTTATGCAATTTTAGCGCCTTATGAACAGTGCCCACTGATAGACCACTAATAGCAGAAACTTCACGCACCGAACTATTAGGATTTGAAGCATAATGGCCTATAACTTCAATTTGAGCTAAGTCATCCAATATTCTAGTAGAATTCTTGCGTGTTTTATTTTGACGGATCCTGTTTCCCGAAATTTTGAAACAAGGTCTATAACATACCTATGAGAGACATTTCTACCAGGTTGTCTCGCGTTATAAGATTCTGCAGTTCTTGCAGCATTTTCATTTTGAGCTCCGTACAAGAAAATTAATTCGATTCTTTCTTCTACAGTATAAACCATTTTAATGATCTAATTGCGAACTTTTATCAGATCTAAAGCGAACGGAAAAACAAAAACTCACTGAAAATCACAAAACTAACAATAGTTGAAGAAACTAATGTCAATTTATTTGTTTTGACAGTGTTTTGTTTTCATTGTCCTAAAATTATTCAAGTTGAATAATAACAAAAGCAATAACAGCCTTCTAACTTTTAAAAATAAATTTCGATATAATCAGCTGCAGTTTATTAAAATGTTTTTATTTTGTTTCAACGCATCTTACTCGAAAATCCTAATGTGGAATAAAAAAAATTTTCCAACAAAAGTTGTTTATTTTTCCATGCAAAATATGAATCTGCTAAAAAAAATTAAGGTGCCATTTAAAAAACCAAAGTTGACCTTCAAATGACCTTGAAAAGGTCAATAAATTAAGAAAACAATTATGCCATATTCTGTCCCCCTCGCTATCATACAACTTTCGTTTAAAACATTTTTCATCTGACTTTTGGTTTTTGAGATATTAATTGCTGGAAGTTTTAAAATGAACACCCGGTATAACTCAAAATCGTAATGCTCAAAAATATACGTACATCTCTATAAGAATATCCTTTACTAATTTTGCATTGTACAACATGATGTTTTAAAGTAATTATTAAATAGCACCCTTAACAATTATATTATATCGTATTGACAAAAATACTAACTATGTATTGTAAAAGAGGAAGTTCGATTTCATAAACTTGACTAAACTCGTAACTAAAAAATTATTATATTTTTTAAATATATATTTTTAATTGATTTAATCACTGAAAATCGATATTTAAGAACAATATGCAAAATTATACCTAAAAATAATGTCTGTTATGATATGAGACACAAGTTGAAAATCGGGGTCAGAAACAAGGTCCGGATGCAAAGTTATTTGGGCAAGAGTTAACTAACCCTAACTCGAAAGTACACTTTTTCCTATAAAAATGGCTTTACCAAACGAAAGAACAGAAAAATACAAGCTCTTTGAAAGTAGGATGAACTAAGTCGGACTTGTAATTAGGTCATAATTTAATTTAAACCGTTCTTGGGGGATGTTTTTAAAGAGTAAGCGCTTGTCAAAACTGCTTGTAGCGAGCAGAGCGGAGCGGAGGCTGCGGAAAATGGGTTTTGACAAACGCAACTACGCCAAAACTCGGATTCACCTTAAAAGTGAATTTTTTTCGAAATTTGTTGACCAACCACAAATTTTATTTTTTTTTGTTAATTACATCCTCATCTTTCATAATTCATTGTAAAAACCGAGATTTTGGAATCTTTATTGTTGCCACAACCTAATTTAATTTCGATGGGCGGGGTTATAGTTAAACAGAGCCAATGAGAAAATTGCATTCCAAAATATTTTTTAAAGCCGTTTATTAACCAAATTTGTGGACCTTCCGCAAATTTTATTTTTTTATATGCATTATAGCGTTGTTAACTTGCATAATTTGCAAAAAAAATTGTGAAAATCGCAATCAGGGTTGATTAACTCTCGCCGTTATTTGTGTAACACTGTGACCTGTAAATAGTAGCAAATTTGTTCAAATAAAACCGACAAAAAGGTGGTTAATATCGTTTCTACGGTATCTGTGAGCTTTGGGCAAAGCAAAGGTGGCTGGCAAAGTGGAGTATTTGTCAGGCACAAGTGATTCCGGCTTACACAGGTTTCACTTTCACTCCATTCTGCATGTGAGACACTGCCAAAAAAAACATCATGGCGTCGACCTTTTAAAATTTATTAATTCTTATTATAATTCATGGTAATGAAGACATTTTTGTGTAAATAAGTGTATTTAAAAACTTTTAAATTTTTAGCAATTGGCCATCAATGATATGGAGCAAACAGCAAAATCTCAAAAATTACAAAATATTTTGCCGAATCCATCTAATTTGAAGTTTGAAATTAAAACGGAGCAAGTGGAAGACTTTGAACCCAACTTAGAAGATTTGCATCATTCCATTTACATTAAAGAGGAGACGACAATTTTTAAAACCGAACCCGAAGGAATAAAACACAATTAGGTCAACCGTTTGATTGTGGAATATGTAACGTAAAATGTATTAATAAGTTACAACTGGAAGAACATGCAAAAATTCATAATAGCGCAAAATTATTCGAGTGTGCAGTTTGTGATTATAAATGTTCAAGTAAAAAACGTTTGGAACGGCATATAAAAACCTGCACGAGAAAGAAGGAATTCGAATGTTCAGGTTGCGACTATAAATCTTCACGGAAAGCAAATTTGGAACGTCATATAAAAACCCATTCGGGCGAGAAACCCTTCGAGTGCAAACTTTGCGATTATAAATGTTCATGCAAAGCAAGTTTGAAACTTCATATTATAAAAACTCACACAGGCGAGAAACCTTTCGCGTGTAAAATTTGCGATTATAAATGTTCAATAAAACAAAGTTTGCAGGTTCACTTAAAAGTTCATACTGCTAAGAAACCCTTTGCATGTGGAATTTGTGATCATCGATGTTCACGAAAGGAATATCTCGAACGCCATGTTTTAGAAACCCACACAGGTGAGAAACCTTTTTGCATGTAAAATATGTGATTATAAATGTACCACAAGAAGTTGTTTGAAAGTTCACTTGAGAATTCACACCGATGGGGTACAATTTAAATGTTCAGATTGCGACTATAAATCGTCGGTAAAAACAAATTTGGAACGGCATATAAAAATCCATACAGGCGAGAAACCTTTCGGGTGTGAGCTTTGCGACTACAAATGTTCATGCAAAGCAAGTTTGAAACGTCATATAGCTACTCATACTGGAGAAAAATATTTTGCTTGTAAAATCTGTGACTACAAGGGTTCTATGAAACAAAGTTTGAAAGCTCATTTAAAAACTCATCCAGACGAGAGACCGTTTTCGTGTACAGCGTGCGACTATAAATGCTCTCAAAAGAAAGTTTTTGAGAGTCACGTAAAAAACCCATACAGGCAAGAAACTGTTTGCGTGTTCAATTTGTGATTATATATGTTCAGCAAGAAGTGTTTTGAAAGTTCACATGAAAATTCATAGTGACGAGAAACAATTTAAATGTTCGAATTGCGACTACAAGTCTTGTCTAAAATCAAATTTAGAACGTCACATAAAGACTCATACAGGTGAGAAACCTTTCGAGTGTAATATTTGCAATTATAAAGGTTCGATGAAGCAAAGTTTGAAGGCTCACTTAAAAACTCATACGGAGGAGAAACCCTTGACGTGTTTTCCACAAAAAAAAGTTTTGAAGTGTCTTTCAGATATCCACATAGGCAAAAAGTGTTTACTTGTTCGATTTGCGATTATACATGTTCAGCAAGAAGTATTTTGAAAGTTCACGTGAGAATTCATAGTGACGAGAAACAATTTGAATGTTCCGACTGTGATTATAAATCTGCACGGAAAGCCAATTTGGAGCGTCATATAAAAACTCATACCGGCGAGAAACCCTTCGAATGTATATTTTGTGACTACAAATGTTCAGTAAAGCAAAGTTTAAAGATTCATTTGACAACTCATACTGGATAGAAACTTTTTGTTATTGTTTTATGCTTACCGTTATTATAGGTTTTGATTATATAAAAAGACTTCTTTTTTTTTGTTAATATGTCGATGAGAAATTGAAACGTAAACACAGAGAAGTCCAAGAATGATGAAATTTAAAGTATAGCTACTATTTTTTTTAGGGTCAATATTTAAAATTGATATTCTTTGTATATTTCGATGATGTACATTTTAACAATAAATACAAAAATCATACCACTTTAACTATTTCTTTTAACCGAAACCGTTTTCTATGCTTTTTTCAGGAAAATTCATGAGGAAAGAGTTGAGCTGAATTGTTCGAGCCAGAAGACTAGCAGTGCGGAAAGCCTAGTTGGGAGACATAATCGATTATTCTCTTTTCCAGTCCTGAATACGGTCCTGTGTACTAGGTTCTGAAATTAATCCGAGTAATTGGCGATTATTTAGCAGATTTAATTGATTTGGAGAGTTTAAAAGACATCGAATCAGGAAGAATTGTGGGTGGAATACAAATTCAACCGAGAAAGACTACAGAAAGGAAGCAAGAAAACAGAAAATATTTTTGAGGTTTATTTTTTTTAAATAACTTTTTTTTTAAATAAATTAAAAAATTAATTATATAATATTAGTATCTGAATAAGAATGTAACTCAGCATAAAATTTTTAGTGATATTTGCAAGGTGCTTGTTGGGTTGCCTATAGCTAACAACTAATATTAGAATATTAATGAGCCAAGTAAGACAACGAGCCAATAGTGAAAGCTAAATATTAGAACTAAAAAGGAAAAGATTGTCAGATAGTGAAGAAACGTAAGAGGAACTGAATAGGGTATTTCAGAGGAGTAGAAAAACTGCACGATCGCCGAAAGTAAAATAGAGAACAACGAGAGTCGAATGGAGGAGGTGCTGAAGGTTATTACTGAGATGAGAGAAGGCTTTAAAGGGAACAGAAAAGAAATAAGGAGCCTGAATAATGAGAAAACAGAGATGCAAGAATAAATAAAAAAAAAGGATGCAACCTGGCCTCTAGAAAAGCAAACACTCACCAAAAGAATTGAGGAATTGGAATATGCAACCGAAAGACAAGAAAAATCCAAGAAAAGAAACAATATATAGTAATCAAAGGACTTAGAATGGTGAACGTTGCAAAACTCACGGAAAGAGTTCAAATCTTCTTAAAAGAAGAATTGAGAGCGAGTATTCAGCCGATGGATGCCTTTCAAATAGGGAAGAACGAAGAAAATTAAGCAATAGTGGTGAAATTACAAAACTAGGAAGGCAAGATGTTAGTAATGAAGAATAAGAACAAGCTGAGTGGAAGAAAGATGTACATTGACAATGATATGA
Source organism: Lycocerus yunnanus (assembly GCA_036346125.1). NCBI lineage: Eukaryota > Metazoa > Arthropoda > Insecta > Coleoptera > Cantharidae > Lycocerus > Lycocerus yunnanus. The sequence goes on from JARFIX010000097.1 coordinate 521,443, forward strand.
TCCCGAATGAACTGCAAATACAAAACTGAATGTAATGGTGTGGAAGAGCGACAGGGAGCAATAATTAAAGAAAGAGGAAGAACCAACAAACAGAGAGAATCGGGACCTGAAAAACTGGAAGAAACTGCCAAGGACCTCAGAAGGTATAGAGTGAGATTGGCATAGGTATAGAGTGACATGAAAAATTGCAAATTACTATACTCGGGAGAAAAACTCAAGGTAGAAATGGGGTGGTCTTTATAGTTGCAAAAAGTAAAATGGATGATATATTGGATTTCAAACCGATAAATGGAAGACTTGCATATATTAGAATTAAATGGGTTAAAGAGAATTTGTGAGTTATAAATGTTTACGCCCCAACAGAGGCAGCATTAATTTACCGCCAACGGGTGTTTATGGGGTGGCGGTATTCTAATGCGACAAGACTTTATTAATGTCATTTTTTCATAGACCTTTTCTCCTTGCCTTTATTTTCTTTATTATTGAAATTTTGCTGTAATAAAACTACATTTTGGGATTTATTTGTTTTTATTAAATTATAAACAATTATTTTTAGAAATTTTCTTATACACATGTCATTTTGATGTTTTTATCTTCTGCACCTTTGCCTCGCCCCCAACAGCAACAATAATAACTGAAAATTTCGCACCTTACTATACGCACGCCTCCCTCCCTGTCGCTACCATTCTTTCTCTTCAGTCCTTGCCTCTTTCGTTTCCCCTTCCGATCGCGTTATTTTTTCACTGGCGTTGCGCCTTCTCCGCCATACTATCTTCTTCCCTCAACGCCTTCTTCGCTGCTGTTCTCTGCTTTCCTCTTCTTCGCTACTTTCTTCCTACTTGCTACTATCCTACTGCTACCCTCTTTCGCGCGCCCTTTTTCTTTTGCGTGCCCGCTCCGCTCTTCCCCACCGTCTTGTGTTTCGGCTCGCTTGCTTTTTTTCCTGTGCCTCCTCCACTTTCTGCACTCGCGCTTTCGGCACGAGCTCTACATGTCGCCGGACGTTTATGTAGGTGCATGTCTCCAAAGACTTGACGCTCCGATGCCCTGTAATCAAACTCATTTTTTATTGCCATTCCCTCTCCTTTTTTGCTTTGCTTACCCGTCATTTTCATTACATGCTCCTGCGGGACATCCACATCCAGCGGCGAAGACACCAGTGTCCGCTTAGCCGCCTCCCGCAGGTAGCTATATAAAGCGTTTTTACTCATCTGCACCTTTGTGTACCATTCTCCTCTTGGGTTTTTTCCTTTTTTCACTTGCAGGAACACTTTGTTGGGTGCGCCCGCAGGCCTCTTCTCTAACAGCCACCAGTACATTGTTACCGGGGACATTCATTCGCCCCGGTTACTTTACTGGTCAACTGATTGGTTTTGCTAAACCGCGGATTGCATAAACTCCGCCCGACTTGTCGCCCCTCTTTGTCGATTTCTTCGGTGAAGAAATCTGTTGGCCTTAACGCCTCCGTCCCCCTCCACGCCACCTCCTTTGCCGCAACCAGGAAAAACCACCGGTTACAGCCATCTGACGTGTCGAGATCGTAGGTGCAATACAAACGCTCAAATTCCTTCACCATAAAAGCCTTCACAGAGATCATGCGTTTGTCCGTCATTTATGGTAGAGCCACATCCAGCGGCGAAGACACCAGTGTCTGCTTAGCCGCCTCCGCAGGTAACTATATAAAGCGTTTTTACTCATCTGCACCTTTGTGTACCATTCTCCTCTCGGGTTTCTTCCTTTATCACTTGCAGGAACACTCTGTTGGTGCGCCGCAGGCCTCTTCTCTAACAGTCACATTGTTACCGGGGACATTCTTTCGCCCCGGTTACTTTACTGGTCAACTGATTGGTTTTGCTAAACTGTGGATTGCACAAACTCCGCCCGACTCGTCGCCCCTCTTTGTCGATTTCTTCGGTGAAGAAATCTGTTGGCCTTAACGCCTTCGTCCCCCTCCAAGTCAGCTCTTTTGTCGCAACCAGGAAAACCCACCGGTTAAAGCCATCTGACGTGTCCGGATCGTAGGCGCAGTACAAACGATCATTTCCTTCACCGTAAAAGCCTTTGCAGAGATCATGCGTTTGTCCGGCATTTTTGGTAGAGCCTTTCACGCCGCCTTAAACTGGAGATCGGTTTGCGGGTTTATAACCATCCTGAAATTTGCAATTTTACAAATATTTTAGCTTCCGCCCTTTTATGCTTACCGCCCGTTTTTTACTTTTATTAAAATGATCGTTATGTGCAGTGCAAACCACTTTAAGTAAACCCATATAATAACAGTTACAAAAAATCACATTAATAGTTTTGATAATACAAAAACAGGCACATTGACTATTCTAGTTTGAATTTTATTTTTAAGGCGTATTCTGGTCTAGAAAATTGAAAAATCAATTATTTTTTTGCATATTTTCAAAGCTTAGACTTTCAAAAATATGCTCTTAAAAGGATTTTCAAAATTCGAATTATTTTGAGAGATACAGTGGATTTTGTGACGCGGTACTTAAACCGGCCGAGCGGAGTGATCACACAATGAATGGCAGATGTTTTCCAGGAATTCTTTTGTATCCGACTTGAGCTCGTTATATACCCTTTTAAGTTTTATATATACCTGACTACCAGTACGTACCACGAACTGTCCACACAAAATATACCTAGATATGTATGTCCAATGTATGGATATGGAATCGCCGATTAATCCAAAGTGAGTATTAAATATAATTATCTGAGTTATTTAACTTGAAATCTTTCTCAAACTTCAAACGCGTTTTCTCAAAACTCCTTTTGTTGAGGTGGTTGACACGATATCTCAAGTTCTATCTGACCGATTCCTTTGAAATTTTGTGACAATCTTCTTCATACATCTCTTTATCACTGGAACTAAGGATTTTGAAAATTTTAATTTGAAGTATTTTTAAAAATTCGTAAAGGTCGAAAACAGGATTAAAAAATTTTTTTTCAAGTAGACGCCATTTTGTGAATTTTTTTTTTTTTCGGCCGTAGTTCAAGATGTAGCGACATCTTTACTAATTAAGAATTTTGTTCGTTTGTTTGATTTAGATCACTACAAGGGTTGGAATCATGTCAACCAGGGAGCACTGTTTGACTAGCAACCACCACTTCACCGACCTGTCACTGGATGAATTTTTGAATTTTTTTTTTTGAATTTTTTATATACTTTAAAAATCAATAAATATTATATAAAAAATGGATAGTAAAATGTTTTTTAATTTTTTTATCCTAGTATAAAAATACCCAAAAAATAAAGCTCTAGACCAGAATACCCCTTAATAATTGGAAATAATTTTATTTTACTACGCCAATGGCAATAGAAAACTTCTTATCTGTTTTGTGTTTAAGAACGGTTGACCTTATGAATTTTAAACATATTTGTATCTGATGTTCATGACTACTGAATCGATTGATTGTATGGGCAGTTCTTTGCATACTCTAAACCCAGGTATTTAAAATGGCACTGCAACGTAGCGATGCAATGATAGAAATGCATTACTATATTTGTTGCAGCCTTTAAAAATAATGTTACCAGCTATGATGACTGGCAGTTCTATTTCTAAATGGCATGTTTTATTTGACTAAAATAAAAATATAATTTGTTTGATGGAAACGATTTTGTTTAAATCGAAAACAATTTTAATTAAATCAAAACAAAATTTGTTTCACTTAAATAAAATTATTCAAATAAATTGTTTACTACAAACAAACAAACAATTTTTACTGTGTGGCAAATCAACCTTGAGCATACCTTAACCGGGTAATAAAAAAATCTTTGGTCTGTTGATCTTTAAATTATAATTTTATATTACTTTTGCAAGCTAATTTATATAGGGTGAGGCAGACTATCTGTATCAAGCATATTTTCGAAAATGGTTAGTGAGAGATGGGAATAAAATTTTGATCCCAAAAGCTCACATGACCAGATTTTCAAATGGCACAGGGTCGAAAATGGTATTGTTAAAAAGTTTTGTTTTGTATGATTTAACTTTAATAAAATAATTTCTAAAAATAATAAAAATTTTCCTGCAAAATTTGTTTCTTTTGAGAAAATTTGAAATTTTCAGCAAAGACGGTCACTGGCCTAGTAGTTAGAGCGATCGACTACTGATGCTAAGGCACCGGTTCAAACCCGGGAGAAGTCTACAAAGGAAAGTTTTCTTTCTGACTCTCTTTCTATCTATGACCGTCCCCATGCTTCGGAAGACTCGTAAAGCCGGTGGTCCTCCTATGTTAATGAATTGCCATCATTAACAATAATATATAAGGGTTTTATTAATATATAAAATAAAAATATAGGGGGTAATGACTGGTAAGGTCTCGAGGAGGACACATATACCAAATAAGTGTACTCCAGCAAATTTCGAGAAAAGCCACTACTTCTGTAGCTCTGCCAGTAAATCCTGTTCCACGTTCACGTCGTGCCCCTGACTGTAGTCGTAATAGACTGTAGCTAACGGGACAGGGTGAAAGGCGAGTTTCCAGCGCCTTAAAACTGGAACCCTTTGGTTAAGGGAGACAACCCCTACAGAAAATCCTGGTCCTCCTAGTATGGGGTTGAGCAGATGGCCAGTAACCAACTCTCGTAAAAATGAAGATTACTTACAGAACCCAAAATAGCCTCGGAAATAAGACGGATATAAGGTTGACGACACACGCAAGAAAAAAGGACAAACGAGCCTGGATTAGTGAAGCGATAAAAGTGGGGACATGGAATGTGAGAGGATTGGCAAACAAAGAACTTGAGTTGGAAAAGATTTTAAAAGAAATGAAAATAGATTTTGCAGCGATTACTGAGACTAAGAAGAAATTGAGAGGAATACAGTACAATGGAGATTATATAATGATACACAGCGGCGTACCAAAAGAAGAAAGAGCAAGCAAAGGAATCGCCCTATTCATACACAAGAAATGGGAAGATAGTATAAAAGGATACGAATATATAAACGAACGCATACTCACAGCACAACTCAAGCTTGAAAGAGGATACGCCACAATAATAGGTGTCTACGCACCAGAAGACGGAAAACCTGACGAATCAAAGTCCTTTTATGAAGAATTGCAATCAATCCTCAACAAACACAATAGGAAAGATCAAGTAATATTACTAGGAGATCTCAACGCTAGGGTGGGGAACATACCAATCCCACAAATAATAGGCCCCTATGGAGAAGATACCTGTAACGAAAATGGAAAACTGCTACGAGACTTCGTCACCTATAATGATCTCAAAATAACAAACGGATTCTTTCGAAAACGCGACATCCATAAATACACGTGGTCAGCGAGAGGAACAAGATCAATAATAGATTACGTAATTATAAACAAAAATTTAGCTGGACAAATTAGAGACACAAGATCCTACAGAGGTCAAGATATAGGTTCAGATCATTTTCTAGTTGCTTCTACAATTGACACATACGCAAAATGGAAACATAAGAAAATGCGAAAAACAAGAAGAACAAGTTTATAAGGTATACTTACTAGAAGAAACTAGCGTGAGATTATTATACCAAAGCAGATTAAACCAAAAGTTAGAATACCTCGAAACAAGAGAAGATATTAATGAAGAATGGCAGAATCTGAAAAGAGTCACTATGGAAGCCGCGGACGAAGCATTAGGGAAAAGAAGCGATATAGGAAAAGAAAAGGTTTGAGAATATGGTCAGATGAGTTAAAGGAGGCAGTAAGAGAAAAGCAAATAGCATATATAAACTATATAAATGACCCGACTACAAGAAACCACGAAGAATATAAACAAAAAAGAAATCTCACTAAATCTCTAACAAAAAAAGCACATGCAGAAGCATGGGAACGCTTCATTAATAACATTGAAAATGATGTCCATGGAAGAAAAATACTTGCTTACAAGGTGATGAAGACTCTAAATAAACAAGAAAAGAAAAATCCAAATAAACAACATAGAAGAAAAAGATTGGATAATGCATTACAAACAACTATGGTTTACAAGCGAGGCAGAGGAAACATACACACAAAAGACGACATAAAAGGACTAGACGAAATTGACATGAACGAATTGACAATGTCTTTACGAGATACCAAAAATCGAAAAGCAACCGGGTTGGATGGAGTGAATGCGGAATTGTTGAAATATGGAGGTACTTTGTTACATTTAAGACTTCTACATCTTATTAACATGTGTTGGAGAGACAAAATTATCCCAGAAGATTGGAAAAACGCAAAAGTAATTTCTCTGTTCAAAAAGGGCAACAAAAATGAATGTAACAACTATAGAGGAATAAGCTTACTAGACTCTGCTTATAAGGTATATGCCAGAATCCTTAAAAATAGAATTGCAAGTATTACGGATAGTATAATAGGCGAAGAACAAATGGGCTTCAGAAGGGGAAGATCGACAATCGATGGAATATTCACATTACAACAGCTGATAGAAAAGCGCCGAGAATTTAACAGAGAAACACATATATGTTTTATAGATTTTGAGAAGGCGTTCGATAATGTGAACAGAAGTCTTTTATGGAAGATTATGGAAAGAAGAGGCTTCCCCAGACACCTTATTAATGCAATCAAAAGTCTATATACAAATACCCGAATAGTTCTAGATTTAAAAGGAAAAGTAACAGAAGAAGTTAAAACTAATAAGGGATTAAGACAAGGCTGTAGTATTTCTCCAATCCTCTTCAATATATATATAGACGACGTAATCCGCAAATGGAAAACAGTATATCACGAAGGAATTCATCTGGATAATTATACAATTTTTAACTGCATTTTATACGCAGACGACGTAGCAATTATTGCTGAAACCGAAGACAAGTTGCAGACGGGCGCACATATACTTTCGGAGATCTGTCATGAATATGCCATGAGAATATCGACGGAAAAAACAAAATCAATGGCTTTTACGGGCATTTCACCAACAAGAACTAAAATAGTTATTAACAACAGAATAATTGAACAGGTTAAACATTTTAAATATTTGGGGAATGATGTGACGTATGAATATAGCAATGATATCGAGCAAAAAATGAACAGATTCAATAGTATATGTGGAACGATAAATCGACATCTAAAAAATAAAACAAGAAAAGACACCCAAATCAAGTTCTACAAAACAATTGCAGTACCAACAATTACATATGGTAGTGAGGTGTGGATAACTTCGAAAAAACCAAAAAGCCGTATCCAATCACAGGAAATGAAGTTTCTCAGAAGAGTTAAGGGCTGCACCAGGATGGATAGACTGAGAAACGAAGATATCAGAAATGAGCTAGATGTATACAAACTAAATGAAAAGATCGATTACTATAGAAGAAGCTGGAAAGAACATCTGGACAGAATGATGGAAGATAGATTACCATCAAAGGCTATCAATTACAGATGCACAGGAAGACGAAATGTGGGTCGTCCAAGGAAACGATGGGTTCCGTAACAGGCATCATGCCTAATAGGTGAAGCGAAGAAGAAGAAGAAGAACAATAATATAGGGTAACAGGCACATCTAAAGCCAGTTTAGCAAACTACTTTAGATCTAAAACAAATAATATGCTCACAGTACCAGCAGTAGCTTCGGATCTTTGTCGAAGTTACTGTTGGATATTACAAAACCTAGTCCTAATTTAAGGAGAAGATTTTCGGCTTTGTGACTAAAATTTTTTTCCCAACCCTTTATCTTTAATCATTTTTTTACAAAAAATGCCTCATACAGATAGTCTGCCTCATCGTGTATATTTTAAAATTGAATTAAATACAAAATGAAGAATTCCGAAATTCTTAAATAAAAATTGTAACTATTAAAATCGGTTGACCAGGAAACGGTAACAATGTTCCGGCTCTAAATAGTAAAAAATTTTTGCTTTCGTTATTAGTTATCAAAACCAAAAAGATGGTTTTTGGAACAAAATCATCTTATGGAAATTAAACAAAATGTCAAAAGAACAATAAACCAAACCAAAACATTTCTAGAGATGGAAAATAAGTATAGCCTGTAAAATAAAAGCTAATAAATATTCAACAAAACAACCTTCCAATATTAATATTTTGAAATTAAAACTCACCAAGCCAGTTACTTAGGTACTGTTCCATAGCAGTTAATAACTGCTCCCACAACAAATCAATCATCGTATTTAAAATATCGGTGGTATCCATAATCATCATCATCATCAGCGGCTTTCCATTCCTGTCGGAATATAACCACTTCCATTCTGGAAGTCTTCACAATCCGTTTTACGAGGTGGATTACCTCTGTTTTACTTTAGACAACAGGCGCGTATGGAATTCGAACCTGCGACTACTTATTCGTAGTCACATACGTCTTCCAACACGCCACTCTGCTGCTGGTATCCATAATAATAGCCATAAAATTATGCAAAGGCACTTGATCGTTTTCAGGTTCCATGTCTTTCTGTAAAGTAATAAACAAATTTGTTAAAATTGTTTTGAAAATTCTGTTAGTTTTAAAATATTAAATAAAGACTAATATTAAATAATAAAACTTAAAAAATAAAAACAATAGTTCTCATAAACCAATTTTAACTAAAATTTAATCAGTTTTAAATCTCAATATAAGGAAACAAAATCCAAAATTTTGTTTAAAATTCTATTAGTTTTTGCTGTAGGTCACACACAAAATTTGACCACAGACACACACACACACAGGCATTTTTGAAATCGTCTTATTACGGTAGCTTCATGTTGGTCCAACGTCACACTAATAAAACTACTACGATCCATTAGAACAGCTACCAATACTTACTAATAGTCCATCACCTACAAAACCAATTGTATTACTTATCGGTGGCTTTAAAAGTATCAAAAATTATGAACCAACATTAAATATTTATAAACGACTTTGAGGTTATTCTATAGATGCAAATAATTTATCAAGTGATTAATACACAAGTAAGATAAAATACATACATAATACCTACTATCCATATAAGTTGAGAGCATTTCGAGTTCACAAATTTTACGTTGAATAATGTTGTATGATAGTTCTTTATTTGTTGTGTAAAATAAGATGTGTTGTGTTGTGAATAAGATGTGTTGCTTATTTGCTTATATAGTGTATTCTGAATGTTATTATCGGTTGGTATAGATAAGTCGGTGTTGGTAGTATACTGTAATACTACAAATAAGGTTTAATTTATTCCGTTACATCACTTTAAATATGTACTTCAATATCAATGCTGTTATTAAATCATCATTCATCGGAATAAAATTGACATCAAAAACTAATTGAAAACTATCAACTACATTTGTCATTAAGAACGTCTTTACAGGTTACGTGCAAAATCACTTTGTTCAATTTGAGGTCGACAGCAAAATGCTAAAATAAGATCAATTAAAATGGTAATATTTGAATAGAAATATGTTTAATTACCTGATGAAGGCTTGGAACCTATAAACACAGCCAATAAATTAAACAAAATCACTTGTTGCTAGGCAAAAAACAACTATTCACGCAACATCATGTAAATGTAGACGGCGCTACTAGCCATATTCCAGTCGCATACAGGATGCTGCAAATATTTAATAAGCTAAATTGAAATAAATTAACTGAAAATGTTGCATTTTTCTTTGACGTCTAGATAATAGCATTAGAAAAGAGGTAACCTAACTTAAATTAAGAAGTTTGTCGATTTTAACGAATGTGCTACAGCGTACGTCAGTCTCTTAGCCAGATGTTTTTCGGTGGGAAGGCTCTGCAAGTTTTTGAAGATTTTTTCTTTACTGCTGAAGATTAAAATCAAATAAAGTTACTCAATGCTCTATGAATTTAAATTATAAATAATTGTGGGATAGTTGTTTTATAATAGATATCTACTACAGGAAAAATAGCTCGATTTTGAAGATTTAGGAAATTTTTTTCCAGTTAGGTTTTTATAATAAAAACGTTTATAACATAAGAATCTATTTTTTGTAAAAACATTTTTATTTTGTATTGTTAAAAACCAACCAACCAACCAACCAACCAACCAACCAACCAACCAACCAACCAACCAACCAACCAACCAACCAACCAACGGATTAAATGAAATTAAAATAAATTTATTCGCAAAGTTATAATACAATTTATTTACTTAAAATAAATAATAATTTGTTAGTTATAGTTTATGAAGATAAAATTCCTCTACAACATTTAGTATGTTCGTCAGAACGATAAGTTATTTATAATTATTGTTAACGAAAGTGCAGTTACAAATGAAATGCCGCTCCAAGCGAGTAATTGCATAGATTCCCATTACGCAGAATCTTGGGAGCGATGAGAAAATTGAAAAATTATTCATACATAAGTATTTAAACAGATCATAATAGCAGCGCGAAATTTGAATTTGGAGAAATGTAATATAATTATAAATAAATTTTTAGAAACTTTTAAAATGAAGAAATGCCAAACATAGTCGACTTTAATTATATTATAAATTGAAAAAGGAAATATAGTTGAGGTGATAGGCCAGAGTAAGTTCCCATCAACTATTTTTTCCTTTTCAATTTATAATTAAGGTCAAATATGTTTGTAAATTTTTAAATTTTATTTGTTTTTTTTCTAAATTTAAATTTGGCGCTGCTAGTAATCATCTCGTCAGAGGTGAAACTATTTTTTTTAAATGAGATATCTTATACCTAGTACTTGAAACTTTCACACACACACACAAAATAATGCCCACGTGACGTTTTTTGGCTCGGGTCGGTTCAAGTTTCCGAATCGGTTGCAAAAGTGGTAAGTATGTAGATTTTGTATTTTTTTCAGAAGAGATCAATTCCACGTTTATCGTAGACAAGATAAAACCGCGGTCATTCAGTAGGATATTTGAAGAAATTATAATTTTTATTTGCTATTGTTTTCATCCGACGATGTCGTTGAATGCGGCTATGTTGTTTGAATGTTTTGCTGGTAATGTTTACGAAAGATATCTACTTGTTAGATTACACTGGCCCATCACCTCTGTTACGGTCAATGATAATTGGCATTGACGTCAATGGCCAATGACGTCAATGCCCATTATGCTGGCCATTAACGTCATTGACCGGCCATTAACGTCAATGCCCATTGACGTTGGCCAATGATGTAAATATTTTCATCTGATTGTAATATTTACGTCTTTGGCCGGTCAATAACGTTAATGGCCAAAAGGATTGGACAATGATGATATCATAGAATGAATGCTATAAGGAACAGCAAAATAGCGATTTGAATTTAACAGCCAACTGGCAAGCAACATTTAGGTGTATTGTATTTATTGTATTATAATCATTTATTAACAAAATAATAAAAATTAACAAAAGTTTTAAATCTAAAAATAGTTAAATAAAATTTTTTAAATTCCATCATTTTTATTCTGGCATGGGAGTGATCCATGGCACTTGAATTGCAAATTTGTTTGCTAGCACGACACGCACATTTATTATTCTTACATCCACCCTTGCAGTGACAACGCTTGTAACCCTGTCCTCCTAAAACACTGTTTTGAGCTGCAGCTTGTCTAAGAGTAATTTCATTTTCCTTGATCGTTTCGCTAATGTTTTCTAACATAATTAGCTTTTCAGTACAAGGGTTAAACTCCGATCGAGTATATTTATGCTTTAAAACACCATAATTTGTGCAAAGTTTATAAAGGCCATCTTCCACTGAAATAACAACAGCCAGTATGTTTCGAAGGAACCGCGAGCTCTGTCTACGTCTGGTATAGGAATTCGAACCGTACTTCCAATTTGAACAACAGAAAATTTTTCGTTTGATAACTTGAGCATTTTAGAGGCTTGTTTTTCTAATGCTTCTCACATCTTTTACGTTGTACAGTAATATTCTCCTGACTTTCGCAATTGTGGCATATTCCAGCATGGTTAACTTCTTCGCCAAGAGGTAATACTATAGTACACTGGCTGCAAACGTTTCTTTCTTCAACAACGGGTTCTAACAAGTTTTCAATGTCTTCTTCGGTTTCAAGCATTGGTTCCACATTACCTTCCATTTCACCAACTGGTTTGTTATCTTGCATTTCTTCATCTGCATTTTATCTGTTAGTTCTTCAAACCTTCCTTCCATTTCTTGTAATAAAGTTTCGATTTCTTCTTCGGTGGATAAATTAAAATTTCATCGTGTGGAATTCCAGTTGAGGCTAATCCTACCCTAGCAGGACATCCAAACATTGCTTCATATGGGCATCTTCCAATTCCAGAATGCAAAGCACGGTTTTTCTTAAACTGAATAAATTTAATTCCTGCAGGCCAATCTGAAGTTTTATTTTCGTCCATCCACGTTCCCAACATATCCTCGCTCAACAGATCCTTGACTTTGGCTATGCCTAGGTTTTCCGTGAACAATTTTCACCTCAGGCCACGCAGCATGTAATTTCATCAGAACTGAATTGAGGAATTCTCTGCCATTGTCGGAGTGTAAAATAAGAGGTGCCCCAAAAGTAGTATAAATGTCCAGCAAATGAAATGCGACTTCTTCTACTCTTTTGCTTTTCAAAGCTTTCAACAACACAAACTTTGTAAGATGATCTTGATACACCATAATAAAGCGAAATTCATTGTAGCTTTGTGACTGCATATCAATCAAATCAACCTGAGCACGTGAATTTAATTGCGAATGCAAAATGGGTCTCGAAACTAAACCTTCCTTAAGATTGCTACTTTTCTTTTGACACTGGATGCAATTCCGAAGATATCCCATTATCGTTTCTTTGGTAATATTGCAGAAGTGTTTACTTATTTCGGCTACCATTCTATTTCTTCCACCATGTCCGATTGCCAGGTGAGCATTATGGATAATATCAAACAATTCTTCATTTGTTGCATAATACAAAACTTTTGATAGATTACTTTCAGCAACAGGTTTGATTAGGCGCTCTTTTCCATTTATAGTAATTACATCATATTTACGCACCATCCTATAATGCTTCGTTGTTTTCTTAGACCCTCTTGTAAAAGTAAAGTCTTCGCCTCTTTAACTTCACCAATTCGGTTGTTGTATTCACCAACGTCTAAATACGATTTATTATCATCACGTTTTTCTTGTATTGCTAGGTTAATTTGTTCATTAAATCGCTTTCGCATTTCATCGAGATCTTTGTTATCCATTTCTGTTATGTTCAATTCCTTTTTCGTTTTAATCGTTTTTCGTTTTAATTGTTTTTCGTAACTTCTTTATTTAACTTATTAGATATATTTTAAGTTGGTAATTACTTAATAATACTTAATCTCTATAAAAATCGCCAACTAAAATGATACTAGTTTTGTTATACAACATTCCTCACCGTACAATAGTAATATCATCATTGCCCACTCTGTATTGGGCAATGACGTCATTGCCCGGACAATGATGTAAAAACTACATATGAAATTTTAAATGTCATCATTGCCCAAAATGCTTGGTCATTATCGTTATTGGCCGGGCATTAACGTCAATGGCTAACGTAAGTGGGCATTGACGTCATTGACCGGCCATTGACGTTAATGGCCGAATTGTCGTCATTGACCTAACATATTCATAAATAAATGTGCGGCTGAAAGGCTGCAACGTACTAAATCACATTGAATTATTACTCTTCACCATATCGTCATCTTATTAAATGTCGATTTGACTTTGTTGTGCCTTCCTGCACAAAATTAATTAATGTCTGTCAACCTGTAAAGGTCTATTACATTCCTAGTCTAGTCAAAATAGACAAAAAAGGTAGTCAACTTTGTAATAAATCGCATTGCGCTGAAAATTGGTACAAGTCTTAAATTCACGATTATAAATGAAATATCAAAAGTCGCTACTTATCCTACTTTTGCTACAAATTTTATTCAAGGTCAAAGTCATAAATGTCGTTTCCGCATTTTTCGTAAATGCTAAGATTACTTAAAATAGGTCAGACAAAGTTGTAGATCACGCAATTTCTACAAAAATTTTTATATTTTTTATGATTCTGAGATATCGCATTTCATTAACTTCGAAATACTAATAACCTGTATCACGTACAATCCGTCTTAAACAATCTTATCATAATCATATTAATGAATCTACGAATTTCTATAATTTATGCTTTTATTGTAAAATATATTGTAATTTTTACAAATATTAACTATAAAAATTTTATTTGACTTAATAATTAAACTAATTTCTTGTTTATACTCTTTATGATTTGCACATTTACAATTACCTCTTAACAATTTTTTTAACAAAATCGATGGAATCTCTTAACAACAAAATCCAATACATTAATAATATTTTTATTTTGTGAGTATTCTTAATTATACGCATGCACTTAAACTAAATTAAAATTAAATTAAATTAACCTTAAATTTAACCTCATTCTGGTGTTCGCTTACCTTCACAATTCACTTTTTATTATTAAATTCAAACCGGCGTTGATCTTTCTTGGTACCATAAACCTCTCTTGAACAACTTTATTAATTATTTTATTAATTATTTTACCAAACTTAAAAACTTGTATCATCTTAACTGATTTTCAATCAAATCAAAGCCAACATAACTAATTTTCTTTACTGTTCAATCATCTCAATGAAACTACTAACTTTTTCAAAAATGTCTTCTTTTATAACCGTAGTGTGTTAATTTTATACTTCCACGTCATCCGAAAAACCGTTTTCATTATTTTTCCGTTATCCGTCTCTGGCATGCATTGGTCCAAAAATAATCCTATGATTTCTGACATCCAATCAACTGCCTACAACAAAAAACCGTTACTTTTCTCCATTTACTTTATCAAAACGCTTTATTTTCGCGGTCTTTGTAGGTGCTTCTTCCATTGATCTCGAAAATAAGCATGCCATAAAATCCTCCAATCCTGGTACAGCAAAAATAACGGTCAACTGGTTTTCCGCGGAATTAAAATGTCTTGTCTTTTCACTGAACTTTAATTATTTAATTGTTTATAATTAACACTAATTGTTTTAACCCATTTTCTATCTAACAACTAAATTAAACTAAACTATTACAAAAACTTAAAGCTAAAACACTTGAATTTTATTTGTATGTTCTTCCGAACAATGAAAGAAACATGTGACAGTCCATCGATATCTCTTCAAACAAACCAAACTGCAATATTGGTTGTCCTATGATTTTTATAAAATTGTTTTCACTAAATGATGTTTACAGGAATCCCTGGTAAGTTCTGTTTTATTTGACTACAAAATTTTGATTTTACTATTTTTTAGGCTTTCGGTGTAGAACACCTTTGTCATAAGACCAAATTGAAAGTTATGCAATCGTAACATTGCAATTTAAAAGAATGATTGGGTTTGTATGTGTATGTATGTTCCTTATAAAATAAATTATAAATAAATAAAATAAAGAAAAGCTTGTAAAAGCAACCCTGCAAAATCAAAATACTTAAGACAAAGGCAAAGTATTTTATTTTTAATGAGACCCGGCAAAGCCGGGTATCCAGCTAGTTCTAGATAATATTCCACTGTCATCAAGACAAGGAATGTGGTTTCAACATGATGGTACACCGACATTTTGGACGCCAATTACAAAATTTTTAAATAATTTGTATCTAAAAAATAGAGGAGGATTTATCAATTGGCCGGGACGATCACCCGATTTAACACCTCTTGATTATTTTTATGGGCTGCCTTTAAAGCTATATTTACAGCGATAAGAAAGAAAAGATTAATGAAAGAACTGCAGATCGGTCTGGCAAAACTTAACGAAAGAAGGCTGTTATAAATAATACCTGTACAACACCTTTTGAAAGAGCACGCTGTGTGTTGAAAATGAGGAGGCATTTTGCAAATTTATTAAAATAAATTTTGTGAATATATTTTTTACCTACACCTTGATCATTATTTTCAGAATTTCTGTGAAAACGGTTGGTTTTCAAAAAATTTATATTACAAAGTTGTAGCTCGTTAAATTCCATCGGTTTCGGCTAGCTTTTTCTAAGACGTTTGGTTAAGATATACGGGATCAAGAAAAGTAAAAAACTGGATTTTTTAACATTGTTTCTAATTTAATTACTCAATTACTCATAAGTTACCTAGAAAATATTTAAAGTTTAATCCATTAACCTAAAAATCAATAATATCGGAGCTATGGCTGTTTGAAATCAGAAATTCAAAAAGTTTTAAAGGAGTTCTCTCAAGAGTTTGGACTTGGACAAAATTTTATTTAAAATTTGTTTCAAAAAGTGTCTTTATCACCACCTCAAAGGCTCTCCATGGGACACCTGTATAATATACACCATAATGGAAAATACATACAGGATCATTGTGCCAAGTTTGCAAAAGTTTTGTCTTTGCTTTTTAGCATAGTTATAAAAATAAACAATTTTGCATTTTTGGCAGGTTCGACCTCGAAAGAGTCGCAAATTGAGATGTATGTAATTACTAGCCTTTTTAATAATCCACCAAAATATAAAAGCTTTCTAATTATTATAAACTTTTCACTTTTTATTCCTAGAATTTATTAAAATAAAATAGGCAAAAGGTGGTTAAAGTCGTTTCTATGGTAACTGTGAGCCGAGGGCTCTGGTTATCCACGCTATGTGTAGTATAGTAAGCTCAGTAGTAGTATTTGTGTAAGTTATATAGTGTTTTAGTTCTCATAGCATGGAGGTTGATATGATGGCGAGTAAAGTTCTGCCACACTTTTTCCTAGAAACCGCGAACCACCGTAAATAAAATAAGCTCACCTACTGCATATATCCTTAGCGTTGAAATACCTTATTAGCAATATAGAGCTATTTGTAATTTTATCTCGTGTTAAAGGCATTTCTAAACATTTTCATAGGAAATTGCGTAAATATTGTTAATTTTCAATTTATATAGTAGAAGGATTCGATAAAAAATTTTTTATGTCAATTCAGTTCGTCACATACGAAACAACGCGTGCAAACGGAATTCGTCATATATTATGACGTGTAAAGTATAATTGATAATCTAGGAGAAATAATTAATCGGTTCTTGAAAGTATAAGTATTCAACTACATAATACACTTATTGCCATATCGAATTCAACGTTAAAAAATAAATAAATTTATTTTTAACAATTCATTTTGAATCATCGGCGAAGAGTTCATCGACCTTTTATCTTTTAAAATTGTATTTCTATTGGCTCATTTGTATTTTTGTTGTGTGTATCTAAAAAGTGGAAAAAAGTATTAGTATTTTATATCACCAATGTTGTGCACAACATTAAATTTATAAAACAAAATTAAATTAATTTTATACCAAAAATTGAATCAAAAATAATTTTATGAATTAAAATGGGTAGTAAGTTAAATTGGTATTTTTTAATGTTAAACAAAATTATCTGATACAAAATTAGTCTTATAAATATTGTAAAATGTTAGAGGTAAACAAATTTTATACTTACGACGGTGTATAAAATTGTTGTTAATTTAAACTCAAGTGATAGAAGTGCAAATTTGAAAACGAATAAGCGCCAATAAGATTAACCAATCACAATTTTTTCAAGTTCCATGAATGGGACAACTTGTTAGATTTAACAAGAAAAACACACTTCCATTTGGACAATTATTATAAATTTAAGTTTATTAAATACCATCGAGCTTTTACAACAAGACATTATTTACTAATAGTAAATTTGTAGTAATTAGGAGTTTGAGAATGAAAATTATAAATTTGTATATTTTATTAATTTTAAGAAATATACGGGAGGATTACAAAGTCATATGCAATGTGTGTTGCATAAATACGACAAATTTCAGAATTCAATTATTATTTTAATAATGAACATTGAAATAATATACACAAAAAAATAAAGTGGGCTAGGCAAGGTATAAAATAGTTGAAGGTGAGTTTAAGTTACCAAAAGAAAATTCAAAATATTTATTTAAACAAATTTATTATTATTTTTCAAAATATCATAGCAATATGTCGAGTTTCGTTGATCCTCTAATTATTTTTCCTAAATTACCTACTTTTACTGTACACGTACTATGTGTAAAAGCCATATATGCAATTATAAACGTCAATATCGCCCAAAATGCATGGCCATTGACGTTATTGGCCGAGCGTTAAAGTGAATGTCCAGTTAAGCAGGGCATTAACGTCATTGGTAATTGACATAAATGGTTCAATAAAAATAAAAATTTAAATTTAATTTCTTAAAATAAAACTTAAAATAAAATAAACATTCGAAAAGTTTAAACCAATGCTACATCTTCATTTAGAAGACCGTTGAATTGGTCCTTGATCGATTTAAACAAACCAGAAATTTTAAATAAATTATAAATTGTATGATTGTAAATAAAAAATTAAATATTTATGTGATTAGTTATATGGTTAAACAAAAGCGTATTACCTGAGCTCTTAAATTAAACAAAAGTGCAATATGAAAATTTGTATTGCTTTAATTCTGCAATCCGTCAGATTGGAATTTCATAACCAGGGTGATCCTGTGACCGTGGAGAATCTTTGAGGTGGTGATAACGTACACTTATCTAAGACAAATTTTCAAATAAAGTTTTTGTTCAAGTCCAAACCCTTGGCGGTACCTCCTTTAAAGAAATTTTAAGTTCTTATTTCAAACAGCCATAGCTTTGAAATTATTTATTTTTAGACTTAATTGATTAGAACTTTTTAAAGAAGACTCGCTTATCTACAAATTAGGTTAAAAGCTCTTATTGTCTAGAATCAACGGATTTCGAGTTATAAATTAAACTAAGGAAAAAATGTAAAAAATTAGGTTTTTATTTACTTTTCTTGCAAACCCCATATCTTATAAACAAAACGTCTTAGCAAAAATTAATGACCCAAACCGGATATGCAATTTAACGAGTTACAATTTGGGTTAAATAAATTTTTGAGAAACCAATTGTTTTCACAAATATTCTGAAAATAATGAACAAGGTGTAGGTAAAAAATAAATTCTCAAAATTTCTAAAAATCTCAATTTGATTTATAGCATTTGTTTTAATGTCAAAACGTAGAGAAGAAGGTGCAAATATGGAATATGCTTGTAATATGGAATACATTGGTTTTGACTAAACCAAGTAAGGTCCTCGGTCGAAAATCGGCTAAATTTGTGAACGCTTGCCATCTTTATTGGAGGCGATCCACCCGTACCGTTTTAGTATGATTTTAGTTTACCACATGTGTACATGTGAATTTCGTACATTGATAATTTTAACACGTAAGTGAATATGCAAACCTAATTTTTTATTTGCACGTTTTATTTAAATATTTGTTACGATGCCATTGTATATAAACTAAAGTTTAAGATAACGTTGTATTTGTTTAGTTTTTTGTTATGATAGGGTAGATCTAGCCTAAAATATTGATGACATTGGTTGTCGGTAATATGGAATACCAGTATTCCCTACCACCATGCTCATAATACGCTCATAATGAGTGTGCAAGCGCCGAAAAATACGAGTATATTTGCGACTGGTGCAAGTAATATGTTAATCTAACCCTTATAGTTAGTTTAAGTTTTTTGGAACAATAAGTTATTTAATTATTTCTTAGATATTTAATGTATTCCATATTTGCACCACCTTTTCTTAGGTGAGCATTTTGTAATTTTTTTTTCAAACTTTTTTTTTGTAAAAATGTTTTAGTTAATTACACATTTGCTTTTAGATTATGGTGTCTAATTGTCTGAAGTAACTTTTACCTAAATTTGGTTTAATTCTATTTGCTAACAAAATTTTTTTTATATACCAAACAAAATGGTATTCCATATTTGCACCTTCTCATCTATTATAGTGTTTGACGTTTGAGTAACTTAATTTTATTTATTGAAAAGAAAATATAGTTAAGGTGATAGGCCGATGAAAGTCTAACCAGTAGACACATTTTCACAACACATTACCAACGTAAACATACAAAAAGCAGATGCGTATTCAGCAACATCGTCGAATGAAAAAATAGCAAACAAAATTATAATTTCAACAACTTACTCGATGACCTAAGGTTTCGATCTTATCCACAAACTGGAAATAATCCTAAAATTGATAAAGAAGAGAAAAATTACTAAATCCTTTTTCCGACTTTTGATTAATTAAAAATAGATAATTTTTGCAAAAGTTTAAAAAGTCCTAATAAATCAAGTTTCTAAAAATAAATCAGCACATTATAGGGCCTTATATTTAAGAATTTATCAACCTATGAATTTTTTATTAGATTCTATGGGAACCAATCTCGAACTCAGGCTTTTTTATGCTAGTAAATAAGTTTAAAAGAAAAAACGAAGGTTTAAACGGGTGATTTCCAACCAATTTAAACTCCTCTTCCTACCATTTTTGATAACCTGGATAACATATAAATTAATTTTCATGACCCAAAAGGAAAAAATTAGGTTCTTTAAGGAAGATTTTACATGGATATTGGACCCTAAAGAAAACAAAACAAAAAGGCCAAATCAAATAAATGAAATACAAACAATAATAAAGAGATAAGGAAGACATCAACGGATTAACACCATAGTCTTAATGCTGTTAAACCTTTCTCTTAAAAATAGGTGATGCTTAGGATGGGGAAAGGGCTACAAAGAAGAAAAGAATCCAACTAATTTGTAAAGTCTCACAAGAGACGGTCAAAATTCTGATGAGAATAAAAATTTATTATTATTAAAATTTTCCATGTGGATGAAAACCACATTTTAGCTTATTTTCGATTTCTGTCGCTTTAAAATTTTAAATTCACATTATTTTTATACTTTACCCTTAATATTATTAAATTCTAAACAATTAATTTCGGTGTAAACAATATCGTTTTTGTTCTTAAATTACAATTTTAAATACAAATTTCGATCTTTCTAATACCTTCAGTGACATCTATCGTTTTACTTTTAATTTCATTCATAAATATTACAAATTTTGATGCTAAACTTCTAAATATTTTTTAAAATAGCTATTTATGGTACTAGTGTGTTATGTAACAACACACGAGTGCCTTAATTTTATCAATACCTCATATAACGATTTAAAATTTTAAATTTGAGTTTTAAATTGTCAAATTTAAATTTATTAATATGTAAATCAAATTTAAAAAAATTTAATAAGTAGTCTGCCGTGTAGTAGAATGCCGTGTGAAGTTACTATGGTAAACGAATTAAAACAAATCAATATTGTCAACAAATTCATTAGAAATGGTTGAATTACAACAAAATATTTATATTCCTCAAGAAGTTGAGAAAGAAGCGCAAGCAAGCATGTAAGATTTAATTCCAAAAAGTCAAAAATTTACTACGATAAAGAATTTCATCAATTTAATGAATGGAGTAAGCAGGACATGTAATTGGAGTTAATGAAGATATCATGCTGGCCTATTTCTATAATTGCAGAAAAAATTAGCACCTTCATCAATGTGGACGAAATATTCCATGCTAAGAAGTACTTTGAAAATATATAAAATATTGACATATCAAAATACGGAAAACTGATTGCCTATTTGAAAAGTGTAGCAAAACCTTACAAGCCTAAAAAGCGAAAATCTTGGAAAGAGAACACGTTGAAAAGTTTCTGACTGAGGCACCTAACAGTGAATACCTGATGATGAAGGTATTACATATTTATTATTGTTTTACTGAAGTATTTACTTGTTATTATTTTTAGGTTGCATTAATAATAGGAATATCAGGGCTTGTCGATGTGACGAAATTACAAAGATGACGGTTGATGATGTAGAAGATAAGGGAGGATATCTGTATGTTATGTTACTGGATACAAAACAAACGTATCGAGAAGCTTCACGATTGTTACTGAAGGGTTTTCGTTAAATGTTCTTGAACTTTACAGAAAATACGTATCTTTAAGACCCCAAATTATATCACATCGAAGATTCTTTCTGAATTACAAGAATGAAAAATGTACTAGCCAACCAGTTGGCATTAACACCTTATCTAAGATACCTCAAAAGTGGCGTCTTTCTTGAACCTGCCTGAAGCTCAATTATATACAGGACATAGTATGAGACGCACTTCAGCTACTCTTCTGGCAAACGCAGGCTGATATTTTAACATTGAAACGTCACGGTGGTTGGAAATCATCCACGGTGGCGGAAGGTTATGTACAAATTCAGTTTCCAACAAGATTGATATAGCCAAGAAGATACAGGGCCCGGTTAAACAAACAACAAATTATTCTTCACCTCGACTACTGTTGATCAAACGGTTGGATCTGTTCATGATTCGTCAAATATGCTTTCTAGTACTACAACAACTATAACGTCCAATAACCCAAATCAGCCTGAAACCAATAACAGAACGATGTCCTTTAACTTCCAGATTAATGTAAATATTAATTAATCACGTTGATCTGTTTAATATGAATTAATAAAATGTATTAGTAGCGAGTGTTTTATTTTTAACTTTGAGTGAGCTAAAGCATTTTAGCGTGAGTTTTAATGTTTTAGCTCACTCCGTGACTTATACGTTAGTTTATTGGTTTAAAATCGCCATAGTTATGAACCTATTATCATGAGGTATGATAATTTTATTATCGATTAACGAATTAAACAATTAATTTCTATTTCGAACTTTATAAATTGAATACTGATTTGAATAATGCCTTTTAAAATAAAGGTAGGTATTGAAAAACGTATAAATGAATTTAAATTTATAAGTTTGTTAGATTATAAATAATTATTTTCTACTCAAAATGCATTCTTTAATATCAATCCATTTGCTTTGTTCGAGACGATTAGCTATTAGATTAAAATTCAATTTTAAGTAAAATGTTTTAAAATATTTTGTTTGAAAAGAAGCACATCAAATATCTAGTTCATATCCCACTATTTCCATAGATACATTTTAACATCATTTGAATACTTCCTTTTCATTTTTATTAATGAAATTAAATGTATATTAATTTTTATCGAATCTTCTACTATTTAAATTGAAATTAACGATATTGACGTAATTTCCTATGAATTTAGAAAATTTAAAAAATAAATTCCAATATTTATATGTTGTTCAAGATTTAATCGCTAATGATATGTACAATAGGGCTAATACTTGTAAGATGGTTGACTATTCTCGGAAAAGTATGAGAACTTCAATCGCTTAGTACAACATAAATTTTTGTAAAACGATATTACAAGTTACCGTGAAACGATTTTAACCATCTTTTGTTTTATTTTGAAAATTCGCAGTAAAACAGTAAGGTTTTTAGGTTTAAACAACTTTGAGATATAAATCAGTTTTTGTAAAAAGTAACAATAATACAGGGTAAATCTTGATAGTATCAAGTTTACAGTTAGAATGCAATAAGATAAACAGATTTGAATTGTAAGTTAGTGAACTCAAATACTGAAATAATACTAAGAAAATTCTTTAATCTTAATATAAGGATTCATATAAGAGATTGACTGAAATCATCATAAATTTCAAGATGGTTGAAAACTGAGTCGTTTACGAAGAAATGTAGAAGAAAATATTTAAATTAGAATTTTAAAATTAAAAATACGCAAAATTTCAAAAGAAAATAATTTAAATGAAATAAAATTATAATAAAAATAAAACATAAGCTATAAAGGTAATTTTAATATAAATAACTGTTGATAATCTTCAATCTTACATAAATTGAATGAATTTAAATCAATTATTTGAAATTCTACAAATCAACGTATGAAATATATTAAAATTTAAATTAGAAATTTTTAAATGTATTTAAATTAAAAATTTCAAAAAATTAATTTTTTAAATATTAATTTTAATATAATTAAAAATAAATGAACTAAACGATTTTTAAAATACAATATTGTCTGACTATAAATTTTATAATCGAAACTTTAATAAGTATAAACTATTACGAAATTATTTCAAATTTTTCTTAATTAATTTTTTAATCAAAAATTAAAGTTTAATTGATTAAACCCTATAATAAAACTACGGTTAAATAAATTATAAAACTTAAATACCTCAATTTCTAAATATTTTATTTTAAAAATAAATTTTTTGAAAATATATGTTATATTATACAAATCATTGAAATTAATTTTTATAATTTATAAATAAATTGAAATTAGATATCAAATCATTGAAAAATGTTTAAAATATATATATGAATAAATTGCAATATTATAAAATATTCTATAACTGATTTAATTATAGTTGAAATGTTGTAGCATCTATTTTAAATTAGATGAATTACTAAATCGTTTGTTTGAAATTTAAAATATTCTAAATGAATTATATAAAACTTTAAATAAACTATATAATTTTAATTCATTTAATTTAGATTAGATGAAAAGCAAATTTTTTGTGTAAATATAGATAATCAGTTAATCACTGTACATAAAAATAGGAGTGAAAACGAATTATTAACTAATTTACAATATTGTCATGACAAAATTTTAGAAAAAATCGAAAACGTTTAAAAGGTATAACTATTAGAAATTAGTTTGTAATTTTTTTTTTAATTAGGTAGGTTTATAAATAAAAAAAAGTTCTAATCCATTAAATCTAAAAAATCAATAATATCGGAGCTACGGCCGTTTGAAATCAAAAATTCAAAAAATTGCTTTCAAACCTCCAAGGGTTGGACTTGGACTAAAATTTTATTTGAAAATTTGTCTTAGAAAAGTGTTTTTTATCACCACCTCAAAGGTTCTCCATGGTCACGGGGACACCCTGTATAATAATTTTTTTTATTGAATCCTTCTACTATATAAATTGGAAATTAACGATATTCACGTAATTTCCTATGAAAATGTTTAGAAATACATATACTATGAGATAAAATTGCCAATACTTGTATATATTGCTAATAATGTATTTCAACTGGAAGGATATATACAGTAAGTGAGCTTATGTTATTTAAGGTGGTTCGCAGTTTCCCGGAAAAAGTATGGTAGAACTTACTCGCCTTAACATCAACCTCCTTAATTATGTGAATGCCTAATTAAAGGAGAAGCGTTACCATTCTAGAGCATCGGCCAAAGCTCACAGTTACCGTAGAAACGATAATAACCACCTTTTTGCCTTTTCTATTTTAACAAATTTGTCACTATTTACAGGTTAGGGTCGAGGTAATAAACCTGAACTCAAAAGTACATTTTTTCCTATAAAATGGTTATACCAAACCCAAGAGCATAAAAATACGAGCTCTTTAAGGTGAGGATTATTGTTGTCGGCTTGTAATAAGGCCATAATTTAATTTTTAAAATTGAGATTTTTCCATAAGAAATACATTCATATAAGTGTATTATTGTGTAATAAAATGTCAAATATAAATTTTTGATATTTGGAAATTTATTAAAATTTATTTATATGGATTTGAAAATTGATATTTTTGGCAGACCCAAAATTTGAGGTTATTGGTAAACGAGATAGTGTAGTACAGATATCTCCTAGCGGTGCTTCTATTTTTGTATTGGCGCAAAAATAGTGTTATAAAAAAAATCAACGCTGTATTACTTTGTGTTAATTGGGTTGCCTAAAAGCATCAAAACAAAACGAACTGGTAAAAAATACGACAAGACCTAAGCAGATGAAGAAAAATTACACTAATAGGGAAAGATCGAACAGCTACCCGTCTGTTGGGGATTATATTAAAATAAAAAGGAAGGAGAAGCAGAGAAAAATCGAAGAAAGAAGGAAGACCAATTAGATATATTTCAAAGAGCAAAAGACAATTAAATCACTGACGTAAACAAAACTAACAGCAAAATACGGAGAAAACTTAAATAAATGGAGGAAATTTGTAAATGTTGTCAAATTTAACGCAGGCTGTGAGCACTGGCTTCCGAGAAACTAAGCAAGAAATCAGAATAACAAATGAAGACGTCAAGGAAATCAAAGATAATCTGGCCGGAATAGAGAAAAGGTGAGTGAAGAGATAAAACAGGTAAAGAATATGATAGAAAGGGTGGAAGAAAAAGGCAGTAAACAAGAAAAAGAATAACAAATCTCGAAAGCTTCTAGAAAATACGAAAAGATAGGAAAATCACTAATGTAGTCATCAAAAACATACCATTGACGGGAGAGGTTGCAGGATAAAAAGTTGAACATTTTTTTAAGCAAATAGTGCAGATTCAGGTTAACGTAACGCATTTAAAATATGAAAATGCCAGGAAAGAAATTATTGTAGCTAAACTGAGAGACCGTGAACAGAACAGAAACTCAAGGGCACGAAAGTTTATAATTATAGAGAATGACATGACTGGACGTGAAAGGATCAAATATGGGAAATTGCTAAAGGTGAAATAAAGAATGGAAACAAAGTTAAAGTTGGCTTCCAGAGACTGTATAAACAAGATAAAATGGATCTGTGGGACAAGTCAGCGAATGAGCTGAAACTAGCCGGGCATCCATCGCAACCAACAAAAACTAAATGCAAAAAGGGAAGGAGTAACTGGGACGTCTCAACCAGCAGCTTCAGTGGGTAATGTTGGGTTAATTACATTGACATCGCAAAGAAACTGGACAATGAGAAATGGAACGAAAAGTAAAGCAACTGAAAAAAAGAAAAGAAAAATTGGGATACAAAATAGTTTGAATGGCTACATGGAATATCAGAACCCTCCTAAAAGAGGAGAAAAAGATCTGGAAAATAGAAGGGTCGAGAACTGGCAGCAAAAAACTCAGAATATACAGCCATGGAGAGAAGTGGTAATTGAAGCAAGAATAGACGCAATATTGTAATATGTATTAGAATGTGGGGACTAATCCACCCCAATAAACGGAGTTGTAAAGTCTCCCTAGAAACTTGCTAAATTCCGACAGGAATGTTTTGCGTGTATTATTATTATACAATTTATTAAAAACGTTGACATTTGAAACAATAAATTAATATTAGCAAAGTATATTTCAAAAATGCACATTTATAAAAAAAGTAAGAAATACTGCCGATTATAAAAAGTACACAGCCTATCATAAACTCGAAAGTAATAAAAGTTTACCATTGCGAGAGCCAACGAATAAAATAAAACAGCTTAAAAGTTTGAAAATAATAGGACAAAATAAACGATCGCTACCATCATTGAGAACAAATTTTGTACCATTAACATTTAGAAAAAGAAGATAATTTAGATAACAATTTAAACGACAATAATAACGATAGAAATGATGGAAAATTTAAATACGATAAAATAGCACATTTCAAGATAAGAGACTATCTCAACATACCAATTCGTTATGTTAGGGTAGGTCAAAATTTTGCATCTATTGTATTAATATTTTTATAGCGATTCTTTAAATGGAAGAAGAAAACTTTCAATACAATTAAGACACAAAAAGAAAATAATAATATTTCACTGTATGTAGTATTAATTATTATTATTATTAATCACATTTAAAAAATTTATTTCAAACCTACTGCTTTTTCAAAATATCATATAACTCAAAATCGCGGAACTTGAAATAATCGTTTATCTCTATACCAATATCTCTAACCAATTTTGCGCTGCAAATGACGTTTTGAAGCAATGCTTTAATGGCACATTTAACAATTCTAAAAATATCGTTCTAAAATATTAGATAAAACTTTTATTTGAAAATTTATCTTAGAAAAGTGTCCTTTATCACCACCTCAAAGGTTTTTCACCGTCAAGGGAACACCCTGTATGTATGTTCTAAAAACCGTGTTATACGAGTGTTACCTGTATTTTATGTAATATATCGCTTCCATTTGTACATTACATGCAAATTAAATCTAATCTGCATTAAATTTTTTTTATTGAATCCTTATACCATATAAATCGGAAATTAACAATATGCACGTAATTTCCTATTAAAATATTTAGAAATGCGTATTATATGAGATAAAAATCCCAAGACTTGTATATATTGCTATTGTAGTATTTCCACGCTAAGGATATATACAGTGGAAGACTTAATATTCTATAAGATGGTTCGCTGTTTCTCGGAGAACGTGTAGCAGAACTAACTCGCCATTACAACCTTACAAATAATGTAGAGCTTTGTGCCGAAGCTCATAGATACCGTAGAAACGACTTTAACCATCTTTTTGCTTCTTTTATTTTAACAACTTCACCACTGTGTTACAATAATTTCGCATCCAGACCGTGTCTCTTGTCCCGGTTTTCCTCTAGTGTCTCATATCACAACTGACATTACATTTATGTAGACTTTGCACTTTTTTTAATATCGATTTGTAGTAATTAAATCAAATTAAAATAAATTTATTTGCAAAGTTATAATACAATTTATTTACTTAAAATAAATAATAATTTGTAGTTATAGTTTATGAAGACGAACTTCTCTACAACATTTAGTATGATCGTCAGTACGATAAGTTATTTATAATTATTGTTAACGAAAAGTGAAGTTACAGGTAAAATGCCGCTCCAAGCGAGTAATTGCATAGATTCCCATTACGCAAAATCTTGGGAGCGATGAGAAAAATGAAAAAATTATTCATACATAAGTATTTCATACTAGGAAATTTGAATTTAGAAATGTAATAAAACTATAAATAAATTTTTAGAAACTTTTGAAAATGCAAAGAAATGCCAAACATAGTCGACTTTAATTATAGAAATTATATATATTATTAACCTTTGAATCAAAAGACTTTAATTATATTATAAATTGAAAAAGAAAATATAGTTGAGGTGATACGCCAGGGTAAGTTCCCATCAACTATTTTTTTCCTTTTCAATTTATAATTAAGATCGAATATGTTTGTAAGTTTTTTTTTTAATTTTATTTATATTTTTTTTTCTAAATTTAAATTTGGCGCTGCTAGTAATCATCTAGTCAGAAGTGAAACTATTTTTTTTTAATGAGATATCTTATACCTAGTACTTGAAACTTTCATACACACGCACAATGCCTACGTGACGTTTTTTGGCTTGGGTCGCTTCAAGTTTCCGAATCGGTTGCAAAAAGTGGTAAGTAGATTTTGAATTTTTTTTCAGAAGAGATCAATTCCACGTTTATCGTAGACAAGATAAAAACCGCGGTCATTTAGTGGGATATTTGAAGAAATTATAATTTTTGTTTGCTATTGTTTTCATCCGATGATGTCGTTGAATGCGGCTATGTTGTTTGAATGTTTTGCTGGTAATGTGTTACGAAAGATTGTTGGATTACACTGGCCCATCACCTCAATAGCTCATCTAAAGGGTCCACAGGTACTTTATAATTAATTTAACTTAATAATAAACTTTATAATAATTCTGCAAAATATTGAAATGTGATTTGCATATTTATTTAAATTTTCAAAGATAAAAGCTTTTATTAAATTATAAGATTTCTAAACTAAAATTATGATCGATACAGACAGATGTATTAATAAATAAATGTCAGGCGGAAAGGCAGCAACGTACTAAATCACATTGAATTAATACTCTTCTACTATATTGTCACCTTAATCATCTTTTTCTCTTTAAATTATTTTTATTTCAAGAAATCTTCTATCTTGTGATAAAAGTAAGGGTATTTATAATTCAAAGATTTATTTTGTATTATTTTATTTCAGTAATGGTTTTCACGAGAAAATTATAAATAAAATAATAAAAAATAAATCTTTGAATTATAAACACCCTTACTTTTATCACAAGACAGAAGATAAAGATAAGATATACAAAAAAGTGGATTTTCAACAACACGAATGAGAAACATTTTTAAAGGTTCTAATATTACACTCGCCGAAAAGACGAGTGGTAAACTTATTCAAATATTAAACAACAACAGAAGAACTGTAGATTCCTTGTCATGTAGTGGTGTATACCAAATATTTTGTAGTGACTGCCCAAAAACATACATAGGAGAAACCGGCAGAGAAATTAATACTAGAATCAATGAACACCTCAGCAAAAATTCAAAAAAGGTATTTTGGTGTACATCTGCAACAAGAGAATCATCATGCAAATAGGGAAAACACTAGGGTACTCCACAAGAAAGATAAAAGTTTTAAACTTACATTATTGGAGGCCTTTGAAATACAAAAATTGCAAATGCAGGATAGGGAACACAATCTTCTGAACGACCAGTTGATGTTGGGATTTACGCCTTTGTATAATTCTCTGTTATAGAAATTTTTGTGACCGCATAAATATCGAATATGTGTTTTATAAATGAGATAAATCTAAAATGTGGCCTCAATGTTGTTATATTTTTCAAGTTATTTTGTTCTGAATTTCCGGTTAGTTGTAATAACTAACTAATTTTTATCTATCATTTCGATCATATTAGTATGATAATCATGTGTGATTAATAAGTTTGCGTGTTTATGTTTTTAACTGTATCTTAAATATTTGACGCGTAAGTTATTTTTAAGATTATCTGTATCTTGTTGTCAAATTCTTTATATATTTTTTAATTATAGATTGTCCTGAAGACAGCATAAAGCCGAAACCGGTTGACAAATTAGTATTTGTAGTTTTTTGTAAGAATATACCTTTAATCCAAACCCTTAACATTATTAGTCATTGGACTATTATTATCTGTACGTCTTATCGTCCTTTACCTAAGGATCTTTTAAAAAAATGCTAAAACTTAGTTTACACCCAAAATTTTGACACATTTTTGACATAATTTTACATGGAAACCAAGCTTCTCTTTTGTGAAAGGATTCTTTCTAAGAGATTAGTTACAGAATACCGGGTTTAATGTCTTTAGTAAGACAAAGTTATTGAAAATATCAATATTTTAGACAAAATGTGCCAAATTGATTTGATTATCGATTTTCTATTTTTAAGTAGTGTTGTATTACTTGTATAATAATGTAACGAGTTTATTTTTGCTGTTTGCTTTCTTCCATTTTAAGTACATGCCCAAATTGTAGACTATGTTTTTCGTTCTTTGTATTACACTTTCGTTTGCTTCCAAATCGCTACAATTTAGATAGTCAGGAACTTTTCTGCAGGTAATCCATTTCATCTCCTGTAAGCCTTTTCCAAATTTTTGTATTTTGCTTCAATCTTGTAACAGAGAACAGATAATCTTTTGCTTTTATTTTATAGATTCTTTCTTGCGGTTTTTTCTAAAATACTTATTTCTCCAGATGTTATTCTATTGTTTGACTTTCCTTCAATATTTCTATCCCCAGCAAAAGCAATAGGCAGTAACAACACACATGCGAGGTAGTTAAAATGTGACTCTGATGTGCAACTCGATTGGTGAAGAACGCGATTGACTGCACATAATTTGAAGTATGCTAAAAAAACTTAACCAAGAAGAGAGTAGATAAAAAATTTCAGTTTTGATGTTTGTAGACTTTGCATGGTGTTCGTTTTAATAAGATTATAAAAAAGCAAGCTTTGTGTTTTATAAATTATTAACATATTTGACGACTTTGCAATTTAAATTTTTATGGAAATTTATAGATTTATTAATAAAAATGTTTTAGAAAATCGTGCCGAGTTGGGAATAGCGACGTTCGCCTTAGATATAGAAGAATCACCAGTTAAAATTTCACTTTGTTAGAGCTTTGATGGGACGGACAAACATACAAACTTTGTGTTTAATATATTAAGATTACCGGTATATTTACACGCAAAATGTTGCCATGTGTCGTCAAAATTTTTATTTTCAATACAGGGAGTGAATCTTTATTTCTTAAATTTCAAAAAGAGGAGGGTGAGTATAATTTGTTCAAAATTTAAATGTTTGTTAATCTTAGTATAACAATTTATTACCAATTTGATTAATTTATGCTATACAATTTATTTAAAATTTTACTCAGTTTAATGAATCATAATTTTTTAGGCAACCTACGATGACGGCCCATTGTAAAATTGTTGGTGCTATTATACAATTACAACGCATTCAATTTTTTCCCAAAAACGACCACAATGAGACTATTTTACTTTAAAATGTGCCAACTAATCGGGAAGTCAAGTTACCGAGAGTTCTGCAAACGATGTTTTTACCACTTAATTGCCGACAAAAATATTTCACATTAACGGCTAAACAATATCATGGATAGTTTAAACTGCTTTCCGAGAGATTTGAAGAATGGCCAAAGATGAAGACAGCAATTTTCTTTTTGATTGCATACTTTTTCCCAATAAACTTAGAGTAAGACAAAATACTTAATTACAATTATTTGGTTCTTTAGTTCTGATGAACTTTGAGTAATCGAAAGAGCTCGAAATTAACTCATTCTAGTTTTTCTTTTTTTTACTAACCCAAAACCTATGAACTCTATTTCTATGCTATATTTTTTGTGCCTTTTGCAAACCAAAAAAGTAGGTTAAGCTCATAACCAAATAACCAACGCTAAAAGACTCTTTAAAGGTGTTTTTGATTCTTCAACAGTCACTAAAATAAGAAGAAAAAGAAACAAATTTGAATCGGTCTTTTTGCATGTATTAGATTATTTAGTCTATGTTGTAACACTAAAAATTTTTAATACAACTCAGCAGTAAATATATTTTGTAATGAACTGCTCGTTTATATAAATGATAATTGTTTTTAAAGATAAAAATTGTTGAATGCAAATTTTAGATTAAATTGAAATGAATAATTGTAGATAAAACTGTTACCTCGCATGTACTTACTTGTCTAGCTGTGCGGAATCTTGATTAAACTTTATTTGTTATTTGAATTGAATTGTTTGAAAATTTAAATAAATGCTACAAATCTTGACCTTTCGTAATAAAACTTTATATTGAAAAGATGCTACGTGATTACAGATGGCAGCGACGTACCAATTACAAAGAAATCTTTCTTGTTGACGCATCTTCATTAAGCTAAACGTGTGTTGATGGTGTAAATTATTTGTGGTTAAAACTAAGTAATCAAGTGATCATATGAATTAAATTTACTTAAAATTAATTATATCTAATATGGTGCAAAATTTATTGTTCAAATTTAAATTTTATGGTTAACTAACCCGTGCAGTGAACAGCTGTGTTATGTAGGTCATCAACTCCTTTTCGATTCAGCAGTTCCAAACATAACCTCGTTCAACTTTTCCATTAACATTTACGACAGGTACTACGAAAAATTTTATTTGTTTACTTTTCTCCAATGCACTTTCTTGAATTCACTTTAAATTATTTTAATTATCCATATCGTCACTTTAAATTGTACAATGCATGTCGAAAAATTATTTTTATTGGTTAACTTTCATGTTTTATTTTCTCAGGAGCCAAAATTTGTACGTGTTCACTAGACGAGTGAAACGGCTCTACTAAACGCATTTTTCGCATCGAGAGGCACATAAAATCGGAAAATTCAACTGTTTTTATGGTTTTCCAAAATGCTCGTACGTGATTGGTTTAGAAAACTCATCCCACGGATGTCCATGAAACTTACACGAAAATTAAAGACTTCAGAGCCGTTTCCACAAAATTGTTAGAAAATTCTAACTGCAGCGGTTCGCTCCATAATCGAACGTCAAAGTATGGATTCTTTCGTTGCACCCCATGTTAATTTTCACACACTTTGTCTATCCTAACCACTTGCATAACACTTAGCTTTTAATTCCTCTTCCTTCAACACTAATTTTACTCAAATCCTTAGCCTATTAACAACTTAATCACTAAATCTAAAATTTTGACATATTTGTAGGTTAAAATTTCACATTTTACAATGGTGAAGATTCAATTTTCCATCTACCACCCTCACTTGGATAGCAAATCGTTCTACAAATTATTACGCATCTTTTGGTATGCCTCATGATCCAATTACAATTTGTTACATTACTGAAATCTATCTTTTTTAGGTTTCCCGAAGGATGAAATTTTCTTTTGCTCATATTGGCATTATTTTAATCTTTTAGAAATTTGGATTATGTGCAAAGGTGACAAGAAATGTGCACGCTAATATTGAATATGCAAAATTTTTCCAACTTTTATATGTGACACCCGTAGCAGTGAATTCAACTTCTTGAATGCTAACTGCTTCCGACAGCTTATAAAATGACGTTTTGTACTTTAAATGGCTCTAATGGTATTCCATGAACCCTTTACAACTGCTACATGACAAATATTATCAAACCGTTACATAAAGTTTCCATCCGAAGATACAATTTTATCTACCGAGGTTACTGAATTTTACCCGAAGATGCAATTTTCTCTATTAAGGTTATTTATTCTAGTTTTTAAGTTGCTAACATGACAATTTATACTAAAAATTTCCTTCTAGGTGATTATGGACCAACCAAGACATTTTGAAAACAACATGTTTCCAAATGATACCATAATTCACAGAAGCACCAAATCAAAACAGTAATTTTTTTGATGGAACATTTAAATAGTAGAATATTTGTAAAAAATAAATTCATGGTACGGCGGTAAACTTTCTAACTTTTGTACGGTATAAATTTTACCAATGCAAAAAAAAGTATTACTATTTTCCGAAGTGTCAAACATGTGATTTCTCTTAAATGGCCGACGACAGGCACATTTGCCATATGTATGAATTATGTATGTGCCACTTCCGTTTAGAAACGGAATTTTTTAGAAGACTTTTAAACTTCTTAGAAGAACATCTTCCTTTATTGCTAGATAATATTCCACTGCCATCAAGACAAGGAATGTGGTTTCAGCATGATGGTGCAATGGGCATTTTGGACACCTATTACAAAATTTTTAAACAATGCGTATCCAAAAATGTATAGGAAGAGGAGGATTTATCAATTGGCCGACACGATCACCCGATTTAACACATCTCGATTATTTTTTATGGGCTGCCCTTAAAGCTATAATTTACAGCGATAGAAGAAAGCCTGAAACCAGAGAGAAATTAATGGAAAGAACGCAGATCGGTCTGGTAAAACTTAACGAAAGAAGTGCTGTTATAAGTAATACCGTACAACACCTTTTGAAAGAGCACGCCGGTGTGTTGAAAATGAGGGTGGCCATTTTGAAAATTTATTAAAATAAATTTTGTGAATTTATTTTTTTTACCTACACCTTGATCATTATTTTCAGAATTTCTGTGAAAACGGTTAGTTTTTCAAAAAAATTCATATTATCAAAGTTGTAGCCCGTGAAATTTCCTATCCGGTTTTGGCCCTAGCTTTTTTGTAAGACGTTTGGTTCAAGATATACGGGGATCGCAAGAAAAGTAAAGAAACTGGATTTTTTTAACATTGTTTCCCTTAATTTAATTTATAATTCGAAATCATAAGGAAGTGATTTTTAAAAAAGTATTAATCCATTAAGCCTAAAAAATCAATAATATCGGAGCTATGGCCGTTTGAAATCAGAAATTCAAAAAATTGCTTTAAAGGAAGGTTCACCTCCAAGAGTTTGGACTTGGACAAAAATTTTATTTGAAAATTTGTTTCAAAAAAGTGTCCTTTATCACCACCTCAAAGGCTCTCCATGGGCACACCCTGTATAATATACACCACAATGGAAAATACATACAAGATCATTGTGTCAAGTTTGCAAAAGTTTTGTAATTTTGCTTTTTTAGCGTAGTTATAAAAAATAAACAATTTTTGCATTTTTGGGCAGATTCCCGACCTCGAAAAGAGTCGCAAATTGAGATTGTATGTATATTGACTAGCTTTTTTAATAATCTACCAAAATATAAATAGCTTTCTAATTATTATAGAACTTTTCACTTTTTATTCCTAGAATTTATTAAAATAAAATAGGCAAAAAGGTGGTTAAAGTCGTTTCTATGGTAACTGTGAGCCGAGGGCTCTGTTTATCCACGCTATGTGTAGTATAGTAGCTCAGTAGTAGTAGTTGTGTAAGTTATATAGTGTTTTTAGTTCTCATAGCATAGAGGTTGATGTGATGGCGAGTAAAGTTCTGCCACACTTTTTCCTAGAAACCGCAAACCACCGTAAATAAAATAAGCTCACCTACTGTATACATATATCCTTAGCGTTGAAATACCTTATTAGCAACATATAGAACTATTGGTAATTTTATCTCGTGTTAAAGGCATTTCTAAACATTTTAATAGGAAATTACTTAAATATTATTAATTTTCAATTTATATAGTAGAAGGATTCGATAAAAATGTGTATGTTAATTCAGTTCGTCACATGCAAAACAACGCGTGCAAACGGAATTCGTCATATATTATGACGTGTAAAGTATAATTGATAATCTAGGAGAAATAATTAATTAATAAATAAATTTATTTTAACAATTCATTTTGAATCATCGGATGAATCATCATCATTAAAGGATCATCGACTTTTTATCTTTTAAAATTGTAATTCTATTGGCTCATTTGTATTTTTGTTGTGTGTATCTAAAAGTGGAAAACAGTATATTAGTATTTTATATCACCAATGTTTTGCACAACATTAAATGTATAAAAAAATTAAATTAATACCAAAATTGAATCAAAATAATTTTATGAATTAAAATGGGTAGTAAGTTAAATTGGTATTTTTAATGTTAAACAAAATTATCTGATACAAAATTAGTCTTATAAATATTGTAAAATGTGTAATGTGATTTTTTGAATTGTAGCCCACCCCAATTTTCGTTCCGTTATTTTATAAATTTTATAAAATCTAAATTAATTTCGCATTTAGTTAGGTTGATGTCAAGTTTTATTCCGTGGAAAGAAGTTTTGAATTTATAATTTCATTTATCGCCAGACAACCTTAAACAAGTCGAAACGTGTTGCAAGCAGCTGCAACTTACAGCTGCTAGTAAGCGGCTTTCCGATTGGTCCAAGCGCGTTCATGCCATCCCTTCTTTCGAAAAGCATAACATTCACTCTTCAACTTTCAGCGAGTGAACATCGTAAAGTTAGAGGCAAAAATGTGTTGTTAGTTTTGTAGACCGGTGACGTCAAGCTATTAATGAGATACGAGTGCCACCAAATTTTAAGTGCCGTTTTTACCGTGCGTAGTATGTTAATACGCCTATTTACCCGTGTTTGGGGAGAATTATCATTATTGGTGCACCAAATCGTTCTTTGTCGTTTCCGTGTTTGGAAACAACCCGCTGAGGGGAAATATTACGTCATCACCGTGTCCAGCAACATTACAAAATCACCTTGCGTCTCTACAAATTTTCAACAAGTCAATGACCCCGTTTACAACCGTCACATCTGATTGTCAATACCGCCGTCAGGATAAAGCGAATTCGACCGTAACAGCTGGATCGCAATAATTAAGGTTAGTATGTACTTTCGATTAATCAGTGCATTTTCGCTGTGATAAATTTTAACAGTGCTACGTCATCATTTTGTTTAGTCAATTTTGACACATCTTTCGCCATTTAATTGTAAAGTGACCACGAACGCCATCTGCGGTCGTCGGCCGAAAGCATTAGCTTTTGTTTTGATTTGTGATCATATGTTAACCCGTCAAACTTTTAAGTAACTTTAAATTTTCAAGAACATTTACGTTTGTTTGTTTAGTAATCATCGGTTTACTACCAATACCGTTAATAAGTTTTATTTGTAATAAATGCTAGTTTTACTTATAATAAATTTTAATATTCAGGCGAGTGCACTCCACATTATTTTGAATTTCATGTATTTGAATGTTACAACCTATGGTTGTTGTGTTTTTATATTACCTGTATTATATTGTTGTTTACCGAACCTGTGTTTGTTTGCTTTTGTATTCTTTTGCAGATCCTAGTTGTGAAGCTGTGCGAGCGAATTACGCTTTATCAACGGTAAGGTACAGGTGGATAATTTTCAGCATCTCGTTTTAAAGGTGTATCGGTCTAGTGTACGATACATTATTATTACTTCTTATCACACTAGTGGCGCCCTTGTTTTTTTCCCTATCGAGACTATCGCGATTTCGACGTCCCCGTTATTTTTTTTTGAGCGCACACAACCCCAAAATTTATACTTTCTCGTTAACTCACACCCACGACGAGTTAGTCGGCACCTTTCGGCCTTTGTTACACCTGTGTGCGCCGAAGACGAATTTTGCCCGTAACAAATTGGCCCCAACGTGTGGCTTTGCTTTACCGCTGTTTTAATAACAAATTTTACGCCCGCGACGCGTGTTTTATTTTTTAATTACGTGTTTTGCACTTTTCAAAAAATTTTTAAACGTTTCAAATTTTGTAACTTATTTAACGTCATATAATATTATAGTTGAAGCTTACGATAAAGAACTGTTTGGTAGCACATGTTATTGTCGTCACAAATTACGTCATCGTGATAAATTTTAAGATTTGTTTGCACTCAATTACGTCACCATTTTTATTATCTACAATGGGTTTTAAATTTATAGTAGAGCGCTTAGTTCGAGTTGAGTTAGAATATGAACTGCAAAACGCGGAGTCAATGCCGACGGTTTGGTTAAGGACCTTCGAACCACCTTACGAAAAATTTTAAAGAACGAATCTGAAGGTAATTTGGACCAGAGTTTCGTGTACCCTTTTTCATTTCGAGAAGATTGCGATGCAATCGAACTCGGCAAAAATTCATTGGAAAAATTATTAGTCGCATTTGAAACTTCACCAGCAAAAGAAACAAGTCTTACAATAGAAACCAAATTTTTACATTACTTATCGAGATTAGATGCATGTGTACCGGAAGTGACGTCAGACGAGCTGATAAAGCACCAGTTGAATGTTGACCTTAGCATTTTAATGTCGCGTTATCAAATATTAGTAAATAAATCAGAATCATTTAAATTTTTATCGACTAGCGAGTCAGAACCCGTTTCGATTACCGAAAATAATATTGTCCCAAGTTGTTCAATTTCTCCCGAACCAGTTAGAAAAATTATTGTTAAGTCAACCCCTGTCGTGAAATGGTCTCTTAAATTTTCTGCAGAACCAAGGTCGATGTCCTTGTCGGCATTTTTAGAACGAGTAGAAGAACTAGTAATTGCTCGAAATGTTTCGTACGTTCAATTATTGGATGAAGCTATCGATTTATTTTCCGGTAAAGCTCTAATTTGGTTTAGAGCTAATAAACATAAAGCCCATACCTGGCAAAATTTAGTTTCACTTTTGAATAAAGAGTTTAGACCAATCGATTACGATGATAGATTATTAGATGAAATTAAACGTCGAACTCAAGGTTCAGATGAAAATATGAGTATTTATATTTCCGTTATGTCTACAATGTTTTCTCGTTTATTAGAACCGCTTACCGAACCGAAAAAATTACGTATTGTTTTAAAGAATCTTACACCATTTTATCAGAGTCAATTAGGGTTAACGATAATTAGTACATTTGATGAATTATTAGAATATGGTCGTACCATTGAGGAACGACGATTTGCTATCGACAGTTACGTCCCGCCATCCCGAAAGAAAAATGATCTTGAAACCGATCTCGCTTATTTAAATATTAATCCCAACGTAAATATTAATCAAAATTTAAGTAGTAATAATAATAATAGTCAGAATAATAATAATTTAAGTAATAATAGTAATCTTTATCGTAATAATAATAATCATTTAAATAATAATAATAATAATGGAAGTAATAATAATAATAGTAATCCGAATAATAATATTAATAATCGTCGTACCCCTATCGCTAGTGTTTCGTCCCGCGGACGTGATCATAATAGTTCATGTCGAGGCTTAAGCCGAGGCCGAGGTTTTAACCGAGGCAGTGATCGTCGAAGTTTAGGTCAAGTTAGAACAGCTACCGTTTACGCTTGTTGGAATTGTAATGATCCCAATCATTTTGCGAATGTTTGCCCGCACCCACAAAGGCAAAAATATTGTTACCGCTGTGGTAAACCAGATGTTACTACCATTACGTGTCCCGCTTGTAATAGCAATCAACA
Source organism: Lycocerus yunnanus (assembly GCA_036346125.1). Classification (NCBI taxonomy): domain Eukaryota; kingdom Metazoa; phylum Arthropoda; class Insecta; order Coleoptera; family Cantharidae; genus Lycocerus; species Lycocerus yunnanus. Next base: position 560,970 of record JARFIX010000097.1, read on the forward strand.
CCATGCTTCGGAAAACCCCGAAGGACGACATTAAGTAGTCGTAAAATGCCGTCCCGTACCTTTGTAAACTCGACTTACATTACAAAGTTAATTGATGAAAGAAAATCCCGTTTTGAAAAAAATAAAGTTATTTTAGATTTTGTTATAGAAAATGCTTCCGAGGATAAACGTCCTCATGTTACCGTTAATATTTTAGGTTGTCGTATGTTAGCATTACTAGATTCAGGTGCTAGTCATACAATTTTAGGCCAAGAAGGTTGGAATATGCTACAATCTATCGGCATTAAATTACGTGTTAAAGGAAATTCTCGACCCACTTGCACTGTCGCAAATGGAGTATCTATTGTCAGTTTAGGCACTTGTACCGTCCCCATTAGGTTGAAGGATCGCGTAGTTAGTTTAAAAATTATCGTAGTACCGGATATTAAACAATGTCTTATTCTTGGAGTTGATTTTTGGCAAGCTATCGGCTTCGTTCCAGATTTACGTCACGATCAATGGCACTTTGCTAACGCAAATATTTCAGTTTTAAGTACGGACAAAGTCACCCCATTAGAATCAACTTTTAACCTTACCGTTTGTCAACGCAAAATTTTAGAAAATGTTATAGAAAGTCATTTTAAAATTAATAACCCTGAATTAGGTCGTACCGATTTGATCCAACACGTGATTAAAACTACCTCCCCTCCTATTAAACAAAGATATTACCCGTAAATCCTAAAGTTCAAGAACATATCGATACTGAGTTAGATAAAATGTTAAAGTTAGGTGTCATAGAACCTAGTAAGAGTGCTTGGAGCAATCCAATCCTCCTAGTTAGAAAAAAAGATCAATCTTATCGTTTTTGTGTAGATTTTCGAAAACTTAATCAAGTCTCGGAAAAAGATGCTTACCCTATACCGTATGTTACCGCTATCTTAGATCGTCTTCGTGACGCGCGTTTTATTACGTCTTTGGATATTAAGTCTGCATATTGGCAGATCACTTTGGATGAAAATTCTAAACAGTATACCGCGTTTACTATTCCCGGAAGAGGTTTATACCAATTCGTTCGAATGCCTTTGGCTTACATAACGCACCAGCGACTTGGCAACGTTTGGTTGATCAAATTTTAGGTCCTAAGTTAGAGCCCTTTGTGTTCGTCTATTTAGATGATATTATTATCTGCGCGCCAAACTTTGAAAAACATATGGAAATTTTAGAAGAAGTCTTACGACGCTTACGTGAAGCAGGTTTAGCGCTGAGTAGAGATAAATGTCATTTTTGTCAGTCAGAACTCAAATATTTAGGTTACGTCATTAATTCTCAAGGTCTGCTTGCAGATCCAGAAAAGTTTCGGCTATCATTAAAATGCCTGTTCCGCGAAATACTAAAGAAATTAGACAAATTATAGGTATGGCTTCTTGGTATCGAAGATTTATCCCCCAGTTCTCGTCAATTACCGCGCCTCTTACGGCTCTTTTAAAGAAAAATTGTAAATTTATTTGGGATGAGATGTGAAGTCGCTTTTTCGACTATTAAAGATCATTTGATTTCCGCCCCAATACTTTCGTGTCCCGATTTTAACGTCCCGTTTACTATTCAAACAGATGCCTCAGGTTTTGGCATAGGCGCTGTTTTGACTCAAACCATTAACGATGAAGAACGTGTGATCTGTTACATCAGTAGATCCCTAACGCGTATCGAACGTAATTATTCCGTTACAGAAAGAGAATGTTTAGCTGTTCTTTGGGCAGTTGAAAAAATTTAAAACCTTACGTTGAAGCTTCTCATTTTACCGTTATTACCGACCACCATTCCCTTGTTTGGTTAAATAATTTAGAAAAACCTTCAGGCAGACTTGCCCGATGGATGGTTCGTTTACAACCTTACGATTTCGACATTATTCATAGAAAAGGTAAAGATCATTTAGTCCCTGACGCCTTGTCTCGCTCAGTTCCTGAGATAGAGACTATTTCAATAAACCCTGTCAAAATTAATCCCGCCCCTGAAACTTCCGAAAATATTCAAAATTTAAGTCAAAATCCTATAAAGTTACGTATCGATCGATGGTTTAATCGAATGATGACCAGAGTTGAGAAAAATCCTATTAAATTTCGTGAATGGAGAATTCAAAATAATAAACTTTTTAAACGCGTTAGATTACAATATCCCGATCTCGATGGTAAAGATTACGACTGGAGAGAAGTTATACCGAAATATCGTAGAAAAGAAATTTTAGAAGAAGGTCATGATAAACCGACCTCAGGTCATTTAGGAATTTATAAAACTTACGAGCGCATCGCGCAACGTTATTTTTGGCCTAGAATGAAAGTTGATATCGCGTATTACGTCAATAGATGTTCAGTATGTGTCGAACACAAACCCGAACAGAAGAAACCCGCAGGTTTTATGTCACGTCACCCAGAAGTTAAGAAGCCTTGGCAAATGATATCCGTTGATATTGTTGGTCCGCTTCCCAGATCAAATAGAGATTTTTGCATATATTTTATCGGTTGTAGATTGCTTCACAAAATTCGCTTTGTTTTTCCCGATGAGGTCTGCTACTGCAGCCCAGGTAATTCAGAAATTAGAAGAAAATGTATTGTTGTTATTTGGAGCCCCGCAATACTTAATTACCGATAACGGTGTTCAATTTCGTAGTAAGGAATTTAGAAATTTAGCTTCCTCTTATAAAACTCAAATACTTTATTGCGCGTATTATCACGCACAAGCTAATCCCGTTGAACGTGTGAACCGCGTTTTGAAAACCATGTTAGCGTCTTATGTTAGAGAAAATCATAAACATTGGGATCGTTATCTCCCTAAAGTTGCGTGTGCCGTTAGAACTGCCGTTCATGAAGTTACCGGTATGACTCCATATTTCGCGAATTTCGGTAGAGAAATGATATTAGAAGGAAATCAATATTCCGGTACCGTTAATAAAGATACATTAGAAGATATTACGTTTGCCGACCGTAGCGAGCTGATTCGTCGCGCTCCAGCTCTTTCGCACATTTATGATGATATCGTTAAGAGATTAAGAATTGCTTATGACAAGTCAAAAATTCAGTACGACTTACGTAGACGTCCTGCTACTTTCGAAGTAGGTGATACAGTTTTTAGACGAAATTATGTTTTATCGGATGCCGCGAAACATTTTAATGCCAAGTTGGCACCAAAATTTGTCGGTCCATTTTTAATTAATAGAAAAATCTCAAGTACAACTTTTGAGTTATCTAACGCTTCCGGTATCGTTAAAGGTGTTTGGCACGCCAAAGACTTGAAGTCTTGTCCCGAGTAAGACGGTAAACTGCGATCACTTTCGTTTCATGTTCTTTTTTTAAAATTTTTATTTTCATTTTTTTGAGTCATTTACGTTTTCAAATTTTTTTTATCGAATATCGTGTGTCTGGTCCCGAGTAAGACCCTAAACTACGTTCACTTGCGCTTAACGTTTCTTTTTTAAATTTTATTTTAGTCATTTTTTTATCGGTTTATTATTTTTAAATTTTTTATCGAATCTCGTGTGTCTGGTCCCGAGTAAGACCCTAAACTGCGAGCACTTTCGTTAACTTTCGTTAACTTTCGTTAATTTTCGTTTAACGTTTCATTTTTTTTTTAAATTTCATTTTATTCATTTTTAGTATCGGTATCGTTGTGTTGTTGTTGTCTCGGTTAGACTTGTCAATAGAGTTGCGTGTATTTTATCTGTATCTTAAGTATGTTAGTATCGTTAAGTATCGAGTGTTAAGTATCGTGTTGATGAATCGAGAGAGATTCACAATTCAGTTTCGTTAATCAGTTATTTTAAGTCTTAGTTATAACGTTTGCGTTTTGAGTTTATCTCAAACCATAGTTCTACCTCGAGTTATGCAGAGGAGACAGTCAACAAATTTTCAGAATTAGCCATTTGAGACTTTGCGACCTTTTGGGTCATTCTTTTATTAGCTTGCATTTGGTATTGTGGGATACCTTTTGGACAACAATCAGCGTTTGTTGTACAGAACCTCTCTATCGTGATGTAGGTCCGATATCGGATGAAACCCTTTTGTTTATTAGCCTAGTGGCGAACTTTTGTCAATTCTGTTATTTTAGATTTTAGCTTATTTTAGTAAGCATTACGTTGTTTAGTTCGGTTGCGACAGTAGTATAATGTTCGGTAGCATTTATTTAACCCCTTTCCGTGTCTCTTCATGGTTGCGTACGTCCTGCCATTTGAAATGAAGTAACCAACTTCCTCGGTTTACTTTTCAGTTTGGTTGTTTGTACCTCAAAATAACCATCCGTCTCTCTTACGTTTCTTGTCTTTAAATTTCTCTTCCTTCCTCCTCTATCGTCCTTTAGTCACGACGATAAATTTGGCTACTAGCTGTCGAGTTATCCAATTTCGTTGGTAACTCATTACTTACGAGAAACTCTCTCTCATACTTATCTTCTCTATCTGTTTTCCTTTCTTCTTCGTTAGTCTTCTATTTCGCCTTCCCGTTGGCTCGTTGTGCGGTAGGTTTATAGCCAATATTGGTTAGGAATAGGGACCGCCTAATTGATAATCGTACAACGCCCCATTTAGCTTGATGTTTGTGTGTAGTTCTGAAGTGAGTTCGTTAAGTTTAACACTCCTTCATTGAGATTTGATGCAATTGGTTTGCAAACTTGGTTTTGAGGGTGTCCCGGAGTAGGATGAGCTTCTCTCACTTATTCTGTTGGTTAGGTGATGAGCTTCACTCGTTTAGCCTAGCATATACCGTAGACTTGCATTGTCTTTGTTTGAGCTTGACTGAGCTACATCATGTTAGTCCCAGGACTTAAAAGCCTTTTATACTTCGGTATGTATGTCGTGTGGAGTAGTAGTGTGCAGTAATTATCGCGTCTCGTTAAGAAAATTTAGTCATTTTAAAAGTTTTTTATTAAGTCAATTTTTCTCGTTCATAGTCACTCAGATTTTCTTGTTAGCCCAAGAGTAATTTGGGAATCACTCTTCAAGTAGAGGGGTGTAATGTGATTTTTTGAATTGTAGCCCACCCCAATTTTCGTTCCGTTATTTTATAAATTTTATCCGGAGTAGGATGAGCTTTCTCACTTATTCTGTTGGTTAGGTGATGAGCTTCACTCGTTTAGCCTAGCATATACCGTAGACTTGCATTGTCTTTGTTTGAGCTTGACTGAGCTACATCATGTTAGTCCCAGGACTTAAAAGCCTTTTATACTTCGGTATGTATGTCGTGTGAGTAGTAGTGTGCAGTAATTATCGCGTCTCGTTAAGAAAATTTAGTCATTTTAAAATTTTTTTTTTTAAGTCAATTTTTTTCTCGTTCATAGTCACTCAGATTTTCTTGTTAGCCCAAGAGTAATTTGGGAAATCACTCTTCAAGTAGAGGGGGTGTAATGTGATTTTTTGAATTATAGCCCACCCCAATTTTCGTTCCGTTATTTTATAAATTTTATAAAATCTAAATTAATTTCGCATTTAGTTAGGTTGATGTCAAGTTTTATTCCGTAGAAGAAGTTTTGAATTTATAATTTCATTTATCGCCAGACAAGGTTAAACAAGTCGAAACGTGTTTGCAAAGCCGCAACTGACAGCTTATCAGCGGCTTTCCGATTGGTCCAAGCGCGTTCATGCCATCCCTTCTTTCGAAAAGCATAACATTCGCTCTTCGATCATCAGCGAGTGAACCTCGTAAAGTTAGAGGCAAAATGTATTGTTAGTTTTGTAGACCGGTGACGTCAAGTTATTAATGAGATACGAGTGCCACCAAATTTTAAGTGCCGTTTTACCGTGCGTAGTATGTTAATACGCCTATTTACCCGTGTTTGGGAGAATTATCATTATTGGTGCACCAAATCGTTCTTTGTCGTTCCGTGTTTGGAAACAGCCCGCTGAGGGAAAAGTTACGTCATCACCGTGTCCAGCAACATTACAAAATCACCTTGCGTCTCTACAAATTTCAACAAGTCAATGACCCCGTTTACAACCGTCACACCTGATTGTCAATACCGCCGTCAGGATAAAGCAAATTCGACCGTAACAGCTGGATCGCAATAATTAAGGTTAGTATGTACTTTCGATTAATCAGTGCATTTTCGCTGTGATAAATTTTAAAGTGCTACGTCATCATTTTGTTTAGTCAAGTTTTGACACATCTTTCGCCATTTAACTGTAAAAGTGACCACGAACGCCATCTGCGGTCGTCGGCCGAAAGCATTAGCTTTTGTTTTGATTTGTGAATCATATGTTAACTGTCAAACTTTTAAGTAACTTTAAATTTTCAAGAACATTTACGTTTGTTTGTTTAGTAATCATCGGTTTACTACCAATACCGTTAATAAGTTTTATTTGTAATAAATGCTAGTTTTACTTATAATAAATTTTAATATTCAGGCGAGTGCACTCCAACATTATTTTGAACCCATGTATTGTGAATGTTACAACCTATGGTTGTTGTGTTTTTATATTACCTGTATTATATTGTTGTTTACCGAACCTGTGTTTGTTTGCTTTTGTATTCTTTTGCAGATCCTAGTTGTGAAGCTGTGCGAGCGAATTACGCTTTATCAACGGTAAGGTACAGGTGGATAATTTTCAGCCTCTCGTTTTTAAAGGTGTATCGGTCTAGTGTACGATACATTATTATTACTTCTTATCACACTAGTGGCGCCCTTGTTTTTTTTCCATATCGAGACGATCGCGATTTCGACGTCCCCATTTATTTTTTTTGAGCGCACACAACCCCAAAATTTATGCTTTCTCGTTAGACCCACACCGCACGACGAGTTAGCCGGCACCTTTCGGCCTTTGTTACACCTGTGTGCGCCGACGACCAATTTTGCCCGTAACAAATGTTAGAGGTAAACAAATTTAATACTTACGTCGGTGTATAAAATTGTTGTTAATTTAAAATCAAGTGATAGAAGTGCAAATTTGAAAACGAATAAGCGCCAATAAGATTAACCAATCACAATTTTTTAAAGTTCCATGAATGGGACAACTTGTTGGATTTAACAAGAAAAACACACTTCCATATGGACAATTATTATAAATCTAAGTTTATTAAATACCATCGAGCTTTTACAACGAAAGACATTATTTACTACTAGTAAATTAGTAGTAATTAGGAGTTTGAGAATGAAAATTATAAATTTGCATGTTTTATGTAATTTTAAGAAATATACGGGAGGATTACAAAGTTATATGCAATGTGTGTTGCATAAATACGACAAATTTCAGAATTCAATTAATTATTATTTTAATAATGAACATTGAAATAATATACACAAAAAAATCAAAGTGGGCTAGGCAAGGTATAAAATAGTTGAAGATGAGTTTAAGTTACTAAAGAAAATTCAAAAATTTATTTAAACAAATTTATTATTATTTTTTAAAAATATCATAGCAATATGTTGAGTTTCGTAGATCCTCTAATTATTTTTCCTGGATTACCTGCTTTTAGTGTACACATAGTATGTGTAAAAGCCACATATGCAATTTTAAACGTCAATATAGCCCAAAATGCATGGCCATTGTCGTTATTGGCCGAGCGTTATAGTGAATGTCCAGTTAAGCAGGGCATTGATGTCATTGGCCTACCATTGACATAAATGGTTCAATAGAAAAATAAAAATTTTAAATTAATTTCTTAAAATAAAACTTAAAATAAGATAAACATTCGAAAAGTTCAAACCAATGCTACATCTTCATTTAGAAGACCGTTGAATTGGTCGCCTACCTTGATCGATTTGAACAAACCTGAAATTTTAAATAAATTATAAATTGTATGATTGTAAATAAAAGAATTAAATATTTATGTGATTAGTTATATGGTTAAACAAAAGTGTATTACCCGAGTTCTTAAATTAAACAATAGTGCAATATGAAAATTTGTATTGCCATTAATTATGCTATCTGTCAAAGGGACGTGGTTTCCTGTGTGACATTACAATTTCATAACCAGGGTGACCCCGTGACCGTGGAGAACCTTTGAGGTCGTGATAACCGACACTTACCTAGCACAAATTTTCAAATAAAATTTTTGTTCAAGTCTAAATCCTTGGCGGTACCTCCCTTTAAAGAAATTTTTAAGTTCTGATTTCAAACGGCCATAGCTTTGATATCATTTATGTTTTAGACTTAATGTATTAAAACTTTTTTAAAGATCACTTGCTCATCTACAAATTAGGTTATAACCTCTTATCGGCTAGAATCAACGGATTTCGAGTTATAAATTAAACTAAGGGAAAACATGTAAAAAAAATTCAGGTTTTTTATTCACTTTTCTTGCAAACTTCATATCTTATAAACAAAACGACTTAACAAAAAATTAATAACCCAAACCGGATAGGAAATTTAACGAGTTATAATTTGGGTTAAATAAATTTTTTTAAGAAACCAACCGTTTTCAAAAAAATTCTGAAAATAATGAACAAGGTGTAAGTAAAAAAATAAATTCACAAAATTTCTAAAATCTCAATTTGACTTATAGCATTTGTTTTAATGTCAAAACGTAATATAGCGTTTGACGTTTGAGCGACTTAGTTTTGTTTATTGAAAAGAAAATATAGTTGAGGTGATAGGCCAATGAAAGTTTAACCAGTAGACAGCTTTTTCACAACACATTACCAACGTAAACATTTAAAAAAGCAGAGTCGTATTCAGCAACATCGTCGAATGAAAAAAATAGCAAAGAAAAATTATAATTTCAACAACTTACTGGATGACCTAAGATTTCGATCTTATCCACGAAGTGGAATGGATCTCCTCAGACCCAGATTGATAAAAAAAGTACAAAATCTACTCACCACCTTTTGCAAGCGACTCTGACGCTTGAATGACCCCAATTATTTTTATTTTTAAAAATAAATTGCACGGTACTATTTCTAGCGGCGCTTCTTTCGGTAAGTTCTATCACACCTATCTGTATTCTTTTCATTAATTCCTCTCGGACTTAATCTCGTCTTGGGCTTTCTTTTATCGCTGTAAACTATAGTTTTAAGGGCACCCCATAAAAAATAATCGAGAGGTGTTAAATTGGGTGATAGTGCCGGCCAATTGATAAATCCTCCTTTTCCTATCCATTTTTCTGATAACATGTGATACATATGCGGCAGAATTAATTTGCATGAGCAAAAGACAGGAAGAGATGAGGTTCTTTGAGAGGAAGATTTTCAGTAGGATATTGAACCCAAAGAGAAATAAGGAACAACAGAAAAGACAAAGATCAAATAAAGAAATACTAACAGCAATGAAAGAAGAAGATATAGTGAAGACGATCAAGTCAAGAAGAACAGGTTGGTTTAGCTACGTGATAACGAAGAGAGAGAGTACGATGCCGAAAAGGATTATGGAATGGAAACACACGGAAGACCAAGTACGAGGCACACTCAGTCTAAGATTGAACGACCAGGTAGCAGAAGACTTGAAGAAGATAAAGGTCAATGGATGGAAAGAAAAGGCAAAAGACAAACAGTTATGGAAAAAAATATTATCAGATGCGAAAACAGATGTAAATTTATAGAATGCATTATCAAGTAATAGAGGACCCTCATGTGGTTTATTTGGCTCGACTTTGTCTCGCCAAATAAATTTCCACATTCGTGAAAAAAAGTATCACTTCTAATAGGCCAGTCAGTAGAGAATAGAAATAAGGTGGTATGTTGCAAACGGTGGTGTAGAAGATTTTATTTTTTACTTGTATAAATAGGTACAAGCATGTGAAAACAAAATGCTAACACGGGCGACCTCAGGAGAACTTTTGGCAGCCAAAGAACTTCAAAATTTTAGGACTTTTTAGTTTTTGCATATAACTCTAAACCGTGGATCCTATCAAAACATTTGTGGTTTAACAAATTAAAGAGCGTTAAATTCTGCGTCGAATAAGTACCACAACTTAATAATTTGGTCAAGTGGTATGGTCGAAAACTACGGCCAAAAACGATGATTTTTCTAATTTTGTCAAAACTGAGATTTTGTAATACGTAAGTGTGCGTCCGGCATCGATCGCGTTGCACTAAATTCGTTGTAACTTTTAAACTAATTAATGAAATTGAGCATTCAAAAGCTCAAATGAAAGAAGAAACATGTAGCTATTGGACTATTATATTTTTAATATAAAATGAATGTATATAAAAGTAGTAAATGTATATAGTTCGAACATACGGAGATATCCGATAAAATCGCTAAGCGCTCTACCATTTCTACAATTCTTAAAATAAAGATCTGAAATTTTCATAAATTACTCTAGAAGTAATGTATAAAAATATCCGATAAGTAAAAAATCTCAAAATTTAGTATTGAAGATGTATACTTCCAAAATTTCAAAATTTTGGGTAAGTAATAAAATCTTAAATGTATACCTAACTTTAACCACATATTACTCTTGCTTAAATCGCGTTATTGGATTTCTACAGGTGCGATTTTTAAAGCTTGAAATGTGTACTTTAAGATGCTATAAGAGGATTTAGGTTAAAAGTAAATCAACCCTTTTATTTTACAGAAATAAAAATAAATTTTTTTTTGCTCCAAAATTCGTTAAATTAGAGGTACGTTAAACGTTAATAACTTTTATAAAAAATTTATTTAACCTACCTAACTAGCATATATTATTAATAGGACTTAAAAATAAGTGAATTTAGTGTAAAAAAAATTTTAGAATATATAATAATAGCTCTTAGCGATTTTATCGGATATCTCCGTATGTTCCAATTATATACATATACTACTCTTATATACATTCATTTTTTTATTTTAAAATATAATAATCCAATAGCTACATGTTTCTTCTTTCATTTGAGCTTTTGAATGCTCAATTTCATGAATTAGTTTAAAAGTTACAACGAATTTAGTGCAGCGCGATCGATGCCGGACGCGCACTCACGTATACGTATATCGCAGTTTTTGACAAAATTAGAAAAAATCGTCGTTTTTTGACCGTAGTTTTCGACCATACCACTTGACCAAATTATTAAGTTGTGGTACTCATTCGACGCAGAATTTAATGCTCTTTAATTAGTTAAACCACAAATGTTTTGCTAAGATCCACGGTTTAGTAGTTATATGCAAAAAACTAAAAAAAGTCCTAAAATTTTGAAGTTCTTTGGCTGCCAAAGTTCTCCGAGGTCGCCCGTGTTAGCATTTTTGTTTTTCACATGCTTGTACCTATTTATACAAGATAAAAAAATAAAATCTTCTACACCACCGTTTGCAACATACAACTCCTTTACTGACTGGCCTATAACACGAGTTGTACAAAAATAATAATATTTCACTGTGCGTAGTATTAATTATTATTATTGTTAATCAACTCAAAATTGCGGAGGTTGAAATAATCGTTTATGTCTATACCAATATCTCTAACCAATTTTGCGCTGCAAATGACGTTTTGAAGCAATACTTTAATCGCACCTTTAACAATTATAAAAAATATCGTTCTGTCAAAAATTGAAATGTTATAATCGAGGTTATAATAGTGGATGGAACGACTTCATAAACTTTGATATACTCATAAATAACAAATTATTATTTATGTTATGTAAATAAATGTTGAATAAAATATTTAAAAAATTAAAAGTTGAACGAAATTTGAAAATTTTTCAACTTACATTTTATTCTAGGACCTCGTTGCGCATAAGTGGTTTTGTCTTTTCAGGAACTCATCACCTAAACTATCCCTAAATGAATAAAAATAAATTAAAATCCATTAAAATTGAAATCACACACTATATTGGAAAATTTCTTTAATAAAATTTAATGACATGTGTTTTGACAAACCCATATCGACATACTAGATTCTAAAAGTGAATGTCACTAAGTAAATAAAAAATTATTCAAAAAAATGTTCTATATTTCAAAACATAAGATTACCTTTAGTACTTACCTTAAGAGTTATGGCCGTTTGAAATCAGAAATTCAAAAAATTGCTTTAAAGAAGTTACCCGCCAAGGGTTTGAACTTGGATAAAACTTTTATTTGAAAATTTGTCTTAGAAAAGTGTCCTTTATCACCATCTCAAAGATTCTTCACGGTCAAGGAAACACCCTGTATGTATGTTCAAAAAAACCGTGTTACACTGTATTTTATTTTATGTAATATGTCGCTTCAATTTGCACATAACATGTAAGTAACAATGCAAATTAAGTCTAATGTGCATTAAATTTTTTTTATTGAATTCTTCTACCATATAAATCGGAAAATTGCGGTATCCATGTAATTTCCTATGAAAATATTTAGAAATTCGTATTATATGAAATAAAAATCCTGAGACTTGTATATCTTGCTAGTGTAGTATTTCAACGCTAAGGATATATACAGTGGAAGACTTAATATTCTATAAGATGGTTCGCTGTTTCTCGGAGAACGTGTGGCAGAACTAACTCGCTATTACAACATCACAAATAATTTAGAGCTTTGGCCAAAGCTCACCGATACCGTAGAAACGATTTTAACCATCTTTTTTGCCTATTTTATTTTAACAACTTCACCACTATTTACAGTGTTACAATAATTTCGCATCCGGACCGTGTCTCTTGTCCCGGTTTTCCTCTAGTGTCTCATATCACAATTTTCAATTTATAATTAAGGTCGAATATGTTTGTAAGTTTTTTTTTTAATTTTATTTATATTTTTTTTCTAAATTTAAATTTGGCGCTGCTAGTAATCATCTCGTCAGAGGTGAAACTATTTTTTTTAAATGAGATATCTTATACCTTGTATTTGAAGCGTTCACACACACACACAATGCCCACGTGACGTTTTTATGGCACGGATCGGTTCAAGTTTCCGAATCGGTTGCAAAAAGTGGTAAGTAGATTTTGTATTTTCTTTCAGAGGAAATCAATTCCACGTTTATCGTATACAAAATAAAAACCGCAGTCATTCAGTGGGATATTTGAAGAAATTATAATTTTTGTTTTGCTATTGTTTTCATCCGACGATGTCGCTGAATGCGGCTCTGTTGTTTGAATGCTTTTGGTGGTAATGTGTTGTGAATGATATCTACTTGTTAGATTTTTCTGGCCCATCATCTTAATTATATTTTCTTTTTCAAGATCAACTATTTAAAAAAACGTAATAATAATTATAGTTCTATATAGTTAAGGCATTACATGCGTAATTCCACTTATCGGTGTTGATAATACATCTAACGTTTCAAGTAGAAAATAGTTGTACTATCAGGTCTTTAGCTGAGGGGTCACCAGGTACTTTATAATTAATATTACTTAATAATAAACTTTATAATAATTCTGCAAAAATATCGAAATGAGATTTGCATATTTACTTAAATTTTCAAAGGTATAAAGCTTTTTATTAAAAGTATAAGATTTCTAATCTAAAAGTATGAGCGATACAGACAGATGTATCGATAAATAAATGTGCGGCTGAAAGGCCGCAACGTACTAAATCACATTGAATTAATACTCTTCTACCATCTCGTCATCTTATTAAATGTCGATTTGATTTGTTGTGCCTTCCCTGCACAAAGTTAATTAATGTCTGTCATCCTGTAAATTCTATTACATTCCTAGTCTAGTCAAAATAGACAAAAAAAAGATAGCAACTTTGTAATAATTCGCATTGAGCTGAAAATTGATACAGGTCTTAGATTCACAATTACAAATAAAATATCAAAAGTCGCTACCTATCCTACTTTTGCTACAAATTTTATTCAAGGTCAAAGGTCATAAATGTCGGTTTTCGCATTTTCCTCGTAAACGCTAAGAGTTATTGCAAAAATAGGTCAGACAAAAGTTGTACATCACGCAATTCTCTACAAAAATTGTTTTTATACTTTTTTCTACCAAGCGCCATTCTTGAGATATCGCGATTTTAAACTTTGAAAATGCCAATAAACACTTTAATGCTGCACGTACAGTGAATCCGTTTTCGAACGACAATGCTGTCCTTCTGTATTACCGATTACTCGCATATATGCATCTCCGTCAGACTTGGTCTATAACTCTTTGCCCCTGTTAAAAATAAGTAATATAGTATAAAATTCTTAACTTTAAAACCAAAAAACTTGTGATGATAAAATCCAAGCTTTTTCTTTCATGAATAAACCCTTTCATAATAGATTAGTTAAAGAATACGGCCCTAAAACAAAAATTTTCAAAAATTGATGAGTTTTAAAAATTACGATGTGGCACCGGCTTTAATCTTAATTTAATCTGGTTAATTTACCGGAAACTACATTGATGGTAAAATTGTAAACAAATGACAGTAAATTACAAACAAAAACAATAAAAGACTCTCCTGTAGATTACAAGATAAATTAACGAATTACAACGGTTTTGAAGATAAAGAAACAACAATTAAAATCACCTCAAAAGTAAGTAAAACAATACACTCATAATTAGCATGGTGTTATTGCGGCACCACCACCGTGGCAACCTTTAATTTGTAAATTGCATTTTCAGAAGTTTGAGTTTAGATAAATAAAAGCAGTTACATAAAGTTGCATTTTTTGTACATTAGAAAGTACAAAATTGACTCAAAATAGAGGTTATCAGTTATCAAATGCATCTGGTAGCAGAACGTAATATATGGATTGATGGGAGTAATCAAGTTGGATAAGTTCAAACAAAGTTACAATTTTCATCTAAATTTTAAACGTGGGTTGTGGCCACAGGTTGTGACATGCTACCACTAATAGTTTAGTCTTCAAAAACAACAACAAGGAAGACAGCTGTCACATATCACGTAACATCCCTGCACGGTCCCGACACCAAACCACAGCAATACAAAAACCACCCACCGTAGCATCGGTGAGTATCTCCAAGTGTGATACATAATTTAAAGTTGAACCAAAATTTGTTTTATAAAATTCTTCAGCGTTGTAGCCACAAAAGTTTAATTGCACTACCAAGAGTATCGAGACCTTATCTGGCGATAAGGCAGCAAACTTTTTATTCCCAACTTTGGAGCGCAGGATATTCAGCCCAATGGTAATTTTTTCCGAGCTGAAAATATAATTCAACCAGTAGAAATAATTTAGCAAAGCAAGTTTGTACAATATTTCCATAATTTCTTATAGCGGTTTAAGCACCCAACTTTTATTATGGTTTTACCAATTTTACGTATTGACATTCCGCCACAAAATTTTTTAATTCTAAATTAATTAATTAATGCTTTTTGGAAACATGAAGCAATACATACATTTTTTATTGTAGTTGTAAAGGCTTAGTTACAACTTAATTGCTAATGGTTAAATAATTTAACTTCTTTTTCTTCTTCTTCTTCTTCTTCTTGAATTAGGACTAGGTCCTGTAATATCCAACAGTAACCTGGACAAAGATCCGAAGCTACTGCTGGTTCTGTGAGCATATTATTTGTTTTACATCTGAAGTAGTTTGCTAGACTGGCTTCAGATGTGCCTGTTACCCTATATTATTGTTAATGATGGCAATTCATTAACACAGGAACATAATTTAACAATTCAATTATTACACCCTTTGGAAGAGCATGGCAACAACGTCGCAATCAACCGTCTGCGTCGTTGGGTGTATAAAGTTGGTATTAAGTTTTACGTCAAATATTTGTATACAAATTTTTACAATTTCTTGAATTAATCTTTTTACCAGCCAAACAAGGCGGATACATTATTGCTTTAAACTTCCTTTATTTATAAGAACAATGCCACTTTAAAATTAAATTTTTGTAAATTAATTCTCAAATACAGGTTTTAAATTGCTTTTGTATTCCATAACTTTTGTTCAATTAAGACAACAGTTTTTCTTTCAAACAAATTTTCAAATGCATTTACCGAAGATGTTCAATCATTTTTTAAGCAGAGTTCCAAATGGAGATTTAATTGTTCAAGTATTTTATTACGATATGAATAAATAATAAATACATTATTAGTCATTGGACTATTATTATCTGTACGTCTTATCGTCCTTTACGTAAGGATCCTTTAAAAAATGCTAAAACTTAGTTTACACCCAAAATTTTGACACATTTTTGACATAATTTTACACGGAAACCAAGCTTTTCCTTTCGTAAAGGACACCTTACATGAGAGATTAGTTATAGAATTCCGGCTTTAATGTCTTTAGTAAGACAAAGTTATTGAAAATATCGATATTTTAGCAAAAATGTGCCAAATTGATTTGATTATCGGTTTTCTGTTTTAAGAAGTGCTGTATTACTTGTATAATGTAACGAGTTTATTTTAGCCATCTGGTTTCTTCCATTCTAAGTACATTCCCAAATTGTAGACTATATTTCTCCGTTCTTTACATTACCCTTACGTTTGCTTTCAATATTGCTACAATTTTGATAGTCAGGAACTTTTCTGCAGGTAATCCATTTCATCTCCTGTAAGCCTTTTCCAAATTTTTGTATTTAGCTTCAATCTTATAACAAAGAACAAATAATGTTTTGCTGTTATTTTATAGATTCTTGCTTGCTTAACAATATCATAGACAATTTAAACTGCTTTCCGAGAGATTCGAAGAATGGCCAAAGATGAAGACGAAAATTTTTATTTGATTGCATACTTTTTCCTAATAAACTTGAAGTAAGACAAAATACTTATTATTATACTTAAAATTATTGGGTTCTTAAGTTGTGACAAACTTTGAGTAATCAAAAGAGTCCGAATGTAACTCATTCTAGTTTTTATTTTTTTTAATAACCCAAAAATCATGAACTCTATTTGTATGCTATATTTTCTCATTTTTTATGCCTTTTGCAAACCAAAAAAGTGGGTTAAGCCCATAACCAAATAACCAGCGCTAAAAGACTCTTTAAACGTGTTTTTGATTCTTCAATAGTCACTAAAATAAGAAGAAAAAGAAACAAATTTGAATTGGTCTTTTTGCATGTATTAGATTATTTAGTCTATGTTGTAACAATAAAAATTTTTAATCCAACTCTGCAGTAAATTTATTTATACCAAACATTTTCTTCTAGGTGGTTATGGACCAACCAAGACATTTTGGAAACAACATGTTTCCAAATGCACAGCAATGACAACGTAAGCAGAAACATTTTGTAATGCTATTCTCAGCTAGCATCTACTTACACGGCAGAATATAATGTTTTAGATGAACATACAAAATCCACGGCAGAAATTATTTAAATACTTGCATAGCCATGAAAATCTCACTACCGTATTAACCTCTCACGAGATTCTAATGTCATGGATTTTTAGAAATGCCGAAGATGTTCTAACTTACAAAGTTTTGGAATGTTGGTTTCAACTTGAAACGAACGAAACTGAATTTTTAAAGATTTTAACTGTATGAAAATATATTTAATCAATTATTTGGTAACACGTTCCAATATCCAATGCATGGTACTGCAAGTATTAAGGCAAATGAACAAGGACAAACAACCATCTTGTAATATTACAAGTGTGTGCCAGTAAGTCGGAGGTTTTTTCAAGAAAATTTTGATGTGCGTAAAGAACCTGGCACTATTTTGAAACATTTGGAGATCTTGCATTAGGGGTTATCCTCTTCAATGATGTAATAGCAATTACTGCTGCTTACAACTATTTTCACATTGTTATGTGCTCTTTGCATCAATTTGCATCAAATGTTATATTTTTAATCAGAGTTTGTTGTTTCTCCTGCGATTGTCCAGCCACTGCTTCCACTATGTTAATTATTGCGTTTTGGAATCTAAACAAGTAGGAATAAAAATTATTTTGATATTCTGTTTAATAATTGTGAACTTTTCAGGTCAATATGGTGGTTTCTTGTCAAAGTCCTATTTTAGTGCAATTTTGGAATATCTTGTTGGGAAGCCCGCAGAAAATAGTTTGTGAGATAGAATTACTTCATCAAATACTGTTTTGTTTTTGTTTCTAACGTTAAACAGTGCGTGTTTGCTCGAACTATAAGTATCTATAAGTTATTGATTATATAGTGAAGTTGCTCAAGGTTTTATTTTATGAATATTATAAACTATTAGAAATATTTACTTTCATTTTTGGCCAAAAGGGCAGTTTTGAATAGTACCACGATAGAGGATATAATTGGAATGACCCCCCTTTTTAATTTTTTAAAATAATGCTTGAAGTATACCCAAAACTTAATTAATGTACTTAAAATTGTAATGTTTCTCATAAATAAAGTTTGTAAATGCGGTATTCTTTTTTTTTAAATTTGCATAGTTTGGGCAATGGGGAGTCTTACAACATTAAAATGAACTGTTAACTATGTAACAAGTTAAATTACAATAACGAACATAGGAGCTTGTTGGAATTCAAACATACCTCTATCAATTGATTCCAAATTTACGCAAAAATTCTAAACAGCAGAAAAAGTAAAAAAATCATGTCCACAGCCTGGTCCAAAATTAACTTCTTAATAACGCGGTTCAGTTGTTCCATCATTAGGTCGATTTCTTTGTCTACGTCCAGATTTTCCGATCTGGGAAGTTCCTGTTCTTCCAACACGGCCAGATCCTTCAATAAAAATTATGGCTCTGCAATTATCCAAATCATGAAGATTCCATAATTCACAGAAGCACCAAATCAAAACAGTAATTTTTTTTAATGGAACATTTAAATAGTAGAATATTTGTAAAAAATAAATTCATGGTACGGCGGTAAACTTTCTAACTTTTGTACGGTATAAATTTTACCAATGCAAAAAAAAGGTATTATTATTTTCCGAAGTGTCAAAAATGTGATTTCTCTTAAATGGCCGACGACAGGCACATTTGCCATATGTATGAATTATGTATGTGCCACTTCCGTTTAGAAACGGAATTTTTAAGTTAGTTATAAAAAATAAACAATTTTTGCATTTTTGGGCAGATTCCCGACCTCGAAAAGAGTCGCAAATTGAGATTGTATGTACATTGACTAGCCTTTTTTAATAATACACCAAAATATAAATAGCTTTCTAATTATTATAACTTTTCACTTTTTATTCCTAGAATTTATTAAAATAAAATAGGCAAAAAGGTGGTTAAAGTCGTTTCTATGGTAACTGTGAGCCGAGGGCTCTGTTTATCCACGCTATGTGTAGTATAGTAGCTCAGTAGTAGTAGTTGTTGTGTAAGTTATATAGTGTTTTTAGTTCTCATAGCATGGAGGTTGATGTGATGGCGAGTAAAGTTCTGCCACACTTTTTCCTAGAAACCGCGAACCACCGTAAATAAAATAAGCTCACCTACTGTATATATTCTTAGCGTAGAAATACCTTATTAGCAACATATAGAACTATTGGTAATTTTATCTCGTGTTAAAGGCATTTTTAAACATTTTCATAGGAAATTACGTAAATATTGTTAATTTTCAATTTATATAGTAGAAGGATTCGATAAAAATTTTTTTATGTCAATTCAGTTCGTCACATGCAAAACAACGCGTGCAAACGGAATTCGTCATATCTTATGACGTGTAAAGTATAAGTGATAATCTAGGAGAAATAATTAATCGGTTCTTGAAAGTATAAGTATTCAACTACATAATATACTTATTGCCATATCGAATTCAACGTTAAAAAATAAATAAATTTATTTTTAACAATTCATTTTGAATCATCGGCGAAGAGTTCATCGACCTTTTATCTTTTAAAATTGTATTTCTATTGGCTCATTTGTATTTTTGTTGTGTGTATCTAAAAAGTGGAAAAAAGTATTAGTATTTTATATCACCAATGTTGTGCACAACATTAAATTTATAAAACAAAATTAAATTAACTTTATACCAAAAATTGAATCAAAAATAATTTTATGAATTAAAATGGGTAGTAAGTTAAATTGGTATTTGTTAATGTAAAACAAAATTATTTGATACAAAATTAGTCTTATAAATAATGTAAAATATTAGAAATAAACAAATTTAATACTTACAACGGTGTATAAAATTGTTGTTAATTTAAACTCAAGTGATAGAAGTGCAAATTTGAAAACGAATAAGCGCCAATAAGATTAACCAATCACAATTTTTTAAAGTTCCATGAAGAGGACAACTTGTTAGATTTAACAAGAAAAACACACTTCCATTTGGACAATTATTATAAATTTAAGTTTATTAAATACCATCGAGCTTTTACAACGAAAGACATTGTTTACTACTAGTAAATTTGTAGTAATTAGGAGTTAGTGAATGAAAATTATAAATTTGCATGTTTTATATAATTTTAAGAATAATACGGGAGGATTACAAAGTTATATGCAATGTGTGTTGCATAAATACGACAAATTTCAGAATTCAATTATTATTTTAATAATGAACATTGAAATAATATACACAAAAAAATAAAGTGGGCTGGGCAAGGTATAAAATAGTTGAAGGTGATTTAAGTTACCAAAAGAAAATTCAAAAATATTCATTTAAACAAATTTATTATTATTTTTCAAAAATATCATAGCAATATGTCGAGTTTCGTTGATCCTCTAATTATTTTTCCTAAATTACCTACTTTTACTGTACACGTACTATGTGTAAAAGCCATATATGCAATTATAAACGTCAATATCGCCCAAAATGCATGGCTATTGACGTTATTGGCCGAGCGTTAAAGTGAATGTCCAGTTAAGCTGGGCATTAACGTCATTGGTGAATTGGCATTAACGGAAATGGTTCAATAAAAAAATTAAAAATTTTAATTTAATTTCTTAAAATAAAACTTAAAATAAAATAAACATTCGAAAAGTTCAAACCAATGCTACATCTTCATTTAGAAGACCGTTGAATTGGTCCTTGATCGATTTAAACAAACCAGAAATTTTAAATAAATTATAAATTGTATGATTGTAAATAAAAGAATTAAATATTTATGTGATTAGTTATATGGTTAAACAAAAGTGTATTACCTGAGCTCTTAAATTAAACAAAAGTGCAATATGAAAATTTGTATTGCCATTAATTCTGCAATCCGTCAGATTGGAATTTCATAACCAGGGTGATCCTGTGACCGTGGAGAATCTTTGAGGTGGTGATAACCTACACTTATCTAAGACAAATTTTCAAATAAAGTTTTTGTTCAAGTCCAAACCCTTGGCTGTACCTCCTTTTAAAGAAATTTTTAAGTTCTTATTTCAAACAGCCATAGCTTTGAAATTATTTATTTTTTAGACTTAATTGATTAGAACTTTTTTAAAGAAGACTCGCTTATCTACAAATTAGGTTAAAAGCTCTTATTGTCTAGAATCAACGGATTTCGAGTTATAAATTAAACTAAGGAAAAAAATGTAAAAAAAAATTAGGTTTTTTTATTTACTTTTCTTGCAAACCCCATATCTTATAAACAAAACGTCTTAGCAAATAATTAATGACCCAAACCGGATATGCAATTTAACGAGTTACAATTTGGGTTAAATAAATTTTTTGGAGAAACCAATCGTTTTCACAAATATTCTGAAAATAATGAACAAGGTGTAGGTAAAAAAAATAAATTCACAAAATTTCTAAAAATCTCAATTTGATTTATAGCATTTGTTTTAATGTCAAAACGTAGAGAAGAAGGTGCAAATATGGAATATGCTTGTAATATGGAATACATCGGTTTTGACTAAACCAAGTAAGGTCCTCGGTCGAAAATCGGCTAAATTTGTGAACGCTTGCCATCTTTATTGGAGGCGATCCACCCCGTACCGTTTTAGTATGATTTTAGTTTACCACATGTGTACATGTGAATTTCGTACATTGATAATTTTAACACGTAAGTGAATATGCAAACCTAATTTTTTTATTTGCACGTTTTTATTTAAATATTTGTTACGATGCCATTGTATATAAACTAAAGTTTAAGATAACGTTGTATTTGTTTAGTTTTTTGTTATGATAGGGTAGATCTAGCCTAAAATATTGATGACATTGGTTGTCGGTAATATGGAATACCAGTATTCCTACCACCATGCTCATAATACGCTCATAATGAGTGTGCAAGCGCCGAAAAATACGAGTATATTTGCGACTGGTGCAAGTAATATGTTAATCTAATCCTTATAGTTAGTTTAAGTTTTTAGGAACAATAAGTTATTTAATTATTTCTTAGATATTTAATGTATTCCATATTTGCACCACCTTTTCTTAGGTGAGCATTTTGTAATTTTTTTTTTCAAACTTTTTTTTTGTAAAAATGTTTTAGTTAATTACACATTTGCTTTTAGATTATGGTGTCTAATTGTCTGAAGTAACTTTTACCTAAATTTGGTTTAATTCTATTTGCTAACAAAAATTTTTTTATATACCAAACAAAATGGTATTCCATATTTGCACCTTCTCATCTATATTATAAAATCAATGAATCTATTTTTATATTTTATCCAAAAATAAATTGGTGAAATATCTACTTATATTATACAAATCATTGAAATTAAATTTCTAATAATTATAGAATGTTATTGGATGAATCAATGACAATGATTTAGTAAAATAACTATTTCTTATAAGTGATTTAATTAAAATTGAAATGTTGTAGCATCTATTTTAAATTAGATGAATTACTAAATCGGTTGTTTGAAATTTACAAATATTCTACATGAATTATATAAAACTTTAAATAAACTATATAATTTTAATTCATTTAATTTAGATTAGATGAAAATGCAAATTTGTTTTGTGTAAATATAGATAATAAGTTAATCACTGTACATAAAAATAGGGTGAAAACGTATTATTAACTAATTTATAATATTGTCATGACAAAAATTTTAGAAAAAATCGAAAACGATTAAAAGGTATAACTATTAGAAATTAGTTTGTAATGTTTTTTTTAATTAAGGTATGTTTATAAATCAAAAAAATGTTCTAATTCATTAAATCCAAAAAATCAATAATATCGGAACTACGGCCGTTTGAAATCAGAAATTCAAAAAATTGCTATCAAGGGAGGTACCCCCAAGGGTTTAGACTTAAACTAAAATTGTATTTGAAAATTTGTCTTAAAAAAGTGTTTTTTATCATCACTTCAAAGGTTCTCCATGGTCACGGGGACACCCTGTATAATAATTTTTTTTATAGAATCCTTCTACTATATAAATTGGAAATTAACGATATTCACGTAATTTCCTATGAAAATGTTTAGAAATACATATACTATGAGATAAAATTGCCAATACTTGTATATATTGCTAATAATGTATTTAAACTGGAAGGATATATACAGTAAGTGAGCTTATGTTATTTAAGGTGGTTCGCAGTTTCTTGGAAAAAGTATGGTAGAACTTACTCGCCTTAACATCAACCTCCTTAATTATGTGAATGCCAAATTAAAGGAGAAGCGTTACCATTCTAGAGTCTTACGCTAATTTTTATTATTAATTTATTGATTGTTAAGTTTTGCTTTGTTTTTGATTGTTTTGTTTTCATATTTTATTTTCATTGTTGCTGTTAGTTTTCCTTCTCCCTGTATATATTTTCTTGCCTTCTTATTGTAAATAGTTCAACAGAAATTCCTACAAGTTGGTTTTTATAACACTTTTCCAACAAAAAACAACGCCAAATTTATACAACGACAACACAAAAACTTTTTTGTAAATTTTATTAATTATTGTAAAACCAATCCGGTTCCCCAAATGAAATTTGGAGATATGTGTAATCACGAGGGGCTCCTATTTTGTAAGCAAATTGTAATGTAAGGCCAATCGACACTCACGTCAGCGCCGATTGGTCCAACAAATATTGTAATGATTAATTAATAAAGAATATCTAAATCCTAAAATCCTGGTAGAACTTACTCGCCTTAACATCAACCTCCTTAATTATGTGAATGCCAAATTAAAGGAGAAGCGTTACCATTCTAGAGCATCGGCCAAAGCTCACAGTTACCGTAGAAACGATAATAACCACCTTTTTGCCTTTTCTATTTTAACAAATTTGTCACTATTTACAGGTTAGGGTCGAGGTAATAAACCTGAACTCAAAAGTACACTTTTTCCTATAAAAATGGTTATCCCAAACTAAAGAGCATAAAAATACGAGCTCTTTAAGGTGAGGACTATTGTTGTCGGACTTGTAATAAGGCCACAATTTAATTTTTAAAATTGAGATTTTCCCATAAGAAATACATACTATAAGTGTGTTATTGTGTAATAATATGTCAAATATGGATTTTTGATATTTGGAAATTTATTAAAATTTATTTATATAGATTTGAAAATTGATATTTTTGGCAGACCCAAAGTTTGAGGTTATTGGTAAACGCGATAGTGTAGTACAGATATCTCCTAGCGGTGCTTCTATTTTTGTATTGGCGCAAAATTAGTGTTATAAAAAAAATCAACGCTGTATTACTTTGTGTTAATTGGGTTGCCTAAAAGCATCAAAACAAAACGAAGTGGTAAAAAATACGACAGGACCTAAGCAGATGAAGAAAAATTACACTAATAGGGAAAGATTGAACAGCTACCCGTCTGTTAGGGATTATATTAAAATAAAAAGGAAGGAGAAACAGAGAAAATCGAAGAAAGAGAGAAAGACGAATTACATGTATTTCAAAGAAGCAAAAAGACAATTAAATCACTGACGTAAACAAAACTAACAGCAAAATACGGAGAAAACTTAAATTAAATGGAGAAACTTTGTAAAATGTTGTCAAATTTAACGCAGGCTGTGAGCACTGGCTTTCGAGAAACTAAACAAGAAATCAGAATATCAAATGAAGACGTCAAAGAAATCAAAGATAATCTGGCCGGAATGGAGAAAAGATGGTGGAGAGTGGAAGAAAAAGGCAGTAAACAACAAACAAGAATAACAAATCTCGAAAAGCTTCTAGAAAAATACGAAAAAGATACGAAAGTCACTAATGTAGTCATCAAAAACATACCATTGACGGGAGAGGTTGCAGGAGAAACATTTTTTTAAGCAAATAGAGCAGATTTAGGTCAACATAACGCATTCAAGATATGAGAAAGGCCAGGAAAAGAAATTATTGTAGCAAAACTGAGAGACCGTAAACAGAACAGAAACTCAAGGGTACGAAAGTTTATAATTATAGAGAATGACATGATTGGACGTGAAAGGACAATACAAGATCAAATATGGGAAATTGCTAAAGGTGAAATGAAGAATGGAAACAAAGTTGAAGTTGGCTTCCAGAGACTGTATAAACAAGATGAAATGAATCTGTGGTACAAGTCAGCAAATGAGCTGAAACTAGCCGGGCACCCATCGCAACCAACAAAAACTAAATGCAAAAAGGGAAGGAATAACTGGGCCGTCTCAACCAGCAGCTTCAGAGGGTAATGTTGGGATAATTACATTGACATCGCAAAGAAACAATAAGAAATGTAACGAAAAGTAAAGCAACTGAAAGAAAAAAGAAAAGAAAAATTGGGATACAAAATAGTTAGAATGGCTATATGGAATATCAGAACCCTTTTGAAAGAGGGAAAAAAGATCTGGAAAATATGAGGGTCGAGAACTGGCAGCAAAAAGCTCAGAATAGACAGACATGGAGAGAAGTGGTAATTAAAGCAAGAACAGACGCAATATTGTAATATGTATTAGAATATGGGGACTAATCCACCTCAATAAACGGATTTGTAAAGTCTCCCAAGAAACTCGCTAAATTCCGACAGGAATGTTTTGCGTGTATTATTATTATACAATTTATTAAAAACGTTGACATTTGAAACAATAAATTACCATTAGCAAAGTATATTTCAAAAATGCACATTTATAAAAAAGTAAGAAATACTGCCGATTATAAAAAGTACACAGCCTATCATAAACTCGAAGGAATAACAGTTTACTTTTGCGAGGGCCAACGTATAAAATGAAACAGCTTAAAAGTTTGAAAATAATAGAACAAAATAAATGATCGTTACCATCATTGACAACAAATTTTGTACCATTAACATTTAAAAAAAGAAGATAATTTAGATAACAATTTAAACGACAATAATAACGATAGAAATGATGGAAAATTTAAATACAATAAAATAGCACATTTCAAGATAAGAGACTATCTCAACATACCAATTCGTTATGTTAGGGTAGGTCAAAATTTTGCATCTATTGCATTAATATTTTTATAGCGATTCTTTAAATGGAAGAAGAAAACATTCAATACAATTAAGACACAAAAAGAAAATAATAATATTTCACTGTGTGTAGTATTAATTATTATTATTATTAATCACATTTAAAAAATTTATTTCATACCTACTGCTTTTCAAAATATCATATAACTCAAAATCGCCGAGCTTGAAATAATCGTTTATCTCTACACCAATATCTCTAAGCAATTTTGCGCTGCAAATGACGTTTTGAAGCAATGCTTTAATCGCACCTTTAACAATTATAAAAAATATCGTCCTAAAATATTGGATAAAACTTTTATTTGAAAATTTGTCTTAGAAAAGTGTCCTTTATCGCCACCTCAAAGGTTTTTCACGGTCAAGGGAACACCCTGTATGTATGTTCTAAAAAACCGTGTTATACGAGTGTTACCTGTATTTTATGTAATATGTCGCTTCCATTTGTACATTACAATGCAAATTAAATCTAATGTGCATTAAATTTTTTATTGAATCTTATACCATATAAATCGGAAATTAACAATATGCACGTAATTTCCTATTAAAATATTTAGAAATGCGTATTATATGAGATAAAAATCCCAAGACTTGTATATATTGCTATTGTAGTATTTCCACGCTAAGGATATATACAGTGGAAGACTTAATATTCTATAAGATGGTTCGCTGTTTCTCGGAGAACGTGTAGCAGAACTAACTCGCCATTACAACCTTACAAATAATGTAGAGCTTTGGCCGAAGCTCATAGATACCGTAGAAACGACTTTAACCATCTTTTTGCTTCTTTTATTTTAACAACTTCACCACTGTGTTACAATAATTTTGCATCCAGACCGTGTCTCTTGTCCCGATTTTCCTCTAGTGTCTCATATCACAACTGACATTACATTTATGTAGACTTTGCACTTTTTTTAACATCGATTTGTAGTAATTAAATCAAATTAAAATAAATTTATTTGCAAAGTTATAATACAATTTATTTACCTAAAGTAAATAATAATTTGTCAGTTATAGTTTATGAAGACGAACTTCCTCTGCAACATTTAGTATGTTCGTCAGTACGATAAGTTATTTATAATTATTGTTAATGAAAAGTGAAGTTACAGGTAAAATACCGCTCCAAGCGAATAATTGCATAGATTCCCATTACGCAAAATCTAGGGAGCGATGAGAAAATTAAGAAAATTATTCATACATAAGTATTTAAACAGATCATAATAGCAGCGCGAAATTTGAATTTGGAGAAATGTAATAAAATTATAAATAAATTTTTTAAAAACTTTTGAAATAGCAAAAAAATGCCAAACATAGTCGACTTTAATTATATTATGAATTAAAAAAGAAAATATAGTTGAGGTGATAGGCTAGGGTAAGTTCCCATCAACTATTTTTTTTCAATTTCAATTTATAATTAAGGTCGAATATGTTTGTAAATTTTTTTTTTTAATTTTATTTATATTTTTTTTTCTAAATTTAAATTTGGCGCTGCTAGTAATCATCTCGTCAGAGATGAAACTATTTTTAAAGAGATATCTTATACCTAGTACTTGAAACTTTCACACACACACACACAATAATGCCCACGTGACGTTTTTTGGCTCGGGTCGGTTCAAGTTTCCGAATCGGTTGCAAAAAGTGGTAAGTAGATTTTGAATTTTTTTTCAGAAGAGATCAATTCCGCGTTTATCGTAGACAAGATCAAAACCGTGGTCATTCAGTGGGATATTTGAAGAAATTATAATTTTTATTTGCTATTGTTTTCATCCGACGATGTCGTTGAATGCGGCTATGTTGTTTGAATGTTTTTGCTGGTAATGTGTAAACGAAAAATATCTACTTGTTAGATTACACTGGCCCATCACCTCAATAGCTCATCTGAAGGGTCCCCAGGTACTTTATAATTAATTTAACTTTATAATAATTCTGCAAAAATATTGAAATGAGATTTGCATATTTATTTAAATTTTCAAAGGTACAAAGCTTTTTTATTAAAAGTATAAGATTTCTAAACTAAAAGTATGACCGATACTGACAGATGTATCCATAAATAAATGTGCGGCTGAAAGGCCGCAACGTACTAAATCACATTGAATTAATACTCATCTACCATATCGTCATCTTATTAAATGTCGATTTGACTTTGTTGTGCTTTCCTGCACAAAATTAATTAATGTCTGTCATTCTGTAAAGGTCTATTACATTTCTAGTCTAGTCAAAATAGACAAAAAAAGGTAGCAACTTTGTAATAAATCGCATTGCGCTGAAAGTTGGTACAGGTCTTAAATTCACGATTACAAATGAAATATCAAAAGTCGCTACTATCCTACTTTTCCTACAAATTTTATTCAAGGTCAAAGGTCATAAATGTCGGTTTTCGCATTTTTCTCGTAAACGCTAAGAGTTATTACAAAAATAGGTTAGACAAAAGTTGTAGATCACGCAATTCTCTACAATAATTGTTTTTATACTTTTTTCTACCAAGCGCCATTCCTGTTATATCGCGATTTTAAACTTCGAAAATACTAATAAGCCCTCTAAGGCTGCACGTACAGTGGATCCGTTTTCGTACGACAACGCTGTCTTTCTGTATTACCGATCACTCGCATATATGCATCTACGTCAGACTTTGTCTATAACTCTTTGCCCCAGTTAAAAATACGTAATATGATATTAAATTCTTAACTTCAAAAACCAAAAACTTGTCGTGATAAAATACAAGCTTTTTCTTTCATGAATGGATGCTTTCGTAAAAGATTAGTTACAGAATATGGGCCTAAAACAAATAATTACAAAACTTGATGAGTTTTAAAATATTACGGTGTGGCGCCGGCTTTAAACTTAATTTATTCGCAATCGGTCGGTAATTGCTCGTTTCC
The DNA here is from genome assembly GCA_036346125.1 of Lycocerus yunnanus. Lineage (NCBI taxonomy): Eukaryota > Metazoa > Arthropoda > Insecta > Coleoptera > Cantharidae > Lycocerus > Lycocerus yunnanus. Next base: position 589,770 of record JARFIX010000097.1, read on the forward strand.
CGACTTTTAAAAGTTTGAAAGTGGCATATTGTTAACTACTAAAATCAACCGGTGTGAATGAAAATTATTCACTCGTTATACCACGTGCCGGTCAGTAATGAACAAATGGGCGTGGTTTTAACGTAAATAGAAGCTGCTGATACAAATGTCAAATATAGTTAGGTTATAACAATAATTAGAAATCATAATTGGGCGTGCAAATTATAAAACATTTTAATTAGAATAATTGCTTATTGCAAGTGATAGCCCTTTTTTAAATTTTCGCTAAGATTTATTTGTTGCTAGTTTAAAAAATATTTGGATGATCCGATAAGTTTAAGCTTCGACATCGAAAAGTTTTGTTAACAATTCCTGGCATTTTATCGTTCAAATTATTGATGTATAAGTACATATTGTGACATTTGAATACTTATTTATGGTAAGTCCTATAATACTTCCTCATTTTCTTGTTAAAATTTATTTGTTACAGTCAGGGTTCGCAGTTTGGAACCGTAGAAGTCTTCTGACGATTGCCTACACCGTTACACTTTATTTGCTACATGACACCAGAAGTGCAACCTAGATTAGCCTAGCTTATCATAAAAACCAACCTAGAAAGTTTAAATAATTTTATTATGGAATATTATGCAATTTTTGAAAATTATTGAAAATATAAGAAGATTACTTAAGAGTAACTAATGTTTACAAGTTTTCTTCCGAAGATTTACGTATTCTTTAACAATTACAATCCATTCCGGGCGCGTTATTAAGAATGATCGAGAAGATAGGTTTTGTATCACGAATGTGGATACTTATTTTATTTTCTAAAAAGTTTACATCTTCTATTTTCATTTTATACAGCTCATCACTTCGGCATGCACCGCTAACGCCGATTATTAAAGCAACCTAGAAAGTTTAAACAATTATGTTCATTGTATGTGAGTACAAAATTTATAATTTTACCTTTTGTAGAAGAAATTCTATAGGCGCATCACTTAAAAATCTATCAATTTCAGTTTTATGTAAAACACCTGATTTTTTTGGCTTGAACCCAACATTTTGCTTCTTCAAAAAAGCTCTCAATTTCGCAAATTTTGAAATATCTGTATTATCTTTAATATTGAATGTTGTTCGTAGCATTGAATAAGTTGCCCATAACGTAGAAGGTTTTTTGTCTTTCGACAATTCACTAAAATAAGCAAGCACCACACTTTCTGAATTATTCCGTGCTTGTTTATTGTAACGCCAATCCATGTAAGCTTTGTAGGCTTTTTCATACCTTGCCTTACTTTTGTTGGGTAACAAATCACCTACTGCATTTTCTGCAACTTCTCGAAGCTCTGGTGGAGTACAAGATAATTCACTCATAATCACAATGCGACAAAAACAATAATACTAATTATTGTCAAAAAACGCACGGTAATTTTTGCTTTGACGCCTACTAAAATAATTATCACTAACGTGATATGAGCTATTAAAAGTAGAGGCGCTGATACAAATGTCAAATATGACATAACTTAATATAAATTTGAAAACGCATTATTTCCATTAAACCAACCCCAACTTCACGATTGCGAATAAAATAGATACATGCTGGGTAAAGCGTCATTACTAACTGTAATTGCTGACCTCCGGCTTCGCCGTCGGTCAGCAGAACAGACCTCAGTTAGTAATGACTCGCTTTCCACCTCGCTATGTAATATACTATTAATCTGGTTAGTTTACAGGAAACTACATTGATGGTGAAATTGTAAACAAATGACAATAAATTACAAACAAAAACAATAAAAGACTCTCCTGTAGATTACAGGATTATAACGGTTTTGAAGATAAAAAAAACAACAATTAAAATCGCCTCAAAAGTAAGTAAAACAATACACTTATAATAATTAGCATGGTGTTGTTGCGGTACCACCTTGACAACCCTTAATTTGTAAATTGCATTTTCAGAAGTTTGGGTTTAGATAAATAAAAGCAGTTACATCAAGTTGCATTTTCGTACATTAGCAAGTACAAAATTGACTCAAAATAGAGGTTATCAGTTATCAAATGCATCTGGTAGCAGAACGTAGTATATGGATTGATGGGAGTAATCAAGTTGGATAAGTTCAAACAAGGTTACAATTTTCAACTAAATTTTAAACGTGGGTTGTGGTATGCTACCACTAATGGTTTAGCCTTCAAAAACAACAAGGAAGACAGCTGTCATAAAAAAATGCCGCTTTAAAATTAAATTTTTTGTAAATTAATTTTCAAATACAGGTTTTAAATTGCTTTTGTATTCCATAACTTTTTGTTCAATTAAGACATCAGTTTTTCTTTCAAACAAATTTTCAAATGCATTTACCGAAGATGTTCAATCATTTTTTAAGCAGAGTTCCAAATGGAGATTTAATTATTCAAGTATTTTATTACGATATGATTAAATAATAAATTATTTAATGACATTTGTAATGAACTGCTTGTTTATATAAATAATAAATGTTTTTGTAGATAAAAATTGTTGAATGCAAATTTGAATTAAATTGTAATAAATAGTTGTAGATAAAACTGTTACCTCGCATGTACTTACTTGTCTAGCTGAGCTGGAATCTTGATTAAACTTTGACTTTGTTATTTTGAATTGAATTGTTTTGAAAATTTCAAATAAAATGCTACAAATCTTGACCTTTTGTAATAAAACTTTGTATTGGATTAAGATGCCTACATGTAATTACAGATGGCAGCGACGTAGCCAACTTACAAAGAAATCTTTCTTTGTACTCATGAACATCTTACATTAAGCTAAATGTGTGTTGATTTGTGAAATGTATTTGTGATTTAAAACTAAGTAAACAAGTGATCATTTGAATTAAATTTACTTAAAATTAATTATATCTAATATGGTGCAAAAATTTTATTGTTCAAATTTAAATTTTATCGGTTAACTAACCCGTGCAGTGAACAGCTGTGCTTATGTAGGTCATCAACTCCTTTTCGATTTCAGCAGTTCCAAACATAACCTCGTTCTAATTTTCCATTAACATTTATGGACTGGTACGTACGAAAAATTTTCTTTGTTTACTTTTTCTCCAATGCACTTTCTTGAATTCACTTTGAATTATTTTAATTATCCATATCGTCACTTTAAATTGTACAATGCATGTCGAAAAATTATTTTTATTGGTTAACTTTCATGTTTTTATTTTCGCAGGAGCCAAAATTTGTACGTGTTCACTAGACGAGTGAAACGGCTCTACTAAACGCATTTTTCGCATCGAGAGGCACATAAAATCGGAAAATTCAACTGTTTTTTATGGGTTTTTCCGAAAATGCTCGTACGTGATTGGTTTAGAAAACTCATCCCACGGATGTCCATGAAACTTACACGAAAATTAAAGACTTCAAAGCCGTTCCCCACAAAATTGTTAGAAAAATTCTAACTACACCGGTCGCTCTATAATCGAACGTCAAAGTATGGATTCTTTCGTTGCACCCCATGTTAATTTTCACACACTTTGTCTATCCTAACCACTTGCATAACACTTAGTTTTTAATTCCTCTTCCTTCAACACTAATCTTACTCAAATCCTTAGCCTAATAACAACTTAATCACTAAATCTAAAATTCTGACATATTTGTAGGTTAAAATTTCACATTTTACAATGGTGAAGATTCAATTTTAAGCTACCATCCTCACTTGGATTGCAAATCGTTCTACAAATTATTGCGCATCTTTTGGTATGCCTCATGATCCAATTACAATTTGTTACATTACTGAAATCTATCTTTTTTAGGTTTCCCGAAGGATGAAATTTTCTTTTGCTCATATTGGCATTATTTTAATCTTTTAGAATTTGGATTCATGTGCAAAAGTGCCAAGAAATGTGCACGCTACTATTGAATATGCAAAATATTTCCAACTTTAATATGTGATACCCGTAGGATGAAATTTAACTTCTAGAATGCTAACTGCTTCCGACAGCTTATAAAATGACGTTTTGTATTTTAAATGGCTCTAATGGCATTCCATGAACCTATTGCAACTGCTACATGACAGATATTATCAAACCGTTACATAAATTTTCCATCCGAAGATACAATTTTATCTACCGAGGTTACTGGTTTTCACCCGAAGATGCAATTTTCTTTATTAAGGTTATTTACTCTAGTTTTTAAGTTGATAACATGACACATTATTAGTCATTGGACTATTACTATCTGTACGTCTTATCGTCCTTTACCTAAGGATCTTTTAAAAAAATGCTAAAACTTAGTTTACACCTAAAATTTTGACACATTTTTGACATAATTTTACATGGAAACTAAGTTTCTCTTTTTGTGAAAGGATCCTTTCGTAAGGGATTAGTTATAGAATAACGGCTTTAATGTCTTTAGTAAGACAAAGTTCTTGAAAATATCGATAATTTAGCAAAAATGTTCGAAATTGATTTGATTATCGGTTTTCTATTTTTAAGTAGTGTTGTATTACTTGTATAATGTAACGAGTTTATTTCACGTTCTTTGCATTACACTTTCGTTTGCTTTCAAATCGCTTCAATTTAGATAGTCAGGAACTTTTCTGCAGGTAATCCATTTCACCTCCTGTAAGCCTTTTCCAAATTTTTGTATTTAGCTTCAACCTTATAACAAATAACACACACACAGATAACCTTTTGCTGTTATTTTATAGATTCTTGCTTGCGGTTCTTTTTCAAGATACATATTTCTCCAGATGTTATTCTGTTGTTTGACTTTCCTTTAATATTTCTATCCCCAGGCAATAGCAATAGGCGTAACAACACACATGGGAGGTAGTTGAAATGTGCCTCTTTTGAGACCTACGGATTAATGTGGGTTCTAAATCACAGGAAGTCCAATAGTTCTGGTGATTTGATCATGATAATGAGATCATTTTACTTTAAAGTGTGCCAACTAATCGGGAAGCCAAGTTACCAAGAGTTTGTCAAACGATGTTTATAACACTTAATTGCCGACAAAAATATTTTACATTAACGGTTAAACAATATCGTGGACAATTTAAACTGCTTTCCGGAAGATTCGAAGAATGGCCAAAGATGAAAACAGAAATTTTCTTTTGATTGCATCTTCTTCTTCAGGTGCCTATCCGTTACCGGATGTTAGCGATCATAAACTTGGCCGAAGCCAAGATGACTTTTCTTGGGAGTGTAATTTATGGGTGGTTTCGTTGCCTTCCCATAGTCCACAGATCGATATTAGACTTTTGATCACAGCAGTGTATCTAGCGCCAGCAGGGTTCGAACCGCGACTTACCGCTTCGCAGTCGACTTGTGCATGCTTCGCGCTATTCTGCTGGTCCTTTGATTCCATACTTTTTCCTAATAAACTTGGAATAAGACAAAATACTTAATTACAATTATTTGGTTCTTTAGTTCTGAAGAACTTTGAGTAATCAAAAGAACTCGAATGTAACTCATTCTAGTTTTTCCCTTTTTTACTAACCCAAAAACCATGAACTCTATTTGTATGCTATATTTTGATGCCTTTTGCAAACCAAAAAAATTGGTTAAGCGCATCACCAAATAACCAACGCTAAAAGACTCTTTAAACGTGTTTTTGATTCTTCAACAGTCACTAAAATAAGAAGAAAAAGAAACAAATTTGAATCGGTCTTTTTGCATGCATTACATTATTTAGTCTATGTTGTAACACTAAAAAATTTTAATCCAACTCTGCAGTAAATTTATTTATACTCAAAATTTTCTTCTAGGTAGTTATGGACCAACCAAGACATTTTGGAAACAACATGTTTCCAAATGCACAGCAATGACAACATAAGCAGAGACATTTTGTAATGCTATTCTCAGCTAGCATCTATTTACACGGCAGAATATAATGTTTTAGATGAACATACAAAATCCACGGCAGAAATTATTAATTTATAATACTTGCATAGTCATGAAAATCCCACTACCGTATTAACCTCTCACGAGATTCTAATGTCGTGGATTTTTAGAAATGCTGAAGATGTTCCAACTTGCAAAGTTTTGGAATGTTGGTTTCAACTTGAAACGAACGAAACTGAATTTTTAAAAATTTTTAACTGTATGAAAATATATTTAATCAATTATTTGGTGACACGTTCCAATATCCAATGCATGGTACTGCAAGTATTCGGACAAATGAACAAGGACAAACAAACATCTTGTAATATTACAAGTGTGTGCGACAAGTAAGTCGGAGGTTATTTCAAGAAAATTCTAAGAAAATGCTTGAAGTATACCCAAAACTTAATTAATGTACTTAAAATTGTAGTGCTTCTCATAAATAAAGTTTGTAAATGCTGTATTCCTTTTTTTTAAATTTGCCTTTTTTTGGGGCAATGGGCAGTCTTACAACATTAAAATGAATTGTTAACTATGTAACAAGTTAAATTACAATAACGAACATATAGGAGCTTGTTGGAATTCAAACATACCTCTATCAATTGATACCAAATTTACGCAAAAATTCTAAATGGCAGAAAAAGTAAAAAATCATCTCCACAGCTTGGTTCAAAATTAACTTCTTAATAACGCGGTTTATTTGTTCTAGCATTAGGTCGATATCTTTGCCCACGTCCAGATTTTCCGATCTGGGAAGTTCCTGTTCTTCCAACACGGCCAGATCCTTCAATAAAAATTATGGCTCTGCAATTATCCAAATCATGAAGATACCATAATTCACAGAAGCACCAAATCAAAACAGTAATTTTTTTGATGGAACATTTAAATAGTAGAATATTTGTAAAAAATAAATTCATGGTACGGCGGTAAACTTTCTAACTTTTGTACGGTATAAATTTTACCAATACAATACGACGACAGGCACATTTGCCATATGTATGAATTATTATTCCTCTTTATTGAGGAGCAATAAAGATTATTATTATTATTATTATTATTATGTATATGCCACTTCCGTTTATGAAACGCAACTTTTTAGAAGACTTCTAAACTTCTTAGAAGAAAATCTTCCTTTATTGCTAGATAATATTCCACTGTCATCAAGACAAGGAATGTGGTTTCAGCATGATGGTGCACTGGGACATTTTGGACGCCCATTACAAAATTTTTTAAACAGTGCTTATCCAAAAAAATCTATAGGAAGAGGAGGATTTATCAATTAGCCGGCACGATCACCCGATTTAACACCTGTCGATTATTTTTTTATGGGCTGCCTTTAAAGTTATATTTTACAGCGATAAAAGAAAGCCTGAAACCAGAGAGGAATTAATGGAAAGAACGCAGATCGGTCTGGCAAAACTTAACAAAAGAAGCGCTGTTATAAATAATACCGTACAACACCTTTTGAAAAGAGCACGCCGGTGTGTTGAAAATGAGGGAGGCCATTTTGAAAATTTATTAAAATAAATTTTGTGAATTTATTTTGTTTACCTACACCTTGATCATTATTTTCAGAATTTCTGTGAAAACGGTTAGATTTTCAAAAAAAATTTATATTATCAAAGTTGTAGCCCGTTAAATTCCATATCCAGTTTCGGCCCTAGCTTTTTTTAAGACGTTTGGTTCAAGATATACGGCGATTGCAAGAAAAGTAAAAAAAACTGGATTTTTTTAACATTGTTTCCCTTAATTTAATTTATAATTTGAAATCATAAGGAAGTGATTTTTAAAAAAGTATTAATCCATTAAGCCTAAAAAATCAATAATATCGGAGCTATGGCCGTTTGAAATCAGAAATTCAAAAAATTGCTTTAAAAGGAGGTTCATCTCCAAGAACTGGGACTTGGACAAAAATTTTATTTGAAAATTTGTTTCAAAAAAGTGTCTTTTATCACCACCTCAAAGGCTCTCCACGGGGACACCCTGTATAATATACACCACAATGGAAAATACATACAGGATCATTGTGCCAAGTTTGCAAAAGTTTTGTAATTTTGCTTTTTTAGCGTGGTTATAAAAAATAAACAATTTTTGCATTTTTTTGCAGGCTTCCGACCTCGAAAAGAGTCGCAAATTGAGATTGTATGTATATTGACTAGCCTTTTTTAATAATCCACCAAAATATAAAAAGCTTTCTAATTATTATAGAACTTTTTATTCCTAGCCTAGAATTTATTAAAATAAAATAAGCAAAAAGGTGGTTAAAGTCGTTTCTATGGTAACTGTGAGCCGAGGGGCTCTGGTTATCCACGCTATGTGTAGTATAGTAAAGCTCAGTAGTAGTATTTGTGTCAGTTATATAGTGTTTTTAGTTCTCATAGCATGGAGGTTGATATGATGGCGAGTCAAGTTCTGCCACACTTTTTCCTAGAAACCGCGAACCACCGTAAATAAAATAAGCTCACCTACTGCATATATCCTTAGCGTTGAAATACCTTATTAGCAATATGTAGAGCTATTTGTAATTTTATCTCGTGTTAAAGGCATTTCTAAACATTTTCATAGGAAATTGCGTAAATATTGTTAATTTTCAATTTATATAGTAGAAGGATTCGATAAAAAATTTTTTATGTCAATTCAGTTCGTCACATACGAAACAACGCGTGCAAACGGAATTGTCATATATTATGACGTGAAAGTATAATTGATAATCGTAGGAGAAATAATTAATCGGTTCTTGAAAGTAAAGTATTCAACTACATAACACACTTATTGCCATATCGAATTCAACGTTAAAAATAAATAAATTTATTTTTAACAATTCATTTTGAATCATCGGCGAAGAGTTCATCGACCTTTTATCTTTTAAAATTGTATTTCTATTGGCTCATTTGTATTTTTGTTGTGTGTATCTAAAAAGTGGAAAAAAGTATTAGTATTTTATATCACCAATGTTGTGCACAACATTAAATTTATAAAACAAAATTAAATTAATTTTATATCAAAAATTGAATCAAAAATAATTTTATGAATTAAAATGGATAGTAAGTTAAATTGGTATTTGTTAATGTTAAACAAAATTATCTGATATAAAATTAGTCTTATAAATATTGTAAAATATTAGAAATAAACAAATTTAATACTTACGACGGTGTATAAAATTGTTGTTAATTTAAACTCAAGTGATAGAAGTGCAAATTTGAAAACGAATAAGCGCCAATAAGATTAACCAATCACAATTTTTTTCAAGTTCCATGAATGGGACAACTTGTTAGATTTAACAAGAAAAACACACTTCCATTTGGACAATTATTATAAATTTAAGTTTATTAAAGACCATCGAACTTTTACAACAAAAGACATTATTTACTACTAGTAAATTTGTAGTAATTAGAAGTTTATGAATGAAAATTATAAATTTGTATGTTTTATATAATTTTAAGAAATATACGGGAGGATTACAAAGTCATATGCAATGTATGTTGCATAAATACGACAAATTTCAGAATTCAATTATTATTTTAATAATGAACATTGAAATAATATACACAAAAAAATAAAGTGGGCTAGACAAGATATAAAATAGTTGAAGGTGAGTTTAAGTTACCAAAAGAAAATCTAAAATATTTATTTAAACAAATTTATTATTTTTCAAAAAATATCATAGCAATATATCGAGTTTCGTTGATCCTCTAATTATTTTTCCTGGATTACCTGCTTTTAGTGTACACATAGCATGTGTAAAAGCCACATATCCAATTTTAAACGTCAATATCGCCCAAAATGCATGGTCATTGACGTTATTTGCCGAGGGTTAAAGTGAATGTCCAGTTAAGCAGGGCATTGGCGTCATTGCCTACCATTGACATAAATGGTTCAATAAAAATAAAAATAAATGTATTTGCGAGAAAGTTTAAAAACGTCCTATAACAGGATATCAAGTTTTTAAGAATAAATTGCACGGTGCTATTTATAGCGGCGCTTCTTTCGTTAAGTTCTATCACACCTATCTGTATTCTTTTCATTAATTCCTCTCGGACTTAATCTTGTCTCGGCTTTCTTTATCGCTGTAAACTGCAGCTTTAAGGGCACCCCATAAAAAATAATCGAGATGTGTTAAATCGAGTGATAGTGCCGGCCAATTAATAAATTCTCCTCTTCCTATCCATTTTTCTGATAAGATGTGATAACATATCCGGCAGAATTAATTTGCATGAGCAAGAAAAAGGAAAAATTGAGGTTCTTTAAGAAGAAGATTTTCAGCAGGATATTGAACCCAAAGATAAATAAGAAACAACAAAAAAGACCAAGATCAAATGGAGAAACACTAACAGCAATGAAAGAAGAAGATATAGTGAAGACGATCAAGTCAAGAAGAATAGGTTGGTTTGGCCACGTGATAAGGAAGGGAGAGGGTACGATGGTGAAAGAGATTATAGAATGGAAACCCACGGAAGACCAAGTAAGAGGCACACTCGGTCTAAGATAGAACGACCAGGTAGCAGAAGACTTGAAGAAGATAAAGGTTATTAGATGGAAAGAAAAGGCGAAAGAAAGACAGTTATGGAAAAATATTATCAGATGCGAAAACAGATGTAAATTTATAGAATGCATTGTCAAGTAATAGAGAACTAATCCAACTCAAGAAATGGATTTGTAAAGCCTCACAAGAGACGGTCAAAATTCTGATGAGAATAAAGAACTTATTATTATTAAAATTTTCCATGTGGATGAAAACCACATTTTACCTTATTTTCGGTTTATATCACTTTAAAATTTTAACTTCACATTATATTTTATAGCTTTACCTTAATATTATCAAATTCTAATCAATTAATTTCGGCTGTAAACAATATCGTCTTTTGTTCTTAAATTATAATTTTAAATACAAATTTCGATCTTTCTAATACCTTCAGTGACATCAAAATGCATTTTTTAATATCTTTTAATCCCATTGGCTTTGTTCAAAGACGTATTTAGTTTTATTTAGATTTTAAAATTCAATTTTAAAGTAAAAATTTTTATAAAAAAATTTTTGTAAATTTTGCTTTAAAGATCGAAGTCGACAGTGCAAAATGGCTTGTTTCGTTGATCCCTTAATTATTTCTCCTAGATTACCTATTTTTTTCCAACTTACACTTTGTGAATGTCCCTTCCGTTTGTACATTATTTATGTAAATTAAATTAAATGTATATTACATTTTTTTTATCGAATCCTTCTACTATTTAAATTGGAAATTAACGATATTCACGTAATTTCCTATAAGAGTATTTAGAAATGCGTAAAATATGAGATAAAATTCCCAATAGTTCTATATGTTGCTTATGTAGTATTTAATCGCTAATGATATATACAATAGGTGAGCTAATACAATGTAAGATGGTTCGCTGTTTCTCGGAAAAAGTATGGCAGAACTTCAATCGCTCAAGTACAACATAAATTGATTTGTAGAGCCACGACCAAAGCTCACAGTTACCGTAGAAACGATTTTAACCATCTTTTTCGCTTTTTGTATTTTGATAAATTCGTAGTAAAACAGTAGGTTTTAGGTGTCTAAGACAACTTTGGAGTTGTCTTTGGTTGGAGTTGGATAGAGAGTGGATAGCGTGTTTTAGTAAGAGCAGTAGTGAATAGCAATCAATAACAAAGGGTAAAGTCTTACGATAGTATCATAGTTGTACAGGTTAGAATGCAATGATAAGGATAAATCAGACTTTGTTGTAAGGTTGGTGGTATACGTTTAGGTGTAACCCAAATACTGAGAACTAATTACCTAGAAGAAAATTCTTTGAAATAACTTGAACTATAAGGGGAGCTTCCAATTAAGAGGGATTGACCCGGGTGGAAGTCGCCATCGATATCTTCAAGGGATTGAGTTGAGATAGCCACGAGTCGGTTAGGGAAGAAAGTAGAAGGAAAAGATTGACAGATTACGACATTTTCAACAGAAGTAAAAATACTGCAAGATCACCACGTTTACAAAAACCGACAAAAATAAAAAATGAAATAGAAGAGCTGACTCGAATGATAAGGCAGCTTGTGGCTAACGGGAGTCTTATAAAAGATGGACAAAAATTTTGCGAACAGGAGAATAATAAGCTAAAAGAAGAAAATAAAAATCTTAAGCTGCGAGTTGGGACGCTGAAAAATAGAGTTCAGCAACTAGAGGGCAGATAAAGGAAAAATTACAACAAAATAACAAGAAATGTGTACGTGTATCAGAACAGCGTTCTAATAATCTGCAAAAAGTTGTATTCTCGTACGTCTGGTAAACGATCTCCCTTGATATATTTTTCGATATAAAAAAATATTTAATTGCTAGACATAGCTGTTTAAACTGTAACTGCTACCCTCACTTCATCTAATCTAATTAAATTTTACTGAATTTATTGCATTGTACTGAAGGTAATTTCTTTAAACTGATTTCACTAAATGATTAACTAATGCTCACTGACTCAACTAAACTTAACTAAAGCTTCCACTCAACTGTCCAAAGCAAACAAAATCAAAACTCTACTTCTCTTCTTTTGTTTTAAATAAAAGCTCTCTATTTTTTTTAATTTAAATTTGCGAATTTTTGTATGAATTTTTGAAAAATGTAGTTAGTTGCAAGTTGTAGTTCTTAGTCTTAGTTTGTTCACGGACCGAATAACTCTATACCGCCAGATCATATAATTTGTTAATTAATAAATAATTATAAATCCAACTGGCATTTTTCTAAAAAACCACAAATCTTCTGATAGTCAATGGCAATCCAAATATTTCATTAAACAGATCATATTTCATGGCGATCTACTGCCAGTTTAAAATGCCAAAAAATGGTTGGGTACCACAAAAACTGTGTTAGTGTAATTTCAATTAAATAAAGAATAAATAAAATTCAACGTTAAATTATCGTTTAAATGGATACCATAAATGAATGGAAAATTTGCAGTAAATAAATCATCGTGTTCACATCCGGTAGTAATAGTGCAACGTTTTCATCATCCAACAAACCAACAAAAGTTAAAATTAGTGTAAAGGCCAATTAATAAAATTTTAAATGTGTAAAAATAGGGTAGTTTATTTAAATATAAGTAAAAAAAGCGTAAATTTAAGTAAAATTTGACAATCTACATTCATCGATGAAGCAGATGACTACTCCATGTCAACCCAAGACTTCAAAGAAATTCTAGAAGAACTGCGAGTCTTCCAGGGGAAACCTAACAAAAGAAAATCAAGAAAAACGTAAGTGTTTTCTAACTACAAATAATAGGGTGGAAAAATTAAAAGTATTAAGTAGTAATTATAATGTTGCCATAAATAAATTTAATGCATGTGAAGACGTAACTAATAAAGAAATTGCTGAAAAGGTTAAAAAATACACTAAAAAGATTTGTAAAATAATTACGGATTAAGATAAGTTGTTACAGAGTGGATTGTTAGATTGTAAAAATATTACTGTAAAAATTGAAGTAGAAATGGGGGAAAATTTTATTAAAAAATGGCGGTAGCATTGTTGCCAGTTATGAATGGTAAAGATGAATTATTAACAAAACAATTAATGGATTCGATTGAATTATATGATGACTTATTAGATGAAAATAATAAAAAAATTATTAAGTAAATATGTTTTAAAAACCAGATTGTCAGAAAACGCGAAAATTCGTTTACAACAAAATTATACCAGCAACGCGTTATTAATAAGCGACTTAAAGAAATTTTTTCTAACAAATACATCACCAACAGCTTTATCGGTTCAATTAAATAATGCGAGAAACAAGAAAATAAATCGATAGATGAATTTTGCAAATCTATCGAGCAATTATTCGTTTACTTGACAATTGCAAAGCGGATGGAAAAACGAAACTTTTGAAATTTTGCAATCGGTAAATGAAAAATTGCAATTAACGCATTTTCAAACGGACTAAAGAATAATGACTTGAGAAATATTATAAAGGCTCGAAATTATTCAAAATTGAACGAAGCTATTCGCGCAGCAAAAGACGAAAATACACAAATGTATCAATGTCGTCAGGTTTTTCATTTTAATAAAAGTTAAAAATTTAAGCGAAATATTGGAAATCAAAGAAATAATTATCAAAATTTTAATAGTCGAATATTTAAGAATAAAATTTTAATAATTCAAAATTTAACAATCAAAGATCAAGTAATAATTTCAGTTCGCGTAACTTGGGACAAAAATTTTTTATAATATTTATAGAAATAATTACGGTGCAAACTCGAATGACCGGAGACAACTTACTAATAACAATTACAGAAATCAAGGTTATAACCACGTAAGAAATTTTAAAATAGTAAAAGTAAAAATCTTTTCAAAGATTATGGGAAGTTAATTTAAAATTAAATCCACACAAATGTGAATTTTTAAAAAAGGAAATTTTATATTTAGGTTATGTCATTTCAGCAGATGGTGTTTTACCAGACCCAAGCAAAATTATATCAATTAAATATAGTATATAACATTACTAGCAAGGTATGAGGGTCGCCTGACGAGCCGCAGGCGAGTCAGTTACCTCCTTGAGCCAGTAAAACCCGTTACCTTGCGTGTATTGTTTTATATTTTATTTGTTTCTCATTTGTAAAAAGGTTAGATAAATTCCAAAAAAATCTCAATAATTTGTCGCAAATGTCGTAAGCTATGGAAGCGTTGCCATGAACATGTCTGTTTATTTTTCTTTACATTTGTTTTGCGAAAGCGAAAATGAATGTACTACTAACTTGTAAAAATTTTGCAAGTTAACTGTCAGTTTTACAAGTTAGTGACTTGATAAAATAAACTTTCTTGATTAATATTGTGTTTTTGGAAACTGACGTTTACAAATGAGAAACAAATAAAAGCTTTAGCAAATCCACCAATTTCACAATATCCAAATTTTGCAAAAGAATTGTTTCAATTTAAAACTGACGCATCAGGAATTGCTATTGATGCAATATTACCTAACGGAGATAATTTGTCAATAGCATAAGCAAGTAGAACGTTAAATAAAGCCAAAAAAATATTGTACAATAGAAAAGAATTACTAGCCTTAGTATGGGTAGTCAAACATTTTAGACCTTATTTGTACAGGACAAAATTTGATATATATGCAGATTATGAACCACTGGTTTATCTTTTCGGAATGATTAATCCATCCACACAGAAAAAAAATTTGCGATTTCAACTAAAGATTAGTTAAATTTTAGCCATTGAATCAAGTTAGATAATTCATTTAAACTAAATTAGATAATTTTAAGATTGAAAAAGTAAACAAATCAAAGATACAAATTAGTTGAATCAATGAATTTGTTTTAACGATTTGATGAAATAAATGTCTATAGTTTATTGAATCGTGATAGATAATACAAAACGTGTTTATTGCACGTCTTTTTCTTCTTGTTATTATTGTTAATTATTGTTAAAATTAAATCTTTAGAAAATACAAAAAAAATTCAAAAAGAAAACTATAATTTTGAAATGTAAAAATATTTAATATTTTTTAATTATAATAAATTATAAAAATAAATAATTTAAAATGTATTTTTAATAAAATAAAGCGTGATGGGCGTTTTTGCACGCTTTTCTTCTTCTCAATCTGTATTGCAACTTTAATCAAGTTATTTAAAATAATTCAAAGTATAATTATTTTCAAGTTCCAAATCAAAATATTTTATTTATTTTAATTCAATATTAATTTTTAAACTATGAATTGTAATTGAATTAAACTATGAACTAAATCGGTTTTTAAAACAATTATCTGGTCTAAATAAATTATAAAAACTTTAAATAAACCATACAATTTCCATTAATTTTGTCTAATATTTTTTATAAAAACCATTAAATTTAATTCGTTAAACTTAAGAATGGTGTATATTATAAAAATCAATAAATCTATTTTTATGTTACCCAAAAATAAATTGGTGAAATATCTACTTATATTATATAAATAATTGAAATTAAATTTCTAATAATCAGAGAATTTTATTGAATGAATCAATGACAATGATTTATTGAAATAACTATTTCTTATAATTGATTTAACTAAAGTTGAAATGTTGTATCATCTATTTTAAATTAGATGAAATTACTAAATCGGTTGTTTGAAATTTATAAATATTTTAAATGAATTATATAAAACTTTAAATAAACTATATAATTTTAATTCATTTAATTTAAATTAAATGAAAAAGCAAATTTTTTTGGGTATAAATATAGATAATAAGTTAGTCACTGTACATAAAAATAGGGTGAAAACGAATTATTAACTAATTTATAATATTGTCATGACAAAATTTTAGAAAAAATCGAAAACGTTTAAAAGGTATAACTATTAGAAATTAGTTTGTAATTTTTTTTTTTAAGGTAGGTTTATAAATAACAAAAAAAGTTCTAATCCATTAAATCCAAAAAATCAATAATATCGGAACTACTGCCGTTTGAAATCAGAAATTCAAAAATTGCTATCAAGGGAGGTACCCCAAGGGTTTGGACTTAAACTAAAATTTTATTTGAAAATTTGTCTTAGAAAAGTGTTTTTTATCATCACTTCAAAGGTACTCCATGGTCACGGGGACACCCTGTATAGTAATTTTTTTTATCGAATCCTTCTACTATATAAATTGGAAATTAACGATATTCACGTAATTTCCTATGAAAATGTTTAGAAATACTTATACTATGAGATAAAATTGCCAATACTTGTATATATTGCTAATAATGTATTTCAACTGGAAGGATATATACAGTAAGTGAGCTTATGTTATTTAAGGTGGTTCGCAGTTTCTTGGAAAAGTATGGTAGAACTTACTCGTCTTAACATCAACCTCCTTAATTATGTGAATGCCAAATTAAAGGAGAAGCGTTACCATTCTAGAGCATCGGCCAAAGCTCACAGTTACCGTAGAAACGATAATAACCACCTTTTTGCCTCTTCTATTTTAATAAATTTGACACTATTTACAGGTTAGGGTCGAGCTAATAAACCTCAACTCATAAGTACACTTTTTACTATAAAATGGTTATACCAAACAAAAGAGCATAAAAATACGAGCTCTTTAAGGTGAGGATTATTGTTGTCGGCTTGTAATAAGGCCATAATTTAATTTTTAAAATTGAGATTTTTCATAAGAAATACATATAAGTGTATTATTGTGTAATAAAATGTCAAATATGGATTTTTGATATTTGGAAATTTATTAAAATTTATTTATATGGATTTGAAAATTGATATTTTTGGCAAACCCAAAATTTGAGGTTATTGGTAAACGCGATAGTGTAGTACAGATATCTCCTAGCGGTGCTACTATTTTGTATTGGCGCAAAAATAGTGTTAAAAAAAATCAACGCTGTATTACTTTGTGTTAATTGGGTTGCCTAAAAGCATCAAAACAAAACGAAGTGGTAAAAAATACGACAAGACCTAAGCAGATGAAGAAAAATTACACTAATAGGGAAAGATCGAACAGCTACCCGTCTGTTGGGGATTATATTAAAATAAAAAGGAAAGAGAAACAGAGAAAAATCGAAGAAAGAGAGGAAGACGAATTACATGTATTTTAAAGGAGCAAAAAGACAATTAAATCACCGACGCAAACAAAACTAACAGCAAAATACGGAGAAAACTTAAATGAAATGGAGAAACTTTGTAAAATGTTGTCAAATTTAACGCAGGCTGTGAGCACTGGCTTCCGAGAAACTAAGCAAGAAATCAGAATAACAAATGAAGACGTCAAAGATATCAAAGATAATCCGGTCAAAATGGAGAAAAGTGGAGTTAAGAGATGAAACATGTAAAAATATGGTAGAGAGGGTGGAAGAAAAAGCAGTAAACAACAAAACAGAATAACAAATCTCAAAAAGCTTCTAGAAAATACGAAAAGATAGGAAAGTCACTAATGTAGTCATCAAAACATACCATTGACGGGAGAGGTTGCAGGAGAAAAGTTGAACATTTTTAAGCAAATAGAGCAGATTCAGGTTAACGTAACGCATTTAAAGTACTTCTTCTTCTTCTTTCTTTTGGCTAGGGATAACCCTGTGAGCCCAGATCTGTTGATCAATAGATCTGTTTTACTTAACAGTAGCATCGGCGATATCCGAAGCCACTGTCAGTACCTTGAGCACTACTTGTTTTACATCTGAAGTAGCTAGGCTTGCCTCAGATGTGCCTGTTATCCTATTTTTATTGTTAATGCTGGCAATTCATTAACATAGGAGGACCACCGTCTTTACGTGCCTTCCGAAGCATGGAGACGTCATTGCAAAGTGAACTCCACCCGGATTTGAACCGGGGCGCCTTGCATTAGCAGTCCTTGCGCTAACACCCAGGCCAATGTCCGTCTCCGCATTTAAAGTACGAAAGTTTATAATTATAGAGAATGACATGACTGGACGTGAAAGGATCAAATATAGGAAATTGCTAAAGGTGAAATAAAGAATGGAAACAAAGTTAAAGTTGGCTTCCAGAGACTGTATAAACAAGATAAAATGGATCTGTGGGACAATTCAGCGAATGAGCTGAAACTCGCCGGGCAACCATCGCAACCAACAAAAACTAAATGCAAAAGGAAGGAGTAACTGGGCCGTCTCAACCAGCAGGTCCAGAGGGTAATGTTGGGATAATTACAGTGACATCGGAAAGAAACTGGACAATGAGAAATGGAACGAAAAGTAAAGCAACTGAAAGAAAAAAGAAAAGAAAAATTGGGATACAAAATAGTTTGAATGGCTACATGGAATATCAGAACCCTCCTAAAAGAGGATAAAAAGATCTGGAAAATATAAGGGTCGAGAACTGGCAGCAAAAAACTCAGAATATACAGCCATGGAGAGAAGTGGTAATTGAAGCAAGAATAGACGCAATATTGTAATATGTATTAGAATGTGGGGACTAATCCACCCCAATAAACGGAGTTGTAAAGTCTCCCTAGAAACTTGCTAAATTCCGACAGGAATGTTTTGCGTGTATTATTATTATACAATTTATTAAAAACGTTGACATTTGAAACAAAAAATTAACATTAGCAAAGTATATTTCAAAATGTACATTTATAAAAAAGTAAGAAATGCAGCCGATTATAAAAAGTACACAGCCTATCATAAACTCGAAAGTAATAAAAGTTTACCATTGCGAGGGCCAACGAATAAAATAAAACAGCTTCAAATTTTGAACATAATAGAACAAAATAAACGATCGCTACCATCATCGAGAACAAATTTTGTACCATTAACATTTGAAAAAAAGAAGATAATTTAGATAACAATTTAAACGACAATAATAACGATAGAAATGATGGAAAATTTAAATAGGATAAAATAGCACATTTCAAGATAAGGGACTATCTCAACATACCAATCCGTTATGTTAGGGTAGGCAAAATTTTGCATCAATTGCATTAATATTTTATATAGCGATTCTTTTCTTCTTGGAAGAAGAAAATTTTCAATACAATTTTATTAAGACACAAAAGAAAATAATAGTATTTCACTGTGTGTAGTATTAATTATTATTATTATTAATCACATTTAAAAAATTTATTTCAAACCTACTGCTTTTTCAAAATATCATATAACTCAAAATCGCCGAGCTTGAAATAATCGTTTATCTCTACACCAATATCTCTAACCAATTTTGCGCTGCAAATGACGTTTTGAAGCAATTGACAAAATTGAAATGTTATAATCGAGGTTATAATAGTGAAAGGAACGACTTCATAAACTTGAATATACTGTAAATAACAAATTATTATTTAGGTTATGTAAATAAATGTTGAATAAAATATTTTAAAAAGTTGAATGAAATTTGAAAATTTTTCAACTTACATTTTATTCTTCTAGGAACTCGTTGCGCATAAGTGGTTTTGTCTTTTCAGGAACTCATCACCTAAACTATCCTAAATGAATAAAAATACATTAAAATTGAAATCAAAACTATATTGGAAAATTTTTTAATAAAATTAATTGACATGTGTTTTGACAAACCCATATCGACATACTAGATTCTAAAAGTGAATGTCACTAAGTAAACAAAAATTATTCAAAAAATGTTTTATATTTCAAAAACACAAGATTACCTTTAGTACTTACCTTAGGAGTTATGGCCGTTTAAAATCAAAATTCAAAATTGCTTTAAAAGGAGTTACCCGCCAAGGGTTTGGACTTGGATAAAACTTTTATTTGAAAATTTGTCTTAGAAAAGTGTCCTTTATCACCACCTCAAAGGTTTTTCACCGTCAAGGGAACACCCTGTATGTATGTTCGAAAAAACCGTGTTATACGAGTGTTACCTGTATTTTATGTAATATATCGCTTCCATTTGTAAATTACAATGGAAATTAAGTCTAATGTGCATTACATTTTTTTTATTGAATCCTTCTACCATATAAATCGAAAATTAACGATATCAATGTAATTTCCTATGAAAATATTTAGGAATTCGTATTATACGAGATAAAAATCCCAAGACTTGTATATATTGCTATTGTAGTATTTGCACGCTAACGATATATACAGTGGAAGACTTAATATTCTATAAGATGGTTCGCTGTTTCTCGGAGAACGTGTAGCAGAACTAACTCGCCATTACAACCTTACAAATAATGTAGAGCTTTGGCCAAAGCTCATAGATACCGTAGAAACGACTATAACCATCTTTTTGCTTCTTTTATTTTAACAACTTTACCACTGTGTTACAATAATTTCGCATCCAGATCGTGTCTCTTGTCCCGGTTTTCCTCTAGTGTCTCATATCACAACTGACATTACATTTATGTAGACTTTGCACTTTTTTTAATATCGATTTGTAGTAATTAAATCAAATTAAAATAAATTTATTTGCAAAGTTATAATACAATTTATTTACTTAAAATAAATAATAATTTGTCAGTTATAGTTTATGAAGACGAACTTCCTCTACAACATTTAGTATGATCGTCAGTACGATAAGTTATTTATAATTATTGTTAACGAAAAGTGAAGTTACAGGTAAAATGCGGCTCCAAGCGAGTAATTGCATAGATTTCCATTACGCAAAATCTTGGGAGCGATGAGAAAAATAAGAAAATTATTCATACATAAGTATTTAAACAGATCATACTAGCAGCGCGAAATTTGAATTTCGAGAAATGTAATAAAACTATAAATAAATTTTTTAGAAACTTTTAAAAATGCAAATGCCAAACATAGTCGACTTTAATTATAGAAATTATATATATTATTAACCTTTGAATCAAAAGACTTTAATTATATTATAAATTGAAAAAGAAAATATAGTTGAGATGATAAGCCAGGGTAAGTTCCCATCAACTATTTTTTTCCTTTTCAATTTATAATTAAGATCGAATATGTTTGTAAGTTTTTTTTTTAATTTTATTTATATTTTTTTTTCTAAATTTAAATTTGGCGCTGCTAGTAATCATCTAGTCAGAAGTGAAACTATTTTTTTTTAATGAGATATCTTATACCTAGTACTTGAAACTTTCATACACACGCACAATGCCTACGTGACGTTTTTTGGCTTGGGTCGCTTCAAGTTTCCGAATCGGTTGCAAAAAGTGGTAAGTAGATTTTGAATTTTTTTTCAGAAGAGATCAATTCCACGTTTATCGTAGACAAGATAAAAACCGCGGTCATTTAGTGGGATATTTGAAGAAATTATAATTTTTGTTTGCTATTGTTTTCATCCGATGATGTCGTTGAATGCGGCTATGTTGTTTGAATGTTTTGCTGGTAATGTGTTACGAAAGATATCTACTTGTTGGATTACACTGGCCCATCACCTCAATAGCTCATCTAAAGGGTCCACAGGTACTTTATAATTAATTTAACTTAATAATAAACTTTATAATAATTCTGCAAAAATATTGAAATGTGATTTGCATATTTATTTAAATTTTCAAAGATAGAAAGCTTTTTATTAAATTATAAGATTTCTAAACTAAAATTATGATCGATACAGACAGATGTATTAATAAATAAATGTCAGGCGGAAAGGCAGCAACGTACTAAATCACATTGAATTAATACTCTTCTACTATATTGTCACCTTAATCATCTTTTTCTCTTTAAATTATTTTTATTTCAAGAAATCTTCTATCTTGTGATAAAAGTAAGGGTATTTATAATTCAAAGATTTATTTTGTATTATTTTATTTCAGTAATGGTTTTCACGAGAAAATTATAAATAAAATAATAAAAAATAAATCTTTGAATTATAAACACCCTTACTTTTATCACAAGACAGAAGATAAAGATAAGATATACAAAAAAGTGGATTTTCAACAACACGAATGAGAAACATTTTTAAAGGTTCTAATATTACACTCGCCGAAAAGACGAGTGGTAAACTTATTCAAATATTAAACAACAACAGAAGAACTGTAGATTCCTTGTCATGTAGTGGTGTATACCAAATATTTTGTAGTGACTGCCCAAAACATACATAGGAGAAACCGGCAGAGAAATAATACTAGAATCAATGAACACCTCAGCAAAAATTCAAAACCAATTTTGGTGTACATCTGCAACAAGAGAATCATCATGCAAATAGAAAACACCAGGTACTCCACAAGAAAGATAAAAGTTTTAAACTTACATTATTGGAGGCCTTTGAAATACAAAAATTGCAAATGCAGGATGGGGAGCACAATCTTCTGAACGACCAGTTGATGTTGGGATTTACGCCTTTGTATAATTCTTTGTTATAGAAATGTTTGGGACCGCATAAATATCGAATATGTGTTTTATAAATGAGATAAATCTAAAATGTGGCCTCAATGCTGTTATATTTTTCAAGTTATTTTGTTCTGAATTTCCGGTTAGTTGTAATAACTAACTAATTTTATCTATCATTTCGATCATGTTAGTATGATAATCATGTGTGATGAATAAGTTTGCGTGTTTATGTTTTTAACTGTATCTTAAATATTTGACGCGTAAGTTATTTTTAAGATGATCTGTATCTTGTTGTCAAATTTTTTATATATTTTTTATTATAGATTGTCCTGAAGATGGCATAAAGTCGAAACCGGTTGACAAATTAGTATTTGTAGTTTTTGTAAGAATATACCTTTAATCCAAACCCTTAACATTATTAGTCATTGGACTATTATTATCTGTACGTCTTATCGTCCTTTACCTAAGGATCTTTTAAAAATGCTAAAACTTAGTTTACACCCAAAATTTTGACACATTTTGACATAATTTTACATGGAAACCAAGCTTTTCTTTTGTGAAAGGATTCTTTTCTAAGGGATTAGTTATAGAATACCGGCTTTAATGTCTTTAGTAAGACAAAGTTATTGAAAATATCGATATTTTAGCAAAAATGTGCCAAATTGATTTGATTATCGGTTTTTTATTTTTAAGTAGTGTTGTATTACTTGTATAATAATGTAACGAGTTTATTTTTGCTGTTTGCTTTCTTCTATTTTAAGTACATGCCCAAATTGTAGACTATGTTTTCCGTTCTTTGCATTACACTTTCGTTTGCTTCCAAATCGCTACAATTTAGATAGTCAGGAACTTTTCTGCAGGTAATCCATTTCATCTCCTGTAAGCCTTTTCCAAATTTTTGTATTTTGCTTCAATCTTGTAACAGAGAACAGATAATCTTTTGCTTTTATTTTATAGATTCTTTCTTGCGGTTTTTTCCAAGATACTTCTTTTTTCAGATATTATTCTGTTGTTTGACTTTTCTTCAATATTTCTATCCCCAGGCAAAAGCAATAGACAGTAACAACACACATGCGAGGTAGTTGAAATGTGACTCTGAGTGCAACTCGATTGGTGAAGAACGCGATTGACTGCACATAATTTGAAGTATGCTAAAAAAACTTAACCAAGAAGAGAGTAGATAAAAAATTTCAGTTTTGATGTTTGTAGACTTTGCATGGTGTTCGTTTTAATAAGATTATAAAAAAGCAAGCTTTGTGTTTTATAAATTATTAACATATTTGACGACTTTGCAATTTAAATTTTTATGGAAATTTATAGATTTATTAATAAAAATGTTTTAGAAAATCGTGCCGAGTTGAGAATAGCGACGTTTGCCTTAGATATAGAAGAATCACCAGTTAAAATTTCACTTTGTTAGAGCTTTGATGGGACGGACAAACATACAAACTTTGTGTTTAATATATTAAGATTACCGGTATATTTACACGCAGAATGTTACCATGTGTCGTCAAAATTTTTATTTTCAATACAGGGAGTGAATCTTTATTTCTTAAATTTCAAAAAGAAGAAAGTGAGTATAATTTGTTAAAAATTTAAATGTTTGTTAACTTTAGTGTAACAATTTATTACCAATTTGATTAATTTATGCTATACAATTTATTTAAATTTTACTCAGTTTAATGAATCATAATTTTTAGGCAACCTACGATGACGGCCCATTGTAAAATTGTTGGTGCTATTATACAATTACAACGCATTCAATTTTTCCCAAAACGACCACAATGAGACTATTTTACTTTAAAATGTGCCAACTAATCGGGAAGTCAAGTTACCGAGAGTTCTGCAAACGATGTTTTTACCACTTAATTGCCGACAAAATATTTCACATTAACGGCTAAACAATATCTGGATTCTGGATTCTGGATTTTAGGTAGGAGGGCAGGAGCAAAGCTCCCCACGCGCACTTAGGCCGCTAAACCGGGCCCATTGTACTCCTCCGTTATAGCGCCCCCTCCCGTCACTCCTCGAGCCAACCCACCGATAAGGCAAATTCAAGGATTTTGGCGGGTGGGGTGTCACTAATTCTAGCCATATCAGGCCAGAAGTCCCCTAACATGGCACCTCTTTCGACGCCAGAGCTGGGCAGTGACATAGCACATGCTCAGCTGTTTCGTCCGTTTCATTGCAACCTCGACATGTAGGGCTATCTACGATTCCCATTGTGTTGAGGTGTTTGTTTAACTTGCAGTGTCCAGTCAAGATCCCTGCAATTGTCCGTAGATTGACTCTGGACAGTTTCAAGTAATATTTAGAATGTTTATTTGAGGGTGTTCTTATCGCAGCCCTCGCCTGTCTACATTCGGTTTCATTTGCCCACCTGCTGGAGTGCAGGTTTAGGGTATACTGTTTCAGAAGGTTGTTAAGGAATTTGACAGCTGGCATTATCATCGGCTCAGGGCCGCAGGAAGGCTGTTTGTGCCGTTTCTTGCCAGCTCGTCTGCCTTTTCGTTACCCTCGTTGCCTTGGTGTCCCTTAACCCAACTAAGGAGAGACTGTTTGAAGTTGATATCTCATTTAGTGCCCGAATACATTCGAGCACCAGACCAGAGGTGACCTTTTGACTCCTGAGTGCCAGGAGAGCCGCCCTACTGTCTGTGGATATCTGGATATTTTTATCACGGATACTTTTTTCCTTGATTATTCGTGCGCAGTGTAATATACCAACCAATTCCGTCTGGAAGACTGATATATGTGTACCCAGCGGTATGCTTATGTTTAGGTCGAGTTCGGCAGAAAATATTCCTGCCCTGAACCCACATCGTTTTGGAGCCATCTGAAAATAGACGAATGTCATATTCACAGGTCTCTGTTGTATTCAGTAGGATGTCGAACTTCCTATTGAATATATATGCGGGGGGAATTCTGTCGGGTTCCAGACGCAGGAGGGGCACCTCCTCGAGGTAGCCATCCAGAATCCGCATGTGACCAACAGCTCCTCGCCCGCCATTCCATAGCCGCCAGCTGCGTAGTCTAAGAGCGGCCCTAACCGCCATCTCCTGCACATGAAGATCAAGTGGAGGGAGGCAGAGAAGGGACTCAAGCGCCGCAGTGGGAGCCGTTCGCATCACTCCGGTCACAGACAGACAGACAAGTCTCTGAATTCGGTGCAGGAGGATGCCGCTGTTACCAGCCTGGTTCTGGGCCACCAGACTAGGGCCCCGTAGCAAAGCATAGGTCTGACAATCGCAGTGTAGAGCCAAAGGGTGATTTTAGGGGTAAGACCCCATGACCGTCCCATTGCCCTTCGGCACTGCCAGAAGGCCATCCCCGCTTTCCCAAGTTTGTTTTGTAGGTGTTTTCCCCAATTTAGCTTCCTGTCAAGTATTAGACCCAGGTACTTGACCTCGTTTGCTAGTTTTAGGGGAATTCCCATTAGGCTGGGCATTGTCATGCTCTTCAGCTTTCTTTTGTTGGTGAATAGCACTAGCTCTGTCTTCGCTGGGTTGACAGAGACAGTGCTCAGTGCACCAATTTTCTAAAATTTTGAGAGCTGCCTGCATTCGTTCGCAAACTACATTCTCAAATTTTCCCCTAAGCAGTATGGTAATATCATCTGCATAACCTACGGTATGAAAACCCTTGTCATTGAGGCGTTGCAGAAGGCTGTCTACCACCATGTTCCAAAGTAGTGGAGAGAGCACCCTCCTGAGGACAGCCCTTAACAACCACGCCCTTAATTTTGTGTCTGCAACATTCACCTCTACGGCTCTCCACTTCAGTATAAAACTGATCCATTTTGCGATGGTCGTGGGAACTCCATATCGGTGAAGTGCAGCATTTATGCTGTTGAAGGTGGTTTTATCAAAGGCCCCTTCTATGTCAATAAACGCCCCTAGGGTGCACTCTTTGTAGCACAGCGATCTTTCGACGTGCTCCACAACCTTGTGAAGCGCCGTTTCAGTCGATCTCCCCGGGGTGTATGCGTGTTGATTCACATGTAGCGGTCTGTGGACCAGAACCGTATCTCGAATCTCTCTCTCGCACAGTTTTTCTAACGTTTTTAGGAAAAACGAAGTCAAACTGATTGGTCTGAAGGATTTGGGTAGAGAGTAGTCACTTCTGCCCGGCTTGGGTATGAAGATAACCCGGACTCTTCGCCATTCCTTTGGTATGTAGCCGTGCGCAATGCACGCCTTGAACATTTTGACCAGGTGCTCCAGCAGGTGTTCCAGGCCCCATTGAAGTAGGGCTGGAAACACCCTGTCAGGCCCCGGTGATTTGAAAGGGCTAAAGGCTTTAATGGCCCATGCCGTTTTGGATTCATTAACGACCCCATCTGCAATTTCCCAATTAGTCTCAGTTGGTGGCTGAGTTCTAATGCCAGTCCAATCAAAATCTGGGACTATCTTACTATTGGGAAAGTGTGTGTGTAGCAGTATTTCGGCAGTTTGCGAGAGTGTTTCCGTGTACGTTCCATCCTCTCGCTGAAGGCTGCCTGGCTGCTGTTGTGGATCTTTGGAGATGATCTTGTTTAGTCTAGCTGCAGCAGCGGTCGACTCAACGCCGCTGCAGAAGACTCTCCATGATTCACGTTGTTTTGGCGTATTACACTTTTGTACTCCGACCGTCTTGCCTTGAAGGCCGCCCAGTCAGAGTCTCTTTTAGAGTGCTGCGCCTTGTTGTAGAGCTTCCGTGCTGCTTTTTTCAGCTGGTCGAGTTCCGAGCACCACCAAGGTGTCGCTCGACCCCGTAGTCCAGCCGTCTGCAGCGGACACGAAAGCTCGTAAGCGTTTGTGAGGGAGTTCTGCAGCTCGCTTGCATACTGTTCAATCTCCTCAGTGGTTGTTAGTTTTCTTTTGTGGAAAGCCCCGCCAGTACGTCTGTTCCCAAGGACGAGGTGAGGTGTTCTGTAAAGAGCAACCTGTTAACCTTCCTAGGGTTTCTGTACTGGCGGGGTTCCACTGTCATTGCTTTCATTTTGAAGCAGATCCATCTATGATCTGACATTGTCAGTTTGTTGGACACGTGCCAGTCATATATATAATTTGAAATACTTAACGACGCAGTGGTAATATCAATTACAGAGTTGCGGTGGGGAGACGCATAGAAGGTAGGGGTGTCCCCTCGATTAAGGATTACTAAGTTAGTACTAATAAAGTATTCTAATAGGGACTTACCTCGATTGTTGCAGTCCTTGCTCCCCCATGCGGTATGGTGAGCGTTGGAGTCGCAGCCAATTATGAGGTGGGTCTGGTGTTGCTCGCAATAGTTCACGAGATCCACCATCCTCCGGGAGGTGGTAGCTCCGGCGAATCTATCGGGAGGTAGATGGATGCCAAAATGACGTCCACTTGGCCATTCCCGAAGTCACAGCCAATGCGAACTGCTGTTAAATCGCAGTCGCTGAACTGCGGCAAAAGGTTAGCCTGGATGGTGCTAGGTATGTATATACATGTCCTAGTTCTATTTGTGGTGTTACCTGTAAAATAGTACCATTTAATTTTGTAAAACCTCGTATGGTGGATTTTACTGACCATGGCTCTTGAATAAGAGCGATTGTGTCCTGCAACTGTCAAGGTGGCGGCATAGAGTTGCTACTGCCCCCGACAATGTTGCAGGTTTGTTGTAACAAACTCCAGTTTGCCAAGGAAGCCATTGGGCCTACCTTGTGAGCTTACTGGTTTGTTTCGCTTC
Organism: Lycocerus yunnanus; assembly: GCA_036346125.1. Taxonomy (NCBI): domain Eukaryota; kingdom Metazoa; phylum Arthropoda; class Insecta; order Coleoptera; family Cantharidae; genus Lycocerus; species Lycocerus yunnanus. Next base: position 617,944 of record JARFIX010000097.1, read on the forward strand.
CGGCGCCGCCTTCGGATTTACATCCGTCTCCATGGGAGTGGCAGGGGCCGTTGGCGTCGTTGTAGTTGCAGAAGTGGAGGTTGCTAAACAATATCATGGATAGTTTAAACTGCTTTCCGAGAGATTTGAAGAATGGCCAAAGATGAAGACAGCAATTTTCTTTTTGATTGCATACTTTTTCCCAATAAACTTAGAGTAAGACAAAATACTTAATTACAATTATTTGGTTCTTTAGTTCTGATGAACTTTGAGTAATCGAAAGAGCTCGAAATTAACTCATTCTAGTTTTTCTTTCTTTTTTTTACTAACCCAAAACCTATGAACTCTATTTCTATGCTATATTTTTTGTGCCTTTTGCAAACCAAAAAAGTAGGTTAAGCTCATAACCAAATAACCAACGCTAAAAGACTCTTTAAAGGTGTTTTTGATTCTTCAACAGTCACTAAAATAAGAAGAAAAAGAAACAAATTTGAATCGGTCTTTTTGCATGTATTAGATTATTTAGTCTATGTTGTAACACTAAAAATTTTTAATACAACTCAGCAGTAAATATATTTTGTAATGAACTGCTCGTTTATATAAATGATAATTGTTTTTAAAGATAAAAATTGTTGAATGCAAATTTTAGATTAAATTGAAATGAATAATTGTAGATAAAACTGTTACCTCGCATGTACTTACTTGTCTAGCTGTGCAGGAATCTTGATTAAACTTTATTTCGTTATATTGAATTGTATTGCTTTGAAAATTTAAATAAAGTGCTACAAATCTTGACCTTTTCTAATAAAACTTTATATTGAACAAAGATGCTTGCGCGTGATTACAGATGGCAGCGAACGTACCCAATTACAAAGAAATCTTTCCTTGGTGACGTATCTTGCATTAAGCTAAACGTGTGTTGATGGTGTAAAGTATTTGTGGTTTAAAACTAAGTAATCAAGTGATCAAATGAATTAAATCTACTTAAAATTAATTATATCTAATACGGTGTTAAAACTTTATTGTTCAAATTTAAATTTTATCGGTTAACTAACCCGTGCAGTGAACAGCTGTGCTTATGTAGGTCATCAACTCCTTTTCGATTTCAGCAGTTCCAAACATAACCTCGTTCTAATTTTCCATTAACATTTACGGACTGGTACGTACGAAAATTTTTTTATTTACTTTTTCTCCAATGCACTTTCTTGAATTCACTTTGAATTATTTTAATTATCCATATCGTCACTTTAAATTGTACAATGCATGTCGAAAAATTATTTTTATTGGTTAACTTTCATGTTTTATTTTCTCAGGAGCCAAAATTTGTACGTGTTCACTAGACGAGTGAAACGGCTCTACTAAAGCATTTTTCGCATCGAGAGGCACATAAAATCGGAAAATTCAACTGTTTTTATCGGTTTTCCGAAAATGCTCGTACGTGATTGGTTTAGAAAACTCATCCACGGATGTCCATGAAACTTACACGAAAATTAAAGACTTCAGAGCCGTTTCCACAAAATTGTTAGAAAATTCTAAATGCAGCGGTTGCTCCATAATCGAACGTCAAAGTATGGATTCTTTCGTTGCACCCCATGTTAAATTTCAACACTTTGTCCATCCTAACCACTTACATAACACTTAGCTTTTAATTCCTCTTCTTTCAACACTAATCTTACTCAAATCCTTAGCCTATTAACAACTTAATCACTAAATCTAAAATTTTGACATATTTGTAGGTTAAAATTTCACATTTTACAATGGTGAAGATTCAATTTTCCATCTACCACCCTCACTTGGATAGCAAATCGTTCTACAAATTATTACGCATCTTTTGGTATGCCTCATGATCCAATTACAATTTGTTACATTACTGAAATCTATCTTTTTTAGGTTTCCCGAAGGATGAAATTTTCTTTTGCTCATATTGGCATTATTTTAATCTTTTAGAAATTTGGATTATGTGCAAAGGTGACAAGAAATGTGCACGCTAATATTGAATATGCAAAATTTTTCCAACTTTTATATGTGACACCCGTAGCAGTGAATTCAACTTCCTGGATGCTAACTGCTTCCGACAACTTATAAAATGACGTTTTGTACTTTAAATGGCTCTAATGGCATTCCATGAATCTATTACAACTGCTACATGACAAATATTATCAAACCGTTACATAAAGTTTCCATCCGAAGATACAATTTTATCTACCGAGGTTACTGAATTTTACCCGAAGATGCAATTTTCTCTATTAAGGTTATTTATTCTAGTTTTTAAGTTGCTAACATGACAATTTATACTAAAAATTTCCTTCTAGGTGATTATGGACCAACCAAGACATTTTGAAAACAACATGTTTCCAAATGATACCATAATTCACAGAAGCACCAAATCAAAACAGTAATTTTTTTGATGGAACATTTAAATAGTAGAATATTTGTAAAAATAAATTCATGGTACGGGTAAACTTTCTAACTTTTGTACGGTATAAATTTACCAATGCAAAAAAAGTATTACTATTTTCCGAAGTGTCAAACATGTGATTTCTCTTAAATGGCCGACGACAGGCACATTTGCCATATGTATGAATTATGTATGTGCCACTTCCGTTTAGAAACGGAATTTTTTAGAAGACTTTTAAACTTCTTAGAAGAACATCTTCCTTTATTGCTAGATAATATTCCACTGCCATCAAGACAAGGAATGTGGTTTCAGCATGATGGTGCAATGGGCATTTTGGACACCTATTACAAAATTTTTTAAACAATGCGTATGCAAAAAAATGTATAGGAAGATTAGGATTTATCAATTGGCCGACACGATCACCCGATTTAACACATCTCGATTATTTTTTATGGGCTGCCCTTAAAGCTATAATTTACAGCGATAGAAGAAAGCCTGAAACCAGAGAGAAATTAATGGAAAGAACGCAGATCGGTCTGGTAAAACTTAACGAAAGAAGTGCTGTTATAAGTAATACCGTACAACACCTTTTGAAAGAGCACGCCGGTGTGTTGAAAATGAGGGTGGCCATTTTGAAAATTTATTAAAATAAATTTTGTGAATTTATTTTTTTTACCTACACCTTGATCATTATTTTCAGAATTTCTGTGAAAACGGTTAGTTTTCAAAAATTCATATTATCAAAGTTGTAGCCCGTGAAATTTCCTATCCGGTTTTGGCCCTAGCTTTTGTAAGACGTTTGGTTCAAGATATACGGGATCAAGAAAGTAAAGAAACTGGATTTTTTAACATTGTTTCCCTTTAAATTTTAAATTTTTAATTCGAAATCATAAGGAAGTGATTTTAAAAAGTATTAATCCATTAAGCCTAAAATCAATAATATCGGAGCTATGGCGTTTGAAATCAGAAATTCAAAAATTGCTTTAAAGGAAGGTTCACCTCAAGAGTTTGGACTTGGACAAAATTTTATTTGAAAATTTGTTTCAAAAAGTGTCCTTTATCACCACCTCAAAGGCTCTCCATGGGCACACCCTGTATAATATACACCACAATGGAAAATACATACAAGATCATTGTGTCAAGTTTGCAAAGTTTTGTAATTTTGCTTTTTAGCGTAGTTATAAAAATAAACAATTTTGCATTTTGGGCAGATTCGACCCGAAAAGAGTCGCAAATTGAGATTGTATGTATATTGACTAGCTTTTTTAATAATCTACCAAAATATAAATAGCTTTCTAATTATTATAGAACTTTTCACTTTTTATTCCTAGAATTTATTAAAATAAAATAGGCAAAAAGGTGGTTAAAGTCGTTTCTATGGTAACTGTGAGCCGAGGGCTCTGGTTATCCACGCTATGTGTAGTATAGTAAAGCTCAGTAGTAGTAGTTGTGTAAGTTATATAGTGTTTTTAGTTCTCATAGCATAGAGGTTGATGTGATGGCGAGTAAAGTTCTGCCACACTTTTTCCTAGAAACCGCAAACCACCGTAAATAAAATAAGCTCACCTACTGTATATATCCTTAGCGTTAAAATACCTTATTAGCAACATATAGAACTATTGGTAATTTTATCTCGTGTTAAAGGCATTTCTAAACATTTTAATAGGAAATTACTTAAATATTGTTAATTTTCAATTTATATAGTAGAAGGATTCGGTAAAAAAAAATTTTATGTTAATTCAGTTCGTCACATGCAAAACAACGCGTGCAAACGGAATTCGTCATATATTATGACGTGTAAAGTATAATTGATAATCTAGGAGAAATAATTAATTAATAAATAAATTTATTTTTAACAATTCATTTTGAATCATCGGATGAATCATCATCATTAAAGGATCATCGACTTTTTATCTTTTAAAATTGTAATTCTATTGGCTCATTTGTATTTTTGTTGTGTGTATCTAAAAAGTGGAAAACAGTAGAGGAGAAGGTACAAATATGGAATATGCTTGTAATATGGAATACATCGGATTTGACTAAACCAAGTAAGGTCCTCGGTCGAAAATCGGCTAAATTTGTGAACGCTTGCCATCTTTATTGGAGGCGATCCACCCCCCGTACCGTTTTAGTATGATTTTAGTTTACCACATGTGTACATGTGAATTTCACATATTGATAATTTTAACACATAAGTGAATATGCAAGCCTAATTTTTTTATTTGCACGTTTTTATTTAAATATTTGTTACGATGCCATCCATTGCCATACCGTTGCCGTACCGTACGATGCCATACCATTTGTTACGATGGATGGAGTATAGTTTTTGTGCTGTTGTTGTGTCTTTTATGTATTCAGATTACCTGTTTGAATTGTTGTAGCATTTCGGTAGTTGTATTATTTGTATTATCTTTTATTATTGTATAATAATTTGTCACGTATTTGTACTACTTGTAGTATCTCGTATGTATAGTCTATAGGACTAAATAAACGTTATTATTATTATTATAGTATATAAACCAAAGTTTAAGATAACGTTGTATTTGTTTAGTTTTTGTTATGATAGGGTAGATCTAGCCTAAAATATTGATGACATTGGTTTGTCGGTAATATGGAATACCAGTATTCCCTACCACCATGCTCATAATACGCTCATAATGAGTGTGCAAGCGCCGAAAAATACGAGTATATTTGCGACTGGTGCAAGTAATATGTTAATCTAATCTTATAGTTAGTTTAAGTTTTAGGAACAATAAGTTATTTAATTATTTCTTAGATATTTAATGTATTCCATATTTGCACCACCTTTTCTTAGGTGAGCATTTTGTAATTTTTTTTTCAAACTTTTTTTTTGTAAAAATGTTTTAGTTAATTACACATTTGCTTTTAGATTATAGTGTCTAATTGTCTGAAGTAACTTTTACCTAAATTTGGTTTAATTCTATTTGCTAACAAAAATTTTTTTATATACCAAACAAAATGGTATTCCATATTTGCACCTTCTCATCTATTAGTATTTTATATCACCAATGTTTTGCACAACATTAAATGTATAAAAAAAAATTAAATTAATACCAAAAATTGAATCAAAAATAATTTTATGAATTAAAATGGGTAGTAAGTTAAATTGGTATTTTTTAATGTTAAACAAAATTATCTGATACAAAATTAGTCTTATAAATATTGTAAAATGTTAGAGGTAAACAAATTTAATACTTACGTCGGTGTATAAAATTGTTGTTAATTTAAAATCAAGTGACAGAAGTGCAAATTTGAAAACGAATAAGCGCCAATAAGATTAACCAATCACAATTTTTTAAAGTTCCATGAATGGGACAACTTGTTGGATTTAACAAGAAAAACACACTTCCATATGGACAATTATTATAAATCTAAGTTTATTAAATACCATCGAGCTTTTACAACGAAATACATTATTTACTACTAGTAAATTAGTAGTAATTAGGAGTTTGAGAATGAAAATTATAAATTTGCATGTTTTATGTAATTTTAAGAAATATACGGGAGGATTACAAAGTTATATGCAATGTGTGTTGCATAAATACGACAAATTTCAGAATTCAATTAATTATTATTTTAATAATGAACATTGAAATAATATACAAAAAAATCAAAGTGGGCTAGGCAAGATATAAAATAGTTGAAGATGAGTTTAAGTTACTAAAAAAAATTCAAAAAATTTATTTAAACAAATTTATTATTATTTTTAAAAATATCATAGCAATATGTTGAGTTTCGTAGATCCTCTAATTATTTTTCCTGGATTACCTGCTTTTAGTGTACACATAGTATGTGTAAAAGCCACATATGCAATTTTAAACGTCAATATAGCCCAAAATGCATGGCCATTGTCGTTATTGGCCGAGCGTTATAGTGAATGTCCAGTTAAGCAGGGCATTGATGTCATTGGCCTACCATTGACATAAATGGTTCAATAGAAAAATAAAATTTTAAATTAATTTCTTAAAATAAAACTTAAAATAAGATAAACATTCGAAAAGTTCAAACCAATGCTACATCTTCATTTAGAAGACCGTTGAATTGGTCGCCTACCTTGATCGATTTGAACAAACCTGAAATTTTAAATAAATTATAAATTGTATGATTGTAAATAAAAGAATTAAATATTTATGTGATTAGTTATATGGTTAAACAAAAGTGTATTACCCGAGTTCTTAAATTAAACAATAGTGCAATATGAAAATTTGTATTGCCATTAATTATGCTATCTGTCAAAGGGACGTGGTTTCCTGTGTGACATTACAATTTCATAACCAGGGTGACCCCGTGACCGTGGAGAACCTTTGAGGTCGTGATAACCGACACTTACCTAGCACAAATTTTCAAATAAAATTTTGTTCAAGTCTAAATCCTTGGCGGTACCTCCCTTTAAAGAAATTTTAAGTTCTGATTTCAAACGGCCATAGCTTTGATATCATTTATGTTTTAGACTTAATGTATTAAAACTTTTTTAAAGATCACTTGCTCATCTACAAATTAGGTTATAACCTCTTATCGGCTAGAATCAACGGATTTCGAGTTATAAATTAAACTAAGGGAAAACATGTAAAAAAAATTCAGGTTTTTTATTCACTTTTCTTGCAAACTTCATATCTTATAAACAAAACGACTTAACAAAAAATTAATAACCCAAACCGGATAGGAAATTTAACGAGTTATAATTTGGGTTAAATAAATTTTTTTAAGAAACCAACCGTTTTCAAAAAAATTCTGAAAATAATGAACAAGGTGTAAGTAAAAAAATAAATTCACAAAATTTCTAAAATCTCAATTTGACTTATAGCATTTGTTTTAATGTCAAAACGTAATATAGCGTTTGACGTTTGAGCGACTTAGTTTTGTTTATTGAAAAGAAAATATAGTTGAGGTGATAGGCCAATGAAAGTTTAACCAGTAGACAGCTTTTTCACAACACATTACCAACGTAAACATTTAAAAAAGCAGAGTCGTATTCAGCAACATCGTCGAATGAAAAAATAGCAAAGAAAATTATAATTTCAACAACTTACTGGATGACCTAAGATTTCGATCTTATCCACGAAGTGGAATGGATCTCCTCAGACCCAGATTGATAAAAAAAGTACAAAATCTACTCACCACCTTTTGCAAGCGACTCTGACGCTTGAATGACCCCAATTATTTTTATTTTTAAAAATAAATTGCACGGTACTATTTCTAGCGGCGCTTCTTTCGGTAAGTTCTATCACACCTATCTGTATTCTTTTCATTAATTCCTCTCGGACTTAATCTCGTCTCGGGCTTTCTTTTATCGCTGTAAACTATAGTTTTAAGGGCACCCCATAAAAATAATCGAGAGGTGTTAAATTGGGTGATAGTGCCGGCCAATTGATAAATCCTCCTCTTCCTATCCATTTTCTGATAACATGTGATACATATGCGGCAGAATTAATTTGCATGAGCAAAGACAGGAAGAGATGAGGTTCTTTGAGAGGAAGATTTTCAGTAGGATATTGAACCCAAAGAGAAATAAGGAACAACAGAAAAGACAAAGATCAAATAAAGAAATACTAACAGCAATGAAAGAAGAAGATATAGTGAAGACGATCAAGTCAAGAAGAACAGGTTGGTTTAGCTACGTGATAACGAAGAGAGAGTACGATGCCGAAAAGGATTATGGAATGAAACACACGGAAGACCAAGTACGAGGCACACTCAGTCTAAGATTGAACGGCCAGGTAGCAGAAGACTTGAAGAAGATAAAGGTCAATGGATGGAAAGAAAAGGCAAAAGACAAACAGTTATGGAAAAAATATTATCAGATGCGAAAACAGATGTAAATTTATAGAATGCATTATCAAGTAATAGAGGACCCTCATGTGGTTTATTTGGCTCGACTTTGTCTCGCCAAATAAATTTCCACATTCGTGAAAAAAAGTATCACTTCTAATAGGCCAGTCAGTAGAGAATAGAAATAAGGTGGTATGTTGCAAACGGTGGTGTAGAAGATTTTATTTTTACTTGTATAAATAGGTACAAGCATGTGAAAACAAAATGCTAACACGGGCGACCTCAGGAGAACTTTTGGCAGCCAAAGAACTTCAAAATTTTAGGACTTTTTTTAGTTTTTTGCATATAACTACTAAACCGTGGATCCTATCAAAACATTTGTGGTATAACAAATTAAAGAGCGTTAAATTCTGCGTCGAACAAGTACCACAATTTAATAATTTGGTCAAGTGGTATGGTCGAAAACTACGGCCAAAAAACGATAATTTTTTCTAATTTTGTCAAAAACTGAGATTTTGTAATACGTAAGTGTGCGTCCGGCATCGATCGCGTTGCACTAAATTCGTTGTAACTTTTAAACTAATTAATGAAATTGAGCATTCAAAAGCTCAAATGAAAGAAGAAACATGTAGCTATTGGATTATTATATTTTTTAATATAAAAATGAATGTATACAAAAGTAGTAAATGTATATAGTTCGAACATACGGAGATATCCGATAAAATCGCTAAGCGCTCTACCATTTCTACAATTCTTAAAATAAAGATCTGAAATTTTCATAAATTACTCTAGAAGTAATGTATAAAATATCCGATAAGTAAAAAATCTCAAAATTTAGTATTAAAGATGTATACTTCCAAAATTTCAAAATTTTGGGTAAGTAATAAAATCTTAAATGTATACCTAACTTTAACCACATATTACTCTTGCTTAAATCGCGTTATTGAATTTCTACAGGTGCGATTTTTAAAGCTTGAAATGTGTACTTTAAGATGCTATAAGAGGATTTAGGTTAAAAAGTAAATCAACCCTTTTTATTTTACAGAAATAAAAAATAAATTTTTTTTTGCTCCAAAATTCGTTAAATTAGAGGTACGTTAAACGTTAATAACTTTTATAAAAAATTTATTTAACCTACCTAACTAGCATATATTATTAATAGGACTTAAAAATAAGTGAATTTAGTGTAAAAAATTTTAGAATATATAATAATAGCTCTTAGCGATTTTATCGGATATCTCCGTATGTTCCAATTATATACATATACTACTCTTATATACATTCATTTTTTTATTTTAAAATATAATAATCCAATAGCTACATGTTTCTTCTTTCATTTGAGCTTTTGAATGCTCAATTTCATGAATTAGTTTAAAAGTTACAACGAATTTAGTGCAGCGCGATCGATGCCGGACGCGCACTCACGTATACGTATATCTCAGTTTTGACAAAATTAGAAAAATCGTCGTTTTTGACCGTAGTTTTCGACCATACCACTTGACCAAATTATTAAGTTGTGGTACTCATTCGACGCAGAATTTAATGCTCTTTAATTAGTTAAACCACAAATGTTTTGCTAAGATCCACGGTTTAGTAGTTATATGCAAAAAACTAAAAAAAGTCCTAAAATTTTGAAGTTCTTTGGCTGCCAAAGTTCTCCGAGGTCGCCCGTGTTAGCATTTTGTTTTCACATGCTTGTACCTATTTATACAAGATAAAAATAAAATCTTTACACCACCGTTTGCAACATACAACTCCTTTACTGACTGGCCTATAACACGAGTTGTACAAAAAAATAATAATATTTCACTGTGCGTAGTATTAATTATTATTATTGTTAATCAACTCAAAATCGCGGAGGTTGAAATAATCGTTTATGTCTATACCAATATCTCTAACCAATTTTGCGCTGCAAATGACGTTTTGAAGCAATACTTTAATCGCACCTTTAACAATTATAAAAAATATCGTTCTGTCAAAAATTGAAATGTTATAATCGAGGTTATAATAGTGGATGGAACGACTTCATAAACTTTGATATACTCATAAATAACAAATTATTATTTATGTTATGTAAATAAATGTTGAATAAAATATTTAAAAAATTAAAAGTTGAACGAAATTTGAAAATTTTTCAACTTACATTTTATTCTAGGACCTCGTTGCGCATAAGTGGTTTTGTCTTTTAGGAACTCATCACCTAAACTATCCTAAATGAATAAAAATAAATTAAAATCCATTAAAATTGAAATCACACACTATATTGGAAAATTTCTTTAATAAAATTTAATGACATGTGTTTTGACAAACCCATATCGACATACTAGATTCTAAAAGTGAATGTCACTAAGTAAATAAAAAATTATTCAAAAAAATGTTCTATATTTCAAAAAACATAAGATTACCTTTAGTACTTACCTTAAGAGTTATGGCCGTTTGAAATCAGAAATTCAAAAAATTGCTTTAAAGAAGTTACCCGCCAAGGGTTTGAACTTGGATAAAACTTTTATTTGAAAATTTGTCTTAGAAAAGTGTCCTTTATCACCATCTCAAAGATTCTTCACGGTCAAGGAAACACCCTGTATGTATGTTCAAAAAAACCGTGTTACACTGTATTTTATTTTATGTAATATGTCGCTTCAATTTGCACATAACATGTAAGTAACAATGCAAATTAAGTCTAATGTGCATTAAATTTTTTTTATTGAATTCTTCTACCATATAAATCGGAAAATTGCGGTATCCATGTAATTTCCTATGAAAATATTTAGAAATTCGTATTATATGAAATAAAAATCCTGAGACTTGTATATCTTGCTAGTGTAGTATTTCAACGCTAAGGATATATACAGTGGAAGACTTAATATTCTATAAGATGGTTCGCTGTTTCTCGGAGAACGTGTGGCAGAACTAACTCGCTATTACAACATCACAAATAATTTAGAGCTTTGGCCAAAGCTCACCGATACCGTAGAAACGATTTTAACCATCTTTTTTGCCTATTTTATTTTAACAACTTCACCACTATTTACAGTGTTACAATAATTTCGCATCCGGACCGTGTCTCTTGTCCCGGTTTTCCTCTAGTGTCTCATATCACAATTTTCAATTTATAATTAAGGTCGAATATGTTTGTAAGTTTTTTTTTTAATTTTATTTATATTTTTTTTCTAAATTTAAATTTGGCGCTGCTAGTAATCATCTCGTCAGAGGTGAAACTATTTTTAAATGAGATATCTTATACCTTGTATTTGAAGCGTTCACACACACACAATGCCCACGTGACGTTTTTATGGCACGGATCGGTTCAAGTTTCGAATCGGTTGCAAAAGTGGTAAGTAGATTTTGTATTTTCTTTCAGAGGAAATCAATTCCACGTTTATCGTATACAAAATAAAAACCGCAGTCATTCAGTGGGATATTTGAAGAAATTATAATTTTTGTTTTGCTATTGTTTTCATCCGACGATGTCGCTGAATGCGGCTCTGTTGTTTGAATGCTTTTGGTGGTAATGTGTTGTGAATGATATCTACTTGTTAGATTTTTCTGGCCCATCATCTTAATTATATTTTCTTTTTCAAGATCAACTATTTAAAAAAACGTAATAATAATTATAGTTCTATATAGTTAAGGCATTACATGCGTAATTCCACTTATCGGTGTTGATAATACATCTAACGTTTCAAGTAGAAAATAGTTGTACTATCAGGTCTTTAGCTGAGGGGTCACCAGGTACTTTATAATTAATATTACTTAATAATAAACTTTATAATAATTCTGCAAAAAAATTGAAATGAGATTTGCATATTTATTTAAATTTTCAAAGGTATAAAGCTTTTTTTTAAAAGTATAAGATTTCTAATCTAAAGTATGAGCGATACAGACAGATGTATCGATAAATAAATGTGCGGCTGAAAGGCCGCAACGTACTAAATCACATTGAATTAATACTCTTCTACCATCTCGTCATCTTATTAAATGTCGATTTGATTTGTTGTGCCTTCCCTGCACAAAGTTAATTAATGTCTGTCATCCTGTAAATTCTATTACATTCCTAGTCTAGTCAAAATAGACAAAAAAAAGATAGCAACTTTGTAATAATTCGCATTGAGCTGAAAATTGATACAGGTCTTAGATTCACAATTACAAATAAAATATCAAAAGTCGCTACCTATCCTACTTTTGCTACAAATTTTATTCAAGGTCAAAGGTCATAAATGTCGGTTTTCGCATTTTCCTCGTAAACGCTAAGAGTTATTGCAAAAATAGGTCAGACAAAGTTGTACATCACGCAATTCTCTACAAAATTGTTTTTATATTTTTCTACCAAGCGCCATTCTTGAGATATCGCGATTTTAAACTTTGAAAATGCCAATAAACACTTTAATGCTGCACGTACAGTGAATCCGTTTTCGAACGACAATGCTGTCCTTCTGTATTACCGATTACTCGCATATATGCATCTCCGTCAGACTTGGTCTATAACTCTTTGCCCCTGTTAAAAATAAGTAATATAGTATAAAATTCTTAACTTTAAAACCAAAAAACTTGTGATGATAAAATCCAAGCTTTTTCTTTCATGAATAAACCCTTTCATAATAGATTAGTTAAAGAATACGGCCCTAAAACAAAAATTTTCAAAAATTGATGAGTTTTAAAAATTACGATGTGGCACCGGCTTTAATCTTAATTTAATCTGGTTAATTTACCGGAAACTACATTGATGGTAAAATTGTAAACAAATGACAGTAAATTACAAACAAAAACAATAAAAGACTCTCCTGTAGATTACAAGATAAATTAACGAATTACAACGGTTTTGAAGATAAAGAAACAACAATTAAAATCACCTCAAAAGTAAGTAAAACAATACACTCATAATTAGCATGGTGTTATTGCGGCACCACCACCGTGGCAACCTTTAATTTGTAAATTGCATTTTCAGAAGTTTGAGTTTAGATAAATAAAAGCAGTTACATAAAGTTGCATTTTTGTACATTAGAAAGTACAAAATTGACTCAAAATAGAGGTTATCAGTTATCAAATGCATCTGGTAGCAGAACGTAATATATGGATTGATGGGAGTAATCAAGTTGGATAAGTTCAAACAAAGTTACAATTTTCATCTAAATTTTAAACGTGGGTTGTGGCCACAGGTTGTGACATGCTACCACTAATAGTTTAGTCTTCAAAAACAACAACAAGGAAGACAGCTGTCACATATCACGTAACATCCCTGCACGGTCCCGACACCAAACCACAGCAATACAGAAACCACCCACCGTAGCATCGGTGAGTATCTCCAAGTGTGATACATAATTTAAAGTTGAACCAAAATTTGTTTTATAAAATTCTTCAGCGTTGTAGCCACAAAAGTTTAATTGCACTACCAAGAGTATCGAGACCTTATCTGGCGATAAGGCAGCAAACTTTTTATTCCCAACTTTGGAGCGCAGGATATTCAGCCCAATGGTAATTTTTCCGAGCTGAAAATATAATTCAACCAGTAGAAATAATTTAGCAAAGCAAGTTTGTACAATATTTCCATAATTTCTTATAGCGGTTTAAGCACCCAACTTTTATTATGGTTTTACCAATTTTACGTATTGACATTCCGCCACAAAATTTTTTAATTCTAAATTAATTAATTAATGCTTTTTGGAAACATGAAGCAATACATACATTTTTTATTGTAGTTGTAAAGGCTTAGTTACAAATTAATTGTTAATGGTTAAATAATTTAACTTTTTCTTCTTTTTCTTCTTCTTCTTCTTCTTCTTGAATTAGGACTAGGTCCTGTAATATCCAACAGTAACCTGGACAAAGATCCGAAGCTACTGCTGGTTCTGTGAGCATATTATTTGTTTTACATCTGAAGTAGTTTGCTAGACTGGCTTCAGATGTGCCTGTTACCCTATATTATTGTTAATGATGGCAATTCATTAACACAGGAACATAATTTAACAATTCAATTATTACACCCTTTGGAAGAGCATGGCAACAACGTCGCAATCAACCGTCTGCGTCGTTGGGTGTATAAAGTTGGTATTAAGTTTTACGTCAAATATTTGTATACAAATTTTTACAATTTCTTGAATTAATCTTTTACCAGCCAAACAAGGCGGATACATTATTGCTTTAAACTTCCTTTATTTATAAGAACAATGCCACTTTAAAATTAAATTTTTTTGTAAATTAATTCTCAAAGACAGGTTTTAAATTGCTTTTGTATTCCATAACTTTTTGTTCAATTAAGACAACAGTTTTTCTTTCAAACAAATTTTCAAATGCATTTACCGAAGATGTTCAATCATTTTTTAAGCAGAGTTCCAAAAGGAGATTAAATTGTTCAATTATTTTATTACGATATGAATAAATAATAAATACATTTTTAGTCATTGGACTATTATTATCTGTACGTCTTATCGTCCTTTACGTAAGGATCCTTTAAAAAATGCTAAAACTTAGTTTACACCCAAAATTTTGACACATTTTGACATAATTTTACACGGAAACCAAGCTTTTCCTTTCGTAAAAGGACACCTTACATGAGAGATTAGTTATAGAATTCCGGCTTTAATGTCTTTAGTAAGACAAAGTTATTGAAAATATCGATATTTTAGCAAAAATGTGCCAAATTGATTTGATTATTGGTTTTCTGTTTTTAAGTAGTGCTGTATTACTTGTATAATGTAACGAGTTTATTTTAGCCATCTGGTTTCTTCCATTCTAAGTACATTCCCAAATTGTAGACTATATTTCTCCGTTCTTTACATTACCCTTACGTTTGCTTTCAATATTGCTACAATTTTGATAGTCAGGAACTTTTCTGCAGGTAATCCATTTCATCTCCTGTAAGCCTTTTCCAAATTTTTGTATTTAGCTTCAATCTTATAACAAAGAACAAATAATGTTTTGCTGTTATTTTATAGATTCTTGCTTGCTTAACAATATCATGGACAATTTAAACTGCTTTCCAGAGATTCGAAGAATGGCCAAAGATGAAGACGAAAATTTTTATTTGATTGCATACTTTTCCTAATAAACTTGAAGTAAGACAAAATACTTATTATTATACTTAAAATTATTGGGTTCTTAAGTTGTGACAAACTTTGAGTAATCAAAAGAGTCCGAATGTAACTCATTCTAGTTTTTATTTTTTTTAATAACCCAAAATCATGAACTCTATTTTTATGCTATATTTTCCCATTTTTATGCCTTTGCAAACCAAAAAGTGGGTTAAGCCCATAACCAAATAACCAGCGCTAAAAGACTCTTTAAACGTGTTTTGATTCTTCAATAGTCACTAAAATAAGAAGAAAAGAAACAAATTTGAATTGGTCTTTTGCATGTATTAGATTATTTAGTCTATGTTGTAACAATAAAATTTTAATCCAACTCTGCAGTAAATTTATTTATACCAAACATTTTCTTCTAGGTGGTTATGGACCAACCAAGACATTTTGGAAACAACATGTTTCCAAATGCACAGCAATGACAACGTAAGCAGAAACATTTTGTAATGCTATTCTCAGCTAGCATCTACTTACACGGCAGAATATAATGTTTTAGATGAACATACAAAATCCACGGCAGAAATTATTTAAATACTTGCATAGCCATGAAAATCTCACTACCGTATTAACCTCTCACGAGATTCTAATGTC
This sequence comes from Lycocerus yunnanus, assembly GCA_036346125.1. Taxonomy (NCBI): domain Eukaryota; kingdom Metazoa; phylum Arthropoda; class Insecta; order Coleoptera; family Cantharidae; genus Lycocerus; species Lycocerus yunnanus. Next base: position 633,778 of record JARFIX010000097.1, read on the forward strand.
ATGGATTTTTAGAAATGCCGAAGATGTTCTAACTTACAAAGTTTTGGAATGTTGGTTTCAACTTGAAACGAACGAAACTGAATTTTTTAAAGATTTTTAACTGTATGAAAATATATTTAATCAATTATTTGGTAACACGTTCCAATATCCAATGCATGGTACTGCAAGTATTAAGGCAAATGAACAAGGACAAACAACCATCTTGTAATATTACAAGTGTGTGCCAGTAAGTCGGAGGTTTTTCAAGAAAATTTTGATGTGCGTAAAGAACCTGGCACTATTTTGAAACATTTGGAGATCTTGCATTAGGAGTTATCCTCTTCAATGATGTAATAGCAATTACTGCTGCTTACAACTATTTTCACATTGTTATGTGCTCTTTGCATCAATTTGCATCAAATGTTATATTTTTAATCAGAGTTTGTTGTTTCTCCTGCGATTGTCCAGCCACTGCTTCCACTATGTTAATTATTGCGTTTTGGAATCTAAACAAGTAGGAATAAAAATTATTTTGATATTCTGTTTAATAATTGTGAACTTTTCAGGTCAATATGGTGGTTTCTTGTCAAAGTCCTATTTTAGTGCAATTTTGGAATATCTTGTTGGGAAGCCCGCAGAAAATAGTTTGTGAGATAGAATTACTTCATCAAATACTGTTTTGTTTTTGTTTCTAACGTTAAACAGTGCGTGTTTGCTCGAACTATAAGTATCTATAAGTTATTGATTATATAGTGAAGTTGCTCAAGGTTTTATTTTATGAATATTATAAACTATTAGAAATATTTACTTTCATTTTTGGCCAAAAGGGCAGTTTTGAATAGTACCACGATAGAGGATATAATTGGAATGACCCCCCTTTTTAATTTTTTAAAATAATGCTTGAAGTATACCCAAAACTTAATTAATGTACTTAAAATTGTAATGTTTCTCATAAATAAAGTTTGTAAATGCGGTATTCTTTTTTTTTAAATTTGCATAGTTTGGGCAATGGGGAGTCTTACAACATTAAAATGAACTGTTAACTATGTAACAAGTTAAATTACAATAACGAACATAGGAGCTTGTTGGAATTCAAACATACCTCTATCAATTGATTCCAAATTTACGCAAAAATTCTAAACAGCAGAAAAAGTAAAAAAATCATGTCCACAGCCTGGTCCAAAATTAACTTCTTAATAACGCGGTTCAGTTGTTCCATCATTAGGTCGATTTCTTTGTCTACGTCCAGATTTTCCGATCTGGGAAGTTCCTGTTCTTCCAACACGGCCAGATCCTTCAATAAAAATTATGGCTCTGCAATTATCCAAATCATGAAGATTCCATAATTCACAGAAGCACCAAATCAAAACAGTAATTTTTTTTAATGGAACATTTAAATAGTAGAATATTTGTAAAAAATAAATTCATGGTACGGCGGTAAACTTTCTAACTTTTGTACGGTATAAATTTTACCAATGCAAAAAAAAGGTATTATTATTTTCCGAAGTGTCAAAAATGTGATTTCTCTTAAATGGCCGACGACAGGCACATTTGCCATATGTATGAATTATGTATGTGCCACTTCCGTTTAGAAACGGAATTTTTAAGTTAGTTATAAAAAATAAACAATTTTTGCATTTTTGGGCAGATTCCCGACATCGAAAAGAGTCGCAAATTGAGATTGTATGTACATTGACTAGCCTTTTTTAATAATACACCAAAATATAAATAGCTTTCTAATTATTATAACTTTTCACTTTTTATTCCTAGAATTTATTAAAATAAAATAGGCAAAAAGGTGGTTAAAGTCGTTTCTATGGTAACTGTGAGCCGAGGGCTCTGTTTATCCACGCTATGTGTAGTATAGTAGCTCAGTAGTAGTAGTTGTTGTGTAAGTTATATAGTGTTTTAGTTCTCATAGCATGGAGGTTGATGTGATGGCGAGTAAAGTTCTGCCACACTTTTCCTAGAAACCGCGAACCACCGTAAATAAAATGATGAATGATGAACTTATTGGCTTGACGGAGCACCGGGCGTGGCCCCATATCTCCTTCATCTGATGTTGGTAACTGGCGGTGGAATTAGGAGACGACTGCCTTGATTAGCGCTGCTGGATCTGGCTGGTGCGGACCTGGTGGTGTGTTTGCTGTTTAGTATAGATCCTCTTTCATTTGGCGGTGGCTGGTGAGTTGGGTTGATTGGGCTGCTCCTTGTTCGCGTGTGGAGGAGCTGGTTTCCTGCGGGTGGTTGGTTCTGCAGGAAGCGGGTGACGGCGATGTGCTGGCTGGGTTATGGGTCGGGCGGCTTGACGATGTCCTTTGGCCTCGGGTGTCCTAGATTTTCGTCAACGTTGTAGTGTCCTAAATTTTGAATTAGCGGGTTGTCTGAGGTGGAGATTTTGGCGTAGATTTGGGTGGTCAAGTCTGGTTACGTGCTCCTCGATTGTTTCCATCTTGGCATCGGTGTAGTCTCCGGTTTGTGACGTAGTAGGGCGCGTTGAAGAGGCTCGGAGGATTTGTTCTGGATCACTTGGGCCTTGTACATGGTGCGGGGGACGCTGTGCCCAGACTGGGGCGGCGTAGGTCATCGTGGGCCTGATGATGGCTTTGTAGATCCGCAGTTTGTTGGCGGCGGACATCGGGCTTTTCCGGTTGATTAGGGGGTAGAGTGCGTTGATGACGCCTTTTGCTCTCTTGGTGACGGTGTCGACGTGTTTCCTCCAGTTGAGACGACGGTCGAGGGTGATGCCCAGGTATTTTGCGTGGTCTGTCCAGGGGATTTGCTCTTCAAACATCCACACGGCTGACTTGACGGGTTTGCTCCGTTTCCGGAACATGGTGGCGGTACTCTTGCTCGAGTTGACGCCGATGCGCCAGGTTTCGAACCAGGTCTGGAGGCTGTTGGCGGCTTCTTGGAGGCGTTCCGCGGCGGTGTTCGGGTTCATGGACGACGTGTAGATCGCGGTGTCGTCCGCATAGAGCGTGATCTTGGTCCTGGTGTCGGGCGGGTGGGATGTCACTCACGAAGATGTTGAAGAGCGTCGGGGAAGGATGGAGCCTTGGGGACTCCGGCGGTGATGCCCTTTTCGGAGGAGCGGGTGCCTTCGATGACGATCCTGAAGCGACGATTTTCTAGGTACGAGGCCACTAGTTGGACGAGGGGGGGGTGGATGTTTGCCTGAAACATTTTAAAGAGTATACCTTCGTGCCAAACTTTGTCGAAGGCTTTTGACACGTCGAGTAATACTACGCCTGTGAATTCCTTTTTGTTGAATCCTGTGGAGATGTGTTCAACCAGACGGAGGGCTTGGTGGACGGTGCTGTGGCCCTCGCGGAATCCAAATTGTTCGTCCTGCAGGATGTTGTTGTCGAAGACGGCTTGCTTCAGTCGGGAAAGGATGATTTTTTTCCGTCAGTTTGCCCATGGTGGGCAGGAGGCTGATTGGTCGGTAGCTCTGGGGTTTTCGGTTGTCCTGTCCTGGTTTGTGGATGACCACCACGTCCGCGGTTTTCCAGATCTTCGGGAAATACATAAGTCGGAGAGAAGCATTAATTATACCTGTGATGGCGGCAATCGAGTTGAGGGGCAGTTCCTTCATGGCTCGGTTTGGGATGCCGTCTGGACCTGGGGCTTTCTTATTTCGTAGTGATCTGATTGCCGTTGCGACTTCAAGGGTTGAGGCTGGTTCAATGGGGGTCGGGTCGACGGTGGATAGTTGATTTCTCACGAAGTCGTGGACCCTGTCTATTTGTTCCTGATTTGTGCGCTCGGTGTTGGGGCAGCATTGGGACTCAAGGTTGATGGCAAAGGCTTCGGCTTTGTCCGCGTCGGATTTCGCTAGCGTGCCGTCTGCGCGCTGGATGGGGGGCTTGGAGAACTGCTTTTTTCGCTGAAGGCTGCGGGTCATCTTCCAGGCGGATTGGTCTTCAAAGGAGAGGGATGAGATGGTGCTCGTCCACAGTTGCTCGTGGTGCGCGTTGACCTTTGCCGTGACTAGTTCTTTGAGGTGGTTGTAATACCGTTTGTCATCTGGATGCGAGGTGTTTTGCGCGACTTTCCTTGCACGATTTTTCTTTTTGATCAGGTCTTTGATCGAAGTCGGTAGGCGGTCGCGGAGGTCGGTCTCGGGGGGTGGTTTTCGTCGCGTTTTCCAGTGACCTAGAAACAGTTAATTGAAAAGATTCAACATACTTATCCAGGTGGTCGGAGGAGTCGATGATGGGGATTGGTTCCATGGATCCGAGTAGGAGGTCGTGGAAAAGCGGCCAGTCGGTTTTCCTTGTCGCGGGGGCGGAGTTTGGGTGCTTGAGGTCCCCGAGGGAGAGTAGCACCGGGAAGTGGTCGGAGGTGAGCTCGTTTTCCGTGGTGAGTCGGTGTTGGAGTGGAATGTCCTTGAAGAGGGCGATCTCCAAGAAGCTGGGCGTTCCTTTGTAGGAGAAGTGGGTCGGGGCTGCTGGGGCGTTGATGGTGAAATCGAGCTCATCGGCCAGGCGAGGAGGGTGCGTCCTTCTCGGTTGATGTGGCGACAGTTCCAGGAGGGTGCTTGGCGTTGAGGTCGCCGGCGATGATGGTTCCTCCGGGGCATCGAGTAGGACTTTGATGTCTTCTTTTAGGATTTCCTGTGGGGGTTGTAGACTGAGGAGATTTGCAGCCAGCCGTGGTTTTTGGTGTGGATGCTGACGGACGTTGCCTCAATTTGTTGGAGCGGGGGAAGGTCCACTTGGTGGTGTTCGATGGACGACTTGATGTAGATGGCAGTGCCCCACCTCGGGCATGCTGGCGGTCGGTTCTGTAGAGGGTATACGCCGGAGCTTGGCGCGGTCCCCTGCTTGAAATGGTTTCTCCGACCAGGATGACATCCAGGTCGTGTTTTTGGGCGAAGTCGAGCAGCAGGAATTTTCTTGCGAGGAGGCCGTTCGAATTCCAGAAGGCTATCTGCAGTGATGTCGGTCGCTGTCTTTGTCTAGACATTGGCGGGGGTGGTTTGATTGGCGACGGATTTATGGCGGCTGTTATTTCCAGCTTGGGGCCGCTGATGCCTACTGCTTGGAAGACTTGGGTGAGTGCTGTAACCAGAAGATTTAGGTATCGTTGGCGACTCCTTGAGGAGGAGACGCTTGGGGGTACGTTCCCTGTTGGGAGCGTGCCGACTGGCTGTTTCACAAACGATACTTGCGTTCGGTGCGCTGATCCGGTGGGTGGTGGGGCGGTCGGTTGGTTGCGGTCCTGGGTGGGTGGACGGTGGTCAATGGCTCGGGGGCGTTGTACCTCCTGGGCTTGGGGTAGAAGGCAGCCCTTGAAGTTGGCTGGGACCTCCGCAGTTGGCGCAGGTGGCGGGTAGCTGGCGTTCCTTTTGCAGGCGGCGGTGAGGTGGTCACCGGCGCATTTGACGCATTTAGAGGGCACGGCAGCAGCGTTGTGCGTGTCCAAAACGCTGGCACGGTGGCATTGGCCGACTTCAGTTTTCCTGTGGGGGGATTCCACAGTGATGCTGGCGCCGAAGATTGAAAGGATGGAGAAGATTTTCTTTCCCGCGTCGCTCTTCTCTAGCTGGACGAGATAGAGTGGGATTTGGCGGCGCAGTCGTCCTTGTCTCATTTGGGCGACGTCGATGACGGGAGACCCTCGCTCAGGAGCTCTTCTTCAGGTCTCTGGGGTGATCGTGACTGGAAGTCCCCTGATGACCACCTTCAGGGGTTTGTCCTGCGTGAGCATGTAGGAATGGCTCGGTATGTCTTCTTGTTCCAGGAGACGGCTAAGAGCTCTGTAGTCCGCTTCGGTAGTGGGGTGGACGGACATTCCATCTGCAAGTGTGCGGATCTTTGTGTATCTGATGTCCTTTGCGTTGATGAGTCGGTAGATTTTGGCCAGTCCTCATGGGTTCTCACAACTATTGGGGGATTCTGGTTGGGCCTGTGATGACCTAGAGGGGAGAAGAAGTTGGTTAGTGCTTCTTCCGTCATCTCGGAGGGGGTCGGGACGTCCATGGGCTCGTCATGGGTGGGCGGGGAGCGTCCTGGGTGGTCTGGCCGGCGGGGCGGTTGACGAGGTGGTGGGTTCATCTTCGTCTCTGCGAGGATGATGAATTTGTTGTTCGGGGACAGGTCGTCTTGCGTTGATGACGTGGTGGATGATTGGATGCGAGGAGGCATCCCTTTCGCGCTGATGTTTGTTCGGCTTGTGCGCCTTGTTGGACCTCTTCCTTTGACGGCTTCAAATTTTCCTTCGCTGGTGGTGGTCGTCGACGATGGAGGAGGTGCGTTGGCTGAGTGTTTGTGAGGTCCATAGCTGTGGAATGGTGGGTTTCGTGAGTTGGAAGTGTTGGCTGCTTTCAGTTTCGTATTTTGTTCTCAGTAGGCGATTTCTTCTTGGTATTCTGAGGTTGCCTGGTGGTCCATTTCGTGGAAGAATTAACAAATTCTGTTTTTGCAATTTTGTGCCGTTTGTATTAGTTGGTGATTAAATTAAACAAGAAAATTTAGAAATTGCACTAAGCAGTCGGTACTTATTAGAATTTTATAAATAATAAATAATATTATTTATAAGACTCAACTCGATCGGCTACAAGGAAGTTGACACTGTAATTTTTGTTAATTTTTAAGTCGGAGTGAATACTTTTAAATTACAGTTAAGAACTTACGTCGACTTATCACCTTAATTTTGATCTAAAAGATAAAATTACCAATATTCTATATATTGCTAATAAGGTATTTTAACTAAGATATATACAGTAGTGAGCTTATTTTATTTAAGGTGGTTCGCAGTTTCCCGGAAAAAGTATGGTAGAACTTACTCGCCTTAACATCAACCTCCTTAATTATGTGAATGCCAAATTAAAGGAGAAGCGTTACCATTCTAGAGTCTTACGCTAATTTTTATTATTAATTTATTGATTGTTAAGTTTTGCTTTGTTTTTGATTGTTTTGTTTTCATATTTTATTTTCATTGTTGCTGTTAGTTTTCCTTCTCCCTGTATATATTTTCTTGCCTTCTTATTGTAAATAGTTCAACAGAAATTCCTACAAGTTGGTTTTTATAACACTTTTCCAACAAAAAACAACGCCAAATTTATACAACGACAACACAAAAACTTTTTTGTAAATTTTATTAATTATTGTAAAACCAATCCGGTTCCCCAAATGAAATTTGGAGATATGTGTAATCACGAGGGGCTCCTATTTTGTAAGCAAATTGTAATGTAAGGCCAATCGACACTCACGTCAGCGCCGATTGGTCCAACAAATATTGTAATGATTAATTAATAAAGAATATCTAAATCCTAAAATCCTGGTAGAACTTACTCGCCTTAACATCAACCTCCTTAATTATGTGAATGCCAAATTAAAGGAGAAGCGTTACCATTCTAGAGCATCGGCCAAAGCTCACAGTTACCGTAGAAACGATAATAACCACCTTTTTGCCTTTTCTATTTTAACAAATTTGTCACTATTTACAGGTTAGGGTCGAGGTAATAAACCTGAACTCAAAAGTACACTTTTTCCTATAAAAATGGTTATCCCAAACTAAAGAGCATAAAAATACGAGCTCTTTAAGGTGAGGACTATTGTTGTCGGACTTGTAATAAGGCCACAATTTAATTTTTAAAATTGAGATTTTCCCATAAGAAATACATACTATAAGTGTGTTATTGTGTAATAATATGTCAAATATGGATTTTTGATATTTGGAAATTTATTAAAATTTATTTATATAGATTTGAAAATTGATATTTTTGGCAGACCCAAAGTTTGAGGTTATTGGTAAACGCGATAGTGTAGTACAGATATCTCCTAGCGGTGCTTCTATTTTTGTATTGGCGCAAAATTAGTGTTATAAAAAAAATCAACGCTGTATTACTTTGTGTTAATTGGGTTGCCTAAAAGCATCAAAACAAAACGAAGTGGTAAAAAATACGACAAGACCTAAGCAGATGAAGAAAAATTACACTAATAGGGAAAGATTGAACAGCTACCCGTCTGTTAGGGATTATATTAAAATAAAAAGGAAGGAGAAACAGAGAAAAATCGAAGAAAGAGAGAAAGACGAATTACATGTATTTCAAAGAAGCAAAAAGACAATTAAATCACTGACGTAAACAAAACTAACAGCAAAATACGGAGAAAACTTAAATTAAATGGAGAAACTTTGTAAAATGTTGTCAAATTTAACGCAGGCTGTGAGCACTGGCTTTCGAGAAACTAAACAAGAAATCAGAATATCAAATGAAGACGTCAAAGAAATCAAAGATAATCTGGCCGGAATGGAGAAAAAGATGGTGGAGAGAGTGGAAGAAAAAGGCAGTAAACAACAAACAAGAATAACAAATCTCGAAAAGCTTCTAGAAAAATACGAAAAAGATACGAAAGTCACTAATGTAGTCATCAAAAACATACCATTGACGGGAGAGGTTGCAGGAGAAACATTTTTTTAAGCAAATAGAGCAGATTTAGGTCAACATAACGCATTCAAGATATGAGAAAGGCCAGGAAAAGAAATTATTGTAGCAAAACTGAGAGACCGTAAACAGAACAGAAACTCAAGGGTACGAAAGTTTATAATTATAGAGAATGACATGATTGGACGTGAAAGGACAATACAAGATCAAATATGGGAAATTGCTAAAGGTGAAATGAAGAATGGAAACAAAGTTGAAGTTGGCTTCCAGAGACTGTATAAACAAGATGAAATGAATCTGTGGTACAAGTCAGCAAATGAGCTGAAACTAGCCGGGCACCCATCGCAACCAACAAAAACTAAATGCAAAAAGGGAAGGAATAACTGGGCCGTCTCAACCAGCAGCTTCAGAGGGTAATGTTGGGATAATTACATTGACATCGCAAAGAAACAATAAGAAATGTAACGAAAAGTAAAGCAACTGAAAGAAAAAGAAAGAAAAATTGGGATACAAAATAGTTAGAATGGCTATATGGAATATCAGAACCCTTTTGAAAGAGGAAAAAGATCTGGAAAATATGAGGGTCGAGAACTGGCAGCAAAAGCTCAGAATAGACAGACATGGAGAGAAGTGGTAATTAAAGCAAGAACAGACGCAATATTGTAATATGTATTAGAATATGGGGACTAATCCACCTCAATAAACGGATTTGTAAAGTCTCCCAAGAAACTCGCTAAATTCCGACAGGAATGTTTTGCGTGTATTATTATTATACAATTTATTAAAACGTTGACATTTGAAACAATAAATTACCATTAGCAAAGTATATTTCAAAATGCACATTTATAAAAAGTAAGAAATACTGCCGATTATAAAAAGTACACAGCCTATCATAAACTCGAAGGAATAACAGTTTACTTTTGCGAGGGCCAACGTATAAAATGAAACAGCTTAAAAGTTTGAAAATAATAGAACAAAATAAATGATCGTTACCATCATTGACAACAAATTTTGTACCATTAACATTTAAAAAAAGAAGATAATTTAGATAACAATTTAAACGACAATAATAACGATAGAAATGATGGAAAATTTAAATACAATAAAATAGCACATTTCAAGATAAGAGACTATCTCAACATACCAATTCGTTATGTTAGGGTAGGTCAAAATTTTGCATCTATTGCATTAATATTTTTATAGCGATTCTTTAAATGGAAGAAGAAAACATTCAATACAATTAAGACACAAAAAGAAAATAATAATATTTCACTGTGTGTAGTATTAATTATTATTATTAATCACATTTAAAAAATTTATTTCATACCTACTGCTTTTTCAAAATATCATATAACTCAAAATCGCCGAGCTTGAAATAATCGTTTATCTCTACACCAATATCTCTAAGCAATTTTGCGCTGCAAATGACGTTTTGAAACAATGCTTTAATCGCACCTTTAACAATTATATAAAATATCGTCCTAACATATTGGATAAAACTTTTATTTGAAAATTTGTCTTAGAAAAGTGTCCTTTATCGCCACCTCAAAGGTTTTTCACGGTCAAGGGAACACCCTGTATGTATGTTCTAAAAAACCGTGTTATACGAGTGTTACCTGTATTTTATGTAATATGTCGCTTCCATTTGTACATTACAATGAAAATTAAATCTAATGTGCATTAAATTTTTTTTATTGAATCCTTATACCATATAAATCGGAAATTAACAATATGCACGTAATTTCCTATTAAAATATTTAGAAATGCGTATTATATGAGATAAAAATCCCAAGACTTGTATATATTGCTATTGTAGTATTTCCACGCTAAGGATATATACAGTGGAAGACTTAATATTCTATAAGATGGTTCGCTGTTTCTCGGAGAACGTGTAGCAGAACTAACTCGCCATTACAACCTTACAAATAATGTAGAGCTTTGGCCGAAGCTCATAGATACCGTAGAAACGACTTTAACCATCTTTTTGCTTCTTTTATTTTAACAACTTCACCACTGTGTTACAATAATTTTGCATCCAGACCGTGTCTCTTGTCCCGATTTTCCTCTAGTGTCTCATATCACAACTGACATTACATTTATGTAGACTTTGCACTTTTTTTAACATCGATTTGTAGTAATTAAATCAAATTAAAATAAATTTATTTGCAAAGTTATAATACAATTTATTTACCTAAAGTAAATAATAATTTGTTAGTTATAGTTTATGAAGACGAACTTTCTCTACAACATTTAGTATGTTCGTCAGTACGATAAGTTATTTATAATTATTGTTAACGAAAAGTGAAGTTACAGGTAAAATACCGCTCCAAGCGAGTAATTCCATAAATTCCCATTACGCAAAATCTAGGGAGCGATGAGAAAAATAAGAAAATTATTCATACATAAGTATTTAAACAGATCATAATAGCAGCGCGAAATTTGAATTTGGAGAAATGTAATAAAATTATAAATAAATTTTTTAAAAACTTTTGAAAATGCAAAGAAATGCCAAACATAGTCGACTTTAATTATATTATAAATTAAAAAAGAAAATATAGTTGAGGTGATAGGCCAGGGTAAGTTCCCATGAACTATTTTTTTTCAATTTCAATTTATAATTAAGGTCGAATATGTTTGTAAATTTTTTTTTAATTTTATTTATATTTTTTTTTCTAAATTTAAATTTGGCGCTGCTAGTAATCATCTCGTCAGAGGTGAAACTATTTTTTTTAAATGAGATATCTTATACCTAGTACTTGAAACTTTCACACACACACACAAATAATGCCCACGTGACGTTTTTGGCTCGGGTCGGTTCAAGTTTCCGAATCGGTTGCAAAAAGTGGTAAGTAGATTTTGAATTTTTTCAGAAGAGATCAATTCCCGTTTATCGTAGACAAGATAAAACCGCTGGCATTCAGTGGGATATTTGAAGAAATTATAATTATTGTTTGATAGTGTTTTCATCCGACGATGTCGCTGAATGCGGCTCTGTTGTTTGAATGTTTTTGGTGGTAATGTGTTGTGAATGATATCTACTTGTTAGATTACACTGGCACACACAGTGGCGTTGCTACTACATCTAATGTTTCAAGTAGAAAATAGTTCTACTATCAGGTCCTTAGCGCATCTGAGGGTCACCAGAGGTACTTTATAATTAATTTAACTTAATAATAAACTTTAAAATAATTCTGCAAAAATATTGAAATAAGATTTGCATATTTATTTAAATTTAAAATTTAAAAATTTTATATTAATCATCAGTCCCTTTTTTTGTACTCTTCTGACAGTTTTCTTAACGATGTTAACTATATGCTAAGAAAACTGTCAGAAGAGTACAAAAAATGGGACTGATGATTAATATAAAAAAGGTACTTGTAGTTGGTGAAGAGGGACAAAACATAAACATCGGAACAGACATTGTGAACCACACAACGAGATTCAAGTATTTGGGTGTTACGTTCTCTAGAGCCGGCAACAGCAATGATGACATAATAAATAAAATTGGACAAGGTGAGAGAATCAGGCAATTGAACCCAATCCTATGGAATGATAGAATTACTAGAAAGACCAAAATGATAATATACAAGTCAATTATAGAAAGCATAACAACTTATGGGTCGGAGGTATGGACTATGAGCGCTGGGAATAAAAGCAAGTTGAGAGCCCTGGAAATGGATTTCTTAAGACGAAGCTGTGGGATATCCAGATTGGACCATATTAGAAATGACGATATCCGACAAAGGATGAAATCGGAAGGTTCAATTATGGATACAGTGGAAGCCAAACGACTAAGGTGGTTCGGACACATTCAAAGAATGAACGACGACAGATGGCCAAAGAGGGTGTGGAATGGACGCCGCACTTTAGAAGAAAACGTGGAAGACCTGCAAAAACCTGGGCGCAGGAAGTTGAGGAGGCAATGAAAGATAGAGGACTTCGGGAAGATGATTGGACCGACAGACAGGCTTGGAGAATGGGATGCGAGAAACGGATACGTCTGTAAAACACTCGCTTATATATATATGTGGTGATATTTTTAAGTTAGACTTCAAAAATGCAAAAAAATGGTTTTTTACTAGTTACTTACCAGTAGTGTTAGGTTTCTCGTCACCGCGAGAAAGAATAAATGTTTTTTTTAAGAATTTCGATTTGTTGATCAATTTGAAGATCAACAATAATTTGCTTTATTTTGCCAACAAGAATGCCAAAATTGTTACTTTCAACACCTTTTACACAAAATCATGATTTGTTTTGATAAATTTGACAGTGATTTTGTTTTGTGCGCCGTTTGTTTATGGCAGGATAAAATTTAAAATTTGGAAACGAGGAAAGTGTTTTTGAAGGTTGGCAATTTGAAAAACGAGCAGGGCAGAAAGAAAAAGGAGAGTTGGTCTGAGAACGGAGACCGTATGCACGTCAGTTGGAGGACGTGAATTTTGAGATTTTGATTTGCGTTGCCGTGAAAGCGGTAAATTTTGAGTTTGTGATAGTGCCTTCTGAAGACGGGGTCGTCTGTTTTATTTTGCGAATTGATCAAAGTTTTTGGTTGGATTTATCGAATCTGCAAAGATAGCAAATGAATAATTTTGATAGAGGAGCCATTTTGGAGTTATTCAAGTTTGATTTGTGCAGCGAGTCATTAAGTTTGTATTGAGTCGAAAAGAGAAGCTATTTTGGAATTGTCAAAGTTTTACTTGTACGAGTCAACGAGTTTTGGATGTGAATTGGATAATTGAAGGCGTCAGCATTGGGCAAACACCTGGAGTGTCGATAAGGTCAGTCGTTGAACATTTGTGCGCTAGTTTAATAAAATTTTATTTGTGTTAAAACATTTTGAATAATTATTTTAAAAAATTATTACCATTATAAAGATTTACACAAGACACAGAATTGTTTGGTGGTTTAAATTTCAGCAAATGATTTCAAATTTTAAATTTAAATTTCAATTACCAAGCAAAAAAAAACACAATCACACCATCTGGCATATTTGGAATTTTGTCCCAAAATCGGTTTGGAAATAAAGCAAATTTTGAAATCACGTTTCAATATTCGAGTTTTAATTGCGCTGTGGTCGCCGAACATTTATCCATTTTCGGAGTTGAGAACTTTAGAACTCACTATTGGGTAAGAAAAAACACAATAACTAATTTTGTGTAATTTCAAAATTTTGAAATCACGTTACAATATTCAAGTTTTCACAATAATATATACATACGCCTGTTAAGTTGTCACCTCCGTATCATGGATAAGGCGTCCTGACCTCGGTGATCCGCTTGTATAAATAGCTATTTAACAGTATATTTGCATATGGGGAACCTAGAAGACGTCTATCAAGAGAGGGAAAGAATTTCATATAAAAAAAATCCAAGTATATATTTGAAACCCAGGATACAAAGTCGCCTCCGTTTATATAAAAATATTTGAGTCATGAAGATGTTGTGCTGACTTCCGACGGTGTTGTCGCGTCTACGGAGGTGGGAGCGTAATTTATGCATACTCGGTTATCATTAGCACGGCATGCGTTATTATATTTTATAATTTCTGACCTTTAAGATTTATTTTCTAAGCGTTTAAGATTTTTTGTGAAAAGTGAAAAAAAGTGAAAATGGCAGAGCAAAAGTGTCGATCATATAATAATTCCAACAGTAGAAGTCGTCTAATTGTTAAATTAGCGAAACTAATTTAAAATATTAAAATCATTTTTTACATTATGTTGTAACTGCATTTAAAGTAAATTTTGATGATATGACATTTTCCACATTTGAAATGGTGTAACATAATATTGATTTCGTTCACTGAAATCATAGTGAGATCTTATAATAATAAAGTTCATTATACAACGAACTGAAATTTGTGTTGATTTGACGTTTCTCACATGTAACTCAAATGATGTTTTTTAATAATTATTAAAATTCTTAGAACAACTAATGAAACATAATATTAACTTCTTTTAGTGAAAATATGGTGGAGTCTTATTCTATTAAAATTTATTATACAGTAAGATTCAGAATATGATTATAATATTATTAAATAATTATTGTAATAATTTTATAGTAAGAATTTAAGATAAAATATTTGATCTTTTTCAAGCTTAATATTTTTATTATAAAAATTATAAATATTTGACAGATATTTTTAATCCTTAGCAACTAACAAACCGGTTCCAACAAAAGAAAAGTAAAAGGACAAATATTCTATTTTACAAAATGGAAATGATGATATATAAGTAATACTAAGACACGCGTAAGTGAAATACGACCTATTTCATTTTAGGAAAATTCTTCACTTTGAGCAATATTATTAGGTATGTAATTTTGTAGGATTGGATTAACAAAACTAATTTCAACAATCCAAGACAAAAATATCCCCTTCTCTTAAAGACAACAACATTGATACAGTATTACAAACAACATCTAACTGTGAAATCCTTATCTTCAAACTAACAACTTTTGAAACAGAAATTTATACAGGCAATAAGGACAAATTAGACTCTATTGAAAATAGCAGTTCTAATATTGCTCTGATCACAGAATTTGGTGGCGATGAAGCCAATAATATGTTCCCTTCTTTCAAAGACAATAGGACTCATACTGCATCGACAACAGCATTTGGTGCTAATAAAGAAGAATCTGTCCCTTTGGGTTTAAACGACAGTATCAGTATTATATCAGAATCAGAGTGTGATGATTCAGACAAGGACCCTGACTGGGAAATAGATAAGAAATTTTCTATCTCCTCTGGACTTTCTTCAAAAGTCTCTTCTTCAAAACACCTTCTATCATCATTCATTCAGTAGTTTCCATTATAGCTCCGACTAGAGAAAATACAACAAAATAACAAAGGGTTATTAGTAAGTATATGGGTGTTACTTACTAAAAACTAATTAATAAGAATATTACATAAAGATCTACTTCATCCTAAAATTTTGATACCGTTGTACATGCAGCGAGAATTATTGCAGGCTACGATGAAGAGAAAAGACATTCAAAGCTCCTAGTTTAGCAATGCATTTTGGTACATCTCTAAAATTCGCATGCGATGAATTGGTGCACCTTATCATACGTGAAAGTAATGGTTACAGAACGAGTTCAATTAATCATCAGAAAGATTGGATACGAGATATAAAATTGTTCAAAGAATTAGTAGAATCACGTTGGAATTCTGAATTAGCTTCGCTTGCAAATAAAGATATGATGGAAAAACGTTGGATTAAACCTTTATTATTACCTATGGTGAGTGACATAAAGAAATTCCGGGATGAGACGTTACAACTTGCCCACGGTGTGAACAACAATTACTGAATGATGATAAAAATGTGAAGGCTTACAAATTGTTGGTACAATGCACCTTAGCATTATTGATTATTTTTAATAGACGAAGGATTGGAGATGTCCAGTATTTAAAATTACGGACTACCAAAGTGATAAAAGGAATACCTATACAGATTTTGAAAATGCTCTTACAAAGGTGAAAAGGTACTAACTACGAAATACAGAAGAGTTTTAAATAGCGGAAAGAGTAACAGGGCGGTAGTGATTCTAGTGCCCGAATTATTACAGAAATTTATCTCTGTATTATTGGAACACCGTAACAAATAGTATATACCTTCAGACAATGACTATCTTTTTGCAATGCCAGGAAGTACCATTAAATGGGGAAAGGGTGATGTTGCAATTAAAGCTCTTTGTAAAAGTAAAACTAGAACAACCTGAGACCATTTCGAGTAACAAATTGCGAAAACATATTGCAACTGTAATGCAAATTCTAAATTTAACTGAAAACGAGACAAAGCAATTTGCAAATTTCATGGAACATACTGAAAAAACCCACGAAGAATTTTACGCGTAAGTCGTTAGCGTAAAAGTATTGCAAACAAATATATTCCCAACTTCAAATATTTATAATTTTCAGATTACCGGTAGATATTTACCAAACTGCTAAAGTTTCGAAACTACTTTTAATGATGGAAAAAGGCTCGGTACCTATTGAATATAAAGGAAAATCTTTGGCTGAGATTAACATAAGTAGATGTCGATGTAGTTGAAGAAGATAACAATGGTATATAGAAATAATATCACCGATTTTTTCAAATCCATACACTACTGAGATCTGCAAAACTATTCTACCTATAATATTAATTACTTTAAATAGACGAAAGAATGGAGAAATGTATTTAATTATTGAAAAATCTATAAAAGAATTGTTGACATCTTTTCCTTACTTACATTCTTATATAATGAAATTTGATTAATTGATTCGTAAAATAAAGACCAAAATATACTCGTTTTATTTTATAGATGAAAAGCCAATGTTTCCTTGTACTGTGAGAGAAATAATGTTAATTGCTCTAGTTACAATCGAAACGAATACGAGGAGTTATCTAACGATAATGATACTCTATTAAAAGATGACGAATTAGAGGTAAATAACGTAGGTACAAGAAGAATTAGGAAAGCAATGCTACTCAAAAGTAATATTTTATTTATTTATTTATTTAACGGGTAAACCAATTTACATAAATATATATTACAATACAAAACAATAACACAACCGAAGTTACTTGAACAGCATGACATTTATGTCCCACATGATTTTCCTTTTGAAATTAAGAAATGATGATTGGGACATATCGAAACTTTGGGTCCCATTCAGTCTGTTCGCCAGCCGAATCGTTCGAGTTGGGCTGTTTAGACCATAATTAGTCACATGCTGCGAAGGTTTAAATGAATTTAGATGTCTGGTATTATGAGTAGGCACAAATGGCTGGAAGCACTTTCGAAGCGATCGCAGTCAGTTTGCCATTAACCAATCGATAAATAAAACATAAGTCGGTGACTATACGCCTGTATTCCAATGGTCTGGTATTACATATACTCAGGCAAATGGTACTGGAAAATTCTTCTGGGGTATGTCCTAATTTGTAATTTAGGTATTTAAGGAACTTGCGTTCCACTGCTTCCAATCTGCTGTTGTAAGTTTGTAAAAAGGAGACCAAACACTCGAGGCATATTTTGGAACATATTTAATATTAAGATAAATATTACTTAAATTTTCCCAGAAAAATCAGCTAAAATGAATTCAAATTCAGATGAAAGCGATCAGACCAATCCTGAAGACAGTGGGCTGAAGGCACACACAAAAAAAGAAAAAGACAAAGGCTAATAAACCTGGTCAAAAACAAGGTAAATAAGCATACGATGTGATATACAATTTTTAATTTTATAATTTTTTAAAGGATGGACCAAAGCAGAAATCACATTAATAGATAAAGAATTCAAAATTTTATTAAAAAGGAAAATAACCCCTGGAGCTGTTATGCAAAATTTTTTAGAACGCCATAACTTGAAAAGGCCTGTAATAACTTTAAGGTCCAAGTTACAACATCTGATTAGATTAAATAAACAGAAATAAAATTATGTATGTACTTTATGTATGTATGAGTTAGAAATAAATATGTTTTGCTTTTAAAGGTTTTATTATTAAATTGATGCTTTGGCAAGTTTGCATTAGGTTTAACTTTACGCTTAGTTGCGACGTTGCCGCTTTTCGGAAGTGACATAACGCCTTTTAAATAACGGAGGACTCTTCGCATGGCGTGTTTCTAATGTATATAAGCGACGACAGCGCCGTGGTATATTCTTGAACTAAAAGATTGTTTTGTAGATACAGAGGACATTGTCACCTCCGAGTAAAATTGCACAAACGAACCGTTGGGACCCTAGACCCTAAATTTGTAAAAAGCATGGAGAAATGTAGTGACTTCCAAAAACGGAGGTGACAACGAAATTTTGGAGGTGACTACAATACAACTGTATCTGATTTGGAGGTGACAATGACCCTTTATATGTATATATTGTAATGAATCGTCTCGCGTAATTAATAATTAATAATTTGCAAATAATTGTGTACGATAAATAAACCTGTAATTGCATGTAAAATTGCTAATGATAGATAAAATGTCACCTGGGATGTACTTACTTTAACGGCTCTAGCTGCAATCTTGAAATAAAACTTAGCTCCTGTTACTGTGGATAAATTGTGTTTAAATTTTAAATAAACTGCCGCAAAACTTGGCCTTTTTAATGAACTCTGTATTAACTTGAATAAAATTTTTACAATGACTAAAGATGTCACCAACATAACTTCTTTCTTGTTACAACTTTATTTTCTAACCTAATGTGTAATGGTGTGAACGTGTTTGATTAAACTAAGAAAACAAGTGGTCATTTAAAATTAAAATTACTTAAAACTAATTAAACTATAAGTGTTGCAAAATCGTTCATGTTACGAGTTTAAATATTAAAGAGACAACAACTAACCGGTACCCCTCACAGCTGTTCTAAAGTAGGTCATCAATTCCTCTTCAATACAGTGGCATTCCAAAATGTTGGATCGTCGTGGTTTCGTGTAACATTTACACAGGTAAATACGAAATTTTTATTTATTAACTTTTTCTTCGTTGTATTTTCTTGAAAATCACTTTTTGTTACGTTAAATATCCATGACGTCACTAATAGTTATATGTTGCATGTCGACAAAATTATTTTATAGGTTATCGTTCATTTATAAATTTTTCAGGAACGAAATTTTCACATGTTCACTCGGCAAGTGAAATGGGTCGACTAAACGTATTTTTCGCATCGCGAAGCATATTAAATTGAATTCCAACTTTATTCTGGGTTTTCCAAAAAACTCGATTCCGATTGGCTGGGTAAACTTATCTACCGGATCTTCTTGAAACTTTCACGAAAATTAAAGTCTTCAAAGCCGTCCCGCACAAAATTGTTAGAAAAATTCTAATTCCACTGGTCGTTCTATAATCGTCCGTCAAAGTACGAATTCTTTCTTTACACTCATGTTTATTTTCACACACTTTGTTTATCCTAACCACTTGCGTAACACTTAGTTTTTAATTCCTCATCCCTCAATACTAATCTCACTTAAATCCTTATCCTATTAACAAATCTATTACTAAAACTAAAAATCTGACATATTTGCAGGTTACAATTTCACATTTTTCAATGTAGAAGATTCAATTTTGCATCTACCATCCTCACTTGGATAGCAAATCGTTCTACAAATTAATCCTCATCTTTTGGTATGCCTTATGATCTAATTACAATTTTTATGTTATCTAAATCTCTCTTTTAGATTTTCCGAAGGATGAAATTTTCTTTGCTCATTTTAGCCTTATTTGAATCTTTTGGATTTTGGATTCACTTACAATAGTGCCAAGAAATGCGGACGCTGCTATTGGATATGCAAAACAATTCCAACTTTGATCTGTGACACCCGTAGGATGAAATTTTATTTTTAGAATGCTAACTGCTCTGGCCAGCTTATGAAATGAAATTTTGTATTAAAATGGCTCTAATGGTATGCCATGAACCTTCTATAAATGCTACATGCCAAATATTAACAACCCGTTACACAAAAGTTCCATCCGAGGTTACAACTTTATCTATCGAAGCTGCGGTTTTTAACCGGAAGATGCAATTTACTTTATTAAGGTTATTTATCTTAGTTTTTAAGTTGATAACATGACAATATATATATATATATATATATTTAAATTTTCAAAGGCATAAAGCTTTTCATTCAAAGTATAAGATTTTCTAAACTAAAGTATGAGCGATACAGACAGATGTATCGATAAATAAATGTGCGGCTGACAGGCCGCAACGTACTAAATCACATTAAATTAATACTCTTCTACCATCTCGTCATCTTATTAAATGTCGATTTGACTTTGTTGTGCCTTCCTGCACAAAATTAATTAATATCTGTCATCCTGTAAAGATCTATTACATTTCTAGTCTAGTCAAAATAGACAAAAAAAGGTAGCAACTTTGTAATAAATCGCATTGCGCTGAAAGTTGGTACAGGTCTTAAATTCACGATTACAAATGAAATATCAAAAGTCGCTACTTATCCTACTTTTGCTACAAATTTTATTCAAGGTCAAAGGTCATAAATGTCGGTTTTCGCATTTTTCCCGTAAACGCTAAGAGTTACTTCAAAAATAGGTCAGACAAAAGTTGTAGATCACGCAATTCTCTACAAAAATTGTTTATATACTTTTTTCTACCAAGCGCCATTCCTGAGATATCGCAATTTCAAACTTTGAAAATACTAATAAACCCTCTAAGGCTGCACGTACAGGGTGGTTCAAATTCGAAGTTCCTTATGGAAAATTCGGTAACCATAAATATGGAAAATGGGGGCGATCCTTTATTTTTTTAGAAAAACTTTGGTGAAAAACCTACTTTTTGTTTTTGAAGGCCAAATTGTTTTTGACTTTTGTTAAAGTATACTGGTTGGTTTGAAAGTTTGAAAAAAATTTTTCCTTCTTCAAATTTTTAAGGAGAATAAACCTGGGCTGAAGGAAATTTAAATATTTATTTTTTCCAGTTTTAATTAAAGTTTGTTTTTAAATGAAAAATGTTGCAAATGACCCAATTTAAATAGGTTTTTCTTTTTATTTATTAAATGTGCTTTAGACCGTTCGACCGATCCCAACCAAATTTTGCACAGTTACTCTCTAGGACCCTAAAGAGGTTTTCCGCTAAAAACCGGGACCGAAAAGCTTAATTTAAAAAAAAAGTGAAAAATTGCGGACGCGCATGAATGGAACGAGATTCCCATCGCCAATACCTGTAATTGATATATGGTAATTTTACGTTGGTATATTCACATTCAGTACCTACACTATTATAAGTGATTTCATTTCGTAAAAATAAATCAAGTTATAGCAACCAAAGGACAACGGGAAGCAAGACTGGAAACCGTTCTGAAATACTGAAGAAGGTAAAGCAACCTTGCAAAATCAAAATACTTCAAGCAAAGGCAAAGTATTTTATTTTTAATGAGACCCCGGGCGAAGCCGGGTATCCAGCTAGTTGCTAGATAATATTCCACTGTCATTAAGACAAGGAATGTGGTTTCAGCATGATGGTACACCGGAACATTTTGGACGCCAATTACAAATTTCTTAAATAATTTGTATCTAAAAAAATGGAGAGGAGGATTTATCAATTGGCCGGCACGATCACCCGATTTAACACCTCTCGATTATTTTTTATGGGCTGCCTTTAAAGCTTTATTTTACAGCGATAGAAGAAAGCCTGAGACCAGAGAGGAATTAATGGAAAGAACGCAGATCGGTCTGTTAAAACTTAACGAAAGAAGTGCTGTTATAAGTAATACCGTACGACACCTTTTGAAAGAGCACGCCTGTGTGTTGAAAATGAAGGAGGCCATTTTGCAAATTTATTAAAATAAATTTTGTGAATTTATTTTTTTTACCTACACCTTGATCATTATTTTCAGAATTTCTGTAAAAACGGTTAGTTTTTCAAAAAAAATTTGTATTATCAAAGTTGTATCCCGTTAAATTCCATATCCGGTTTCGGCCCTAGCTTTTTTCTAAGACGTTTGGTTCAAGATATACGGTGATCGCAAGAAAAGTAAAAAAAACTGGATTTTTTTAACATTGTTTCCCTTAATTTAATTTATCTTTAAAAAAGTATTAATCCATTAAGCCTAAAAAATCAATAATATCGGAGCTATGGCTGTTTGAAATCAGAAAATCCAAAATTTGTTTTAAAAGGAGGTTCATCTTCAAGAGTTTGGACTTGAACAAAAATTTTATTTGAAAATTTGTTTCAATAAAGTGTCTTTTATCACCACCTCAAAGGCTCTCCACGAGGACACCCTGTATAATATACACCACAATGGAAAATACATACAGGATCATTGTGCCAAGTTTGCAAAAGTTTTGTAATTTCGCTTTTTTAGCATAGTTATAAAAAATAAACAATTTTGCATTTTTGGCAGGTTCCCGACCTCGAAAAGAGTCGCAAATTGAGATTGTATGTACTATGTACTAGTATATTGACTAGCCTTTTTAATGACGTTTGGTTCAAGATATACGGGATCGCAAGAAAAGTAAAAAAAACTGGATTTTTTTAACATTGTTTCCCTTAATTTAATTTATCTTTAAAAAAGTATTAATCCATTAAGCCTAAAAAATCAATAATATCGGAGCTATGGCTGTTTGAAATCAGAAAATCCAAAATTTGTTTTAAAAGGAGGTTCATCTTCAAGAGTTTGGACTTGAACAAAAATTTTATTTGAAAATTTGTTTCAATAAAGTGTCTTTTATCACCACCTCAAAGGCTCTCCACGAGGACACCCTGTATAATATACACCACAATGGAAAATACATACAGGATCATTGTGCCAAGTTTGCAAAAGTTTTGTAATTTCGCTTTTTTAGCATAGTTATAAAAAATAAACAATTTTTGCATTTTTTGGCAGGTTCCCGACCTCGAAAAGAGTCGCAAATTGAGATTGTATGTACTATGTACTAGTATATTGACTAGCCTTTTTTAATAATCCACCAAAATATAAAAAGCTTTCTAATTATTATAGAACTTTTCACTTTTTATTCCTAGAATTTATTAAAATAAAATAGGCAAAAAGGTGGTTAAAGTCGTTTCTATGGTAACTGTGAGCCGAGGGCTCTGGTTATCCACGCTATGTGTAGTATAGTAAAGCTCAGTAGTAGTATTTGTGTAAGTTATATAGTGTTTTTAGTTCTCATAGCATGGAGGTTGATATGATGGCGAGTAAAGTTCTGCCACACTTTTTCCTAGAAACCGCGAACCACCGTAAATAAAATAAGCTCACCTACTGTATATATCCTTAGCGTGGAAATACCTTATTAGCAACATATAGAACTATTGGTAATTTTATCTCGTGTTAAAGGCATTTCTAAACATTTTCATAGGAAATTACGTAAATACTGTTAATTTTCAATTTATATAGTAGAAGGATTCGATAAAAAAAATTTTATGTTAATTCAATTCGTCACATACGAAACAACGCGTGCAAACGGAATTCGTCATATATTATGACGTGTAAAGTATAATTAATAATCTAGGAGAAATAATTAATCGGTTCTTGAATTATAAGTATTCAACTACATAATACACTTATTGCCATATCGAATTCAACGTTAAAAAATAAATAAATTTATTTTTAACAATTCATTTTAAATCATCGGCGAAGAGTTCATCGACCTTTTATCTTTTAAAATTGTATTTCTGTTGGCTCATTTGTATTTTTGTTGTGGGTATCTAAAAAGTGGAAAAAAGTATTAGTATTTTATATCACCAATGTTGTGTACAACATTAAATTTATAAAACAAAATTAAATTAACTTTATACCAAAAAATTGAATCAAAAATAATTTTATGAATTAAAATGGGTAGTAAGTTAAATTGGTATTTTTTAATCTTAAACAAAATTATCTGATACAAAATTAGTCTTATAAATATTGTAAAATGTTAGAGGTAAACAAATTTAATACTAACGCCGGTGTATAAAATTGTTGTTAATTTAAAATCAAGTGATAGAAGTGCAAATTTGAAAACGAATAAGCGCCAATAAGATTAACCAATCACAATTTTTTAAAGTTCCATGAAGAATAAAAATTATAAATTTGCATGTTTTATATAATTTTAAGAAATATACGGGAGGATTACAAAGTCATATGCAATGTGTGTTGCATAAATACGACAAATTTCAGAATTCAATTATTATTTTAATAATGAACATTGAAATAATATACACAAAAAAAACAAAGTGGGCTAGGCAAGGTATAAAATAGTTGAAGGTGAGTTTAAGTTACCAAAAGAAAATCTAAAATATTTATTTAAACAAATTTATTATTTTTCAAAAATATCATAGCAATATGTCGAGTTTCGTGGGATCCTCTAATTATTTTTCCTGGATTACCTACTTTTACTGTACACAAAATATGTGTAAAAGCCACATATGAAATTTTAAACGTCAAAATGCATGGCCATTGACGATATTGGCCGAGCGTTAAAGTGAATGTCCAGTTAAGCAGGGCATTGACGTCATTGGCCTACCATTGACATAAATGGTTTAATAGAAAAATAAATTTAAATTTAATTTCTTAAAATAAAACTTAAAATAAAATAAACATGCGAAAAGTTCAAACCAATGCTACATCTGCATTTAGAAGACCGTTGAATTGGTCGCCTACCTTGATCGATTTGAACAAACCTGAAATTTTAAATAAATTATAAATTGTATGATTGTAAATAAAAGAATTAAATATTTATGTGATTAGTTACATGGTTAAACAAAAGTGCATTACCTGAGCTCTTAAATTAAACAAAAGTGCAATATGAAAATTTGTATTGCCATTAAGTCCGCAATCCGTCAAAAAGAAGTGATTTCCTGTGTGACATTACAATTTCAAAACCAGAGTGACCCCTTGACCGAGGAGAACTCTTATGGTGGTGATAAAAAATACTTTTCTAAGACAAATTTTCAAATAAAATTTTTGTTCGAGTCCAAACCCTTGGCGGTACCTCCCTTTAAACCAATTTTTTGAATTTCTGATTTCAAACGGCCCTAGCTCCGATATTATTGATTTTTTAGACTTAATAAATTACAATCTTTTTAAAGATCACTCGCTTATCTACAAATTAGGTTATAACCTCTTATCGTCTAGAATCAACGGATTTTGAGTTATAAATTAAATTAAGGAAAAAAATGTAAAAAAAAATTCAGGTTTTATTTTTTTTACTTTTCTTGCAAACATCATATCTCTTATACGAGACGCCTTAGCAAAAAATTAATAACCCAAACCGGATATGGAATTTAAAGGGTTACAATTTTGGTTAAATAAATTTTTTTGAGAAACCAACCGTTTTCACAAAAATTCTGAGAATAATGAACAAGGTGTAGGTAAAAAAAATAAATTTAGAAAATTTCTAAAAATCTCAATTTGATTTATAGCATTTGTTTTAATGTCAAAACGTATTGTAGCGTTTGGCGCTTTAAGCGACTTAATTTTATTTAATTTATTTTATTTTAATTTTATATTTAATAAAATTTAAATAAATTTTATTCAACATATCGGAAGTTATTGCCCCATATCTTGAAGTTTTGTAGAATAGACTGAATTGTTTATAACTGGAAACTAAAATGTCGTTAAATAAAAATTTTAAATTAATTTTGAACAAAGTCGCTAAATTCTGCTTACTTTACTAATCATAAATTTTACTGGGTTTCCTCAATTTTATATGAAAGATACAAATAAGACAATGGTATTTTAACGGTTTATTTAACTAAATTTGGTTATCGCAGGTGTTTATAAAATATTAACATTACCGATCAAATTTACATGGTAAATGATAAACTGAAGATAAAAATATAAACAAATGGAATAAAATACAGCAATACTAAAACGAAATTTAACATTAAAAATTGATATTTACGAAAACAAATTAAAATATTTAAATTCAAATGACATTGTGTCCTGAGTACGGTTCTGTGCTGAGTTTGAGGTTATGCGTGAGCTTGGCTGTCAAGGATCTTCGGTAAACAATGAATTAATTGATTTTAAATAACGGAGCTTCTTAATCTTTCTTTCAACTCACGACTTTTTGTTAAAAGAATATTTTACGGCAGTGGTAACGGATTATTTTACAAACGGAACCAGAAATTGATTAATACAAACGGTGAGTAACCTTCCAAAATTTCTTAATTAATTAACAGTAATTAACGGTGACCTGTTTTTAGGGACAGCTGCGGATTTCCGGTTTCTCAAATGATGACCAAAACAAAAGGGACGTTTTAATTGACCTGTACCTAAAACCAAAATGAATCGAACACAGTGACGTATTATGGATTGGGTGGTTGCTAGTAGCGAAACTTCTAATAACAAAGCCAAGTCTTGACGTACATTCATCGCCCACTCCTATTCGTTACTTTGAAACTCAACTTCTTTGAATAACTTGAGGGCTTTCCGGAATGAAGGCCACATTGCTTCCGGGAGAACCAAAATTATTTCTTCTGGTACAATCTTAATGCATGAACATTTCTGATGACCCTTCAGAAGGCGGATTGGGGAAAATTGCAAACTGGCCTCAAATACTTCGAGAGCGGGAAAAAAGTCGACGTTAAACGACGAAGAACACAAATAGGAACTTATATTCATACGGTAGAAGTAATCGTAATACTTACTTTCTGACATTTTATCATAAACATTATTGTACTGATCATTATTTTGGTGATCTTTTTCTGTTTGAGAACATATTTTCTTTATTTCAGTTACATTTGAATTTTTAGATAGTTCTACTACGAGATAATAGCATTTCATCTTGGTAGCCATTTTCGTGTGTGATAATAAGCTTGCGGATAACTTTATATTATAGCGTTTATTTAGAATCTAATCTTGATATTGTAGCATATTCGCCGAATTCAAAAAGTTGGAATAACTTTTTTCATTGTTCATTTAAATTTAAGATTTAAGCCGAAAATTCAATAAAGTAAATTTTTAAAACTTATAATTTCCACTTGCATTAATTTGCGCCAAAAGAATGATTAAGAGCCACTTTAACCAATATTCATAATTTTAAAATAGCCCGAATAATATTTTATAAAGATGCAGTTGATAATTTTTACTTGCTTAAAGATTTCAAGCGCCCTTAAAACAATTAAATCAGGACGAACACCACGTTTATAACAATTTCATAATTTCTAAAATAGGGCCCCGAAAAATATGTTTATAAATATTGAATGAGGCAGTTAGTTGTTCGAACCGTTAGTCAAGTCCCCTTATAGAATATGGTCAACGACAGTTTTCTCACAAAACAAAACCGACCGCGACGTTTTTTTATATGTTATTTCCGTTTAAATTCATGTGTAATTAAAAATTCCTAATTGGGTTTATTTTTCTAAACAAAAACCGCGACAATTTTTTTAAAGGTAAGTCTCAAATTCAATTTTAACTATTCTTCGAACAATAAACATTGTTCGTTTAATTTTGTGTCGCCACATTAAGCTATATTTTGTTAACTCAAAAGCTATTAATAAACATTTTCATATGTTAAAACCAATTTTCTTTTTATTTATTTTGTTTTTAAAGCCTAAATTGCTCATGAAAGATGAAATTTGGTGAAAGCAAGGAATTATCTGATTCCTATGTCGTCCAAAACCCTGATTTTCTTTCTCTTAGAGAAAATGGTGGCAGCATACTCAACATCAACCCCCTCTGGTTGCACTGACCATAGAAGTAGAAATATAAACATTTTCTTTTCAAACCCTTGTGTTACAATAGCTTAGCGGCGGAATAATTCATTACATGATTCATATCTCCCCCCTCCCCTTTTGTTACAATATTCTTTTTGATTATAACGGTTGCTAAATTTGTAATTTTTTATAGGTTGCGAACAATGATTCAATAATATACAAGATATGATATATCGGAGTTTTATTTTGATAATTTTTACGCATGACGTCACGTGGCTAGTGCATAATCTGCGGAATATCATATCTTGTTATTATTGTATCATGGTAACGAACCAAAGAAAAACTGCTGCTCGCCAATCTGGTTCGTCACCAAGAAAGTTAACGACAGAGCCAGTCGCCTTGAGAATTTTATCATGCAGAAGGATCTCTAGATATACAATCTACTCGGCTTGTATTAGGACGATAGATGCCACTGGATCACAATAAGGACACTTCGATAACCCGATTCACCGGATTCTGGAGTGTAAACTGTACAGAGAAGAGAGAGGCGCAAATTTCAACGAACTGGTCAGGCTCACTGATTCCACAAATTTCTGAGCGTAAATATAGAAATAAACCCATTTTTTTCGTTTCTCTTCATTATTTCACTTCTATAGAACGCCTCATCTTTTTCTTTTCTTCTTTTTTTCCCATCTTTCCCTTTACACATCTTCCACTTTTTCCTACACCCTGTATTTCATATCTCTGCAACCCATTTCATGAGCAAAACCCTAAATTTGCACACAGTCTAAAAACTTTTCAGTAAAGATTAAGCTTCAAATTGTGTTTAGTAATATTTTCAAGTGGACATTCGTTTTAATTATTTGACGTTTCTCTTTCCCTATTCCCTTATTATAATTTTACGGTGTGGCGCCGGCCTTAAACTTGAGTAAATCTAGGTGGTTTACAGGTAACTACTTGTCGGTAATATTTGACATTATAAACAAATGATAGCAAAATTACAAATAAAAGCAATACAAGATAAATTAACAAATTACAACGGTTTTATAGGTAATAAAACAACAATTAAAATTGCCGGAATAGTAAGGAAAACAATACAATAATATTTGCAAAGATTAATGGGAATAATAAAGTTGGATAAGTTAAAACAAGGTTATAATTTTCAGGTAAATATTAAATGTGGGTGGCGGCATGCTACCATTCATGGTTCGCCCCCGAAAACAACAAGGAGGACAACTATCAGATATCCTGCAAGGTCCCAAATAGCACAGCAACACAAAAACCACGCAACGCAGCATCGGTGAGCATCCTCAAATGTAATATAAAATTTCATGTTAAACCAAATGTTTTCCCCTTTGTCAAGATCTGAAAGCATGAAATTAATGTTGAAACCTTTGTGGTGGTACCCCAGATAATCCGATTATTGATCAAGTCGACTAAATATTCCAAGCATTCGACTGATTCCATGAAGAAATGATTGCACAATCACTTACGAGGCAACAAACAGCCTTCGAGATAACATATTACCAGTTGAAGATTACCAGCAGGAGAAATAAGAGAACAGGATGTTGAATCTGCCGAACATTCGAAAAAGTCACCACTTGATAATATGTAAGTTTATTTGAGTAATTTTACTTGCCCATTTATGCATTAGGTTGCCCGGAAAGTCTTTGTGGTTGATTGAAGTGTATGTTTAATCAAATTTTTCCGAACTGCACATCATACAATTTTTAAACGGATTTGGTGTTGTTCGAAAGAGTAAAGCTTTAATTTATTTAAAGAAAGCAAGTCATTTATAAACAAAGTCTATTTTATAATCAGATTGCCCTAATTTGAAATCAGAAAATCAAAAAATTGCTTTAAAGGGAGGTTCCCCTCAAGGGTTTGGACTTGGACAAACATTTTATTTGAAAATTTGTCCTTAGAAAAGTGTCCTTGATCACCACCTCAAAGGTTCTCCACTGTCACGGGGACACCCTGTATACTGAGCTTTTGTAACGTTTTGTCAGATCCAGTAATTTTGTGAAATACGTACAGTACGTTTAACGTTTTAATTTTTTTAATTTTAGTTGAAATTTTAACGTTGGTCGGAAAACTGCAAGCAGAAGTAGGCTTACCAGGTATTGGACGAGAAGAAGAAGATGAGAACAACATAAATTGATAAACCAAGAAGAGTGCGACGAAATGCCAAAAAAATGTTATGTTGAAGCCAGAACAAATGACAATTTGCATTTGAACAAACAAAAATGTAGAGTATAATTATGTAGACGGGCCCGGCGGGAGAAACGCGAAAAACTTTTGTCTACAATACAATTTTGGACGCTATGTATGGTACCAATCCGATGCAGATTTTGCATCTGTTGTGTGGACCGACATTGCCGTGATGCTTTTGAGAGGAGGCCCAATGGTGTATTCTAAATTTGCACTACCTATAAATTTGAAAAGTAATTTGTTGAACCGAATTTGTAAATCTATTGCAACCAAGATGTTTCAGGTGATTTTTAATTGATTGTTTCAGATGAAATTGCGACGGTCACCGTAAACGATTTCGATGTCGTTGATTGTTGACGTTATTTTAAAATCTATGTAATAATAAGAAACCTTTCTGAGAAAAGGTGGTACATGTGGATGGAGTCTTTCGCCAATGTTTACAGCTGGTGCCACGAGGTCGTATGTAGATCGTCAATCATAGAAGCTTGCGTAATCAACAGCAACATATGGTGTATATTTGAAAACATTCAATTGAAGATAAATCTGGCGAAGAAGTCGAATTTACGAAATGGCTTTTAGATTTAGGCGACGGTAAATTGTCAAAAAAATTACAATAATCAAGATGGAAATTTTAAGAAAAATCAAACAAGTTTATTTAAAATTATGTCTACACAACATGTAGAAATCACAACACGGTTCGATATTAAGAATCATCTGTAAAAAGAAAATGTATTTTTAATATCATTGAAGAATCTACGTCTACTTCGTAACATATCACAATCCGACATATTCAATCTTCATTGTTATAATTTCTCATAATGTAATATTTTACTTCTAATTTTCACGACTTAAAAATTTTCATTGCGGTGCCTTTTATTTCAACAAAAATACCACCATTCAACATTGAAATTTTCGAAAATGCACAAGTGCAGGAATATTCCACTTGAATATTTTAAAAAGTTTACCTCGGTGGCGGTAGCACAACTTTCAATAAATTTTAGTTTTTTAAAATCCAACAACCTAATTTTAGTGTGAAGCTTTTACTTGGAATTGGATAGTTTAAAAATTATTTGAATTTGATCATCAACTTGAAGATGACATCAGAAAGACATCTACCAAATAAGATCATCACCAACATCTCTTTAATTCCCAATTATACTACATGTCATCCTATTCTCTTTTTTATTAATTCTCGTCAAGTGTTTAAATTTTAGTGTTGTCATAATTTTAATGATTATCGTTAATATTATTTTTATTTAATCATATTTTTTATTTGAGGGATATTAAATAGAATATTTAACGCCCAACATGGGTCCGATAACATTTTGACCAACTTTGAAAATTTTTAATTGGCCGGCACTATCACCCGATTTAACACTTCTCGATTATTTTTTATGGGGTGCCTTTAAAGCTATAGTTTACAGCGATAGAGGAAAACCCGAGACCAGTGAGGAATTAATGGAAAGAATACAGATAGGTGTGACAGAACTTGACGAAAAAAGCGTCGTTATAAATAATACCGTGTAATACCTTTTGAAAAAAGCACGCCTGTGTGCTGAAAATGAGGGAAATGAAAATGAGAAAATTTTGAAAATTTATTAAAATAAATTATGTGAATTTATTTGCTTTTACCTACATAGCTGCTGTAATGGATCGTAGCAGTTTTACTAGTGTGACTTGTGGCGTTGGACCAACGTGAAGCCATCTTTTGCAACATCTGACAAGGGGCAAGTTGCATGTACATTTTTACTTATTATTTACTAAAAATATTTTTGCGGTGTACACAACTTTTCTGGGTGTGTAATATAAATAAATATAAACAAGTAACTAATATCTGAATAATATGTTTCGTTAGAGGGATCATCTTTGACTGCACATACTCAAGTTTAAATTACATGAAGCTTTTATCGTTTAGTTTTGATTTACATACTTGGATTCAAATCCATTTGTATAATATGATCCTGTAATTTTAAGACCATGTTGGGCCACTTGAGAAACCAAATACTGCATTTTGACAAGTAAAATTTGCGATTTCAGGTTTATTTTTAATGAAAGTCAATTTCATCGTTATTAAATTAAAATTATTGTATGTTTTTATTTCTGGTGGATTTTAATTTTTATTACTTTAAAAGAAACTTGTTTTATAATAGATTTTCATCAAAGCCATTACAGGTAGCACAGTAAATATAGCAAAAACTAGAATTTTGTCAAGAATTATGCTTTTATGCAAGCATTTATGAAGAATAAAATTTTTTTAATTAAACTACAGCACTGTGAAAATGTACCTGCTTTACAATAAAAACTATTCGAGTAAGGGTTAAGGATTGGTTGAAACCATGTTAATGCCTTATACCTGTATTCGTCGACTTCTCCCAACAAAATCAAAATTTAAAAAAATATTTTTTTTAGTATTTAGCAAAGAATTTTAAAAACTTGGTGCATTAATTAATTTATACGAATTTATTTTAATCAAACTTTGAATTTATATATTAGTAATATTGATTTTAAAATAAAATAATGTTTCTTATAGTTATAGTAAGATAGTATTATCTTAAAATTCTTTTAGAATTTATTATTGATAACAAAAAGTTACAAAATTCATAATTTTAGTATTTTGTTGGCTTTATTTTTGATTGAATTACTGCTTTTATTTAATTTTGCATTAATTTTACTAAATTTTGAAAATATTCTTTTTTCGTATTCTGATAGGAAAAGTACATAATTTATTGAGAGAAAATCGTAAAGAAAAGTACTACTGTTATCGTTAGCAACACTTTTCTACTTAGCAACACTTTTATTTTTACATAGAATACATATTTGATAACTTGACCACAAAGTTGAAGATTTAAGACATTTAGACTGCAATAGTACAAAAGATTTATTACTAAAATAAACTTACATTTGTATAATTGATAAGTTAAACTAACCTTTTCGAAAAAGTAAGCCAATATTATATTTTCATCATTCCCATGCAGTTTTTTTTCTGCCCTCCACTGGCAAAATAACTTGTAACATTGTTCATATTTCTCTTTTGACTTGGATGGTAATAGGTTCGATGTAGCTTCAACAACTACCTTCAAAATATCAAAAGAATCGTTTTCTGCATTAAGCATTTTGCAAAATTTTGTTTACAGTTTTGTTTACATGTGTGTTTCCATGTTAATAACGTAAATGTCACATACTTGATCAAACTCATTTAAGTAATTTATTTAAAAAATTTTATTCATAATAAATTAATGGTTTTCAGTTATTATCAGAATACGAAAAAATAGCGTGTTCAACGCGTAAGAAAAGTGCGTTTTCTATCTCGTGAAAATTTATTATAAATATATAAATAAATTATAAATATATAATGGAAATATAAAAGATATTTCCACTCGATAGAAAACTGTCACTTTTCTTTACTAGTAGAACAATCTACTATTTATATTTTCTCTGTACACACTAAATTTAGGGCTAACTAAGATCTTGCAATCATTCGTAGGTTTATAATTTCTTCACTTTAAAAGTTATTCCGTAAATAAAACAATATTTTTTTGGAGATTTATTTTATACAGGGCTCGGAATGAGTTACTTTAATTACTAAAAGTTACTTTTTTAAGGAAATGGTTACTTTTGTTACTTTTTTTTTCAAAAACGTAAATTTCTGGTTGTTTTTCTTAAATTAAATTTCAAATACAGTGGTGCTCACACAACGAACTTAATTCGTTCCAGGAGCAAGTTCGTAACGCGAAAAGTTCGTTATGTGAAACGCGTTTTCCTATATAAATACATGTTAAAAAAATAATTCGTTCTGTAGCATAAAATATGCTAAGATGACATAAAAAAAGATAAATTTTTTGTTATTATTTTATTTAGATACATACTGTAATGAAATGCCTCGACGTAAATAATAATTAATAATTTGCAAATATTTGTACGATAAATAAACCTGTAATTGCATGTAAACTTGCTAATGGTAGATAAAATGTTACCTGTGATGTACTTACTTTAACGGCTCTAGCTGCAATCTTGAATAAAACTTAGCTCCTGTTACTGTGGATAAATTGTGTTTAAATTTTAAATAAACTGCCGCAAAACTTGGCCTTTTGTATTGAAATCTGTATTAACTTGAATAAAATTTTTACAAATGACTAAAGATGTCACCAAAATAGCTTCTTTCTTTATTAACCTAATGTGTTGTGATGTGTACGTGTTTGGGATTATACTAAGAAAACAAGTGGTCATTTAAAATTAAAATTACTTAAAACTAATTAAACTAAAAGTGTGAAAATCGTTCATGTTACGAAGTTAAATCAAAGGACACTAACCGATGTTACCAGCTGTTAACCCAGGTCATTGATTCCTCTTCGCAGACAGTGGTTCCAAAAATGCAGGATCGTCGTGGTTTCGTGTAACATTTACACAGGTAAATACGAAATTTTTATTTATTAACTTTTTCTTCGTTGTATTTTCTTGAAAATCACTTTTTGTTACATTAAATATCCATGACGTCACTAATGGTTGTAAATTGCATGTCGACAAAATTATTTTATAGGTTATCGTTCATATTATAAATTTTTCAGGAACGAAATTTTCACATGTTCACTCGGCAAGTGAAATGGGTCGACTAAACGTATTTTTCGCATCGCGAAGCATATTAAATTGAATTCCAACTTTATTCTGGGTTTTCCAAAAAACTCGATTCCGATTGGCTGGGTAAACTTATCTACCGGATCTTCTTGAAACTTTCACGAAAATTAAAGTCTTCAAAGCCGTCCGCACAAAATTGTTAGAAAATTCTAATTCACTGGTCGTTCTACAATCGTGTCAAAGTACGAATTCTTTCTTTGCACCTCATGTTTATTTTCACACACTTTGTTTATCCTAACCACTTGCGTAACACTTAGTTTTTAATTCCTCATCCCTCAATACTAATCTCACTTAAATCCTTATCCTATTAACAAATCTATTACTAAAACTAAAAATCTGACATATTTGCAGGTTACAATTTCACATTTTCAATGTAGAAGATTCAATTTTGCATCTACCATCCTCACTTGGATAGCAAATCGTTCTACAAATTAATCCTCATCTTTTGGTATGCCTTATGATCTAATTACAATTTTTTATGTTATCTAAATCTCTCTTTTTTAGATTTTCCGAAGGATGAAATTTTCTTTTGCTCATTTTAGCCTTATTTGAATCTTTTGGATTTTGGATTCACTTACAATAGTGCCAAGAAATGCGGACGCTGCTATTGGATATGCAAAACAATTCCAACTTTGATCTGTGACACCCGTAGGATGAAATTTTATTTTTAGAATGCTAACTGTTCTCGCCAGCTTATGAAATGAAATTTTGTATTTAAAATGGCTCTAATGGTATGCCATGAACCTTCTATAAATGCTACATGCCAAATATTACCAACCCGTTACACAAAAAGTTTCCATCCGAGGTTACAACTTTATCTACCGTAGCCGCTGGCTTTTAACCGGAAGATGCAATTTTCTTTATTAAGGTTATTTATCTTAGTTTTTAAGTTGATAACATGACAATACATCTAAAACATAATTTTTAATTTTAAGACAGACTAAGTAGAGTCTACCGAATCTTGCACATCTTCATCCATTTTCTGCTTTTTGGCCGATGGTTTCATGAAAAACTTGTCCAAAGTCGTTTGTTTTTCTCTTTTCTTCAACATCTGCCGGAAATAACGGACAAGAGTAATAACGGAGCGACTTCGTTGTGTGAAGCGAAGTTCGTTGTATGAATCTTGAAATGAACGAATAGGAAGTTCGCTGTGTGCAGCGTTCGCTGTGCGAGGCGTTCTTTATGCGAGGCACCACTGTATTAAGGAATTAACAAGTTTTTGTAGTTGGCAATAAATTGTGATAAAACTTATATCAGGTGACCGGCTGAAATCTGAACATAGGGAAATAACATGGAAAATTAGAACCCAAGCCAGCCGATGTGGAAGCAACTGGTTGGATTGTTTGTCGTTTGGTTGATGGATCAGGTTTATCTCTATCATCAAAATTTGTATATGGCTCAATCTTCAATTTTGTGAAGTTTTCTTTTTAACTGTAAAAATAAAAAGCTTTAGAAATTATTGAAAAAAGAAATATAATTGAGACATCTTCATTGATGTCTTTGCTGAGTAACTTTAGGAATCAAATCCTTGGATTAGGAATCAAACCCCATAATTTTAGTTCGTTCTACCCGATACTTACGTAGCCTGAAAAATAGAATTCGGGGCTGGAGTATTCCAAAAATAGACATAGGCGGGGTCTACCATTAACCTAAAATAAAAACTAGAGATAATTTTTTATTTTTATGAAAAAGGTGGAAAATGTTATACCTAATATTTAATTTTTTTAAAGTATTGATAAGACAAATAATGTTTGTTAGTGTTTGTTTATCGGAATTGATGTTTTGTCCGTTATCAACATTTTTACGCACACCTGAAGAATGTTTGCTTACTAGCAACTTAATCAAAGGTTACATAAACAAATTTTCTAACTAATCAGGTTAATCAACTTTACTTTCTTGAAAAATAACTTCGTTTGAAAACATATACAAATATTTACTGCAAATTAAATTGTGGTAATAACGGCAGGAATGACAATTATTTTAATCATTTGAATATTATATGTGCTATATTTATCTGACGAACGTATATAAAAACGAAACTAATTTCGCTGTAAGCAATTTTATCTTGACGATTGAAAAGCACATTTCAAGCTTTTGCCATTCTTCACTTCACGGCCGAAACTGTTAACGCTATCAAACTGGTTAATAAATAATATAGAAAATCGTTAGTGCCAGTGTTTGGAAATTCTTTACGGCCCACAAAAATAAATAATTTCTACCCAAGTTATAGACTCAAGATAATTTGGAAGCTGTATAGCTTCTCGTATCTCGTGTCTATCTAAATAAAAGGTTAAAAGTCCAGGTGGCGAGCAAACAATATAAACAATAGAATCTTGCATAATGAATCCTTCCTTCTCAGTCCGTTTACCCTAAAGAGGGTTTGGTGACTCTATTTTTTAGAGTTCTCTTGGCATTCTACCTCGGTGGTTTGCCATTGCCTGCCGAGGGAAGACGGTCAGAAAATTCTCACTCCGTCCGGATTTGAACCGGGGATCTCGGTTTAGCAGTTGACGCACTTAAGCGCTAGGCCGCGACCGTCTTCTAATAAAATAGCTATGAAATTTGTTTTTTCTGTGAAATATATTTAGAAACCATAAAAGCAATTTTTGTTTGTTTGTGACGTAACACTTAAATTGGCGACGACAACGTCGATATCGAACTTACGTCTTCACTACAAGCTTCATAAAATTATTTACATTAGATCCCGAGCTGGCCGATGTGGAAGCAAGTGGTTGGATGATTTGTCGTTTGGTTGATTGACCAGGTTTATCTGTATTCATCAAATTTGAATTAGGCTTCATCTTCAGTTTTTTCGAAATTTTCTCTTTAACTGGAAAACTAGAAAGCTCTGGAAATTATTGAAAAGGAAATATAGTCGAGACATTTCAATAGTTGCTGGTTTTAAATCTCGATAATTTACGTTGTTAAAGTGCAAGTAATGAAGGCCTTGCAACAATTGTGTCATTATTAGTTATTTATGCAAGGGCGTAAGTGCTACTTTTTGCGGTCGAGAATGTTTGTGAGCTGAGGCGGAGCCGAAGCTCACAAAATTATCGAGATCGCAAAGCACTACGCACCGTGGTTCATACAACGTTTTTCTAATAGCGGCCAAAAATTTAAAATTAAATACAGTAAAGCTCCTTATCCGCGGTTCCGTTATTCGCGGTTTCAGTATTCGCGGAAGAAAAATTGAGACCACTTTCTGTATTCGCGGCCGAAAATTTCATTATTCGCGGATTAATAATTTACGATTTTGAATATTATAATTTATATTCAAAACTCAAAATTAAATAATAATATTTAAACGAAAAAATTTAGACTTCAAGGAGGTTCTTGTTTTGGACAATGCTCCGGGTCACCCTTGTGAGCTTGAAACTATGCATCCGAATATTAAGGTGATATTTTGCCTCCGAACACGACGACTTTACTTCAACCAATGAACCAGGGAATAATTCAAGCTTTGAAGTTCTTTTACATTAGGCGAACCTTTAAAATCATTCTGGATATCATGGAATGTGATTCTGACGTGAGTTTTATGGAATTCTGGAAAAATTTAACATAGCAATGTGCATTGTTAACATAAAGGAATCGTTACAAGAGCTCAAGCATTGCATACACATTGCAATCATATTGGAAAAAACTATAGGTTGATCTAACAGTCTGTGAAAGTGAGGGATTTAAACAAATTAAAACATTAACTGACACAATTGTACAAATTGCTAATGGAATAGGACATGATGGTTTTGAACAGATAGATTCGAGTGACGTTCAAGAGCTGCTTCAATCACACGATGAAGATTTAAGTGAAGCCGACTTGCAGGAAATGTTAAAACCCTTCAAGCTTCAACATCTTACAATGATACGATGACAATCACCTTAAAAAACCAGACCGCAGGTTTCCAAATGGCAAATGAACTGTGAGATCACTTCATTAAAATTGACCCGTTTTTTGGGAAAAAAACCTTCCTTTTAAAAGGAAAATTGAAGTTGCCACAGCTGAATACCATGCGGAATTAAAAGGCATTTTAAAGACGGCAAAGCAAGAAAAATTACTAAATATTTTAAACCAAATAATTCAAACAATAATAATTAATAATAATGATAGGTATGTGATTAAACTGATTTTATTTTTATCTATTTTATTTTATTTTCGTACCTTGGAACCCAACCCTTGCATTTCCATACAAATCACTATTCCATATTCACGGTTTCCTTATTCGCGGCATAATTTTGGAACGTATACCCGCGAATAAGGAGCTTTACTGTAGTTACATTATGTATTACTATAATATCCTTATGTATTAAATGTCAAACAATTAATTAATATTTTTGCATATTAGTTGGCATTACGCCTTGTTACTATGGTGTTAGCAAAATAAACAAACAAAAATTGTTGTTAATCGAAAAATATTTCAACATTTTTATTTAACAATATTATTTGAAAAATATGGATAAAAACTCGAATGTTAGTGCAGACATAGAAGAGGCAGCAAATATCGCTTGCTATACACTGCTCCCAGAGAAATAAAAAAGGTATAAAATGACGTACAACGTTTTTAAGAACTGGTGCATGGAGAAAAAATTAATTGTGTTGTTGAAAACGTACTATTGGCTTATTTTCTAAAAGATCAGAGATACTGAAATCCCCAGCAAGCTTGTGGTGCGAATACTCGATGCTGAAGACAACTATATTTATCAACGAGATATAGATATTTCGAAGTACCCAAAACTGAAAGCATTCCTGAAAAGAAAAATGATGGCTATCGGCCAAAAAATCAAAAGTATTTAGTAGGGAAGAAATTGATAAATTTTTAATTGAGGCATCTGATGATATCTACCTAATGATGAAGGTATGTAATATCTTTTAATATTTGCTGTATAATGGATACGTAACTTATTTAATTTCAGGTGGTTACAATAATGGGATTGGCTGGAGCTTGTCGAACAGACGAACTGGTCAAAATGACGATAGATGATATTGAAGATACGAATAACATTGTAATAGTTAATATACCTGACACAAAAAACAACATTCCGCGTACGTTTACTATAGTCGATAAAGATGGCGACAATATTCATTTTCTTGCAATTTTTCGAAAATATGTTGAAGCCAGACCAAAAAATACTGATCTTCGGCGATTCTTTATGAGGTATCAAGCAGGACAATGTATTAATCAGCCGGTTGGTAAAAATACTTTTCAAGAATACCTAGTCAGATCGCGAAATTTCTAAATTTAAAAATCCAATGTCTTATACTGGACATGCTTTCCGAAGAACATCTGCGACATTGTTAGCAAATACCGGAATTGATGTCCTTGGTCTAAAACGGCATGGGAGGTGGAAATCTGCAACAATAGCGGAAAGTTATGTTGCAGATTCCATAGGAAATAAAGTAGAGGTGGCCAATAAAATTTTGTATAATAATAACCAATCAGTCACTTTAGCGGAAATGCAGCCTTCAACTGCAAATAATAATATTATGGTTCAAGAGTCAAATTCAACTTCCACATTAACAAAAAATTTGAAAAAGAAGGATTCTCTAATAAATATTTCCAATTGTTCTAATTGCTCTTTCACTTTTCATGTAAATAAATAATGTTCAGTTCTTTATGTTTAAATTAATTACAAATAATGTTTTGTTCTTTATGTTTAAATTAATTATTTATTAAATAAATTCATAAAATTTTCAATTGCGTTAATCAATTAGTTATAGTAGACTACTTTAACCATTATTGAGCATAAATAAATGTTCTGTCTATTACATATATTTCGTTATTTACTTATTTTCCTAGGAAAAAAGTAAATAATTATTACCCGCTGTCCATGGCAACTTGTACATAAGACAAAAGTTCCACTTACGCCGCTCGCATATAGGTCATAATCAGTGGTGTGATGTACTTTTAATATTTAACATAACGTAAAACGTTATGGCTTATTTTAAATCACTTATGTTAAAGTAGAAATAAGTATAGATTGCATGCGATAAGAACAACGCTATACAGAGATGTCATAAGTTAGAAAGAGAACAAGCTTATAAAGTATAATGCGCAAGCCCTCTTTGATAAATTTTCAAATTTGAAATTCTTCTTGTCAAATTAATTCGCGAGTTATAACTTAAAAAAAATACGTGCTTAAAAAAGTAAGTAATGGCAATTCGTTTAAAAAACAACCAAATTACAATACGAAAGTTTGCTCGATTTTGTAAGTAGTAACAAAATACTACTAACAGGAAAGAGCAAACCCTCGGACTATTTGAAAGTGAGCGATTTGTGGAAAGTATTTGCCACACAAGAAAATGCAAAGGGATGTGGACCATTAAAAAGTGGTGATCAATGGAAGAAGGTGTGTAAAAGTATAAATGCATGTTTGCCATCGTTTTCTATAAGTATTTTTTTCTTAGATATTTAACGAGTGGAAGATGAACACCAAACGAAAGAGCAGAGAAATATGTGTGAGTTTAAAAAAAACTGGCGGTGGTAGTGGATCATCCAAAAAACTAACTGATCTGGAGGAAAGGTTGCTAAACCTAATCTCCAAAATTCACCTCGGGGATGATGTCATTCCCGATACATTTGGAGGATGCTGTGGTAGTGGTAAGCGTTATAATAGAAAAATTAATAAAGCTTCTAATTTATTGTTTGTAGCAACGGTAGCTGAATTTGAGATTCCTTTTAACGAAAATAGTACCAGTAGTATGTTATCTTACACTAATAATTAAATAAGATAATTTTACCATTTAACTTTTATATTTTAGAAGAATCGACACACACTTTTGTTCCCAATGATTGCCAGAATGAAAGTGTCGCTCACATATTTTTAGAAGATGCTGCATATGACGATGGTAATTTATTGCATGTTCATATATGAGCCGTTGAAAACCATAGTGGTCTAAGTCATAAAACTAAGTTATACAGCGCTATAGTACATCGTCAGTGATTAACATTTCATTTGCACAATTTATGTAACAAACAGACTTATATTTTTAAAATTTTGTGAGCAAGTATATTTGTAATATGAAGCGGATTCGACTATTATCTCAAAAACGTGATTTTTGACTTAGACCACTATGGTTTTCAACAGCTCATATGTACATGAAGTGTATGTTTTTAATTTTTAGATATTGAACCATTGGTACCACCAATGGTGGAGCTTGTACAAATAGGCAGGAAGGAGATAAAAATACCAGAGGTAAATGTATAAGTACAATGCGTTCACCATGTTTATAATACTAACTCATGTACAGACAAATCCAATAAAGGGATTCAAAAGCAGGTCGCAGCTCCAACACCTGGCAGTTCGCGGTACACGTCGCAAATTTTGCAATCGGCATGTTCTGTGTTTGCAGAAACGCAGAACACAATTTCGGAAATGGAAGTCACCAAGGCTAATGCAATTCAGCAATTGGCTTCCTCCGTGGACAATTTTGCGGCTGCTGTTAGGGAAAACACCAGTGAAAATTCTAAATTAGAACGGGCCAAATTAAAATTGGAATATTTTAAAATATTCGGTTCTTTTGAAAATTTTGAAACTTTATTTGAGTGAAAGTTACATTTTATTAGTATTTAGTTTTATTAATTAAGTTTATTATTATATTTTAGTTTATTAGTATATTTGTTGGGATAATAAGTTCCAATGCTACCAACAGATGGCGCAAGTGTAACATGTCGCAAGTTAATGTATTGTCATCTCCTAATATAAAGGCGCCCGTATGTTGTCATAGTGTGTAAGTAGGACCACTCACTTTGGCAGGCGGTCAATTATTTTATTATTGTAGTGTTACTATAGTATTAAAT
This sequence comes from Lycocerus yunnanus, assembly GCA_036346125.1. Lineage (NCBI taxonomy): Eukaryota > Metazoa > Arthropoda > Insecta > Coleoptera > Cantharidae > Lycocerus > Lycocerus yunnanus. The sequence continues at coordinate 675,864 of JARFIX010000097.1, forward strand.
GTTTACTTATATTGTTGTTATGTGTTTCTCTTCGTTTACTGCTAACCTTTCCCAATAGGTTATGGGCCCAGTAGCGAAGTAAGAGAAAATTTTGTTTGTTTGTGATTTTTAATTTGTTCAAGGCTATTAACCTAAACCGTAATTTTATTAATAAAAAATTATGGAGGCGCAATTAGAAACCTTGCAACAAGAAATCGAAAAGTTGCAGTTGAAGTTGAGGACTCAATCCACTTCTACAATTGTAGCGATGGGAGGACTGCCAGAAAGCAAACATCTTACTGGAGAAAATTATAGCGAATGGAAGCATGCTATGAAAAATTTTTTGATCGATGCTGGTATGTGGAAACATGTGGAACCTGCACCCAACACTAACTTAGATGCTGATTTTGATCAACGGGTTCTAGCGAAGATAAATTTGTCGATTAAACCAGGAGCAGCGGCTGAAATAAAGAATGCCAAAACTGCAAAAGAAGCTTGGGACAAACTAAATCGCGTTTACGAACAGTCAGGTACGTTGCATTTGATCAGTTTGTATGCACAATTGTTCAGAATACGACTAGAAAATTGTGATGGTATGCAAGATTACATTAATAAAATGTTACATATCGCTGATCAGTTAGAAACGATAGGTGAACCGTTTAAAGATCATGTGGTTGGTGGTTTGATGTTAGCTGGTTTATCCGAGAATACCAACCCTTGTTGCTGGGGATACAAGGATCCAAACAGAGTACAACCGTGGAATTTGTGAAAAAATTTTTTGTTGCAACCAAGTGTGCAGCAAATTCATCAAACAAATATGGAATCAAGTGCGTTTTACAGCAAAAACAAGAAAAATCAAATAGTCAGTATAGATCCAAGGAACCACAAAGGCGAGAAATTCGCTGTTATAAGTGTAACGACATTGGTCACAAGGCGAATTTTTGTCCCCAAGAAAGGAATTTGAATCGGGAACAATTCAACAATAGAAGATCAGAAACTACTCAGTTTATCGGTATGTGTAGTGATGTGTATAATGACAATAGTGAATGGATTTTGGATTCTGGTGCTTCAGTGCATTTATCACCTAATGTTAATAACTTTAATAATTACAAAAACTATGATAATTGCAGTATCCAAGTTGCAAATGGTGCAACATTGAACAGTGTTGGTAAGGGCCAAGTGAAAATTAATCTTACAGGAAATAAAACATTAACGCTCCAAGAAGTTATTCATGTGCCAGAAGTTTCAAAGAATTTAATTTCGGTTGGTCAAATGGTTAAGCATGGCAATACCTTAGTGTTTGATGAAAGACATGGCTGCAGGATTACCAAGGTAAAAATAAACATTAATAATGCAGATGTACTGGGTAGTGCAAGATTGGAAAAGGGTGTGTACAAATTAAATAAATCGGATCATTTAGTGAATTTTGTGAAATTAAATAACAATCATGAGTTATGGCATCGACGATTGGGACATATGAATCGTGTAGCTATGAACTTGTTAAATAGTGGTTTAGTTGAAGGTCTGGAAATTAAAGATAAAAACAGTAAACAATGTGAAATCTGTGTAAAGGGCAAATTAGCACGAATTCCGTTTACTAAACATAGTGCGTCTCGAGCAACAAATAAGCTCGAACTAGTTCATTCCGACGTATGTGGTCCAATGAATACAAAATCGATTGGGGGTGCAAAATATTTTTTGACGTTCACTGATGATTTTTCAAGGAAAACAATTGTGTACTGTCTCAAAAACAAAAGTGAAGTGACTGAGAGGTTTTTAGAATACAAATCGTTTGTTGAAAATCAATGCGAAGAAACAATCAAGTGTTTGCGAACTGATAATGGAACGGAATATGTTAATAAAGAACTATTGTGCCATTTAAAAAGATTTGGAATTGAACATCAAACAAGTGTTCCGTATACGCCACAGCAAAATGGAGTTGCGAGAGGCTTAATCGAACGTTGGTCGAAAGTGCAAGATGTATGTTGACAGAAGCGAATTTAGGAAATGAATTTTGGGCAGAAGCGATACTCACAGCAACGTACCTGAAGAATCGATGTCCAACTAAAAGTTTAAACCGAATGACACCTGAAGAAGCATGGAGCGGTAAGAAACCAAATTTATCGCATTTAAAAATATTTGGTTGTAAAGCGTTAGTACACATACCAAAAGTATTTAGAAGAAAATTTGATCCAAAAGCAGAAGAATACATCTTTGTAGGATACAGTGAGACAGTTAAAGGGTATAGGTTTGTTCACCCTATAACAAAGAAGCTAAAAATAGCAAGAGATGTAGTATTTTTTGAAGATCAATTGTTGAGCATTGGTACCGGAGAATCGATTGAGAAATTATTTCCGCAACAAAGAACCGTGAAAATGATACATTCCAATCAAGATGACATTGCTACGGATGTAATTTGTACTCGTGATGCAGAAATTGATAATAATTTAACAAGAGCTAACAATTGTGCAATTCCAACAAATAATGGAAATGGTGATTTAACAGACGAAAATAATTCAATGAAAGTCAATAGTGACATCGTTGAAGTTGAAGATAACGATATTATCAGTGTCGGTAATCTTACCAATATGATGGATATTGGTACAGATGCAATCGAGGTAAGCAATTTTGATGAAATTAATGCTCAAGAAATTGAAAATGAGCAAGTAGTTACAAATGTACCAAGACGGTCTAATCGTATTGCAAATAAAAATAGAATCAATTTTAATTCGGAATCTATTAATCAAGCAATATTGCAAGTTTTTAATGATCCAATAACAGTTAATGAAGCTCTCGAAAGTGAAAATTGTGAAAAATGGAAGAAAGCTATGCAAGAAGAAATGGAAGCGCATAAAACAAATAATACTTGGGTTTTGTGTGAAGTTCCAAAAAATCGAAAAACTATCAAAAGTAAGTGGGTATTCAAAACAAAATTTACAGCAAATGGAGAAATAGATCGATACAAGGCCAGATTAGTTGCAAAAGGATTTACCCAAAAGGAAGGTATCGATTATGACGAAACATTTGCACCAGTGGTAAGACACAGTTCTATACGACTATTAATGGCATTAGCAGCAAAAAACAATTGGAATATAGATCAGATGGATGTCGTTACTGCATTTCTACATCCCAAATTAGATGAAGAAATTTATATGGAACTACCTGACAAAAAGACTTGTTTATTAAAGAAATCTATCAATGGACTAAAGCAAGCAAGTCGCGTTTGGTATCAAGAATTTGATCAAACAATGAAGAAATTGAAATTTGAACAATCGCAATATGACCCGTGTGTTTACGTAAAAAAGGAAAATGGTGAAATTCTGATTCTAACTGTTTATGTGGATGACATCTTAATTTTTTCAATGAATGATTCAACTAAAATGAGTTGAAACAACAGTTAGTAAAATCGTTCAAAATGAAGGATCTCGGTAAAGCGCATTATTGTCTGGGAATAAGAATTGACCATGATAAGAAAAATGGCATTATAAGTATGGATCAGGAAAGGTATATAAATGAAATTTTAAAAAGGTTTAAAATGGACGAGTGCAATGGGGTAACAACACCATTTGATATAAATCAAGTTTTAACGTTAGATATGAACGAAAATGAAGAAACAGTTCATATTCCATATCAAGAAGCGATTGGTAGCTTGATGTATGTAGCTCTAGGAACAAGGCCCGATATTGCGTATGCGGTTGGAAAACTCAGTCGTTACAACAAAATCCTGGAAAAATGCATTGGATGGCGGTAAAGAGGGTTTTCAGATATCTTAAAAATACTAAGAATCTAAAACTCACGTTTAAAAGAAATAATGCAAGTTTATGTGGATATTGCGATTCTGATTGGGCAGCTGAATTAGATGATAGAAAATCTACTGCTGGTTATGTTTTTGATGAGTGGAGGAGCAGTAAGTTGGGCTTCCAAAAAACAACCAACAGTAGCTCTTTCAACCACTGAAGCGGAATACATGGCATTAAGTTTCACATCACAAGAAGCCATATTTCTTCAAGGCTTGATGCAAGAATTACAAGAAGATGTTAACGCAATCAAGATATTTTGTGATAACAAAGGGGCAATCGATCTCAGTAAAAACGCAGGATATCGATGTAGAACAAAGCATATCGATATTCGACATCATTTTGTTCGTGAGAGACAAGAATTAGGGCAAGTAAAAATCGAACATATTGGAACACAGGAAATGGTGGCCGATTCATTAACGAAAGCTTTGGCAAAAGAAAAGCATTATTATTGTTCCACAGAGATGGGTTTAAGATTCTAATTACATTGTAACTAGTGGAGGTGTTGGAATAATAAGTTCCAATGCTACCAACAGATGGCGCAAGTGTAACATGTCGCAAGTTAATGTATCGTCATCTCCTAATATAAAGGCGCCCGTATGTTGTCATAGTGTGTAAGTAGGACCACTCACTTTGGCAGGGGTCAATTAAATTTTTTTATTGTAGTGTTACTTTAGTATTAAATGTTTACTTATATTGTTGTTATGTGTTTCTCTTCGTTTACTGCTAACCTTTCCCAATAATATTATAATAAGTTTATTTAAAGAGGCAGTCAGTCACTGGCCTAGTAGTTAGAGCGATCGACTACTACCGCTAAAGCACTCGGTTCGAGCCGGGGGGGAGTCTACAAAGGAAAGTTTTCTTTCTGACTCTCTTTCTGTCTATAGCCGTCCTTGTAACCAGTATGTTTATTTAATATTTAAATTAGAAATAATAAATTCTGTTATGTGAAATGCCTCTGTATGAGTTGGGCTTGAACTCTTCTACCTTCATTCAAATGTGATACTGAAAAGAAATTTGTTACATTTTGATTACCTATAATAAATTATTATATATACCTGAATTTAGTGAAACTTGATTATTATCAATACATTCCATTTGTTCATTATTGTCCAGATTTTTGGGTTCTTCTAGTGGTAAGCCTGCATCAATTTGTTGTGTAAAATTGCACATGATAGTACAATTTTGCAGCTCTGACAGGGGCATAATGTAACACACGATGTTTAAGAAGACACCGAAATCTTTGCTTTAATATACCGAAACATCGTTCAATGGTATTTCGAGCAAAAATATGGTGTCGTGCTCTGCTGGATAACCCTCGAGAGGTGTTAATAGCCACGGTTGCAGTGGATAACCTGCATCTCCTGGTAACATAAACTCAAAATATAACTGTGACTAAGTGCAGACTGTATTAACCAACCTATTAGCCATGATGAATTTAATTCGTTGTTGAAATATTTCTCCTCTAAATGTCGATTAACTACACTCATTGTCCATATAGCCGAATCATGAGTAGATCCAGGAAAGCGCGCATTACAATTTAAAATTTTAAATTGGCGTCACATATCTAACGACAAAAGAAATTTGCTTAAGATTATGTACGATTAATGCACAAAGATTTACCATTTGCACATTTAAACTGTAAAATCCTTTACGGTTATAATAAGCAAGACCAGGTCGTACAGGATCATCTGTTTTTGGAGCAATGATCGCTATATGCGTGCAATCTATCGCACCTACTACACCAGGAAAACCAAATTTTTGGTAAAACCTAAAAAAACGGATTTGATTAAATTGTTACACGATCAACTATACTTATATATATATAACCTTAGTTTTACTGCCTGACGTTCTACTTCTGTTTGTGGAAATTTAAAAGGATGAATATTTAAAACATGTTCCACCATGGCATCTGTTACTTCACTAATAATTTTACTCACAGTGGATCGTTCGACACTCATATGCATACTATTGCCTACACTACGTTGGTAACAACCCATTGCAAAAAATGAAAGTGCACTTAAAACCTATACACATTTTTAAATTTCATTAGGGGTTTTGTACTTAAGCATATTTGTACTTACTTTAAATTCAGGTTTCAAAGAATTACTTTGACTCTCTTTTTAAAAGTGGTCGCAGAATTTGTACTAAATACCAGACTAAATCTCGTGACAATCTGAAATTCTTCTTCCCTTAATTCAAAAGGGTTACTAGTATCTCGTAAAATCCTTCTTTGAACGTTTATTTCATTTCTAAAATTTTAAACAAATTTAAATAGTACATATGTATATAACCTCACCATAGATTATATTCAATTATATTATATTTTACTGTACCTTTCAACTGCATTATGTAGTTCTTCAAACAGAGCGATATTTAAAATACTTCCAAAATTCATGTTTTTAACCTCACTTTATCGAATTAAAAACTTTCGAATGACAGTTCTATTTATAACGGCATGTAAACTTTGCCTGTTATAAGTCGGGTGTTATTCGTAAAATTTTAACGTAAAATGTAAAAAGTTAACACATTTGAAAAATTTCAAATTTGAAAATTTATCAAAGAGGGCTTGCGCATTATACTTTATAAGCTTGTTCTCTTTCTAACTTATGACATCTCTGTATAGCGTTGTTCTTATCGCATGCAATCTATACTTATTTCTACTTTAACATAAGTGATTTAAAATAAGCCATAACGTTTTACGTTATGTTAAATATTAAAAGTACATCACACCACTGAATGATGCACTTACGATGCCGCTATTAGGAAAAATATATTTTATTTCCTAACGTATATAAAGCACATGTGTTGCGGGTATTGTATTGAATGTATTGCAAAATAATTAATAGTGTATAATTTTAGACCAGATATTAAGTGACAATTAAATTAATTAAAGTGAAGTTGATCATTAAACCTCTCTGGATAATGGATGGATGTAGATTGGTCAGCGGGGTTCCTATTTTTAGGTCTGTGCGGAAAAGTATTGCCAAATGAGCTCGGATTTTGGGAGTAGCGTTCTTTCCTTTGGGAGCCGCGGCACTAGTCTACGTTTGTTTCAATTATCTTGAGAAAATTTGTCGGTAAATACTGATTTCTTTGTTGATCAATTTTGAGAAATTAAACACCCAATTGCTAAGTAAGCAGGAAAATAATTATCGTATCGTAAATTATTAATATGACAAAAAGAAAAAGGATCTACGATGCAAAGTAACAGATTGTAAGGTTTTATAAAACAAGTAATGCTACAATTTAGTATAAATTAATGGAAATAACATAATAATTAAAGTGTTTATTAAAGGAATACAGGGCACATATAAAAAATTTGTGTATAATTAAATTTGTAGTTTGTTTAAAGAAATCTAGTTAAATTTCAATTGAGACAACAAGGATAAAAGTTCAACGGACAAACAATTTCAAGGACAAAAAATCAAATACGTACACTCCATGGTCCAAATCATAGTCAAGAAAAGCGCAGGTCGAAAATCAAAAAGGTAATATGGAAAGAAAAGGACTTC